>CM065699.1:16322127-16342127 GCA_017654935.2 Phymorhynchus buccinoides
AACTACCAAAATTGAGATACGAGGTTTCTGAATTTCACTGACGATATGCCATTTTGGGTTGTAATAAAGTCGTCAATTAACTAGCTTCCTTGTTAGCTAATAGGCTTTGTTTCGGTTTCAACCCGACTATTAACTCTTAATTTTGAGAAATAGGGCACAAACTTTCTTTGGCCAGAATTAATTTGCTCGAACGACGGGTTAGTTTGAGATATCTCAAACGTCCTTGTAAAAAAAAAAGCCAAATATTTGTTTTCAACCAAGACGTGCTTCTATATAAGGATGAACTTGGGTCTGTATTGTTGTGGCAACTACTTTCACTTTGCAGGCGAATCGGTGCCATAAATAACTTTGGTAAAACAAGGGAGTTAATTTACGAGAAGTTCCTACCCCTTATTTATTTCACTATTTCTTACGGGGTTAAATGCAATCAATGGGAGACAATGGTATATTTATCTTGACGTTTTCTTTTTGTTATTGGTGACAGGGGATTAGGTCTATAATTTATGCTTTGAAATTCATATATGAAATTACACTAGACGCCAGACAGCTTGACTACAAATACACATTGCATTAAAATGCTTTTTAAATGCTCATCTTTATGTCTTCGGAAGGCGAGGAAACAAAATAGGCCCACAAAGACAAAGACTTCCTACTAAGGGAGTTTGCGTTTTATATCGCCTAACAAATCTCTCTCTCTCTCTCTCTCTCTCTCTCTCTCTCTCTCTCTCTCTCTCTCTCTCTCTCTCTCTCTCTCTCTCTCTCTCTCTCTCTCTCTCTCTCTCTCTCTCTCTCTCTAAATGGGTAAAGATGATTGTGTTTATCTGATATTCTATGTATGAAGTTTTGAACTACGTATATATGCTAAGTTTGTTATGTGTGTTTATGATAAACTGTTGTTAATACTGCTACTTTGTTATACTTTTGGAACCACTCAAAATGACATGGGCCAATGGCCTACTCATTAAACCATTTCAGCGTCTCTCTCTCTCTCTCTCTCTCTCTCTCTCTCTCTCTCTCTCTCTCTCTCTCTCTCTCTCTCTCTCTCTCTCTCTCTCTCTCTCTCTCTCTCTCTCTCTCTCTCTCTCTCTCTCTCTCTCTCTATCGATTGATGAAATAATGGATGGTTTATTGTTTGTTTGTTTCTTTGTTTGTTCGCTTTGTGTTTATGGTTTATTTTCGTATATTTATTTTTCATTTCTCGGTACGTTTGTTTGTGTTCACTTTTTTCAATGATGGAATACTTTGATATCAAAGTTATGCTTCATTTAATCCCACCCCACACCTTCCCACATGATACGGGCAGAAAGACCTATTCATGAAATATTTCGACCCTCTCTCTCTCTCTCTCTCTCTCTCTCTCTCTCTCTCTCTCTCTCTCTCTCTCTCTCTCTCTCTCTCTCTCTCTCTCTCTCTCTCTCTCTCTCTCTCTCTCTCTCTCTCTCTCTCTCTCTCTCTCTCTCTCTCTCTCTCTCTCTCTCTCTCTCTCTCTCTCTCTCTCTCCTCTCTCTCTCTCTCTCTCTCTCTCCCTCTCCCTCTCTCTCTTTCTGCTCCTATCGTTTCTCCTACCTGAGCTTTACTACATTCCCTACCCACACATCCAACGGCGTAAAAACACAACGCAATAGTTTTCTTTTCTGATTGAATATTCATTTAAACAAATATTTCTTAAT
The DNA here is from genome assembly GCA_017654935.2 of Phymorhynchus buccinoides. NCBI lineage: Eukaryota > Metazoa > Mollusca > Gastropoda > Neogastropoda > Raphitomidae > Phymorhynchus > Phymorhynchus buccinoides. Next base: position 16,323,798 of record CM065699.1, read on the forward strand.
TTATTTCCTCTTCCTTCTATCATGTTTCTCTTTTTGTGTGTGTGTTTTCTTGTTTTCATTTGTATCGACTTGTCAGTTTCTCTCGAGGCATGTATGCAGATGTAACTTTGATTTGAAGATTGGTTTGGGAGAGCTAGATGGGAAGGGAAGGTTTGTTGTTTAGTTTATGTCTCCCTGTGCGTGTGTGTGTGTGTGCGCGTGCGTGCGTGCTCATGCTAATTAGTCACTAGTGTGTGTGATGTGTACATGCTTCTGTATACGCGTGAGTATGCATACGTGTGTGTTTGCACGCGCGTATGCAGACTATGTGTTTGTGCGCACGCTTTTGTACGCTCCAAGGTTTCTGTCATAAAAGATAAAGACTGAAGTTTCGAAGCCCTAAACTTACCCTTGTGAAGTCTGTAGATAAGAAGGAAGTAGTTTCTTGTGCCTTGTAAATCAGACCTCGCTGAATTTATGGCATTGTCACCGAAGTGACTCAAGATGATCTTAGTAGTGGGTGGGCTGGGCCACGAGAGAGAGAGAGAGAGAGAGAGAGAGAGAGAGAGAGAGAGAGAGAGAGAGAGAGAGAGAGAGAGAGAGAGAGAGAGAGAGAGAGAGAGAGTACAAAACATTTCATTGCAATGTTGCAGCGTTGTTGCGAGCAAATTGTGTCAATAAGACAACATGACCTGAGACCGACGGGACGAATAGGACATTCCACCAATTTCAAAAGGACATTGGTTTTGCCAAACATGTTCATGCATGCAATTAAATACATATGCATAGATAAATACCCTGGCCATACACATAGACATGCACACACTTACACACACAAACGCACACATAGTGAAACACATAAACACACACTCAACAGGCTTTGGTCAAGTTCCACGCGCTTTGTAAGTGTACTACTTGTTCAAATGTATGTGATCGATAGTGTACGAATTACCAATCTGAAGTGATGTATCCGCCTTTCTGTGCTAAGTAGACAAAGGCAGCACTCTTATTCCTGGCTAGTGATAAATGATAATCTATTCTATGTGCCCACTGGCAGACTTAATTAGGCTCAGCGGCCACTTCGATCGTTTATAACTAGAGGTACAGAAGACAGGTGATTCCAGCTAGAGCCAGGGAGTAAGGTGAACATGAGAGAGAGAGAGAGAGAGAGAGAGAGAGAGAGAGAGAGAGAGAGAGAGAGAGAGAGAGAGAGAGAGAGAGAGAATACGAATGTTTTATTGAGGGTAAAAAGGATAAGCTACAATAGCTTCTTTGCACCTTGCCCTCTCACTCACACATTCATACCATGCATCAAGCAAAGGAGGGAGAGATAGAGAGAGAGAGAGAGAGAGAGAGAGAGAGAGAAGAGAGAGAGAGAGTGGCAGGGATGGAGTGTAAAGAAGAGAGAGGTGGGAGGTTTCTACGCAGTGACACAGGTAGGCCTAAGTTGATTTTAAGTCTTTAAGAAAGTGGTTACAGTATAACTGGTGTGAATGAAAATTGATAGGGCAATGACAGCCTCAAACTGAAAGAAATATAATATAATTAATAGGACATTTGACTGCTTCTTGATCACATCAATAGGTCATTTGGGCAAAAGGGCAAATGTTAAGATCAGCTCCCTCCGCTGTTCCAGGGTGAAGTTGGCCAATCAGCTTAACGGAAAAGGTAATTCGGAGGGAGCTGATTGGCCTAACTTCACCCTGGAACAGCGGAGGGAGCTGATCTTAACAATAGCCGCCAAATGCCCTATGACCGGGCCCAAACAACACTCCTGATGACTGTTGTGTTATGTCATACGTGCGAAGTGCCTACGATTGTGATTCTTGTATTATGTACGCCTAGCTTATAATGCTTGTATGCAGCTCTCTTTTTTGCAGGACACGTTGTCCTCTATTTAATTTCCTCTTTTATTATATATCCTGAATGCAGTTATGTAGGACATCCACGCACGCGCGCGCACACATACACACACACACACGTGCGCGCGCGCGCCCCAGCATGTAAAAGTGGTTTGTCAAGCACGGAGATCATTTCAAAACGGCATCAAGTGAAAATCAAACGTTTACGCATGCATTCCTGACCTCGACGTGATGAAATGGAGCACGGCTGTCGAAGGGTTTTGATTGATGGGATCCGTTACCACTCATCCCTGTTATGGTTAATCCGGTGACGGCGTGCCCTGTGATGAATTAGTGACAAACTCCTAGCCACATACACGTTATTACCTGACCAGACGACGGGTGGTGTTTTGGGGCTGTCTTTGGATTTTTCTCTAAAACTACTTGACGGGTTTTAATCAAATTTGGTATAGGGGTTGGCATCTTCAAAATGGAAGGTTCCTTTTGATATTCTTGACCGTGCTGACTTTGGCCTTGAAGTTTGACCTTGAAAACCAAAATGTTCTTCTGTGTGATATATATTTCATATCCAAGCTGTATCTCGTGAAACTTTGAGCAGAAGAGCTACACAGGCAGGTTTTGAGGTTCGCATATGTGTCGGTCAGTGTGTTTGTTATGTGTCCGTCTGGCCGGGGTATCGTTGTCACAGTGCATTTCTAGTTCTAAGAAAACGCGAGAGACATACACACAGAGAGAGGGGAGTGTAAAGGAGACAGACAGAATGAGACAGAGACCTTACTTCCTGTTTTATTTTGGGTTTTGTTGGGAGGGGAGGGGGGGGGGGGGGGGGAGGTTGTCTGCGAATAAACAGAATTTAAGGGCGGAAATCATTCAGTGATTTTGCAGTATGAATAGCTTTGAATGCACGTTCCAATGTGGTTTCCGTTGATAGAAACATTTACCTAGACATACATGATACAGAAGAAGAGTAACTGTCAAGTCCACTATCACGATTAAAAGCATTGTTTTAAAGTCGACCTAAGGCAGGAACCTAATCCCTTAGGTGCTTGCGAGTGTTCTCGATATAACCAGGGCCAGTGTACGTGTTCCTGCTGGTACGGTTTGCTGTTAATCCCTACAAACCCTGGAACAAAACATTGTTTTACGTCCTCTCGGTCTGGAACAGACACATATGGGACATTTGTAGATACAAAGATGGTGGGAACAATACTGGAGGCAATGCCCAGAGGCAGTGCAACACGAGCAAAGTCCCGATTTTTTAACAATACAGATAGGTGTAGCAGTAACCACGCCTCGGTTAAACCTCATCGACTATGGTACCGCCACAATTTGTAGTATATTAAATATTTTCTTCATCAAAAGAGAGAGAGAGAGAGAGAGAGAGAGAGAGAGAGAGAGAGAGAGAGAGAGAGATAAGGTAAGGATTATTGTAGTGTGTGTTCAAATGGGACCAGGAGTGGTGGAAAGGCAAGGAGATGTCATCAATAGACGGATAGTGCGCGTGCTTTAGTACATGTGTGTGCGCGTGCGTGTGTCTCTGTGCGTGTGTGTGTGAAGGGGAGAAGTCGAGGAAGGGGAAGGTAAATAATGCAGCTGGGGACATTTTGAAGGGGCCAATAGTAAAAAGAGCGAAGCGAAGAGAGCCAGTCGTCGCTGTGAACGGAAGAAGGAAGTGAGCGGAAGGAAAGAAGGAGACAGAGACAGAGCGAGGACGGAACTGTTGGAGCAGGGCCTGTGTATGTAGCTAAATACACTGGCCATGGTTGGAGTCTGGAGATCTCTGTATAATAATGATAGCACTGTTATTGAAATGCATGGTGGTCATTCGAGACAGAGCGGCAACAGACAGACAGACAGGCTGAGTGAAACTCAAAAACTCAAACTCTTTTATTTGTCGTAAAGCCATCAACAAATAAACAATAAGTACAGGGAAAACTTGGTCACAAAATAAATTTTGCAATAATAAAGACTAGTAAAACATGTTACTGCATGGTTCTCTCTCTCTCTCTCTCTCTCTCTCTCTCTCTCTCTCTCTCTCTCTCTCTCTCTCTCTCTCTCTCTCTCTCTCTCTCTCTCTTATAGTAGTAGTAGTACTAGTAGTATATCCCTTTTCTTTCTTTTTCAACTTCCTTATTCAGTTATTCTCAGTCTATCTGGTTCTGGGCTCTGTCCATCTGTGTTCATGTCCGTCGGTCTATCTACATCTTCCTCAGTCTTTGTCTTATTGCCCTCATATTACTTGGATAACAATGCATTGCAGCTGATTAGACAGCCAGGAAACCAATCAAAAACATCATAGACAATACCCTTCATATGGCGCGCCAAATATACAAAACTCTATCTAGCTGTCAAAGATACTAGTCCTATCTACCAATAAAATGCTTCGTTTAAAAAAAAAATATCAAAATGGCGCGTTCGATAGAGTTTTACGACGAGAAACTCTATCTAGCAGTTCGACAGAGTTTTGAAACTCTATCGAACTGCTAGCTATAGTTTAGAAACTGTATCTAACAGTTCGATAGGGTTTTTTAACTCTGTCGAACTGCTAGATAGAGTTTTGTATCTTTGGCGCGCCATACCTTCACTTCTTCTTGCTATCAAAACGTTTGCTCCTGGTAAAGAAAAAGTAATACCCACACCAATGAGTAAAAAGATTGGAGCAAAGATGAAAGTGCTATGGACCAATGGTTTTGAAGCTACACACAACGACCTGTTTATATACAGAAAATGTTCATATTTCGCACCTGACATATTAGGATGTAAGCATATGATGAGTGTACGAGTCGATTTGAATGAAAGGCTCTTACCTGAGTCATCAATGATGTTTCGTCGTATGTCTTAAAACACTACCGTGGGAGGGGTGGGGGGGAGAGGAGGGAAATGTTTGTGCATGTATGTAACTAGTAAGCGGTTTAAAAATGTATTTTATTTGATATCGGTTTAGTAAAATTGTAAAGCGTTTAGATATTTTAAGGGTAAACACTATAGCAAACTACCTAAATAAATAAATAAATTCAGTTGTTACTGGAATTGTAATACCGCTTATCTTCATGACAAATTGTAAAGTGACACACAAATGACATTTACAGAAACGTTCTTATTTCAGTTGTTTTCAAGTTACTGAAAGGACGCACTGGCAGAAAGACAAAACAACAAACAAAACCAAAAACAGAAACGACCGTCGCATAACCCCTCTACCATCTTCGCAAAGGTTTGCGTGCAAACAAGAAACAAACATCTCGGTGAATTCCTATTGAAGTTCAGTCGCCTGTACTTCGGACGCATTTAATTGTACGCGTCATTAACATACCCCCTCCCCTCCCCCCTCATTCTCCCTACCCTTCACTCTTCCTCATTATAACAGTCCTTTACCCCCACTTGACCTCCTATTCCTCACCCTGTCAGTGCCCCCACCCTCCCACAACCCCACCCCGCCTCTCTTCTTTCTTCATCGATCATGGTCGATTTATCTGCCCATCGGGTGTCATTCTCCACAGCTGCATACTGAACAGGTTGCACAGACAGGAATATGCGCACGCACACACACAGGCACACACACACACAGCGCACATACATACACATACACACACACAGAGGCACAAACGCATACACAAACACACTCACAAATCACGCACGTACGCATGCTTGCACACACACATTATTCTTTCAGGTCCAGGATTGTCTCCCCTCCCCCCAGGTGTGTGTGTGCGCGCGCGCGCGTGTGTGTAGATGCATACTCATAGATGCCTTTACATCAACATGCATATTCTTACTCTCTACAGTGGAAATACCGAGAGAGAGAGAGAGAGAGAGAGAGAGAGAGAGAGAGAGAGAGAGAGAGAGAGAGAGAGACAGACAGACAGACAGACAGACAGACAGACAGACAGAGCCCCCCCCCCCCCCCCCCTTAGAAAATTATGACAGAAGCGCACACATATTGGTTAATCGTGTGCGCGCACACACAGACATACAGATACGCGTGCTTTTCTGCATTTGCGTGCTTCAATAACAATGTTTATAGCGAGTTATAAACGAGATGTGTTGTACACTCCTTTGTGGTATTGATTTCTCCATTCATTCTTCACCTGTGAGTCACACATACGACCAGGATCAAGTGCATCTAATGACCCGGAAATATAGTTGCAGGTGTGTGGTGTGTGGGTGAGTGGGGTGGGGGGTAAGCGCAGTTATTTCTGTTTGTTTTGAGGGGTGCATACTTGTACATGCACGCGTGTGTTAGTGCGCGACAGTTCGTGGGCGTGCGTGTGAGGGTATGCAAACGTTTTCGTCTTTAAACTGCTCAGAGCACACACAACTAATAGTGGCAATCCCGCAGGTCTACTTTAGCCATCCACCAACATCCTTATGTTTACGACTCGCAATCTCAAAGTCTGGTTGTTTCAGTTTCATGAAAGTAGTCCTAAGCTGATCCTAACCCTATCCTTTTCTCGAGAATGGCTGAATGTTGCTTCTCGGTGAAGTGTTTCAATGCGAACATTTGAGAGGGGAGGCTGGGGGTAGTACGACTAAACTTTTCAACAGTAATTGTCTTCAATGCATTATAGTCTGCACACTTCGTTCTCCTAACGAAAGCTGGATCTTACCAATGTGGATTCGGATTGATTGCACCCAATCCGTCTGTTAAGATTCTGATTTCAAGAAAGCTGAGGAGACAGCTGCTATTCCAAAGAACTGGACTAGAACTTGTTTGTAATGGAGACGCTTGCCCAGTGGTCATTCCCACACTCGGCCAAGAGGACTTTAGGACATCGTAGTGGGCCCCACAAGGATAACTAATTCCCAAGGCTGCATCATCAAGAGTCTGTGCTAATGTCTTATAATTTGAATCAGATCTATTTTACAAACGACTGAGCAGTATAGGGATTTAAAACCATTTATTGTAAGCTTTCGCTCTTTTCTATTGGTCCCAACTTCTGTCTAATGTCAACCAATGATTAAAAGCATTTAATAAATGGCCAATTTAATATTAGGAAAGAACAGTATTAGTATTATTTTCCCTGTATCGTCATCTCCCTCCTATTATCCTTTTACTCCCTAACTTATAATCACTTTGCCATACTGCTGGTGATACCAGAGACTATTTCAAAGTTATACAAATCTTGCATTGATAAAAGCTCCAACCGTGTTCGATTATTGATGATGGACTAATAACACTGATGTGACTTAATGGTACTTTTAAGTTCGCGTGTTCCACAGGCCTACACGCCTAATCACGCTGATCGTTCTGTGACCTTCGTCTTTGTCACACTTATCACATTGTTTTATCAGTTAGAGAGAGAGAGACAGAGAGAGAGAGAGAGAGAGAGAGAGAGAGCATAATCCTTGGATGTCTGTGGATGTCAGTGGATGTTTTGATAACTGTAATACTCAACGATGTAATACTCAACGATGACCTATTTTCAACCTCAGTAAATTTACTTGAACGGAATTAAATATTTTAATGTGTTAATATGTTAGAAAACTGATTGTAATTCGTTGTGCATTATAAAGTTATATTTCGTAAAACTGTTTGATTCGATGCCATTTTATAAATGCTCCCCGTTTATCTGTGCATTATGTTATTCGCTTCGCACGTAGTCTTTTATTTTATTTTTTTGGGGGGTGGGGTGGGGGTTATATTTGTGTACGTTTGAAGTCCATGTGCTAATAAGGCTAGACTTTTAACACCTTTGAAAAACTGTTTGTACTTCTCATTTTTCAGGTTGGTATGTCAAGTGAACGGCAAAGAAATAAGTCTGGGGAAAACCGGAGTGGACTATGAGGACTTACTAGAAGAATTCCAAGGCAAGTGGACAATGAATGGGTACACATAACGTTCCTGTTTGTCACGAGAAAACCAGACAGATCACACAAATTGTCGAGTACGCCAGCTGGTTGAATATAAAGTAAACAACCTTATCATATATTACATGCATTCTGCTCATACTCAAAGAATATGTTCGACATTTGAATGATTTCGATGTTTGTGTATCGTTTTGCATCCTATTTTACAGTTAGATTATAAGTTTTCTTTTAAATGTCTACGCATACGGTTCTGAAGTGGCTTTGGTTCTCAACTTCTAATGACTAAAATATAATGCCCTCTCTCTCCGATCGCTGGTTTGAGCGCGTCGCATCACATACCATTTATATTACATCCCAACAAGAATATAATTAAATGGTAATGATTAATAGTAATTATATTCTGTACAATTATATACCTATTCCTTCCTTCTCTCCTTTATTTTCTAATAGACGACAAGAGAGTGTTAGCACTTGTGAAAGTGATCATTTTTATTTGCATTGTTTATTATTTTCAATCGCACACTCCACACTCGTCTGTGAAATTCGGGCTGCTTCCACATGGAGAACCATTCCCTCCTCGAATCGTGTTCCTTTATTTAGTTCGACAAGATTGTGTGTGTGTGTGTGTGTGTGTGTGTGTGTGTGTGTGTTTCATTTAACGTCTATCCATTTCTCTTGATATTAGACGGAGTTATTAATGTGTGTGTGTGTGTGTGTGTGTGTGTGTGTGTGTGTGTGTATATGTGTGTATATATGTGTGTGTGTGTGTGTGTGATGGGGATCACGACTGATACGCTCACATCAATAAACACCCTGACTTGTCACTGATAAAGTTTGCAAATTCATTCATTCAGATTCAATTTTCCCCCTTTCCCCCCACAGACGACATCAGGGTGTTCGCCTTCGTGAGGGTGACGATGGGTGACGAGCTGAGCAAGCGGGCCAAGTTCGCTCTGATCGCCTGGACAGGAACCCAGTGTGGGGCCATGCAGAAGGCAGGCATGGGCGCCGCCAAGACCGAGATCAAAAACGTCATCTTGGTAAGAATTCCACAACAGGGCATTTGCCGCGTGCCGGCGACCTTGAATTTCATGGAGTTGAAATTAGATAGTTGAATTAGAGAGGTCACGATAACTCGGGCAAACCAAGCGCGGGCAGTTTAGTAGTCCTGCATTGAGTACGAACTCTCGTGGCAAATATCCTATTAGTCTCTAGTCTCTCTCTTCTCTCTCTCTCTCTCTCTCTCTCCTCCCCCTCCTCTCTCTCTCTCTCTCTCTCTCTCTCTCTCTCTCTCTCTCTCTCTCTCTCTCTCTCTCTGTTAGTAACACTGTTTCTCATTTTATTATTTTTGGTATGGTGAGCTATAATAATATTATGTAGTATTACCTGGTTAGGGTTTTGCTAGTTTCCTCCTTTCTTTCTGTCAACAGCATAGACACAGTCCACACTGTACTAAAACGTACAATGAACAGCAAATATTAAGAAAAGCCCCCTCCTCTGCATCTTTCCATTCATTTCAGGCTGTTTCGTCGACCGCTGTCGCATTCTCAGATTACCGCTGACCCTAAACCTATCCCTAACCTGAAACCGCTGTCGCACATGGGTTATTCATATACTGTAGCGGTACCATAGCCGATGAGGTTTTACCGAGGCGTGGTTACCGCTACACATTATCTGTATTTTTTTTAAAAATCGGGACTTTGCCGGTGTGGCACTGCCTCTGGGCATTGTCCCCAGTAATGTTCCCACCATCTTTGTATTTACAAATGTCCCATGTGTGTCTATGACCGAGAGGACGTAAAACACCATTTTTCCTTGCAAACCGCTGTCGCATTCCTTTAGGGTTAGGGTTAGAAATAGGGTTAGGGTTAGAAATAGGGATAGGTTTAGGGTCGGTTAGTTTCAAATACACACACAAAAAATAAAAGTTGATGATACGTTATGATCATGTGCACGTAAATGCAGAACACAGTAATCTGAGAATGCGACAGCGGTCGACGGAACAGCCTCAAATGAATGAAATGGTGCAGAGGTCTGCAGAGTGGTGTGAGGTGGAACTCTCTCTCTCTCTCTCTCTCTCTCTCTCTCTCTCTCTCTCTCTCTCTCTCTCTCTCTCTCTCTCTCTCTCTCTCTCTCTCTCTCTCTCTCTCTCTCTCTCTCTCTCTCTCTCTCTCTCTCTCTCTCTCTCTCTCTCTCTCTCTCTCTCTCTCTCTCTCTCTCTCTCTCTCTCTCTCTCTCTCTCTTATCATTTTTTTTGTCGATTCTGCTTCGTTTGTCTATTGCTATGTCCATTGTTCGTTTGGTTTGTTGTGACTTTCTTTTCAAAAATGTATTGCTTGTATTTCCTGGTAAAATTCCGCCAATGTTTATACTGTGTAATTCGTTTTGAACTGAGCACGCCATAAGCTCTGCTTGTTGTTGCTTCAGTTATGTCATAGTTGTTGTTCATGTTGATTTGGAAAATAAAACATTTAAACCAGAGGGGAGATGGGGGGGGGGGGGGGGTAACATTAACGTTTGCGCAATGAACTTTGCAAAGATACTGTATAGCAAACATTAGGTTGAACTAAAGAAGAGATAAACAGATTGGAAAGAAGAAACCACTTTCACAGTATCGGTCTGCAGTTGGCATTCTGACACGCTCGCAAACGCGCGCACACACAAATTGGCTGAAGGCTTCTGAACTGTCCAAAGGGATCCATTAACTTTTATTGTCGACCTATCGCTTACATCTCAAGCAAGACTAGCCCTGAGGTAACTGAACTCATCTTCACAGCTTGCTGTCGAGTGCAGACTTCATTATTGAAACGACTGTCTCCTTTTGCTTTAGTAACCAAATATGTCATCCTACCTAGATGACCCCACCCCCCTCAAGTTTTTCTTCAATGAATCTTTATCATCAGATTTGCTCAATATGCTGCACATGAATTTTGTATTGGGTCTAGAATTTTCGATCAGTTACAGCTCCAACACTACGGAAAAGCCTTTGATTTTTGTTTTTCAAGCATGGAGTTGGGGTGGGTCATTTCTGTTTTCTTTGAGAGTCGAGTCTGATGTATAGTTACTATGTTTGTTTTTATTTATAGCAGGTCATTCGTTTTGTTCTTACATATGTTATAATTATTAAAAAATTGGAAATATCATCCAAATAAGCTTGCAACAAAATATGTCCAGTTTTTTTAATAAAGAATCGTTCGCTTGTGTGTGCAGAGCTTCGCCAAAGAGATTTCCACGGACACCAAGGAGGAACTGAAGGAGGAGGCGATCAAAGATGAGCTGAAGAAAGTAGGGGGAGCCAACTATGGCACAGGGATGCGGGACTAGTTGATGGAACAGCCAACCTACCTCCCTCCCTCCGCTGCTTCTGATGCTGCTACGTTATGTGTGCATCACCATAATCATTCTATTTCGTCGAGGCTCATTGTCGTCGTCTTCTGTTCCCGCCCATCCCGTGTCTATCTTTCTGTCCACAATCAATTCAATTTATACTATTTTTAAAAAATTATTTTCAAACAGGTGAAGAAATTAATTTTCGTTCAATCTTCGTCATTCCTGAAATAAACATCTTTTGGTTAAAAGAAATCATGCGAAATATGAATGTTGGGCGTGTATTACAATATCGTTCGTGTTAAAGATAATGTAATGCACTCACTTCCAAAAGAAACGCACGCGAATGAATTGCACGTTTCTTCAAATGCAGGCAACCTGTTTATTTAAAGAAAACGTTGAATAAATGAAACAATTATGTTTATGGAATGTGCGAGCATTGAAAGCGGAATCGTGGGAACAGAGCAAACTGTGGATGTTCTTTGGTCACGTGATCAGGAGCAATTAAAAAATCAACGGAGTAACGTAAGTTAGGCCTGCGAAAAATATGTATAGACTGCAGTTTTATTTTCTTCAAGGAATCGTGGCTAACGGCCTCTCAAGCATCGCATTAATAACGGCGAGTATGTTTTTGCCGCGCTTAAAATCAATCCTTGGGGTAGAATATTAAGCTTACCTATTCATAAATTATAAGTAAAGTGGGTCTATTAAAATGGCGTCTGAAAATGTTGCGTTTCTTTTGGTACACCGTATGCATTATTATACTTTTCTGTATTCCTTTGTAAATTGTCCTTGTAATGTTAATTAATTTGTCAATAACGTCACGATTGTTCCGGACAGTAGATTAGGTTTAAATGTAAAGCTATTTAACGGATACCATTGTTGTCTGGTAGTCTATCAGCATACCGGTATGAAAGTTTATAATTTAATCCTGGAAATGTATGTGATAATATAAATTTGGAGTTTTCCAATTTAAAGAATCAATTCTATCACTTTGAATCCGATCGTTTTTATGTTGAACAAAAGACAATGAGGATTTAAGAGAGGCGTGTCCTTCCGTCAGAATGATTGTTATGGTGTTATGTTGAATTCTTGCCTCCGGTAAAATAAAATGTACAGCCGTAAGCTGATGATCCTGGGCCATCTAGGTGTGCCAGTGTCTGATTGTACATGCTATCCGTGTTTTGTTTTTTTTAGACATAATCCATTAATTTGAAAGTGGACCTTAAAATATTTCCAACGCAATCTATTCAGATCAGTATAAGGAAAATGTTTTAATTTTTGATGTTTTTATTTGGTAAACAGGATAAATTGAATTGAAGAATATCACAAAGAACATCTCTAAAACTATATTATATTTGTACTGCTTGAGTCACAATCGCAAAAAAAGGATTATAATTTTAAGAGGATTGCCTTTACATTGAAGTCCTATTGTCCATTGTCACTAAACATTTATTGTAGCGTGTTTAAATTTGTTAGTTTTATCGAATTCTTCCCGTGGCCTTTGGAATGTAAGCATGTTTGAAATGTGCACTTGCGTTGGATGTGTCCATGTGTAGTGATACTGATCCTAAAAATAAGACTATTTTGTGCTGTTCATGATTTTGTACATTTTCATTTTTACACGTGGAATATATTGAGCGACTTTCATAACATCCCAAGTTGGGTCACGCACACACAGAGGCACATATACGCGCGTAAGCTTGTGACAATGTTTAATTTTAAGAGCCCATTCAATTTGTTTTAAAACTGTGCGGGTTTCTTTGAATGAACTTATTGTAAAACAACAGAATATGGACAAACTTCATCATCTTAAGGCAATGTTAAAGTATACTTGACCGATGTTAACGCGATAGGCGTAACGCGTTGAGTCACGAAAATAAAACAAAGCTCAACTAATTGTATCTTTGCGATTTACAATCGCATTAGTTCGTCATGTCCATTATTATGAAAGGTACGAATGTGTGGAACAAAGTAAAATATGTTGTCATACTGCATCTGCTACGAGTTTTCAGCATGTGTGTGTATGTGTGTATGTGTGCAAAGGTGTTTTGATAACTAGTTTAGGTGCACATAAAGCACACTTTAAAAAAGTAAAGGAAAATGGTCAACTCCATCCAACCTGCCAACAAAATGGTTTTGACCTCATTTGGAAATTCATAGACAATTAACTGGTTTACTGGTTATTGTACATGAATCGACCCATAAGCTAATCTCCCGACTTCTGGGAACAATTGTCATTTTCTTAGAATGATTTTTTTTTATATTGAAAACAATCGTTATCCAAATTACTTTTACTTTAAATCCAACATAGAAGAGTGCCGATATCTTTTATATTTGGTATATTCTCGTCACAGAGACTTATCTCTGTGAAATTCGGGCTGCTCTCCCCCGGAGAGCGCGTCGCCGCAAGTGCAGCGCCTACCCAATATGGGTTTAGGTATTAAAAGAAGTTCCTAATTATTTATAACAGGGAGGAGAATGGATCAACAAGGCAGATAAATAGTAGACGACAGAAAGCAACCGGAAAAGGCAGAGTCAAAGATTGACAGATTCGAGGAATTTACACACACAGAACTTCCAGAAGGCGGGGGACTATTTGTAAGAAAAGACTCCCACCCCCTGGTATCCGGGGTGGGGGAGAGGAGAGAAGAGCGAATGGCTTTATATTCAACACGATATACACAAAGTGAGTTCAAAAACTGTAAAAATCTGTGTACACGTTAACATTATTCACGAGATATTTCTATTTCTCCATGGCAACACAGTGTTAAGGTCTGTTAACACTATTCACAAGATATTTATATTTCTCTATGGCAACATAGTGAGCTGTAAGTCATATTAAGGTCTCGTTACACGTTAACAGTATTCACGGGATATTTTTATTTCCCCATGGCAACACATTGATAGCCCACTCTTAAGGTCTGTGTACCCGTTAACACATTCACAAGATATTTATATTTCTCCATGGCAACACAGTGTTAAGGTCTGTGTACACATTAACACTATTCACAAGATATTTCTATTTCCCTATGGCAACATAGCATGAACTGTAAGTCATATTAAGGTCTCGGTACACATTGTAACATTATTCACGGGATATTTCTATTTCCCCATGGCAACACAGTGATAGCCCACTCTTAAGGTCCGTGTACACGTTAACATATTCACAAGATATTTCTATTTCCCCATGGCAACACAGTGAGATGTAAGTCATATTAAGAGTGGGCTATCACTGTGTTGCCATGGGGAAATAGAAATATCTCGTGAATAATGTTAACGTGTACAATGACTATTACCCCACTCATAATATGACTTGCAGCTCACTGTGTTGCCATGGGGAAATATCTCGTGAATAGTGTTAACGTGTATGTACACAGACCTTAGGTCCTAGTTACACCCTGTTGCATTCCAGTGATGAAGTGAAGGATTAAAAGATACTTACAACTCTATTCCTACATTTGCCCGATTAGCTTACTATCGGATGAGACTATAAACCGAGGTCCCGTGTGCCCATGTACGTAGCACACGTTAAACCCAGTGGCAACGAAAAAGTTGTCATTTGGTCACAAAAATCGCATGCAAAGAAAATTGGGTGGCGCGCCTCTGGCTGCGACGCGCTCTCCAGGTGGGAGCAACCCGAATTTCACAGAGACGCCTCTGTGACTATAATGTACCTAACCTAACCTTAGAACAGCATTTCAGGGATAATAGTATCGATGTGCCCTCGTCTCTATATGCCCCCTCTGTATGTATCCTCTTGGCTTATGGTTATTGGGGTCTGCAACGAACACCTTTTGCAAGAGTCAATGCCCTTGGTGGGTGGGGGAAGATGGTTCAGTACATGTACTGACCAAACAGGGGGATAACTCTCGCCAATAACCCTATTTGATGCCAGTAGATGGCTGCCTTTCGCAAGAGTGAATGCCCTTGTCAGTACTGACCAGCAAGGGCATCACTCTCACTGTCAAGGGCGTTAATAACCCTAGTTGCAGAGGCCTATAGGTTCGAGGCTAGAAAAACGAAGAAACGGACATGTCTAAGACCGAAACGCATAAACACAGCGGTACATAGTATGGGTCATATAAGCGGGAGCACATCGCTAAGTAACTATTTCTGCATGGCATTCTTATTAGCCAAAAAATAATTTTAAAAAAATCTGAGTCATCACATCAGATCAGATAATAGGGACGAGATGATATAGCCGTTAGGCTTTTAAAGTCCCATCATATTTTTCATAAAATGTATTTTGCTTCGTTGACAAGGTCATCGATTGCTCAGTTTTTGTTGTTGATGAATTAATCATCATATTCATATATTAGTTTATTGTAATCGTTCCAATTGTCTAGCATATTTTTGAAAGGGTTAGTACTTGGTGCTCTTTTAAAGTTAGTGGGTATCTTATTCCATAAGGGTGCAATTCTGTTACGAAATGAACATGTTCTTGCATTAGTATAACAATGTTCAATAAATATTTTGTCAATACTATTTCTTGTTTTGTCGTACTCAGATAATTTAAACAAGTCAGTTATGTTTATATCATCAATACAATTGAACATCTTATAGCACTGAATCAGGTCACCCCTTATCCTTCTTGCTTTTAATGATTTGCAAACCCAGATACTTTAACCTTTCACTAATTAGTAGTTTTGAGTTCCGTACACTATATTTGCTGCACTTTCTCTATGAGGGTCAACTGCCTTTTTAAGTATGGATACCAGTCTTCTAGCAGGAAAATTAACATATAGGCCTACTAAACTTCATAACCAGGGACGGTATTCACGTTGAGATAGCATGAGACTTAGCATGATGCTAACTTAGAAGCTCTTCCAATGTCCTATAGGATTTAATAGGACTTTTGGAAGAGCTTCTAAGTTAGCATCATGCTAAGTCTCATGCTATCTCAATGTGAATACAGGCCCTGAACAAGAAGCAATATCAAATTCCATGATGAATGGTCCGGTATCTAATTCGGCAATGGTCAAGTCCCGAACACAATCATAAATAGGCCTACTTCACACTGATATGTCACAGTCCTGATTCATTGCGTTTTTTCCGTCCTGCCTTTATCTTCTACTATTATTGAATGCATGTGTTTAATGACGTAAATGGATGAAAATTAGTGTTAAATATAGCAAACGATAGAGGATGAAGTACTCAATCTGCAGTAAGAAAGGCAAGACTGAAAAAATAGAAAGAACCGAGAAATGGAGGATGGGTGCATGCATCTCTACCTTTACCCCAAAATAAATTATCATTTACCAAAAAATCAATTTGGGGTAAACAAAGCTTATAAAAAATAATACTGTCCTGTTCTGTGCAATACAAAAAAAGAGAGCAGACACTGACAGTCACATCTTAGCGTTTCAGAATTTGTTTGGTAAAGTACTCAAACTTGATCAATAATTTTATATATATTTCTAAATTACTTATTAAATACTTTTATTAACACGCGCGCGCGCACACACAAAGTCCAGGGAAAGAATTGCGTTGGACCTGCTAAGGGAGATCAGTTTGTTTAAGCTACTGCCTCAGCTTGTAATCAAGAGTTGAATCCCTTTAAGAGGCTCCCACCTTGAGAGCGCGATTTGCATGCGATTTTTGTGTGACTGATGAGGAAGGAAAGGGGTGGGTGGGTTAATTTTGATCAAATGACAACTTTATCGTTGCCACTGGGTTTATCGTGTGCTAAGTGCATGGACAGCGGGACCTCGGTTTATCTTCTCATCCGAACGACTGTAAAGCCTAGTGCGGAATGAGAGGAAAAATCCCCTGTACCAAGATTCGAACTCGGGTTTACTGTGCACGAGGCGAACGCGTTACCTCTGTGCCACTCTCACACCAATTAATAACATGAATCAAAACTTATACGTTTTCATACCTTTTTCGAAAATAAGCACGCGAATATAATATAAAGGATGCATACCTATGGTGATCAAACAACTGCGATATGGTACTGAATTTGCTAAACCCATGGCATTCGAGAGGAAGGGAGGGGGGTAACTAACACGGGTAACCTAGACATACTAAAACAAGACATAAAACATGTATATAACAACAAGGACAAATATACAGAGTTGGCAACGGCTGAAAATGTAACAACTATCACCTCGCCACCACAACCCACTTCACCTATGCACACCCCTGTCTACGCCCCGTAACCCCGATCAAAACCCAGACATTACAAGTGCATGCATAGGTTAACTTAATATATGTACAAAGACTGTCCTTAGACATAATAAAGTCAAGTTATGCACGTTCGCACACATACGACCACACACACATGAGCACACGCAAACGCGCGCATGCTCGTAGACATACACAGACGTAGACACACACACACACACACACACACACACACACACACACACACACACACACACACACACACACACACACACACACACATGTACGCACACTAGACAGGACCAAAGTACTGTTCAAACATTCTGAAAATGTAAGATGATTTTTAAAAGTCGGGGGGAGAAACCTGCAATCGACGAGAGCAATAATGATCGTTAAGCAAAGTTTACCCTGAAGACAAAATACGTTGACTGAAAAGGCTACCAGTTTTGCCCTTGTCACTGAATTCTCTTAGTTTTTTTCTGACAATGTAACATACAAAGTCTACAGCAGGTCGTTTAATATTACCGAGGGTCGTTAGCAGCTTGTAATTAAATTCGTTTTCTACAATAATAATGTTACCTTGAAGACTGTCATTTCTTATTTTACATCGGCAACGGTGATACAAATTTCAAAAAAAGTAAATCCACAGAATTTTTAATTTGCATCCTCTTCCGTTGAACCAAACATATTAAAGAACAAGTGAACAATATAGAAAAGACAATGAAGAAAAGAGAACGTGAAGAAATCACAGTAATTGAATTTCCCAATAATTTTCGTTTCATTTTCAAATACAACGTTGCTCAAAACATCACAGGCCAAAAGCGACCGGTTTCAGCAAACAGGAACAGCGTGTTTCTTTCTGTCGTCTGCTACGCGTGCGTCTACAACGAAATCTGGCGATGGTGAGTAGCCTCAACATTATGACCGGTTTCAGCAAACAGGAACAGCGTGTTTCTTTCTTTCTACATGTCGTCTGCCACGCGTGCGTCTACAATGATATCTGGCGATGGTGAGTAGCCTTAACATTATGCAAAAATTCAAAGCCCCATACTCATTGGTCAAATAAGAAAATTTGCATAGCTCCGGGCCAATTACATTATATTTAAAAGGAAATCACATCAGTGAGTAGGAAGAACAAGTTTCAAACTCCAACGCTACGGTGTCAGGGGCTCCATCCACGCATGGATCTCCAGCTTCCTCGGGGATCGCTGCCAAGCAGTCCTGGTAGAAG
>CM065699.1:16347127-16359627 GCA_017654935.2 Phymorhynchus buccinoides
CCTTCCTCTCATAGTGACACACCAGCACACACAATTTGACGTGATTCTGTCAACCTGTTCGAAAGATATCCTTGGGACAGACAGAAGGAGAAAAAAATGACCCTCCGATTTTCAGGCTCCAGCGATCTTTTTGACCTTGACCTTGACCTTGATCGGTATGCCATCATCAGAACGGGCATAAGCCAAACCACCTTCATACCAAGTTTCAACATCCTATGTTGATCGGTGCCCGAGATATGGCTAAAAATAGCTTTTCGGTTTTCAAGGTCGTACGTCAAGGTCAAGGTCACGACGGCAAAATGGTTTGCGCCGATCTCTTCCTATTAAGGAGGCACACCTTCACACAAAATTTGACGCGATTCGGTCAAGCGGTTCGGGAGATATCCTTGGGACAGACAGAAAAATAAAAAAAAATACAAACCAGCCCATCGCAATAGTCCGTCTTGGTGACGGACTAATAATCACATTATTATGTGTTTATAGTGAGATAATAATTCTGTTTTGCAAATTAAGGTAACTTTCTTAAGGTAACTTTCTTATTCGTTGTTTTATCTCCCGTCACAATTTGCAAGTGAATGGACGTTTTGAAAGGGCTTTAAATATGTCTTCTTGTTGGCCAATCTGATTGACAAAATTAATAAGTTGCTTTTTGAAACCAAACACGCAGGCTACACTTAGAAAGAGATTTTCAGCTCTTCTAAAACACAAAGTTGACTGCAATGGAGGCAGGAAACTTTCAATCTTTTTTCAAAATCCACTTTAGTGGTTTATGGCCTGTCTTTCTAAGATGTTAGTTGTTTTGAACCCCTCAAATCTGGTTGGCTTTTGTATTCCAAGCGTACAGAAGACAACCTTGGAATTACAAAATAGTTTAATTTAAAAGGTGGAACACAATCCTTCATTTTTTTTTTCTAATAGTCTTAAGCTCTGAGCTACATTTACATAATGTAACTAAGCGATGCGTATGGTCCCCCAATAGTTTAAAATCACACACAGCTCCCGCTAATGTTTGTTGTTGCCAGAATCACCGAGTGTTGGACTGGATCCTGGAGGAGCGGTTGGGGCTGTTCAAGAGAACCAGGCTGGCCCATGAATACCAGCTGTGCAACAAACTGCAACAAGTGGCCCTGGCCATGCGGCTAGGAAATGACGGTGAGAATGATGATGATGATGATGATGATGATGATGATGATGATGATGATGAAGATGATGATGATGATGATGATGGTGATGATGATGGCCCATGAATACCAGCTGTGCAACAAACTGCAACAAGTGGCCCTGGCGATACGGCTAGGAAATGACGGTGAGAATGATGATGATGATGATGATGATGATGATGATGATGATGATGCTGATGCTGATGATGGTGATGATGGCCCATGAATGCCAGCTGTGCAACAAACTGCAACAAGTGGCCCTGGCCATACGGCTAGGGAATGACGGTGAGAATGATGATGATGATGATGACGATGATGATGGTGCTGATGACGGTGAGAATGATGATGATGATGATGACCGTGATAATGATGACTATGATGATGATGATGATGATGATGATGGTGATGGCCCATGAATGCCAGCTGTGCAACAAACTGCAACAAGTGGCCCTGACCATACGGCTAGGAAATGACGGTGAGAATGATGACGATGATGATGATGATGATGGGTGATGATGATGATGGTGATGATGATGATGATGATGATGAATGATGATGATGATGATGATGATGATGATGATGATGCCCATGAATGATGGTGATGGCCCATGCCAGTGCAACAAACTGCAACAAGTGGCCCTGGCCATACGGCTAGGGAATGACGGTGAGAATGATGACGATGATGATGACGATGATGATGATGATGATGATGATGATGATGATGATGATGATGATGATGATGATGATGATGATGGCCCATGAGTACCAGCTGTGCAACAAACTGCAACAAGTGGCCCTGGCCATACGGCTTGGAAATGACGGTGAGCATGATGATGATGATGATGATGATGATGATGGCCCATGAATGCCAGCTGTGCAACAAACTGCAACAAGTGGCCCTGGCCATACTGCTAAGGAATGACGGTGAGCATGATGATGATGATAATAATGCTGCTGCTGCTGATGATGATGATGATGCTGATGGCCCATGAATACCAGCTGTGCAACAAACTGCACCAAGTGGCCCTGGCCTGAGACGGGTCTGTAATCATTTATTATAGACTAACTAACTAACTAACTAAGGGAAGAACAAAAAGATAATTAAAAATATCGCGACTTTCCTGGTAGTGCAGTACTTCCAGGATCGTCCTACTATCTTTATAGTTATTAATATCCCCTTTGTGCCTGTTCCATGTCGGAGGACGTTAAACGGACTTTACTTCAAGAACAAAAAGAGGAAGGCGTAGGAACCCTCTCTCCCCCCAAACATAAAGGAAAGAGAAAAGCAAAAGACAAAACAAAAATGAAATTCCCAACTTTCACTCATAAAAAAGGTTAGGCGAAAAAACAACCACCTCATTTTGTTCGACTAAACTGGACACACTGAAAAGCACTAACGTAACCGCACGAAGGTTTGTTTTCAGACACGGATCACGTCGAGCTGGTGTGCATGCTGCGGCAGTTCGTCACCAACCTGATCGGGCACGTGGCGGGCATGTACCTGTTCAGGGAGTACCTGCGCGGGTCGTGCGGGGCGCGCGTGCTGGCCTGCTGGATGGACGTGCAGGCGTTCCGCCAGGCGCATGACCCCCAGCGGCGGGACGAGCTGTTCGGGGTGCTCCAGAGGCAGTACCTGCTCCCGGCCGTCACCTTGCCCGGTCCCGGGGGGTGGACAGATGTGGTAGCTATGGGTAAGGTCATGCTTATTGTGGTTCTTGCGTGAACATACCTAAAGTCGGAGAGTGGTTTCTCCCCCCCACCAAAAAAAAAGCGTAAGGTCATTTTCACCATGGGGTTTGTTGCGAGTGACCAACTAGATACATGTTCATGATAGTGTGTGTGTGTGTGTGTGTGTGTGTGTGTGTGTGTGTGTGTCTGCGCGCACGCGCGTGAGAGAGTATATATTTTGATCTAACAGTGTCATTGTTCTCTTAATTAGTAACATTGACGTCCTCGTTAGACCTTGGAACACAGTGCTATTAAGACTGAAAATGTCCTGTTATGTTGCCCCCTGCCATGTCGAATAAATGTCCTATTGAAATCAAATATAACGCTGACAAACTTTGTCCTGTTGATGTCAAGACAAAGCAATAAGCAGGTTACACAGAATGGGCTTGTATAGTTGCAACACGGCCCATAGCAAAACTTATACAATGGAGAAAAGTTTTGTTGCGCAGTTGCAGTAATCTATAAGACACACAGACGCGCCACGATTAAGTCCCTTGTTTTTTTCTGGGTAGCTGTGACCCATATAGAAATGCCCCCATGTTCAAATTGAGGCTGCTCTTTAAAATGATTTATTACTTCGAATTTGGGGGCATTTGTATGATAGTGAGACCTGGTCAAAACAAGATTTCTGTCCAGCTATAAGAGGGAAAACCCGTGAAACCCGTGATTTTGACACGTGATCGGGTAGGTCTTTAAAGACACACTGACCCAGCAAGATTAAGTCCCTTGTGGGTTTTTTTTCTGGCCAGGTGTGACCCACATGCAAATACTCCTATATGCAAACGAGGCTGCTCTTCAAAGTTTGTCTCTTTTTTAATATGGGGGAATTTGTATGGGAGTCACACCTGGCCCAAAAAAAATCCAGATAAAAATGGCCACCTTTGAGGCTCGATTTGTGGGTAACCAAAGAAAACTGCGTGGTGCGGTTTATGCAGAACCATTTCTCTCAGTGATCTCTATTCATTTTTTGAAAAAAACCCATTTTGATCTGGGATAGCAAACTCACTACCTATACCACCCGAGTGCTGACAAGTTAAATGAGTTTTGAATCTTCGGTAGAATGATCAACATAATCATGTCCAGTTTTGTTTCAAGGTACAAGCCTGTGTTCAGGAAAAGTTGTTTAAAAAAAAGAAAGGGAAAAACAATGCCTTCTAAAAGGAGACCACCGCAGTTCGAACGAACGTCAGTGGTCAGGATTTAAGGATACATATTATTTAAAGGGACACCCTGACGGATGAATTTTTGCAAGAAACACGTCGAGATCACCAGGAAAACACCTTTTACAGAGACCGCAACATTCACTTTGCTTTGGTTTCCTATAAATCAAACCGTCAAATCGGCGATTCCTAATGGTCACCTGAGTTTAGACCAAATCGTTTGCACGAAATTTCCACAATACAAGCATTTTTATTTCTTTATTTTATAAATTTTATACAGTTTACTAAAAGGAGTTTTGCTCACAACAAAGGAAATAGCTCATTTTTTTTAACTGCACTACAAAGAAGAAAAAGCTTCAACCACAATGAGTGGCCTCCACCTATCCCATCCAAAATGGCTTCTCTCTCCGGCATCTCCACCAAGGAGGAATCGCCGTTTTGATGATTTCATGTCTAGGAAACCAGAGCAAAATGAGTGTTCCGATCCTTGAAAAGGCTGTCTTTCTGGTAATCTCGACGTGTTTCTTGTAAAAAGTTGTCCCTTAGGGTCCACCTTCATTAAACCACCTCGTTATGTTGTTTTTATATTTGATTGTTTTTCCCCTTTATTAATGACCAAATCAGTAAACCATTCAGACTCGGACACTTTCTCTCATTTAAAAAAAAAAAAAAGATTTGCTGAACTTTCACCTGGTCCCGAACAATGAGAGGTCGGTGCTCACCTCCAGACTGGTGAAACTGGGTCACCTGTCTACACGGGAATTGGACCCCCAGTCACGTGGGGCTCTACGTCACGTGCAGCACGGCCTCCTGCTGGCGCTGCAATCCTATTGGCTGCCTTGCTACATATTTCACGTGCTGGCCTCGCAACCTCACGACATATTAGAGGTTGGTGGGGCTTTGACCGACGCTAGTCATTAAAGAGAATAAGTTTGTCGGGTTTTTTCTTCTTTATTTGCTTCTGTGGTTTTGTGTGTTTGTCTGCCTGTCTGTAACAATGACATCTTGCAGATCGCTGGACAAAATCGCCTCAAGTTTTGTTTGGTGGTATGGAGTAGAAGACATCCATGCAAACTCCATTAGCCTACTCCGCAACCTCACTCGACCTAGTCTGGTACCACAACCGTTTGCTTTGAAAGGATGACCAAGTGTGTGTTTGTGCGTATGTGTGTGTGTGTGTGTGCGCGCGCGCGCGCGCGCGCGTGTGTGTGTGTGTGTGTGTGTGTGTGTGTGTGTGTGTGTGTGTGTGTGTGTGTGTGTGTGTGTGTGTGTGTGTGTGTGTGTGTGTGTGTGTGTGCTGAGGAAGCATACTTCGAAAAAGGTGGACTAATAATCAAAAAAATGGTGTGCACACTCCCACTTCTCTACATCTACAAACTGGACTGAGACAGGCATCCTCGTACACGCACTACGTGTTGTGTTGCACACAGGAGCTGTTCAAACAGGACCCCAACACTGCAGTGGACAGGAACAAACTGGATCGTCTGCTGCAGAAGTGCTCCTTTCTGGGGGTGGAGGGCAAGGGGCAGCTGCACATGTATCATCAGCACCATCTCCACCCCCACCAGTACCGTCGCCCCTCTCAGTCCTCCTCTTCCCCCTCCAGACACACGCAAGACTCGGACCAGATCACGTCTTCTGGTGGTGAGCCACTTGTGTACCCCCCACCCTTCTCTCTGACTGTCTCTCTGTCTGTCCTTCTCCTCGTGTCTGTCTGTCCGGCTGTCTCCCTGGGTGTCTCTGTCTCCGTATGTCTGTCTGTCTCTTTCTTCTCTGTTTCTTTAGCGCCCTGCAGGTTGTGTGAGTGTGTGTGAGAGAGAAGTGAGAGAGAGAGAGAGAGAGAAGAGAGAGAGAGTGTGAGAGAGAGAGAAGAGAGAGAGTGTATGTGTGTGTGTGTGAGAGAGAGAGACAGAGAGAGAGAGAGAGAGAGAGAGAGAGAGAGAGAGAGAGAGAGAGAGAGAGAAAGAGAGACGCAGACGCAGACGATTTATGCCGAAAGGCCATGGCCCCTTAGAAGGGGAATATACAAAAATATACAACATAAGCAGGTACGTTATATAGTGATGATGTTCCAACTTTGCACTACTTCACAACAAACTAGAAATATATTGTTGTTTAGCGTTTTACTATTAAAATGACAAGAAGACACAACAAAAGTAAGAGAGAGAGAGAGAGGGGGGGGGGGGGGGGAGAAGGAGAGGGGACATACAAACAGAGACACAAGCTGCGTACAGACATATGCATATTTCGGTTGTATTGTTTTCTCATTTATGCATTAAATATTAATGTTTCCTCTAACAAAAACATTACAATATCTTATTACTAGCATATGTCTGTCTGTTTTAACCCGTAGTGTTCCTGATTAAGCCAGGCCTACCCTTGGTGCACACAGCATCTGATCGCCTGTTACTATAATGAATGAGATAAAGTCGTGAGGGTTATTGTTGTATTACTAGTTTACCAGCTTGAACCATTTTGTTCGTTTCATCAAGGTCGCTCTGAAAGTCACCAAGAAGGTGAAACGGATGAGACCTTGGGTTCTTCATATGGAGCACAGGAAGGAGGTGAAAACGAAGGCGAGGAACGATTGTACATCATGTTGCGTGATGGAGAGGAAGAGTCTAGGGCAGAAAAGGAGAAATCAAAGGACAGTGTATCTTCTGAAGGACTGGAGGAGAGCAGTAAAGAAAGAGAGGAACCAAAGGAGAACACGCCTGAAGGACAAGAACAGATTGAAACAGAGAGTGGGGAAGGAACCGTCAACGCACATGAGGGACCAGAACAAATCGAGAAAGAGAAGGAAGAAGAAAAGGACCTTACATCGTCTAAAGAACAAGAACAACATAACAAAGAAATGGAGGAACTGAAGAACTACGCGGAGAACCCCCAACCATCTTCCTCCCCATCTTCTGGCCATAACGATGACGACAACAACGACAATGCTACAATACCTGACATCAGCACAGATGCTGCAGGCAGTGTGGCCGTGCTGAATCGATCAACTCATGGGCGTAGTGCTGCGACAGAAGACAAAAGCTTCGACAGCTCCCAAACCCAATGCAACGGCGATGACGTAACTTCGCATGCTCAAAACGGTGCTGGGGAAATTTTGGGCATACATCCTGAACATCCAAATACTGCTAATAAAAAGTCATGCACTTGTCCTGGAGTCCCAGATAGCAAAGACGACTTGCCTGGTATTGATAAAGAAGCCAAAGACCACGATAATCAAATGTCGTCTGTTTGTTCCGAAAGCCAAAGAGGAGGCATTAAGTCTTGGAGCGTTTGTCCAGACACAGAAAGTGGCTGTGATGTGTCGCACAGTTGCCTCAAAGGTCAAGATAGTAGCTCGGAAGTGCCGCCCACTGATTCTGAAGCCCAGAGTACTCATAATCAAGTACGGCTGGTTAGAATTAGAACTCCACGTGATCGCAGTGAACAGTCTACTATCCCTGATGCTCAAAGCGGCAGTGGAGCTACTCTGTTAAGCTCTGCGATCGATACTATAGACGAATCATCTTTCAGTGGGGAAGTACCAACCCCTCATGTAGACTACATCGGTAGAAAACAGGATGCGTCTCTCAGAGCAATGAAGGAGGATTCAGACATGGGAGAGAGTGATTCCAGCTGTACCGTGATCCACTCCAGCAGTAGTGGGTCCTCAGAGGGTGCACAATGTAACAAACGCCGACCTACCAGTTCGAGGAGGCATCCAACAGCAGACACCCACGCGCAAGATCGTTCTCTTCAGTCAGTCCGTGGGCTAGAAGGTGGCAGTTCACTTCGACCTTACAGCGATTCGTCCACTTCTTCATCTGAATGCACCGGCGAATCAGCCTGTAAACCATGTCGCGCAACTTTAGAATCGGAGGGTGGGTCCTCTTCATGTTACGCAAGAAAGATGAGGGCACATGACCCAAAATCAACAGCACGACCATACACGGCACACACGGAAGGCAACAGTAATCTCCCATCTTCCAGTACTGGTATTAATAGGTATGCTGTGATCACAAAAGAATCTGCTCTCCGACTGGCAGTTGAATATCACGCTGGAATAATGGAGGAACTGGTTACCACGGAGACAGAAGAGGGTGATGTCAGCACAGACAAGGAGTCGCTTGGCTCTGCCGCTTTCACAAAAGAATCTGCCCTCCGACTGGCAGTTGAATATCAAGCCGGAATAATGGAAGAACTGGTTACCACGGAGACAGAAGAGGGTGATGTCATCGTTGAAAACGAGGCACTTGGCTCTGCCGTCTATGACGAAGAACAGCTGGACAGATCCAGAACAGAGGGTGATGGTACCTCCAGAAGCAGCAAGCTTAGCATGGACAGCTTTCTCATGGAGACTGACTACGATACAGTTGTGGACTACCCCACACCATCTCCCCCTGTAGAAAACAAGTCAGCCCATGATGAAGGTGTCACGGCGAACGTGCTTTCTTCATCATCGCTATTAGCAATGTCGTCATCATCGCCACAATCACCAGCGCTACATTCAAGAGCGGAGAGGCCTCTGCCAGGCATTGTGACGGATAGAGAAAACCAGCAGACAACCCAGTCACCTCCAGGCGAGACCGTGTCCTCTTTTAAGGAGCTGACCATCAACAGCGCGTCTTCTAACCTCAACTCCACACCGAGCGATTCCAGCCAGATCAGCAACAGCAACTTCAACTTGAACACCAACAGCAACAAGGTCGGGAAGAAAACTACCAGCAAAACCCGGAACAGAGGCTCCACGAAGAGGAGTCGCCGTCCCAAAGGGCTGAAGGCCAGGGGCCGTAGAGGCGCCGTACAACACCACCTGGTGAGCGAGGTGTTCGGCTACATCCACAGCGTGTTCAGCGATACGTCGTCCTCGTCCTCGTCTGAGGACGAAGATGACAAGGAAACGACGAAGGATGAGGTGATGACTGAGATGGAGGAGTGGATCCGCCATGAGGAGCACCTGAAGCAGGCCACTGTCGCCAACCTCACCAAGGTGGCGCTGCAGGACATGGCGCTGAAGCACGAGGAGATGACCCACCTGACCTCGCTGCTGCTGCACTTCATCTTTGGGGCTCGGGACATCGAGGAGGAGGACTCCAAGACTGATAGGTGAGGCACCGGCTTTAAAGACCCACCACGTCACGTGTCAAAATCACGGTTTTCCCTCTTACAGCTGCTACGAAATCTTAGGAAATCTTCCTAGCATATAGAGGGAATGTGACACGTGACGTGGGTGGGATCTTTAAAAGGTTTCATTTTGATCTTGTAGTTGTTTTTCTATGCCGTGCTGGTTGCTTCATTCATGATGAACAAAAACGATCAACTATGACGTTTTTCTTCTCTTCGATGAGAAAGAAATGTTAAAAAGAAAGACCTAAATGTTCTCAAGAGTTTTGTCTTTAGTCTATTTTGTTTCATGACAAGGTCTTCCTATCAGCCATAAGCTGAATAATTTCACGACAAGCCTACAAGGCAATGCTTTTTGCAATCTCTTGCATCACAGGCTGGCAAGTGCCATGACACCCGAAGCAAATTTGAATTTATTTTCTTTCTTTTTTTCTAATCATAAAATGAGCTAACTTACGTGGGCAGTAACACATGCCTTAGGGATATATATTAACCCTTTCACCGCCAAAGTCGCATTTTAGCACCACAGTGATTTAACACCTATGTCACTAAACGGCATCATATTAGGGTATATTATCCAAAGACCCTATTGTCTTAGTTTTGGGAAGTAAGGATAGACCTTATTTTACTTATGCCACAGAGGAAGTTTTGGGAAGTAAGGATAGACCTTATTTTACATATGCCACAGAGGAATCCCCAACACTGCAGATGGATTTTTGTTCTCTACCCAGGTACATTTAATGGGAATTCTTGCCTAAAATATGGATGGTGGTGAAAGGGTTAACGTAAGTGTTGACACGCTCATACATCTCCCCCACATGAACCCCAAACGCAGTTACTTTTCGTCTTATTGTCCTTTTCTACTGACAAGTTGTGTGACATAAAGGAGACGCTGATAACTTGCTAATGACAAACGACCTTGTCTTTGTCTATGTCTGTGCTGTCTGTAGACGGACGCTGTGTCTGCTGGCCTGTGACAGCCTGGCTGGGTTCCCTGTCCGTGAGTACATGGAGGCCCAGGAACAGGAGCTGCACACGAACTACCTGGACTTCTGGACAGCCCTCAGGAGGTACATCCAGGTGAGAGCTACACGCAGTTCTCCACAGCTATTGGGGTCTGCAACGAACACCTTGTGAAAAAGTGAATGCCCTTGGTGGGTGGGGGAAGATGGTTCAGTACTGACCAGACAGGGGGGTTACTCTCGCCAATAACCCTATTTGATGCCACTAAATGGCTGCCTTTCGCAAGAGTGAATGCCCTTGTCAGTACTGACCAGCAAGGGCATCACTCTCACTGTCAAGGGCGTTAATAACCCTAGTTGCAGAGGCCTATAAGATCATATTATACATAAAAAACTTAATGTACATCTGGTTGTTGTTTTTTCCTCAATATATTTGCACTGTAGCTGCAACAACCACAGTTTTGTGTCCTGTTTTTGTACATTTCAAAGGATAACCTTTTTACAAATGAAATATATCGATTCAGCAGACGACGCTGACGAAGGGAGCTGCGACGCCCCCGAAAACTCCGAGGTGAGCCTATGCTTTTGCTGAGTGAAACTTATAAAATTCGTTTTATTATATCGATTCAGTTTAATATTTGATGAAATATTGATATGTGAAGTGGGCTGGTAAGACCGAACCTTGCTTTAAAGCGTCCGTGGCGCTTATGACTAGGAACGAACCAGATCGAGGGATGGCCTATGCTCTCTGATTTGATGTCTGAAGGCTTTGTTGCTTGAGTGCCCCAAGTCGCCTTTCTTCAAAATCTAACACTAATGCTGGAGCTTGTGTATATTCTCCCCTCCAGGTGGGAGGTTGATGCTGCCTACAGAGCCTCGGGTAAGCGTTCAATTTTATAGCGCTTGTTTTATTGTCATTTGGGAGGCGGTTGTCATGCATGCGGCACAATCACAGATTGAAGGATTATGCCCCGTACTTTTCGTTCTTCACTGTTTCAGCTGAGAGACCTGTGCGCTGCGGAAAGCAGTATGGTCTTCGTTACAATTACTGTTTTATCTGAAAGACATGCGCGCTGCGGACAGCAGTGTAGTTTTCTTTTCAATTGCTGTTTCAGCAGAGAGACCTGTGTGCTGCAATGTAATCTAATTTTCAAAGACTGTTTCAGCTGGGAGACCTGTGTGCTGCAATGTAACCTTCTTTTCTCTGTTTCAGCTGAGAGACCTGGGCTCTGCGGACAAGCCCTGTTCTGCCAGCAGGGACAACTGGCCGGACATCAACCGCCTGCTGGAGCAGCAGCAGCGACACGTCATCCGCACCTTCCTGGGGGAGGGGGCCCGGGGGGACCTTGAGCCACCGGGGGTGGAGGGCATGCTGTCGGAATCTCTCCGCGCTCAGCTGAGGGAGGACCTGAGGAACAAAAAGCAGACCACGCTCATCAACGCTGCACAGGACGTCATCTCCAACGTGAGTGGGAACAGTTAGGAACGTCGACGACGACGACGACAGCGACAATGATGATGATAACCACGGCAATGGTGACTATAATGATGGATCAACATCGTCTATATCATCATGTTTATTATTGATATCGTTTTTGTGGACAAAGGGAAAGTGGAGATAAAAAAGCAAACATATAATTTCCGATAGTTATTTAAAAGGGGAAAGGTCAGAGACAAACTTAGGCCACTTTTAAAAATGTAAGGACACGTTTTACTCTACGGATTGCACGAAGATTCATACACTCACTCTCTTTTTATTATAATTACATTTTGAGAGGAATCTTGAAATCAGAATACTGCGGGGTTCAAAACGTTATCGGCCCGTATACCCATCCTGACCTTGCATATAAAATGAATGAATGATGGACATTACTGTACAATCCAGCCTGGTGTGTAGTGTAACATGAGTGGTGCTTGGTGCAGGTTCTGTGTATCCCTATCACGCAGTACGTGTTGCAGGATCTTCGCGCCTTCCACACCATCGTTGTAAGTAGCATGGGAAAGGTGGTATTTTTACGCACCAATCAGACAGATTGTTTTTTGCAATTTAGATATAATTTGGATTGACGTTAGCTTGTAGGTGGTGTCAGAAGTAAAGGCGTGTGTATGACAAATTATTTTCCGCATGGAAGAGGTTTGAGAGGTTTAATAGGTATTGTTCGTAAATAATTAAGGGGAGTAATTTCATGGTGTGGGGGGGGGGGGGGGGAGTGATCTCCCCTAATTCAATCGGTCAAACAGGGGAAGTTACTCTACCTTCAGGTAAATCCTCAGCCCTCGCTTCGTGTGTTTGAGGAGACACACAGCATGTAGAACGCGGTGCGTCATTGTAAATTTGATGTAATTCATATTTTTACGTCACAGTTTGCACGTTC
>CM065699.1:16364627-16427127 GCA_017654935.2 Phymorhynchus buccinoides
CGACTTTAGATTTAGGGTTCGTCAACACAAGGGGTGTGTGTGTGACTAATGTACAACATTGCCCACAACGTTCCTCTCAACCCCCCGTTTCAGGGTCTCCCATCTCACCGCGTACCCTCAGTAGCCCGCCAGCTGGACGAGCGTCGCAAGATCAACCAGCAGCCGTGGGAACAGCCGCGCAGCACGTTCCAGAAGACCCGCTACCTGTCCGACCCCTGGTTCGATGAGCCGCTGACGGAGCCCGTGATTCAGGGCGACCTTGAGATGGCCGTAGACGAGAACGGCATGCCCGTGGGCGTTCTGACGGAGGATCACCGCATGCTGGCCTTCCAGTACCTCATCCTCATCGGCGAAGGTGGGAAGCTAGGGAAGCTAGAGGCTTTAGAAACTCTAACCCAGGGGTCTGAGTCGGTATTATCGGCGCAGCAGTGGCTGCGTCAGTTCATTTTGACCATTCAGTACCAGAAAGTTTTTGTTGGGTTTTTTTCTCGGGTGAAAATCAAAGGGTTAATGTCAGAAAAAGGATTATAGAAGACTGATACTGATACCTTCTGTCATCTAAATCCTCGTTTTGTCTCTCAAAGCACTGACAGTGCCAGTTCTTTGCCTTTCTAGCCAAAAGCAGGCTCCAAACCGATCTCGAAAATCGGTCGTTGTGGCCTTGAGAGTCGTGCTGCAATTGTTTTGGGAAAAAAGGTCCCCGAGGTTTGTGTGATCGAATACTGGCAGAGAGTGGAAACTGTGATAACCTGTGGTTAACTCAGTAGCCTGAATTAGGACCCCTTTTTTTTTTAGAGTTAAGGTCTTGGCCTGGCGAAGTTCCTTCTCTGAAGACCCTCTGTGGTCAGCTCTCCCAAAAGGCCTACTTTCTGACATTGGGGGTGGAGAGGGTGAGGCTAGGAGGAGGTGTTAGTTACATGTGGGTATGGACAGTGTTGTGACGCCGTCACACGCCTACAATGGTCAACTTAGGACGCTGATTTGACCGCCAAGGGGCTATCAAACCAGTATGGGCTTAGCGCGTAATATTCTTAGTTGGGGGTAGTGAGAGATGACCGCCAGGGGGCAATCAAACCAGTAGGGGCTTAGCGCGTGATATTCTTAGTTGGGGGTAGTGAGAGAGAGAGAGAGAGAGGGAGGGACTCATCTCCCCCCTCTCTCTCTCACTACCCCCAAGTAAGAATATCACGCGCTAAGGCCCTACTGATTTGAATGCCCCCTGGCGGTCAAATCGGCGTCCTAAGTTGACCATTACATCCCTTTGAGTTCGCCTAAGAACAATAACAAAGAATAGTTTCAAAGAACAATAACTGTAAAGAAACCCAAGGAGAACTCAAAGAACAATAACACTGGAGATCACAATCCAGTCCATAGGCTAGATCATGTTTGTGCTTTTGCTTAGTAATTTTTTTTTCTCTCTGTCGTTGCATGTTGTTTGATTCTTTTACACGCTGTTTATTTTGTCGAGAAAACATAGCATACATACACGAATCGTTGATAACCTTTGAGGGCAGACTGTTAGGGTGTCTTACGCTTATCTTGTTTATATTTTTTAAAATCTTTCATTAATTAAGAAGTATTTGTA
This sequence comes from Phymorhynchus buccinoides, assembly GCA_017654935.2. Taxonomy (NCBI): domain Eukaryota; kingdom Metazoa; phylum Mollusca; class Gastropoda; order Neogastropoda; family Raphitomidae; genus Phymorhynchus; species Phymorhynchus buccinoides. Next base: position 16,366,213 of record CM065699.1, read on the forward strand.
TTCGCATTCGTGTTGTCTCTGTGTTTACTATCGTTAATTGAAACCAGTAGGGATGTTAGTGATGGTAGTGATGTTATTGGTTTCATTTCTCTCTCTCTCTCTATAGTCTGTGTTTAGCTTAGGGGGATCTTATGATATGCTCGGTGTGTATGTGTGAGTCGGGTGGGGGGAGGGGAGGGGTAGGTGAGCGGGTGTGCATACTCAAGTGATAGCCATACTGGTTTGTGATGTTGTTAATGTTTTCTGTGGTACGTGTTATCATTATTACTGTGATGTCATTATTATCTGTGATTATTGCTTTCAGCCTCCAAAGGGGATCGATCATTGGATGCTCAGTGTCTTGTTCAGGTGTATGTGTGTGTGTGTGCGTGTGCGTGCGTGCGTGCGTGTGTGTGTGTGTGTGTTTGATAACTATGTTTTATGTCAATTACATGTGCTTTTATGTTATTTTACAAATTGTCTCTTCTGTTAGGTTATAACAATGTCTTATTTTGTATTCAGTTTTATGTGCATGCCAACAAACTAAATTCTTCACTTGTTTGGAGACAATAAAACTGGAAATTGTGAGAGAAAAAAATTGGAATTGTGTTTGTCCAGACCTGTACTCCAGTGCTCTGTGTGACATGCGGGACCTGACGGAGATGATCTGGTCTGACTTTGGCAGTCTTCACATTCGGAACACCCCGAGGGAATATAACCGTCAGTTGCAGAGTATTAATGATGGTGGTGATGGTGTAATGAAGTAGAAGTATTATACACTAGCTTCCAAAAGAAACATGAACAATTCAGACACCCTTATAATTACTTAAACTCAAAGAGTTTGTGAGTATATAATATTCTAACTCTAGGCCTGCTCTCTTTTTTGTGTCTTTCCTGTATTGAAGGTTCTGTAATGAAGGTTCTGTAATGAAGGTTCTGTAATGAAGGTTCTGTAATGAAGGTTCTGTAATGAAGGTTCTGTAATGAAGGTTCTGTAATGAAGGTTCTTTTCCCCATAATACATATTACAAACAAGACAATATTCCTTTAAGCAACTACACATCACAATGATCAACTCAAGAATGCAGAATAGCCATCATTATCAAATAAACAAATTAACATTCGATGGCTTGGAGTCAAAACGGACTATCTTTAGATAGTCCATTGACATATTATTGAACCTATTACAAAAAAACTAATAACTTGTATCAAACAATGACTGCAGAAATATATAAATGGGGTTATGCTTTTTATATTTCTGCAGACGTTTTTGATACAAGTTATTAGTTTTTGTACTAAGTTCAATAATATGTCAATGGACTATCTAAAGATAGTCCGATTTGACTCCAAGCCATCGAATATACATTAGCAGCAATTGGAAGTATAAAAAAAAATCTCCTCCAAAGAATCCACTAGTTTACCAAAAACCAGGGCCTGTATTCACATTGAGATAGCATGAGACTTAGCATCATGCTAACTTAGAAGCTCTTCCAGAAGTCCTATTAAATCCTATAGGACATTGGAAGAGCTTCTAAGTTAGCATCATGCTAAGTCTCATGCTATCTCAACGTGAATACAGTCCCAGCTTTACAAGGGGTTTATCTATGATATAAGAACAAAGGAAAGAAACATCAGTAGACCACAAAGGATCATAAAAGGGGGAGGGGGACATCAACATTTATGATGAACATCAACATTTCGAAAATAATATTATAAAGCGATTACAAACAAATTTAAAACAATATACATGGAAAAGGTGAGAAAAGCAAAGCAAATGTCCCAATGAACATATTAAAGCAGTGGACTAAACACTATATATTATAATAAAGCATACACAGACATCATTAAAAAAAAAGGTAGCAATTTAGACCTGATTAGGTAGCAAGCTTAGGTAGGGTAACCACTTTTTGTTGAATTCATCAAGGCGTATTTCCATGACATGCGTACATTTCTCTAAAATATATATTTTTAAGATTCCTTTAGAATGTTCTGGGTTGCTGGTTTTGTTTTGTTTTGTTTATTCTGCATTTATATACAAAGCACCTAGCTATTATTAGTATCAGATCGAACGTTTGTTCTGTTAATGTTTTAGAGTCTTCGCCAAATAAAACTGGTTCAACATTGAGCGATAGTCTTTCACAGTTTAAACATTTATCTTTTGATATTCTCTCCAAGTACATCCAGAACGCTTGAGAATGTTGACAAGGCCTCTGCTCTCTTGTTCGATACAATGTGACCATGGTCAGAATGAATGATGCTATGCTGAGAGGCCGTTTGATTCGGCACGTGAAATGTTCATATAGGATGCACGTGCACACCAAGCCGACAAGTTTTTAAAGACCCAGCACGTCACGTGTAAAATCACGATTTTCACGTGTTTTCCCTCTTATAGCTGGTAAGAAATCTTAAAGATACACCAGATCACGTGTCAAAATCACGGGTTTTACGTGTTTTATCTCTTATAGCTGGTAAGAAATCTTGTGTTGACCAGGTTTTACTCCCATACAAATGCCCCCAAACTGAAGACGAAACATCATTTTAAAGAGCAGCCTCAATTTCAAGTTGGGGGCATTTGTATATGGGTCACATCTACCCAGAAAAAAACAAGGGACTTAATCGTGGTGGGTCAGTGTATTTTTAAGAAATCTTCCTAGCATAAGAGGGAATGTGACACGTGGACGGGGTGGGGGGGGGGGGGGGGGGGGGGGGGGGGGGGGGGGGGGGGGGGGGGGGGGGGGGGGAGGGTGTCTTTAAAGGGTTTTCCGTGTACAGAAATAACTAGGGGATAAAAGCGTGCCATAAAATATCCACCTAGCATTGTCATTTACGCCAACAATAAAATCCGAAGACTTAGTTTAAAAGAGGCCTAAAATGCAATGATGGGCTGAAAGTGCAATGGCAGATCATTATTCTAACATCCTCGATCTCTAATGAAGTTCCAGGCTATCCGGGATTGCATTTGTGGCACCAGAAACGGATAGGCATCGTGTCATCAAAGCGAAGGACACCCGCCATATTGGGCAGTCGCATGATTTGTGGCTGACATAAAAGACACTAAAGACACTCAACATGGCAGCACAATTTTTGTTGCTCGATTCTGAAACAAACTGTGCATTCTGTAATAGTTTCGTAAATTACCACGCTGGTTTTGTAATTGCGCCTGATCACGTGACCAAAGGCACATTTGTCCCCAAACGAAAAATACCGTTTACCCACGATTCCATTTTCAGTGCTCACACATTCAATGAACGTAATTTTTATTATTTGTTTGATTTAGTGACTTTTTTTTTTAATAAACAGATAACCTGCATTGGAAGAACATTGTCATTCATTCGCATTTATCTTTGGAAGTCAGTATATTATTAAAGCCAGCGCGGCACTATATAAGCAAGCAGTAGGCTAAAAATGTCAGTTTCTGCTTGGCGCTCGCAGCGAAAGCATCCCTTTTCAAAGCGCAAAAGGAGGGAAAAACTAAACTGGCGCAGGCGAAAGCCCGCAGCAAGGAGTGTCGCTGGCTTGCTTTTCTCTCTCTCTCTCTCTCTCTCTCTCTCTCTCTCTCTCTCTCTCTCTCTCTCTCTCTCTCTCTCTCTCTCTCTCTCTCTCTCTCTCTCTCTCTCTCTCTCTCTCTCCCACTCACGACTGACTACCCGATTGGATGGAAGTTCAGTTTAGCGTCGCGTATCGGCTTTCGCCATGTACGACGGGCTGAACAAACCAACCACGGTGTAAACAAAAAATTATTTTCCTGAATCATTGTCTTAGCCAAAAGGCCGAGAAGCGATCAGTATCGATTGAACATTAACTACCCGATTCCTACTACCCGATTCCTGGGATCGGCTCTTAAATACTCCAGTTGTGCCTTTAACCTAACCCGTGAACCAGTATCAAATGACCTTCCTCACTGTTTGGTCCTGGTACCGTGGTCGTGGGTGCGTCTTGGGCGGTTGATGCGGGTGGTGTGATGTGGATTGGACTAGGCTGGCAGAACGACTGGCAGTTTGGTCTGCTTTGCATTTTGCTACCCGTGTTGGCTGACTGGGTCGCACTCATGATTTCGGTACGCGCATGCATGTAATGTAACCTTTGGGTAAGAATGTCTTTGCTGTGTGTTTGTGTGTGTGTGTGTGTGTGTGTGTGTGTGTGCGCTGTGCGTGTGCTTGTGTGTGTGCGTGTGCGTGTGCGTGTGCGCACGCGAACGTGTGAAGTATCGGATTTGTATTTAATATATATATATATATATTTCTGAATGTTTTGTGTCTATTGTTACTATTGTTATTGTTGTCTAAAGTTAACTATGTAAGCGCTCTGAGCTCTTTGGAGAAAGAGCGCAACAAATATCCATTAGGGTAAGACGGGGTAAAAAGCCCATGGGCGGGTAAGAAGCCCATGCCAATTATCTCATGAAATTAAGCATTTTGCCCATGTGACGAGTGTTCATGTTTGGCATTCGTCTCATGGGCAAATGGGACTGAAATTTTCTTTATTTGATGAGATAATTGGCATGGGCACATTAACACTCGTCTCATGGGCAAAATGTGACTGAAATTTGCTTAATTTCATAAGATTATTGGCATGGGCTTCTTACCCGCCCATGGGCTTTTTACCCCGTCTTCTATTATTATTATTTTCGTCCCCCGACAGCCTTTCTGCGCAGCCTGCTCCCTTACCAACGCCTGACGCGCGGACAGCTGGAGGCACTGTCCAGGATCACGGAGACCTACATGGACTTCCAGGACATGAACGACGTGCAGAAGGAGGAGGAGAAGGGGGAGAAGGAGGAGGAAAAGGACAGTGAGAAGCAGCCTGCCGCCTTCGACCAGGTCATATACCTCCAGCGACGGAGAGGAGCTGTGGAGATCCCCCGACCCCCGCCGCCCAAGTGAGTGAGGGCTGGTGTGGGTGGACTAAGACCGTCTACACACATAAGCGGATAGTCCATGCGGAAACCCGTTCGCAATCCATTAATAAGTGTCTGACTAAGGCTGTGTACACACATAAGCGGATATTCCGTGCGGAAACCCGTGCGCAATCCATAAATAAGTGTCTGACTAAGGCCGTGCACACACATAAGCGGATATTCCGTGCGGAAACCCGTGCGCAATCCATAAATAAGTCTGACTAAGGCCGTGCACACACATAAGCGGATATTCCGTGCGAAAACCCTTGCGCAATCCATAAATAAGTGTCCGACTATGGCCGTGTACACACATAAGCGAATATTCCATGCGGAAACCCGTGCGCAATCCATAAATAAGTGTCTGACTAAGGCCGTGTACACACATAAGCGGATATTCCATGCGGAAACCCGTGCGCAATCCATAAATAAGTGAAACAAAGAAGGGAAAAGGTTTGCGCACGTATCCGAATTTCCCCTATATGCGTAATCTTTGATCATCCTTCCACTTATTGCGGGTTTTCCGTACGGAACTTATGCGTCTAATGTGAACCCGACCTTATGCTTACATCGCACGGTTGAGACAGACGACTCTACTGTTCGATAAGTCATTCAATCGGCCAGTCAATCCATTCATCCATCTGTCCGTCCGTCCTTCGGTCAATCAATCGATTAATCAATGCACCGACCAGTCGATATACCGGTTAATCATTCATTCAAGACACCAAATAATAATCCATCAACCAACCCGACCCAAACCAGTTCAACTCAACCAGCCCTTCAACGCCCACATACTGGCCAACCTACAAACCAATCCATCAATCACACGTAAACACTAAGGTGCAGGCCCCCTGTGTTTGTGTGCCTGTGCGTTTGTGCGTCTTTCTCTTTGGGTAAGTGTGAGGTATTCTGCTTCTTCTTCTTCTGCGTTCAGAGGCCATATGGCCATAATGGACGAGGTACGTATGTGTCAGGTTTTCAGTTTTCATTGGTCTCCCGGCTGCATTCAGCCGATTGATTCCGATTTCAGAGGACGTGTAAAATATATATACTGACTCGTGTGTTTATTTATTAATAATGTATTGATCGGTTCATTCGCTGTGTGTTTATTCATGGAGGCTGTCATGTTTCCAGGAGTTTCGAGGATCTCTTACGCAACCAGTACCAGTTCCAGTTCTTCAAGCTGTTCCTAATAAGCAAGGGGCCAGAGTGTGCGGATGTCTTGAACTTCTGGAAGGCCTGCGAGGACATCCGTGTCACTGACAGCAAGCGCTGCACCGAGATCATGACCTTCATCAAGGACAAGTACATGCAGGGACTACGTGCGTATCACAAAGGGTGACATTCCCGCCAAACGAAATGTTACTAGAATTCAAAATTATCATGCTATTGTTTTGGGGGTAGTTTTTAAGGATCGTACAGATTCAATGCATAAAAGACTACAATAGTGTTTTCTGTGTAACATGCCTCAGACTTTTCCAGAAAAAAACGAAGTGGCGCAAAGAAGCCGAAGTTCAAATTGTCAGCAAACTGTCTATGTCCTCAACATGAACGCTTTTTATGGCCCTAGATATTTATTAAGAAGATTTATATATCGCATACCTCTAAGCTCTATGCGCTTATTGAACACTGTCCCACGGCCATTGCTTCTTTATGTCATCTACGAATGACAATTGTGTCTGAATATAAAAAACATTGACTTTGCGAACGTCTTGTTTTTTTGCCTTTCCAAAAGAGATTTTTCTTCAAGTGGGATTTTTTTGAAACAGTTTCTTTCTGTAATTAGAAACCATATTGTTCTAACCTTCTAACCTTTTGCACTTTTACGCTTATGTGTAATCCCCCCCCCCCCCCCCCCCCCCCCCCCCCCCCCCAACCGTCCCCCAAATCAAAGCAATGGCACGAATATCAAACACTTTATTCAGGAGTGTGTGAGTGGTTTTAGGGGGTCACAATGTGCATTCCGTTACATTCGTGAAGATGTTTTGTTAACACCTTCAAGACTTCACTGCCTTAGACAAACATCATTACTGGTCTGGGGTTGTCTAGAAAAACAATATAACAAATAAGAAGCGCAACAAAACTCACCACTGTCAAAGATTTAGTTTTGACAACATTACTGGTTGATCCAAGTTTATTTTTGGCTTTAAAATCGTGGTTAATTGCATTACGATCGGAATCATTGGTCTCCTTACTGTTAATGAAAACATACTGGGGCATTTCTGAGGCTCGTGTAGAGCCAATAGTGTTGACATTTTAACATTACAAATTGAAAAAGAAGTGCCAAACATAAGGGAAATGAAAGCTGAACGAGTGATGAAAAGAAGTGACTCGAAAAACGTGGTTTGGATTGGAAAAAACCCACGTGGATTTAGACAATTTTTAGACTCAGAAACTGCTGTTCCGAGAATACTCGGAATTTGGCCCTGACTGACGTTCTCCTGTTCCGAGTATACTAGGAATTCGTCCAGAATGTGTTAAGCACGATCTGGACTTCCATGGAGCAACAGGCAATGGTTTTGTCTGTTTTATGCACCACATTTTCACTAACGCCAATGCATAATTATTTTCCTGTCATTTGTTGCTTCAAAGTTTTAGAAAAGTGCATTGATTTAGATTTTCAAGAATTGAAAGCTACAATATTTAGTCTATCGTTTAAAAAGCCTTACAAATGGCTGAAAGTTTTGACAGTATAATGAATAAAGTTCGAACAATTTGTTTAAGATTCTTGCAATCGCTTATTTAAAACGTTGCAACAGTCGTCTGTGGATAGACTGAAAGTGCCAACAGAGTGTTCATTAAAAGTTCAAACAATATGTTCTATTTTCTACTCTCTGTTTTATTTCGACAAAAATAATAGTCTAACACAACTTATTGAAACACTAGCAGCTATGCCCCACGGTTGCTACGCCCTGCGCTCGCTTCGCTTTGCGGCATATTTTCCCCTGCACAGGTCTTTAGAATAGCAGTTGCTTGGATAGTGGCTAGCACTTCAAAATGTCTCCCACTGTAGTCTATGTTTACGGAGCCCTCTCGGCTCTCACTCTCACTGTGTTTTAGGCCCTTCAATATGTCTTCCACTGCATTCCCCTGTTACTGCTGATCACGAATATATACGGTTATAGTGGTCTAACACGAACAGTTGAAATTATGAGCATTTGTTTTCAGAGCCCCCTCAGCTCTCACTCTCACTGTGCTTTTGGCCCCTTCAAAATGTCTCCCACTGTATTTCCCTATTAATGCTGATCACAAATATATATGGTTGTAGTGGTCTAATGCCAACGGTTTTGAAACTATGAGCACTTGTTTTCAGAGCCCCTCAGCTCTCACTCTCACTGTGCTATTGGCTCCTTCACAATATCTTCCACTGGGTTTCCGCTGTGATGCTGATCATGAATATATATGGTTATATGGGTCTAACGCCAACAAATAGAAATTATGGGCACTTGTATCCGGACATACCATCATCATGTAACAGCTTCAAGGTCAATTGTAAAGGTCAAGGTCAAGTGGCTTTTAAGTGTCTCCAACTGCATTCCTTACATCATGGTAATCAAGAATATATATGGCTTCGTGTGTGTAAAGCCAATGGTGTCCAAACTACAGCCATAGGTAAAAATGAGAAGTTCAAAAGTCAAAGTCAAGGTCATAAGGATAAGCAATGCTTTATACCACACAAGACCTTGAGGCAGTCTACCAATTTACCAACTTTGAAGCCTGTAGCTGGAAATAAAAGTGAAATATATGTCCAAAACACAAAGTTGACACCTCCAAGGTCTATGTCCTTGACCTTGACCTTCATCAGTATTCCAAATCATCATTAGTCAATCCACCCCTGTCCCAAGTTTGAACATTGTAAGTCCAACGATATGAAATACGATATTGCCTCAAGAAGAAAGTTTGGGTTTCAAGGTCAAACTTCAAGGTCAAGGTCAGGACGTACATAGTTTTTTTATGGGACCATTCCTACACTATGGTGCACGATCACACAAAATGTGAAGCCATTCTGTCCACTGGTACATTAGATACAGCTCGGACATGAAATATATAGCACAAAGAAGGAAATTTCGGTTTTGTGAGTCTTCCGTGGTGGAACTTTGCACTGGAAGTTCAAAATGTATATGGGACAATCTAGGTACCACAACACACCCCAACACAAATTTTGATTCTGTCCAATGGTGCGTGAGTTAACATGGCAAAACTATTTTACAGAAAAGTGTGTCTTCCTTGGCAGAGATTTGTACTGGAGATTCAATGTTTTCACGGGTCCATATCTGCAGCATGATGCACTGTCACCCAAAATTTGAAGCGATTATTTGCCCCAGTTCATAAGTTACATGGTGAACAAACATCTTACAGAAAAGTGAGTTTTCCTTGGCGTGGGTTTGCACTGGAGGTTCAAAATGAGACCATCTAAGTACTATGGCACACCTTGACACAAAATTTGAAGCGTTTCTGTTTAATAGTATGTGAGTTACAGGGTGAACATGTTTTACAGAAAAGTGAGGCTTCCTTGGTGGAAGTTTGTACCGGAGGTTCAAATGTTCTATGGGACAATCTGTGTAGCAGGATACACCACCACACACAGTTTGAAGCCGATTCTATGCACCGGTTGATCTGTTACAGGGCGAACAAACATACACACACAAGCAAAATGGCGGGGTGTCCGGTGTTTCACTATACAAGACACACACACACACACACACACACACACACACACACACACACACACACACACACACACACACACACACACACACACACACACACACACAGACAGACGCCAAATGAATGTTATTAAATAGTCATAGATTACGGTGTACCTATTTTGAGTGTCAGTAATGTGGGGATTGCAGGCGCCAGGAACCTGTTGATTGACCCGTCCACAGTTCTGTCCATGGGCCGTGACCCCAACCTGAAGCCCGCCAACCTGGTGCAGCTGCAGTACATGGTCAAGGAGGCCATGGAGAAGAAATGGTGGGTATTTGTGTCCTTATCAGAGAGCCAGAGAAGAGGTGGAGGAGGGTGAGGGGACTACAGCAACAACAACAGCCCATACCAGCATGACGCAGGCCTTGAGAAAGGGATAAAGGGGCACCCTGACGGATGAGTTTTGGCAAGAGACACGTCCAGATCAGCAGGAAAACACCCTTTACAGAGATCGCATCACTCACTTTGCTCTGGTTTCCCAGAAATCAAGCCGTCAAAAAGTCGATTCCTCCTTGGCGGAGATGCTGGAAGTCAAATTCTTTCACCCAAAGAGAAGGCGTTTGCCGTCTCCTTTTGAATGGCCGCCTGCTTTTTATACCAAATCGTTTCCACGAACGGTTCGCAATACAAGCCTTTTTTATATCTTTTTTTTATACAGTTTATCTAAAGGAGTTTCGCTCACAACAAAGGAAATAGCTCCTTTTTTTGTTTTACTGCACGACAAAAAAAGAAAACGCTTCAACCACAATGAGTGACCTCCACCCACCCCATCCAAAATGGCTACTCTCTCCGGCATCTCCGCCAAGGAAAAATCGCCGTTTTGACGGTTTAATTTATAAGAAACCAGAGCAAAGTGAGTGTTCCGATCCTTGAAAAGGCTGTCTTTCTGGTGATCTCGACGTGTTTCTTGCAAAAACCTTTAAGGGTCTCATACCAGTCGCCGGTAGGGACAGTAATAATTCGCAGAGTCCTGCATCACCACACCTTCTGTTCATCACTCTGACGGTTTCTGTGCTGCACTCTACAGTGTCTTCCTGCTCTCTACAGTGTCTGTCCTGCAATCTACAGTGTCTGTCCTGCTCTCTACAGTGTCTGTCCTGCACTCTACAGTGTCTGTCCTGCTATCTACAGTGTCTGTCCTGCTCTCTACAGTGTCTGTCCTGCTCTCTACAGTGTCTGTCCTGCTCTCTACAGTGTCTGTCCTGCTCTCTACAGTGTCTGTCCTGCACTCTACAGTGTCTGTCCTGCTCTCTACAGTGTCTGTCCTGCTCTATACAGTGTCTGTCCTGCTCTCTACAGTGTCTGTCCTGCTCTCTACAGTGTCTGTCCTGCTCTCTACAGTGTCTGTCCTGCACTCTACAGTGTCTGTCCTCCACTCTACAGTGTCTGTCCTGTACTATACAGTGTCTGTCCTGCTCTCTACAGTGTCTGTCCTGCACTCTACAGTGTCTGTCCTGCATTATACAGTGTCTGTCCTGCTCTCTACAGTGTCTGTCCTCCACTCTACAGTGTCTGTCCTGCTCTATACAGTGTCTGTCCTGCTCTCTACAGTGTCTGTCCTGCACTCTACAGTGTCTGTCCTGCTCTCTACAGTGTCTGTCCTGCTCTCTACAGTGTCTGTCCTGCATTATACAGTGTCTGTCCTGCTCTCTACAGTGTCTGTCCTGCTCTCTACAGTGTCTGTCCTGCTCTCTACAGTGTCTGTCATGCTCTCTACAGTGTCTGTCCTGCTCTCTACAGTGTCTGTCCTGCTCTCTACAGTGTCTGTCCTGCACTCTACAGTGTCTGTCCTGCTCTCTACAGTGTCTGTCCTGCTCTCTACAGTGTCTGTCCTGCACTCTACAGTGTCTGTCCTGCTCTCTACAGTGTCTGTCCTGCTCTCTACAGTGTCTGTCCTGCTCTCTACAGTGTCTGTCCTGCTCTCTACAGTGTCTGTCCTGTATTATACAGTGTCTGTCCTGCTCTCTACAGTGTCTGTCCTGCTCTCTACAGTGTCTGTCCTGCTCTCTACAGTGTCTGTCCTGCACTCTACAGTGTCTGTCCTGCTCTCTACAGTGTCTGTCCTGCTCTCTACAGTGTCTGTCCTGCTCTCTACAGTGTCTGTCCTGCATTATACAGTGTCTGTCCTGCTCTCTACAGTGTCTGTCCTCCACTCTACAGTGTCTGTCCTGTATTATACAGTGTCTGTCCTGCTCTCTACAGTGTCTGTCCTGCACTCTACAGTGTCTGTCCTGCATTATACAGTGTCTGTCCTGCTCTCTACTGTGTCTGTCCTCCACTCTACAGTGTCTGTCCTGTATTATACAGTGTCTGTCCTGCACTCTACAGTGTCTGTCCTGCACTCTACAGTGTCTGTCCTGCTCTCTACAGTGTCTGTCCTGCTCTCTACAGTGTCTGTCCTGCATTATACAGTGTCTGTCCTGCTCTCTACAGTGTCTGTCCTGCATTATACAGTGTCTGTCCTGCTCTCTACAGTGTCTGTCCTGCTCTCTACAGTGTCTGTCCTGCATTATACAGTGTCTGTCCTGCACTCTACAGTGTCTGTCCTGCTCTCTACAGTGTCTGTCCTGCTCTCTACAGTGTCTGTCCTGCTCTCTACAGTGTCTGTCCTGCTCTCTACAGTGTCTGTCCTGCTCTCTACAGTGTCTGTCCTGCTCTCTACAGTGTCTGTCCTGCTCTCTACAGTGTCTGTCCTGCACTCTACAGTGTCTGTCCTGCACTCTACAGTGTCTGTCCTGCTCTCTACAGTGTCTGTCCTGCTCTCTACAGTGTCTGTCCTGCTCTCTACAGTGTCTGTCCTGCATTATACAGTGTCTGTCCTGCTCTCTACAGTGTCTGTCCTGCTCTCTACAGTGTCTGTCCTGCTCTCTACAGTGTCTGTCCTGCTCTCTACAGTGTCTGTCCTGCTCTCTACAGTGTCTGTCCTGCTCTCTACAGTGTCTGTCCTGCATTATACAGTGTCTGTCCTGCTCTCTACAGTGTCTGTCCTGCTCTCTACAGTGTCTGTCCTGCATTATACAGTGTCTGTCCTGCACTCTACAGTGTCTGTCCTGCTCTCTACAGTGTCTGTCCTGCATTATACAGTGTCTGTCCTGCACTCTACAGTGTCTGTCCTGCTCTATACAGTGTCTGTCCTGCTCTCTACAGTGTCTGTCCTGCTCTCTACAGTGTCTGTCCTGCATTATACAGTGTCTGTCCTGCACTCTACAGTGTCTGTCCTGCATTATACAGTGTCTGTCCTGCACTCTACAGTGTCTGTCCTGCACTCTACAGTGTCTGTCCTGCTCTCTACAGTGTCTGTCCTGCTCTCTACAGTGTCTGTCCTGCACTCTACAGTGTCTGTCCTGCATTATACAGTGTCTGTCCTGCTCTCTACAGTGTCTGTCCTGCTCTCTACAGTGTCTGTCCTGCTCTCTGCAGTGTCTGTCCTGCATTATACAGTGTCTGTCCTGCTCTCTACAGTGTCTGTCCTGCATTATACAGTGTCTGTCCTGCACTCTACAGTGTCTGTCCTGCACTCTACAGTGTCTGTCCTGCTCTCTACAGTGTCTGTCCTGCTCTCTACAGTGTCTGTCCTGCTCTCTACAGTGTCTGTCCTGCATTATACAGTGTCTGTCCTGCACTCTACAGTGTCTGTCCTGCACTCTGCAGTGTCTGTCCTGCTCTCTACAGTGTGTCCTGCTCTCTACAGTGTCTGTCCTGCTCTCTACAGTGTCTGTCCTGCTCTCTACAGTGTCTGTCCTGCTCTCTACAGTGTCTGTCCTGCTCTCTACAGTGTCTGTCCTGCTCTCTACAGTGTCTGTCCTGCTCTCTACAGTGTCTGTCCTGCTCTCTACAGTGTCTGTCCTGCTCTCTACAGTGTCTGTCCTGCTCTCTACAGTGTCTGTCCTGCTCTCTACAGTGTCTGTCCTGCTCTCTACAGTGTCTGTCCTGCTCTATACAGTGTCTGTCCTGCTCTCTACAGTGTCTGTCCTGCTCTCTACAGTGTCTGTCCTGCTCTCTACAGTGTCTGTCCTGCACTCTACAGTGTCTGTCCTGCTCTCTACAGTGTCTGTCCTGCTCTCTACAGTGTCTGTCCTGCTCTCTACAGTGTCTGTCCTGCTCTCTACAGTGTCTGTCCTGCTCTCTACAGTGTCTGTCCTGCTCTCTACAGTGTCTGTCCTGCTCTCTACAGTGTCTGTCCTGCTCTCTACAGTGTCTGTCCTGCTCTATACAGTGTCTGTCCTGCTCTCTACAGTGTCTGTCCTGCTCTCTACAGTGTCTGTCCTGCTCTCTACAGTGTCTGTCCTGCATTATACAGTGTCTGTCCTGCTCTCTACAGTGTCTGTCCTGCTCTCTACAGTGTCTGTCCTGCTCTCTACAGTGTCTGTCCTGCACTCTACAGTGTCTGTCCTGCTCTCTACAGTGTCTGTCCTGCTCTCTACAGTGTCTGTCCTGCTCTCTACAGTGTCTGTCCTGCACTCTACAGTGTCTGTCCTGCATTATACAGTGTCTGTCCTGCTCTCTACTGTGTCTGTCCTCCACTCTACAGTGTCTGTCCTGTATTATACAGTGTCTGTCCTGCTCTCTACTGTGTCTGTCCTCCACTCTACAGTGTCTGTCCTGCATTATACAGTGTCTGTCCTGCTCTCTACAGTGTCTGTCCTCCACTCTACAGTGTCTGTCCTGCTCTATACAGTGTCTGTCCTGCTCTCTACAGTGTCTGTCCTGCACTCTACAGTGTCTGTCCTGCTCTCTACAGTGTCTGTCCTGCTCTCTACAGTGTCTGTCCTGCATTATACAGTGTCTGTCCTGCACTCTACAGTGTCTGTCCTGCATTATACAGTGTCTGTCCTGCTCTCTACAGTGTCTGTCCTGCTCTCTACAGTGTCTGTCCTGCATTATACAGTGTCTGTCCTGCACTCTACAGTGTCTGTCCTGCTCTCTGCAGTGTCTGTCCTGCTCTCTACAGTGTCTGTCCTGCATTATACAGTGTCTGTCCTGCTCTCTACAGTGTCTGTCCTGCTCTCTACAGTGTCTGTCCTGCACTCTACAGTGTCTGTCCTGCATTATACAGTGTCTGTCCTGCACTCTACAGTGTCTGTCCTGCTCTCTACAGTGTCTGTCCTGCTCTCTACAGTGTCTGTCCTGCTCTCTACAGTGTCTGTCCTGCTCTCTACAGTGTCTGTCCTGCATTATACAGTGTCTGTCCTGCTCTCTACAGTGTCTGTCCTGCTCTCTACAGTGTCTGTCCTGCTCTCTACAGTGTCTGTCCTGCACTCTACAGTGTCTGTCCTGCTCTCTACAGTGTCTGTCCTGCTCTCTACAGTGTCTGTCCTGCATTATACAGTGTCTGTCCTGCACTCTACAGTGTCTGTCCTGCACTCTACAGTGTCTGTCCTGCTCTCTACAGTGTTTGTCCTGCATTATACAGTGTCTGTCCTGCTCTCTACAGTGTCTGTCCTGCTCTCTACAGTGTCTGTCCTGCATTATACAGTGTCTGTCCTGCACTCTACAGTGTCTGTCCTGCATTATACAGTGTCTGTCCTGCACTCTACAGTGTCTGTCCTGCTCTCTACAGTGTCTGTCCTGCATTATACAGTGTCTGTCCTGCTCTCTACAGTGTCTGTCCTGCATTATACAGTGTCTGTCCTGCACTCTACAGTGTCTGTCCTGCACTCTACAGTGTCTGTCCTGCTCTCTACAGTGTCTGTCCTGCATTATACAATGTCTGTCCTGCACTCTACAGTGTCTGTCCTGCATTATACAGTGTCTGTCCTGCACTCTACAGTGTCTGTCCTGCACTCTACAGTGTCTGTCCTGCTCTCTACAGTGTCTGTCCTGCTCTCTACAGTGTCTGTCCTGCTCTCTACAGTGTCTGTCCTGCTCTCTACAGTGTCTGTCCTGCTCTCTACAGTGTCTGTCCTGCTCTCTACAGTGTCTGTCCTGCTCTCTACAGTGTCTGTCCTGCACTCTACAGTGTCTGTCCTGCTCTCTACAGTGTCTGTCCTGCTCTCTACAGTGTCTGTCCTGCATTATACAGTGTCTGTCCTGCTCTCTACAGTGTCTGTCCTGCTCTCTACAGTGTCTGTCCTGCATTATACAGTGTCTGTCCTGCACTCTACAGTGTCTGTCCTGCTCTCTACAGTGTCTGTCCTGCATTATACAGTGTCTGTCCTGCTCTCTACAGTGTCTGTCCTGCATTATACAGTGTCTGTCCTGCTCTCTACAGTGTCTGTCCTGCTCTCTACAGTGTCTGTCCTGCTCTATACAGTGTCTGTCCTGCTCTCTACAGTGTCTGTCCTGCTCTCTACAGTGTCTGTCCTGCACTCTACAGTGTCTGTCCTGCTCTCTACAGTGTCTGTCCTGCTCTCTACAGTGTCTGTCCTGCATTATACAATGTCTGTCCTGCACTCTACAGTGTCTGTCCTGCATTATACAGTGTCTGTCCTGCACTCTACAGTGTCTGTCCTGCACTCTACAGTGTCTGTCCTGCTCTCTACAGTGTCTGTCCTGCTCTATACAGTGTCTGTCCTGCTCTCTACAGTGTCTGTCCTGCATTATACAGTGTCTGTCCTGCACTCTACAGTGTCTGTCCTGCACTCTACAGTGTCTGTCCTGCTCTCTACAGTGTCTGTCCTGCTCTCTACAGTGTCTGTCCTGCTCTCTACAGTGTCTGTCCTGCATTATACAGTGTCTGTCCTGCACTCTACAGTGTCTGTCCTGCTCTCTACAGTGTCTGTCCTGCTCTCTACAGTGTCTGTCCTGCTCTCTACAGTGTCTGTCCTGCTCTCTGCAGTGTCTGTCCTGCATTATACAGTGTCTGTCCTGCTCTCTACAGTGTCTGTCCTGCTCTCTACAGTGTCTGTCCTGCACTCTACAGTGTCTGTCCTGCATTATACAGTGTCTGTCCTGCACTCTACAGTGTCTGTCCTGCACTCTACAGTGTCTGTCCTGCTCTCTACAGTGTCTGTCCTGCATTATACAATGTCTGTCCTGCACTCTACAGTGTCTGTCCTGCATTATACAGTGTCTGTCCTGCACTCTACAGTGTCTGTCCTGCATTATACAGTGTCTGTCCTGCACTCTACAGTGTCTGTCCTGCTCTCTACAGTGTCTGTCCTGCATTATACAGTGTCTGTCCTGCACTCTACAGTGTCTGTCCTGCATTATACAGTGTCTGTCCTGCACTCTACAGTGTCTGTCCTGCTCTCTACAGTGTCTGTCCTGCTCTCTACAGTGTCTGTCCTGCTCTCTACAGTGTCTGTCCTGCATCTATACAGTGTCTGTCCTGCTCTCTACAGTGTCTGTCCTGCTCTCTACAGTGTCTGTCCTGCTCTCTACAGTGTCTGTCCTGCTCTCTACAGTGTCTGTCCTGCTCTCTACAGTGTCTGTCCTGCTCTCTACAGTGTCTGTCCTGCTCTCTACAGTGTCTGTCCTGCTCTCTACAGTGTCTGTCCTGCTCTCTACAGTGTCTGTCCTGCTCTCTACAGTGTCTGTCCTGCTCTCTACAGTGTCTGTCCTGCTCTCTACAGTGTCTGTCCTGCACTCTACAGTGTCTGTCCTGCTCTCTACAGTGTCTGTCCTGCACTCTACAGTGTCTGTCCTGCACTCTACAGTGTCTGTCCTGCTCTCTACAGTGTCTGTCCTGCTCTCTACAGTGTCTGTCCTGCTCTCTACAGTGTCTGTCCTGCACTCTACAGTGTCTGTCCTGCACTCTACAGTGTCTGTCCTGCACTCTACAGTGTCTGTCCTGCTCTCTACAGTGTCTGTCCTGCACTCTACAGTGTCTGTCCTGCTCTCTACAGTGTCTGTCCTGCTCTCTACAGTGTCTGTCCTGCTCTCTACAGTGTCTGTCCTGCTCTATACAGTGTCTGTCCTGCACTCTACAGTGTCTGTCCTGCACTCTACAGTGTCTGTCCTGCTCTCTACAGTGTCTGTCCTGCTCTCTACAGTGTCTGTCCTGCTCTCTACAGTGTCTGTCCTGCTCTCTACAGTGTCTGTCCTGCATTATACAGTGTCTGTCCTGCTCTCTACAGTGTCTGTCCTGCTCTCTACAGTGTCTGTCCTGCTCTCTACAGTGTCTGTCCTGCACTCTACAGTGTCTGTCCTGCTCTCTACAGTGTCTGTCCTGCTCTCTACAGTGTCTGTCCTGCATTATACAGTGTCTGTCCTGCTCTCTACAGTGTCTGTCCTGCATTATACAGTGTCTGTCCTGCACTCTACAGTGTCTGTCCTGCTCTCTACAGTGTCTGTCCTGCATTATACAGTGTCTGTCCTGCACTCTACAGTGTCTGTCCTGCTCTCTACAGTGTCTGTCCTGCACTCTACAGTGTCTGTCCTGCTCTCTACAGTGTCTGTCCTGCATTATACAGTGTCTGTCCTGCACTCTACAGTGTCTGTCCTGCATTATACAGTGTCTGTCCTGCTCTCTACAGTGTCTGTCCTGCACTCTACAGTGTCTGTCCTGCTCTCTACAGTGTCTGTCCTGCATTATACAGTGTCTGTCCTGCACTCTACAGTGTCTGTCCTGCATTATACAGTGTCTGTCCTGCACTCTACAGTGTCTGTCCTGCACTCTACAGTGTCTGTCCTGCTCTCTGCAGTGTCTGTCCTGCATTATACAGTGTCTGTCCTGCTCTCTACAGTGTCTGTCCTGCATTATACAGTGTCTGTCCTGCACTCTACAGTGTCTGTCCTGCACTCTACAGTGTCTGTCCTGCTCTCTACAGTGTGTCCTGCTCTCTACAGTGTCTGTCCTGCTCTCTACAGTGTCTGTCCTGCATTATACAGTGTCTGTCCTGCACTCTACAGTGTCTGTCCTGCACTCTACAGTGTCTGTCCTGCTCTCTACAGTGTCTGTCCTGCTCTCTACAGTGTCTGTCCTGCTCTCTGCAGTGTCTGTCCTGCATTATACAGTGTCTGTCCTGCTCTCTACAGTGTCTGTCCTGCTCTCTACAGTGTCTGTCCTGCTCTCTACAGTGTCTGTCCTGCTCTCTACAGTGTCTGTCCTGCTCTCTACAGTGTCTGTCCTGCACTCTACAGTGTCTGTCCTGCTCTCTACAGTGTCTGTCCTGCTCTCTACAGTGTCTGTCCTGCTCTCTACAGTGTCTGTCAGTGTCTCTACAGTGTCTGTCCTGCTCTCTACAGTGTCTGTCCTGCTCTCTACAGTGTCTGTCCTGCTCTCTACAGTGTCTGTCCTGCTCTCTACAGTGTCTGTCCTGCACTCTACAGTGTCTGTCCTGCACTCTACAGTGTCTGTCCTGCACTCTACAGTGTCTGTCCTGCTCTCTACAGTGTCTGTCCTGCTCTCTACAGTGTCTGTCCTGCTCTCTACAGTGTCTGTCCTGCTCTCTACAGTGTCTGTCCTGCTCTCTACAGTGTCTGTCCTGCTCTCTACAGTGTCTGTCCTGCTCTCTACAGTGTCTGTCCTGCTCTCTACAGTGTCTGTCCTGCTCTCTACAGTGTCTGTCCTGCTCTCTACAGTGTCTGTCCTGCTCTCTACAGTGTCTGTCCTGCTCTCTACAGTGTCTGTCCTGCTCTCTACAGTGTCTGTCCTGCTCTCTACAGTGTCTGTCCTGCTCTCTACAGTGTCTGTCCTGCTCTCTACAGTGTCTGTCCTGCTCTCTACAGTGTCTGTCCTGCTCTCTACAGTGTCTGTCCTGTACTCTACAGATTCTGTCCTGCTCTCTACAGTGTCTGTCCTGCACTCTGCATATTCTGTCCGGCACTCTACAGTGTCTGTCCTGCACTCTACAGTGTCTGTCCTGCACTCTACAGTGTCTGTCCTGCACTCTACAGTGTCTGTCCTGCACTCTACAGATTCTGTCATCCACTCTGCAGTTTATGTCTTGCACTCTACAGTTTCTGCTATCCATTCTACAAATTATGTCCTACGCTCTGACAGTTTCTGTCCTGTATTCTATAGTTTATGTGCTAAACACTGGTTGTTTCTGTCATATCGTCCATAGTTTCAATCAATCAATCATTCAATCTTTATTATTCTCATTAAAAATTAAAAAAGGAAATGTTGCATGCTGAAAACCCCCCAAAAATGAACAAGGACTTTTTGTTCTATTATACGCTTCTGACAGTTTCTATCCTGCACTCCTACAGTTTCTTTCCCGCACTTTCTACTTTCCTTCTGCACTCTACAGTTTCTGTCCCCCACTTTCCATCTTCCTTCTGTACTCTACTGTTTCTGTCCCGTAATTTCCAATTTCCTTCTGCACTCTACAGTTTCTGTCCCGCACTTTCCACTTTCCACTTTCCTTCTGCACTCTACAGTTTCTGTCCCGCACTTTCCATTTTCTTTCTGCACTCAACAGTTTCTGCCCCGCACATTCCAATTTCCTTCTTCAATCTACAGTTTATCTCCCGCATTTTCCATTTTCCTTCTTCACTCTGCAGTTTCTGTCCCCCACATTCCATTTTCCTTCTGCACTCTGCAGTTTCTGTCCCCCACATTCCATTTTCCTTCTTCACTCTGCAGTTTCTGTCCCCCACATTCCATTTTCCTTCTTCACTCTGCAGTTTCTGTCCCGCACTTTCCATTTTCCTTCTTCACTCTGCAGTTTCTGTCCCCCACATTCCATTTTCCTTCTTCACTCTGCAGTTTCTGTCCCCCACATTCCATTTTCCTTCTTCACTCTGCAGTTTCTGTCCCGCACTTTCCATTTTCCTTCTTCACTCTGCAGTTTCTGTCCCGCACTTTCCATTTTCCTTCTTCACTCTGCAGTTTCTGTCCCGCACTTTCCACTTTCCTTCTTCACTCTACAGTTTCTGTCCCGCACTTTCCATTTTCCTTCTTCACTCTGCAGTTTCTGTCCTGCACTTTCCACTTTCCTTCTTCACTCTACAGTTTCTGTCCCGCACTTTCCACTTTCCTTCTGCACTCTACAGTTTCTGTCCTGCACTTTCCACTTTCCTTCTTCACTCTGCAGTTTCTGTCCTGCACTTTCCACTTTCCTTCTTCACTCTGCAGTTTCTGTCCTGCACTTTCCACTTTCCTTCTTCACTCTGCAGTTTCTGTCCCGCACTTTCCACTTTCCTTCTTCACTCTGCAGTTTCTGTCCTGCACTTTCCACTTTCCTTCTTCACTCTACAGTTTCTGTCCCGCACTTTCCACTTTCCTTCTGCACTCTACAGTTTCTGTCCTGCACTTTCCACTTTCCTTCTTCACTCTGCAGTTTCTGTCCTGCACTTTCCACTTTCCTTCTGCACTCTACAGTTTCTGTCCTGCACTTTCCACTTTCCTTCTGCTCTCTACAGTTTCTGTCCTGCACTTTCCACTTTCCTTCTGCACTCTACAGTTTCTGTCCTGCACTTTCCACTTTCCTTCTGCACTCTACAGTTTCTGTCCCGCACTTTCCATTTTCCTTCTTCACTCTGCAGTTTCTGTCCCCCACATTCCATTTTCCTTCTGCACTCTGCAGTTTCTGTCCCCCACATTCCATTTTCCTTCTTCACTCTGCAGTTTCTGTCCCCCACATTCCATTTTCCTTCTTCACTCTGCAGTTTCTGTCCCGCACTTTCCATTTTCCTTCTTCACTCTGCAGTTTCTGTCCCCCACATTCCATTTTCCTTCTTCACTCTGCAGTTTCTGTCCCCCACATTCCATTTTCCTTCTTCACTCTGCAGTTTCTGTCCCGCACTTTCCATTTTCCTTCTTCACTCTGCAGTTTCTGTCCCGCACTTTCCATTTTCCTTCTTCACTCTGCAGTTTCTGTCCCGCACTTTCCACTTTCCTTCTTCACTCTGCAGTTTCTGTCCCGCACTTTCCATTTTCCTTCTTCACTCTGCAGTTTCTGTCCTGCACTTTCCACTTTCCTTCTTCACTCTACAGTTTCTGTCCCGCACTTTCCACTTTCCTTCTGCACTCTACAGTTTCTGTCCTGCACTTTCCACTTTCCTTCTTCACTCTGCAGTTTCTGTCCTGCACTTTCCACTTTCCTTCTTCACTCTGCAGTTTCTGTCCTGCACTTTCCACTTTCCTTCTTCACTCTACAGTTTCTGTCCCGCACTTTCCACTTTCCTTCTTCACTCTGCAGTTTCTGTCCCGCACTTTCCACTTTCCTTCTTCACTCTGCAGTTTCTGTCCTGCACTTTCCACTTTCCTTCTTCACTCTACAGTTTCTGTCCCGCACTTTCCACTTTCCTTCTGCACTCTACAGTTTCTGTCCTGCACTTTCCACTTTCCTTCTTCACTCTGCAGTTTCTGTCCTGCACTTTCCACTTTCCTTCTGCACTCTACAGTTTCTCTCCCGCACTTTCCACTTTCCTTCTGCACTCTACAGTTTCTGTCCTGCACTTTCCACTTTCCTTCTGCACTCTACAGTTTCTGTCCTGCACTTTCCACTTTCCTTCTGCACTCTACAGTTTCTGTCCTGCACTTTCCACTTTCCTTCTGCTCTCTACAGTTTCTGTCCTGCACTTTCCACTTTCCTTCTGCTCTCTACAGTTTCTGTCCTGCACTTTCCACTTTCCTTCTGCTCTCTACAGTTTCTGTCCCGCGTTCTCACATCATCTGTGCTGTGTACACTAGTGGGTGGGCGTGTGTGTGTTGGGGAGGAGGGTGTAACAAATTGGGGTATTTATATGTACTCACAAATTATGCGGAAGCGTGTGTGTGC
This sequence comes from Phymorhynchus buccinoides, assembly GCA_017654935.2. Lineage (NCBI taxonomy): Eukaryota > Metazoa > Mollusca > Gastropoda > Neogastropoda > Raphitomidae > Phymorhynchus > Phymorhynchus buccinoides. The sequence goes on from CM065699.1 coordinate 16,388,407, forward strand.
ATATGGGTGCAGTTGTACGTGCGTGTTAGAGAGTGTGTGTAGTGCATATGAGAGAGAGAGAGAGAGAGAGAGAGAGAGAGAGAGAGAGAGAGAGAGAGAGAGAGAGAGAGTGTGTGTGTGTGTGTGTGTGTGGGGGGGGGGGTTGTTGTTGTTGTTGTTGTGCATGTATAATAGGCCTATTCATAATCTTAATATCTGTGGTGTTACTTCTCGTGTGCATTGTGTTTTATTGTATGTTTTAATGTGACAGCAAACAACATTTTCTTGTTTTTTTTAATGGGGATAATAAATATTGATTGATTGATTGATTGATTGATTGATATTCTACACTATCCCCACTCCCTCACTCCCCCCCCCCCCCCCCCCCCCCCCCCAGGTGGGTGGACTACGTGCTGGACTGGCCTCTGCTGGAAGACATCCTGCTCAGCCGCATGGGCTACGACGACGCGTGGGCCCAGGAGCTGATCGAGGATGAGCTGAAGGAGGCTCAGATCATGGTGGAGGACCACTGGCTCCAGGACATCCAGCTGCTGGACTTCGACCAACTGCAAGACATAGCGGAGGAGGAGGAGGAACTGGGTGAGGAGGAGGAGGAGGAAAGGGATGGTGCTGGGGTGTGCGTGTTGTTGCTGATGATGGTGGTGCTGGTGATGGTGATGGCGAAGGTGGTTGTCGTGAGATGGCGATGGGGAGTGGAAGTGGAGTGGTGGTGGTGATGGTGATGGAAGAGGTGGGACGGGGATGGGGAGTTGTGGTTGTATGGTGATGATAATAGGGTGTGGTGGTGGTGGGTGGGTGTGGAGTTATGTTGATGTTTTTTTCTGTCTTTTGTTCGTCAGTTGTGTCCAATTGTGTGCCTTATAAGCTGCAATGTGTGTGAATAAAACATTTGTTTACCCCCTTCCCTGTCCAGCCCCGTGTCTACTACGTGGTGTGTGATGTCAATGGTGATGTCATAACTTTTGATGTCATATTCCTAGAATTATGGTTTTGTTTTGTTTAAACAAGTCAGACCATTTCCTTAGATTGAGTCTAACAGGTCTCTTTTAAATTTTCTAATAGAGAAAATCGATAATTTCTCTGTGTTCATCTGGCAGTGAAGGGGTTAACCCACCCCACCCCACCCCCCCAAAATGGTATCCAACCATTGTAGGTTGGTTCGGAGGCGAATGTGCTCGCCTCGAGAGCAGCAAACACTGCGTATGTTTGATACTTGATAGCAACAGGGTTTTTTCTGCTCACCCCTCTATAATTGATAATATCTGAGCGGCAAGTCTTTTGAAAGAGACGATGAAATTGAGGTCTTGTGCGTCGCACGCACTAACACGCGATTAAGAACTCGAGGCAACAAAGAGTAATCCTTGCTGAAAGCATAATCAGCATCTTTTATGTGTGTGTGTTCATACTTGTCTATGCAGCGTTTAGATAGAAGCTTAACTCATTCAAGTCGTTCCGCCTAGATGTATGTGGAAGAAATACAAAGCTGTCCGTTTGATGAATTTGCTTCAAGGAAAGTAAACCTGTGTGCACACCATACTTTGGTCGCTTCTAAGCTCGCTTCGCTCCCTTAGACCACATGTGCCTCTTACTTTGCGTTTGTGGTGGCTTGTAGCGGGGGAACCAATTTCTGTAGACAGTCTTTCTATATAAAGTCTTTCTATAAAAAAAAAATGTCTTTACATCACAATATACACATCTATATTGTTTTCCTGATGTTGCACTGCCTCCGGGCATTGCCTCCAGGATCCTTCCTACCATCTGTATATCTATTATATGTCTCACATGTGTCTGTTCCAGACCGGAGGACGTTAAGCAGAATTTCATATTAAAAGAATTCTGACCTACCATTTCCCTATGTCTAAACTTGAAGTAAAAACCTATAATCTTCTTTCATTTCTCTTTTTCTTTATGTCTGTTTTGCTTGTGTGTATGGCTGGAGTGATTTGTGAGTTTAAAAAAAGAATAATTCAAAATCATTGCGATGCGAATGAGTTCTAAAAATGATTCACTTTCGTCACGGAATTCCAGTGTATGCTTGATGATCTAATTGGGGAGAGTTCTCTTGTGATACCTGATCGACGAACGTAAACTCATGCAACAGATTCCTCTCACATAATTATACTTCTTGTCTAGTCCACCCCTTCTCCTGCCTTCTTCAGACTTTTCTCACCAAGGCTTCTTTCTTTTCATCTCTTACGTTTTACGAATCTAGTCTAAAACATTACTGTTGGATTCGTTCATTTCCGCGAATGTGATGCAATTTAAAGTTAATGAAGTCCTTTCGCTCCCTTTCAATTCCGCATTTCCATCTCTTCTGTCTCTGTTAACAGCAGAAGCGGAAAGACGCCTAAGAGAGGGCGACGAAGGAGAGGAAGTGGAGGAGGAAGAAGAAGGAGATGACGTCTCTACTTCCCTAAGCAGAACATCATCGCTGCACCTTCCCCGAAAAGTTTCTTCGGCTGTGGGCAGAGCGGAAGAGGGCGCAGACAGAAGAATAACCCTCCTGAAGTCGTTGACCAATGTGACTGAAAACAGCCCCGTGGAGAAGAAAAGGAAGGCGGTGGGCATTCTTTGGATGTCAGCCGTCAAAGGGGTACGAGGGATCATCGACGGTGGGGGCCATCTAGCCGGCGAGAGTGAGAGCGAGGGGGCCAGTGAGGAGGTGGTGGAGGGGGAGAGCCTGGGGGAGGAAAGCGGAGAGAGTCGGGACCAGGTCAAGGACATCTTGCAACGCCTGGCCAGGATCAGCCCATCCCCTTCAGTAGATAAGGGCGGTATGTCAGAGGGAGAGGGGAGAGAGAGAAAGAGAGAGAGGGGGGGGGGGGTAGAGAGAGAGGAGAGAGAGAAGGGGGGGGGACACAGTACACTAATTTCCCTCATCATCTCCTTTCAGTTTTCCACAGAGAGCTATTTGTTTCAAGTTATTTATTTTAACAGATGCAAATATTCGTATCCTTGATTGTGGTTAGGGATACGAAAAGACCTTACAAGTGGTATGCCACCATAAAACAATGTAAGCCTGATGGATAAAACACTTTAAATTGGTTTATGCTGGTGACGAGTGTTAACAAAAGGCATGAACTGAAAGGAGCTGAGAAAAGCTACTGTGTGGAGAGAGAGAGAGAGAGAGAGAGAGAGAGAGAGAGAGAGAGAGAGAGAGAGAGAGAGAGAGAGAGAGAGAGAGAGAGAGAGAGAGAGAGAGAGAGAGAGAGAAAGAGAGAGAAACTGAAACTGAAACTGAAACTCAAATGTGTATTGAGGATAACTGAATAAGCACAAAATATGGCTTTTTTCATTAGGTCCTTAGACAAAGCAAGCAAACAAACAACAATTAAACGATAAGCAACAACACAAATAAACTACAATCAACACAGACTAAAGAAATCAGGAACATGCATGAAAAAATGCACACACAAACACACACATATATGCACACACATGCACACATGCACGCACATACATACACACACATGTTTACCCACATGTTATCTCATAACATGACATTCAATAGGGTAATGATAATTACCAATTACCAAGAGAGAGAGAGAGACGCCTGAAAGGCCATGGCCTCTTATAACCATGTAACAGACGATAGATAACATGTCACAATAATAAGTTAGGTTAATTTATAATCAGACCATTACGCGTGTGAATGAATTATGCATGTACAAAGCGAATGTTGTTTTTTATATAGTGTTTTTATTTGGTGAAGTTAGAGATTAGAGTTAGAGTTAGTGTAGATTGTCAGGAGGTTAGTAAGCCTACTAGGTACCGATCAAAGTCAAGGTCAAGGACGTAGATCTTGGATTTATCAATTAGGCCTGCATTTTGTTGTCTTTGCTATTATCGTTCACATTTTGTTTTATGTTTACAGACCCATAATTGTGTATGTTTGTTGACTGGGTAACCGCCGTGTGAGAAGCAAAGCATTGCTGCCTTTTGGTGGCCTTGACCTTTGAACATAGTTTCTTTGTGCGGTGCCATATTCTGAAAACTGTTGGTCGTACACCCCTATAACTTTCACATATCCTCGATCCTCATGGCCCAAGGAATGTAATGAGAGACATTTGAGAGCTCCTTTTCCTTGACTTTGATCTTTGACATTCGTTAGTTTGTACCCCACTACAATTAGGCTATTTACACTTTTGAACAGCATAACCCATAAGGTATAGGACAGTCATGAAAAGAACGATTAAATTCCATGCTGTCATGCACCGTGTTACAGCACTGGAACAGCCTGACGAAGGCCGATGTTTAAAAGAGAATGTGGAAAAATTGGAGAGGCATAGGGATGTTTCCAAAAGAGGATCCGTCGTTCCACATGGAAAATTGAAAATTGAAATCCTAGGGCAAAGGGACCACGTGGTCGTAAGTAAAGGGAGATCATACTTACTTCCGGAAAGGGAGAGTTTTCGTCCTTTGCCCCTTTTTGTTTTTGTGTTGCGAGGATATGGTTTCCAAACTGAGGTAGTCTTTGCTATTGTTTATGTGTTGGTCAGTATGGTTAGAATAGATTGTGGACTTTTGACATATTGTGTTTCAGTTCAATGCTGCTGTGTGCTAAGTGTTCAAAAACAATACTCTAATGTTGCCAGATGAGCAAGCCAAACCATCTCCCGCTGGCAAGACGACCACCACCACTCCTTCTCCTGACCGGAAACCCGAAACAGAGGGGGGGGAAAAGACACGTACTCTTTCGAAAACAGAGCCACCTACTCCTTCAAAAGCAGAGAGCAGAACAGGAACCTCCGAAACCTCCGGCACCCATTCCAGCTCGGCAGTCCACATACGCAAGGATTCGCACATTTTGTTGTCTTTGCTATTATCGTTCACATTTTGTTTTATGTTTACAGACCCATAATTGTGTATGTTTGTTGACTGGGTAACCGCCGTGTGAGAAGCAAAGCATTGCTGCCTTTTGGTGGCCTTGACCTTTGAACATAGTTTCTTTGTGCGGTGCCATATTCTGAAAACTGTTGGTCGTACACCCCTATAACTTTCACATATCCTCGATCCTCATGGCCCAAGGAATGTAATGAGAGACATTTGAGAGCTCCTTTTCCTTGACTTTGATCTTTGACATTCGTTAGTTTGTACCCCACTACAATTAGGCTATTTACACTTTTGAACAGCATAACCCATAAGGTATAGGACAGTCATGCAAAGAACGATTAAATTCCATGCTGTCATGCACCGTGTTACAGCACTGGAACAGCCTGACGAAGGCCGATGTTTAAAAGAGAATGTGGAAACATTGGAGTGGCATAGGGATGTTTCCAAAAGAGGATCCGTCGTTCCACATGGAAAATGGAAAAGTGAACTCTTAGGGCAAAGGGACCACGTGGTCGTAAGTAAAGGGAGATCATACTTACTTCCGGAAAGGGAGAGTTTTCGTCCTTTGCCCCTTTTTGTTTTTGTGTTGCTAGGGTATGGTTTCCAAACTGAGGTAGTCTTTGCTATTGTTTATGTGTTGGTCAGTATGGTTAGAATAGATTGTGGACTTTTGACATATTGTGTTTCAGTTCAATGCTGCTGTGTGCTAAGTGTTCAAAAACAATACTCTAATGTTGACAGATGAGCAAGCCAAACCATCTCCCGCTGGCAAGACGACCACCACCACTCCTTCTCCTGACCGGAAAAAGACACGTACTCTTTCGAAAACAGAGCCACCTACTCCTTCAAAAGCAGAGAGCAGAACAGGAACCGCCGAAACCTCCGGCAGCCATTCCACCTCGGCAGTCCACATACGCAAGGCTTCGCACAAGCGGAAAACCACGAGCACGGAGTCTCGGAAGATTTCGAAGCGAAAGACGCCCATGCAGCTGCTGGCTGACGCCCGGGCCCATAGGAAGAAGGAGAAGGAGGAGAAGGAGCTGTCGCCTGATGGCTCGCTCTCCCGCATGCGGTCTGGCAGTGCGGGCAATCTGCGGAAGTCGGGTTTCACCTCGACGATCAAACCCAGGAGAAGAGCCCTGGTCGTGGAAAACGATGAGGAGAACACGCTGGCCCCTACCTTAAGGAGAATGAGAGTCGTGAGTGTTTCTCCAACCTCAATCAGTTGTCGCTCTTTCTTTTTTTGTAGGTGATGTATACAACATAACAAAACCTAAACAAAAACAAGAATTGGGTGGCGCGCTTCTGGCTGCGACGCTCTCTCCAGGTGGGAGCAACCAGAATTTCATAGAGACGCCTCTATGACTATAAAGAACCTAATACCGAATGCCTAATTCATAATACCTATAATAATCTAGTTTGCTAAGAACAAACATTCGTTAATCAGTAACAATTCAATTCAAATTAGCAACGGGGAAATGTCTGGAAAGAAACAAACAGTCGAAGGTTGTTAGTGGCTTACCTTAAATTAAAATCTAATGTGATGTGTCGTAAGTTATTCGCGGTGACATTAAATAGGTATAACTAGTAACTACACAAATTTTCTAAATTCAAAGTAGCCAAAAATCAAGTTCATGTTTCAAGTTCATGTTTTTAAGCAAACCTGTAATGGAAACTCTTGTGCAACATTTCAGTTGAATACCTTCCACAGTTTATAAGATAATCGCATTTTAAAATCCCACAATTCGCACAATTTCGGAAAAGTGCAAAATTATGTCATTTTTAAAAAAAACACTCGCTCAAAGATTAACGCATTTTAAAAGTTCACCATATAATATGGACCAACAGTAAAATGACTAATAATAATAATAATAATAATAATAATAATAATGATAATAATAATGTATGTAGCGCCTATTCTCCCGTGGGGGCTCTAGGCGCTTCACAAAATTAATGTATATCACATTGTAACAACAACAACAAAAACGACCACACACAAACACACACACGAACGCACGCGCACACGCACACACACACACACACACACAAACACACACACACACGAACACACGCGCGCGCACACACACACTCATCCTCCCTCTAACACAAAGACACACACGCGGGAGTACACACAACATTAAAATGAGCGATCTGCACTCACATACACACGCGCACACGCACACGCACACACACACACACACACACACACACACACACACACACACACACACACTACACACACATACACACACACACACACACACACACACACACACACACACACACACACACCACACACACACACACAGACACACACACACACGCACGCACACGCACACACGCACACACACACACACACACACACACACACACGCGCGCGCGCGCGCGCACACACACACATACACACATTTACATAGCCTGACACATCTAGCGTTTTATGCAATGGATACAGAGAGGGGCAGTGTGTGTGTTTGAACTGGACTACTTTTCTGCAGCGATGGGAACATTTTTACACCTTCGTCTTTTCTGAATGACTAATATGTATTACATTTGGAGACATCACAAGGAAGTCGTTTTGTTTTGGGCTACAATCCCATAAGATTTGTCATAAACAATATCTTTATAGGTTAAAAACTCGGGACTTTCCTGGTATTCAGTACCTCCAGAATCGTCCCACCATCTTTATAGCTATTAATATCCCGCATGTGCCTGTTCCAGGCCGGAGGACGTTAGTCGGTTTGATCTTCTTTTCTTTGGCCACAATCCACAACACCAACTGTCCTAAAGTGCCTGGAGCCAAGAACGCGGATGTTCCCTAGGCAAAGTCCGGCTCATAGTCGTTTCCTCTTACGCTGTTTGGCCATCATTGTCTTGCACGATCGACTTGCACAGAATATATTGAATGGTTTTGCAGGTGAACAGGTTCAGGCAGGTGTTCAAGATGTTCTTGGCTTTCCTGCACTCCATGCAGGATCCCATAGAGCTTCGGCTCTTTGAAGACTACCTTCGACAAGAGTTGGACAAGGCTGAAGCTGCCTGCGAAAGTGAGTTAACAAAACAACAGCAAAACAAGAAACTAGAGGGCTTTGGAGCAAACGTGGAAGAACCCCCCCCCCCCCCTCACCCACCCTTTTCCTCCCCACTTTTGGTTGGTACTTCCGCTTCGGTTTATACCGGAAGTGTCGCAAAGTTACTCTTTGGATACTAAAAATATGACCCCGTTCTGCTGAGCCGTTTTTGAGTTATTCAAGAATAAAATTTGGACGAATGGGTCTATTTCCGGTCATATTTCGGCCAAACTTTGGCCAATTTGGTTTAGTATTGCACATTTGTTGTAAGAATAGTGTCCTTCAACTTTCCTGAAAATATTAGCCAAAACGGACAAAAAGGGGAAGAAAATGAAAATAAAGGAGAAAGTATAATGTGTACAATAATAGGCCTAATATGATTCCCGTCTGTATAATGGAGAGGAATCCTAACTATGTGACCTTGGTTTAAAAAAACCACATAGATAAATGGGTTTTTTCTTGAACAATGGTAAGTTCGTCGAAACTAACGGCGTTAGGACTTTTGACTGACGGCAATTTGAGCGAACATACCAAAAGCGCGAATACTTTCTGTATACAAAATGCGCGAATGTCTTATAGTCAAAAAGTGCGAGCCTATTCTGTGAATGTCTGATAGTAAAAAAGTTCACAACAATGGTGATATTAGACTTTAAAAGAAATAATAGAAAAAGACAAACCAATGAATTAAAATGAGGGGGGGGAGGGTGCGTGTGTGTGTGTGTCCGTTTATCTGTGCGTTCTATCTCTGTCTCTCTACGGGGTATAGTCGGCAAATTGTCGCGCAAATTGCATAGAGGAAAAATAGCGCAAATTGACAGAGTCGCGCTTTTTGACAACTCCTAAATTGACAACTATAAGAGTGGTGAATTTATTAATAATTACACTCACAACTCAATAGACTACCACGCCCATTGCTTATTTTTTTTATTTAGGCCTACACATTACTCTTTCATGCGTTGCCCTACAATGAGTCTTTCATGCATGGATGGTCTGTTTACATGGATGGATTGTTTGGTCGTTGGATGAAGACACGGATACTGGGTGGATGGATGGATGGATGGTCTGTTTACATGGATGGATTGTTTGGTCGATGGATGAAGACACGGATACTGGGTGGATGGATGGATGGATGGTCTGTTTACGTGGATGGATTGTTTGGTCGTTGAATGAAGACACGGATACTGGGTGGATGGATGGATGGATGGTCTGTTTACATGGATGGATTGTTTGGTCGTTGGATGAAGACACGGATACTGGGTGGATGGATGGATGGATGGTCTGTTTACGTGGATGGATTGTTTGGTCGTTGGATGAAGACACGGATACTGGGTGGATGGATGGATGGATGGTCTGTTTACGTGGATGGATTGTTTGGTCGTTGGATGAAGACACGGTGGATGGATGGATGTATGCATGGATGGTCTGTTTACATGGATGGATTGTTTGGTCGTTGGATGAAGACACGGATACTGGGTGGATGGATGGATGGATGGTCTGTTTACGTGGATGGATTGTTTGGTCGTTGGATGAAGACACGGTGGATGGATGGATGTATGCATGGATGGTCTGTTTACATGGATGGATTGTTTGGTCGTTGGATGAAGACATGGATACTGGGTGGATGGATGGATGGATGGATGGATGGATGGATGGATGGATGGATGGATGGATGGATATAGTCTAGCAATGAAAGGAAGTGAGGGGATAATCCTGAGTTGAGATGGACGAACGAGTGGATTGTGGGATGGATGGGTGATGGTTTACTGAACGAATAGTCTGGGACTGTTGAATAAATAGTGGGCGGAATAGAACATTTTGTTTTGGATAGTTTCATGAACTGGTTTTCGGAGGGGGGAAACATCAAATCTCCGAGTAGATGGACGGATAGGTCAGTGAATGGATGGATGGACGGATGGATGGATGGATTTACAGGATGGATGGATGGATGGATGGATGGACCACTGATTGATGAAGGGATTGATGGGCAGAGGGGCAGATCCCGGAGGGTCAGACAAGGCCGGTGTTCACTCGACGGACGATGAACATGCTGGTGGTGATCAACAAACTGCCCGCGGACATGAGATTCTGGCTGGAGGCCTACAAGTGAGCACATACTATTGATTGCTGCCACACCTACTACTTCTACAACAACAAAAACGGCAGCAGCAGCAGCAAGAACCACCACCACTACTACTACTACTACTACTACTACTACTACTACTACTACTACTACTACTATTGTTGGTGGTGCTGCTGCTGCTGTTGCTACTACTACTACTACTACTACTACTACTACTACTACTACTACTACTACTACTGCTGCTGCTGCTGCTGCTGCTGCTGCTGCTGCTGCTACTACTACTACTACTACTACTACTACTACTACTACTACTACTGCTGCTGCTGCTGCTGCTGTTGCTGCTGCTACTACTACTACTACTACCACCACTACCACTACTACCACCACTACCACTACTACTACTACCCCCACCACTACCGTTATTACAACTCTTCTTCTTACAACACAATAATAACAACAACAACTACTACTACCACCACCACTGCTACTACTACTACTACTACTACTACTACTACTACTACTACTACTACTACTACTACTACTACATAATAGTAATGTTTTTGTGATTCTAAGCGCCAAGGGCTTTTGCACCACCAATGCTCATTATACTTAAACTCTTAATATCCTTTCTTGTTATCCGTCACTTTCTCTCCTCCTCTTCAGAAATATAGCGGTTGCCAGAATAACAATTCAAACTGCGTTCCCCAGGTGATACCGATCACGAATATACGTGGTTATAGGGATCTCCAACCAACGGTTTTCAAACTACAGTTGCTTATTGTATGTGAACGGTCCGGGTATCCACTCTTCAGAATAGCCATCAGCAGGGTAGCACTCCGAAATTAATCCCACTGTACCCCCCTCCCCCCCTCCCCCCTGCACGGCATGTTCAAAATTCAGGATCTGAATAGGTTGAGCAATGCTGCTCAAGAATATGTATGGGTTGTAGGGGTTTATGGCCAACGGTTTGGGTCACAATCGCCTGGACAGATAGACACACACACACACACACACAAACAAGGCGATTATATAATATAGTAGTCATTATTTTATCATTTCTTCTCCTCTTCTTCGCACTATCAGACCTTTTTTTTTTTCAACATCATTGTCACCATCGCCGTCGTCGTTTACCTCATCGTCATCATCACCGTGTTGGTGTTGGTCGTCATCATCATCATCACCATCGTTGTCATCGTCATCTTCCTCCTCCTCGTCGTCGTCCTAATCGTCGTCGTTATCATCATCATCATCATCATCGTCGTCGTCGATCAATGTTGCCTACAGGTACAAAATGCAGGCGTGGGAGGCGTTCGAGGAAGATGCCGGGGAAAGGCTGAAGGAGGCACTGCAGGCTAAGGCCAAGACCATCATCAACTGCTTCCTCAACTCCGCCATCTCACCAACCATTCAGGTAGGGCTGCTCTCGTGTTGGTAGGCTAGGTGAAGGGCTGAAGGAGGCGTTATGCACACACCAAGGCCAAGACCATCATCAACTGCTTCCTCAACTCCGCCATCTCACCAACCATTCAGGTAGGGCTGCTCTCGTGTTGGTAGGGCGATATGTACCAAGAACGAGACCATCGTCTACTGCATTCTCAACTCTGCCATCGCACCAACCATTCAGGTAGGGTTGCTCTCGTGTTGGTAGGGCGTTATGCACCAAGAACGAGACCATCGTCTACTGCATTCTTAACTCCGCCATCGCACCAACCATTCAGGTAGGGCTGCTCTCGTGTTGGTAGGGTAGGTGAAGGGCTGAAGGAGGCGTTATGCACCAAAGCCGAGACCATCATCAACTGCTTCCTCAACTCCGCCATCTCACCAACCATTCAGGTAGGGCTGCTCTCGTGTTGGTAGGCTAGGTGAAGGGCTGAAGGAGGCGTTATGCACACACCAAGGCCAAGACCATCATCAACTGCTTCCTCAACTCCGCCATCTCACCAACCATTCAGGTAGGGCTGCTCTCGTGTTGGTAGGCTAGGTGAAGGGCTGAGAGAGGCGTTATGCACACACCAAGGCCAAGACCATCATCAACTGCTTCCTCAACTCCGCCATCTCACCAACCATTCAGGTAGGGCTGCTCTCGTGTTGGTAGGGCGTTATGTACCAAGAACGAGACCATCGTCTACTGCATTCTCAACTCTGCCATCGCACCAACCATTCAGGTAGGGTTGCTCTCGTGTTGGTAGGGCGTTATGCACCAAGAACGAGACCATCGTCTACTGCATTCTTAACTCCGCCATCGCACCAACCATTCAGGTAGGGCTGCTCTCGTGTTGGTAGGGTAGGTGAAGGGCTGAAGGAGGCGTTATGCACCAAAGCCGAGACCATTATCAACTGCTTCCTCAACTCCGCCATCTCACCAACCATTCAGGTAGGGCTGCTCTCGTGTTGGTAGGCTAGGTGAAGGGCTGAAGGAGGTGTTATACACCAAAGCCGAGACCTTCATCAGCTGCTTCCTCAACTCCGCCATCGCACCAACCATTCAGGTAGGGCTGCTCTCGTGTTGGTAGGCTAGGTAAAGGGCTCAAGCAGGCGTTATACACCAAGGCCAAGACCTTCATCAACTGCTTCCTCAACTCCGCCATCGCACCAACCATTCAGGTAGGGCTGCTGTCGTGTTGGTAGGGCGCTATGCACTAAGAACAAGACCATCGTCTACTGCTCCCTCAACTCCGCCATCGCACCAACCATTCATGTACCCACTACGGGCTTATTGCACTCTTGTTGGCCAGTAATCGTTCTTTTGAGACTCGTGAAAAACAGAAATTGTCCAGTCTATTTTGCCTAGCTCATTCACTTCCAAGATGCTGAAAGTAGCTACGTAGGCCTAAATTATAATATATTATCCTGTATCCTCGATTGTTTTTTTCACGTGCGTGGCGTGCACTTCTTCGAATCCCAGTACGTCATGGTAGTAATCGCGGGCTACGATAGGAGAACATAATTGGAAAAAGAAATACAAAAATAAGAAATCGTAATGGCTGATGCACAATACAACAAACAAACACGACAAGATTGTAAAGTGACGTTATTTTATTCACAGGAGACAAAACAAAACTACTGGATATTTCGGCGAATGCGCCTTTATTAACATAGACGAACAAGAAAACAGATACTGATGTACAAGTTATTAGTGTATATTATTACTTACACTCCCTCCCCTGAAGTCGGAGTATGGCCGCCCATGTGGCGGGGCCCTTTAAGCCAAAACACCCGATCCATGGATTGTCCGACACTTGCTGTCTCGCGCTGAAGAGAAAAATGTAAGGATAAAGAGTTGCGGCACGCGAGGAGGGAGGCAGAATGAACCCACGCGGCTCGACTCGGTCCTTATGAGAGAAAATTGAGTTTTACGTCCTCTTGGTCTGAATCAGACACATGTGGGACATTTGTAAATACAAATATGGTGGGAACAATACTGGAGGCAATGCTCGGAGGCAGTACGAAACCAGTAAAGTCCCGATTTTTTAAATTAATACAGATAGCTGTAGCGGTGACCACGCCTCGGTTAAACTTCATCGGCTATGGCACCGCCACAAGTACTAATAAAACTCGGTCATTACACGTAATCTTCCCACCCAAGGCCATGAGAAATGTTCACGTGGCACTGGGTGTGCCCCCAGAGCGTTCAAGCTGGGGAACGAAAACAACAACAACTTACACTCCCCAAATCAATCATTGTCACCAGCTTGATGACCAGGTGTATGTGATGCTAACCCTCACAAAGGAAAACAACAAACAGACAAGAACACAACAAATGTAAAGTGACGTTATTTCGTTCACACAAGACACAACAAAACAGCTGGAATGTTCGGCCAAATGTGTCTTTGTCAACGTACAAAAAACAGCCAACAGTAAAGACGGCAAACAAAAAAACCCATACAAACCCCTCTTCAGTCCAATCTGAAAATTTTAAAAAAGTTAATTATGAAAAACGAGGTATGTATTGGTGAACTCAATGGTCAACCTATGGCGATATTTTTCACGCCAGAGGGCAGTCGATGTACTAGGGGCTTATCACGCGATTTTCTTACTTGGGCGTAGTGAGAGAGAGAGAGAGAGAGTGATGGTAGGACCACTCACTGTCTCTCTCTCTTTCTTTATCCCCAACTAATAATATAGAGAGGATTAGCCCCACACGAGCGTCATGCCCTCTGGTGTGAGAAAAATCGCACTAAGTCTCTCATTCCAAAATATTTGAGGGAGAGAGAGAGGTGTGAGAAGATGGAGATAAGTGACAGTGTGTGTACAATCATAAATGGGTAATCATTTTCACCGGCTGTTTGGCTGCAGATTGCGGCTCTGTAACTCCAAGCTAGTCGCTAATCAAGAATGTGTTTTTTGGTTGTCGGTTTGTGTGCGTGTGCGTGTGTGCGCGTGTGTGTGTGCGTGTGTGTGCGTGTGCGTGTGTGTGTGTCTGTGTGTCTGTGCACGCGCGCTCGTGTGTGTGTGTGTGTGTGTTCAGATTAACATAACGGACCAGGATTTGATCAAAATCATGTCCACGTTCAGCCGATGGGGGGCTGTGCCTAGCCTGTTCCACAACGCCTACATCCGCCTCACCCCCCTGCTCATCAACCTGTGGAAAAGGTCTGTTTGATTATTGTTGTCTCTTTCTGTCTCCGTCTGTCTGTATCTGTTTGAATCTGAATCAGAATCAGAATCAGAATCAATGTTTATTGCCCTTTAAAACCAATACAAGGTTTTATATGACACTTATAAACAAAATTACAACACTAACGGTAATAATAACAGTTTATAAAGTTCAGTTACGGAACATTTTTGTTAAATACTTCTTCTTTTTCTTCTTTCTTTGTACTGGCTGCGCTACTGCTTGAGGCAGTTGAGACTATTGCTTGAGACAAATGTGTTGGCTTATATATTTTGCAAGCGCATTTACAAGGGCGTCATTTGTAATTAATTTGCTAGGTGTAACATTATATATATTGTATGACTGTGTGTCTTTCTCTCGACCTGTGTGTGTGTGTCACAGTCTGTCTCTGTCTGTCTGTCCTTCTGTCTGTGTGTGTCCTTTCTGACTCCGTCTGTCTGTATCTGTCTGTGTGTCTTTCTCTCGATCTGTGTGTGTCACAGTCTGTCTGTCCTTCTGTCTGTCTGTGTCCTTTCTGTCTCCGTCTGTCTGTATCTGTCTGTGTGTCTTTCTCTCGGTCTGTGTGTGTCACAGTCTGTCCTCTGTGAACATTGAACATTGGTTTATTTCCATAAAAGCTAAACAGAGGCCTATAAGGCACAGGTTAAGATTACAAACAACGCAAAATACTGTTCATGCTTTTTAAAATTAAAAAAACCTCTGTGTGTGTGTGTGTGTGTGTGTGTGTGTGTCCTTGTGTCTCTCTCTTCTCCCCAAGTGTCTGTCACTGTCTTTCAATTTATCTCTGCTTTATCTGAAATATTGATGAAATTAATGTTAATTACCATAATTATTCAAAATAAAATAATGATGATGATGATGATAATAATAATAATAATAATAATAATAGTAATAATGTATCAGCGCGCAAAGGAACTATTTTTTTTATATCGTAACACATACACGTCCACACGGAACGATTGCCATTTATGTGGCTTCTCTTTCTTTTCTCTCTCTCTCTCTCTCTCCTCTCTCTCTCTCTCTCTCCCTCTCTCTCTCTCTCTCTCTCTCTCTCACTCTCTCTCTCTCTCCCTATCTCTCTCTCTCTCTCTCTATCCCCCCCTCTCTCTCTCTCTCTCTCTCCTCCCCCCCCTCTCTCTCTCTCTCTCTCTCTCTCTCTCTCTCTCTCTCTCTCTCTCTCTCTCTCTCTCTCTCTCTCTCTCTCTCTCTCTCTCTCTCTCTCTCTCTCTCTCTCTCTCTCTCTCTCTCTCTCTCTCTCTCTCTCTCTCTCTCTCTCTCTCTCTCTCTCTCTCTCTCTCTCTCTCTCTCTCTCTCTCTCTCTCTCTCTCTCTCTCTCTCCCTCTCTCTCTATCTCTCTCTCCCTCCCTCTCTCTCTCTCTCTCTCTCTCTCTCTCTGAAAATATTTTGAAACCTCTTTCAAGTCTTCATAGACGAGCATTAAAACTAGTTCTGCTTAAGTCCTCAAAACTAACCACTTATGACCACAAAGCTTTAGACATTCTACCCTTCCATTTAAAGCTAAATTATAACAAGGCTATTTTTATGTTTAAGATTTTATCAGGCAATGCCCCACAATCTCTTACCAGTAGGTTTGTTGTCAATGACCGGCGCACGAACATAAAATCATGCTCCCTCTTCCAAGAATTGACCTCTTCAAGACAAGCTTGGCTTATTCTGGTGGGGGGCCCTGTGGAATGCCATGCTGGCTAATACCCAAATTGGAAACACTTTCAAGTCATTCAAAAAAAGATATAAAGATTTTCTGATGACAACTCTTTAATACGTTACCTGATAACCCATTCACCACTTGTTTCCTTCCTAATATGAGTGTCACCACTGTTAACCATGCATGTTTAGTGTTCATAATATGTTATAGTGGTGATTGTGTGTATGCATGTGTGAGTTTGAATGTGAGTGTGTGTATGTGCGCGTTCATACATGTGAATGTATATGTGTCTGCCTGCGAATTTTGTGGATATGTGTGTGTGCATTGTGTATGCTTGTGTGTGGGATGTGCGTGTGTGCGTACTTGTGTATGTGTGTGTGTTGGTGAGTTTATGCGTATGCACGTAATTATTTGCTTACTTTTGTTTTGTGTATGTTGTAATGTGTATAACGCAATTGGTATGTATGTTTAATGTGTATGATTTAATGCTAGTGTGCGGGATGACCATGGTGAATGTTGTGGTGAATGTTTTTTGTTTGCATTTATCCCTACAATTTGATTTATCTTTTTATGATGGTAGTGTATCTTATGTGCATGATGATTATTAGTTGTTTATGACATTTTCTTCTTTTTTTTTCTTTTTTTCTTCTCATTTAATGAGGGCTAGATGTAAACAAGCCTATATTGTGCTTATCTTTTCCCTCAATAAAAAAGGTTCGTTCGTTCGTTCGTTCTCTCTCTCTCTCTCTTATATGATAATGTTGTTGCTTTTTCTGTGTGTTTTTTAATTTGTTCTTCCTTAAAAGTGGTTTTATTCTGAAAAATTGTCATTGCCTCAACATTGTTTCCCTTCGTTTTTGTACTCAATTTAAACTACCAACTCAACTTCACAACTGTTAAGTATTATCCATGTTTGCTTTAATTCCCATTTTTAAAAATATATTTTTCAATTACTTCATGTGCCAAATTTTGTTCCATTTTCTTGACTTGATTGTTTTATGTCAAATTTCCTCTTTGATTGATGCATGGTATGAATGTGTGAGTGAGAGGGCAAGGTGTAAAGAAGCTATTGTAGCTTATCCTTTTTACCCTCGATAACAAGTCGTATAATTCGTATTCGTCTCTCTCTCTCTCTCTCTCTCTCTCTCTCTCTCTCTCTCTCTCTCTCTCTCTCTCTCTCAAACTATGGTCGGTCGTTGCAGTTTTTCCTTCGAGAAAGTGCTGCAGTCCACCAGGGGCCTCAAAGCGGCGAACTCCACTGTGAACATGGTGGGGAACACCCCCCACCCCAACTGCCCCTCCACCGACTACACCAACTGCAAGGCAAAGGACTTCAAGGTGTGTGCCACTACTGGGGAAACATCTCATCTTCTTCTTCTGGGGAGTGTATAGTCCCTAGCTCTTCCAAAAGTCCTATTAAATCCTATAGGACATTGGAAGAGATTCACTATCTCAACGTGAATACCGTCCCTGGGGAGTGTATAGTCCCTATCACGCTTTCGCGCATCTGGGGACCAGCTATACATATTATTTTTTTAATAATAGAGATTTATTTTTACATAAAAGGGGGAGGGTGGGGGCTTTAGGTCGGTTAAAAATAGTATATAGTTATTGTGTATGTTTAAAACTGTCGATATCTTAGCATAAAACCTTATCCGGGCCACATAGTTAATTAAAAGCATAACAACTATCAAAAAGCAACAAGATGATATTCAATACAAGCTCGATCAGTATGTACATATATTTACATTTGTATACATTTGTATAAGAAACACTGAAGATAAGGGTTGTGTTGGAGAAATGTTCCCGAGCTTTCGGCGAAGCGGGGAACTTTTGTTTTTATTTGTGTCCGTCCGTGCGTCCGTGCGTGCGAGCCTCTGTCCGCCGGAGAGGTGGAAGGGGAGTAACTCAGGCGAGGGAACTTCAAACCCGCCCGTTGTTGGGTTGTTGCTTTTTACGGGAGTGGGGTGGGTAGGTATAGGGGAGGGTAACAGTGCTATATGTCAGTGTCCCTTACATCATCCCATAGACAATAGGAATCGTTCGGAAATAATCAAGGGGAGTAATTTCATGGTGTGTGGGAGTGATCTTGCCTAATTCAATCGGTCGAACAGTGGACGCCACTCTACCATCAGCTCTCGTAGCCTATCGACTCGTGTGTTTGAGCAGTCATACAGCACTTAGAACACCGTGCGTTATTCTATAAAAAAAATGTCATTTATATTTGTACGTCATATTTTGCCAGTTTTATCAGTTTGTGGCCACTTGCCACCCCTTCTTTAAAAAAAACACACATCTTTGTAAGTCGCTGACTCACATCCTGCGGTTTCAAGCTTCGACGCCATTGTTGCATTGTTGCTATGGTGTTTGACCGAGTACTGGAGGTAAAGAACTCTAATTTTAACGAAGTGCTCTCCCCTAGTTTTTTTCTCTCCGAAAATCGTCTGTGGGTGTGGGGTGCGTGACGTGGCGCTTTGAAAAATGCTGGGAAACTTCTGTTTGTGCGCTTTATTATTATTATAATGTCTGTGTCACGAAGAACTCTGTGACTATAAAGTACCAAAGAGATTACGTTGATACAATACGTATTACAATCGGCACAATTAAAGGTGGTAAAGGGGCGCAATTCACAACGGCTCAATGATCAAATTATTTCGCGCGCGCGCGTCTGTGTGTCTGTCCGTCCAGTTACTCATGAACCGGTGCACATGATCACTTCAAATTTTGTGTGGTGGTGTACACATGGTCCGATAGAAAATGTGAACCTCTGGTACAAATCTCCGCCAAGGAAGACTCACTTTCTTTGTAAAACATGTTCGCCCTGTAGCTCACATACCATCAGACAGAAGCGCTTCAAATTTTGTGTCGGGGCGTGTCATGGTACTTAGATGGTCTCATCTAATTATGAACTTCCAGTGCAAACCTCCGACAAGGAAGACCCGTTTTTCTGTCAGATGTTTGTTCACCCTGTAACTCATGAACTGATGCACCGGTTTACTTCTAATTTTGTGTGGTGGTGTATCATGGGACACAGGCGGTCCCATATAAAATTGTGACCATGACGATTTGGAATATTGAGTATCGAGCGCAGGGCGCAGCTGCTGGTTGAGTATTTTATGGTCATTAAAATCCACGCAACTGGGATGCATCGGTAGGTGAAGTAGGGTAGTGATGAGAGTAGGTTGGCTTGGAGGTTGGGGAAGGAGTGTGTGTACGTATATTGCGCATCTTAGGTGTCATATCTGGCGAAATGCTCTCTCTCTCTCTCTTTCATCAAAGAAACCACAAACACCACTAACTGTGTATACTTTGAAAAGAATAAAATAAAAGTAAAAGATTGTGCTGGTTTACTTTTTGTCCCATGGTACATAGAGATATCTCTTTCGAATTATGGAATTCTCGTCAGTATGTATATCTGCTAACAAACACTATCTTGTGGATCAACCCCAACAGGAAGACATTTCTAATAAAAGAATAGTGTCCTCTCAGCACTAGGCCGAAAAGTCCACAATTTAAGCAAACCAGCACAAGGTGAAGAGAAACATAAGAACATTTTGGGTAAAATAGATAAGTTATTAAAATGCGGAAATTGCGAGTTGAAAAATGTAATACATGTGGGTAGAAAGAGCCGACCACTGAGGTGATCCTCGAATTAAAGGGATGCAAGTAAACCTAGTAGTGTAGCTACTCCCTGAACCCAACATGTAAAGAGCTGGAAAGTCAGTGCATAAAGAGTTGGCAGTGGATCCAATATTGGATGCCTGTGGCACACACACCGAAGTGGAATATAATTATGAACAAACTATACCACAAAACACTACCAACCCTCCATGCACTGTACAAATGTGGTTTGAAAACGCTTTATAGCTTAAAATGCCACTGTTAATAGTGGTGGATCCATAAAGGATGCCAGTGGTTTTACCCATAATGGAGATAATATTTGATCAACTAAACCACAAACACCACTAACTGTGTATACTTTGAAAAGAATAAAATAAAAGTAAAAGATTGTGCTGGTTTACTTTCTCTCTCTCTCTCTCTCTCTCTCTCTCTCTCTCTCTCTCTCTCTCTCTCTCTCTCTCTCTCTCTCTCTCTCTCTCTCTCTCTCTCTCTCTCTCTCTCTCTCTCTCAATTGGGCAGATGGTCGACTTACCCGACTTACCCTATTGGTAACTTACATATTATTGTTGGGTGGTCAGTCTAACAGTTATTCCTTAGTGTAATTTGTTTATCTTTTCTCTAGTGTAAGCTATCTATGTATGTAAGATGATTTCTTTTATGTTTCTTAAAACATCTTATGAACTGATTTAGTCGCCAGTTAGGCTTATATTCTTTAGTTCATGGTTTGTACTTCCTTGGCATAGGAGCATTGTTTGCTAATGTCAATAAAATTCATTTTTCAATTTCAATTTCTCTCTCTCTCTCTGTCTCTCTCTTTCTCTCTCTCTCTCTCTTTATGTCTCTCTCTCTCTCTCTCTTTCTCTCTCCCCCTCTCTCTCTCTCTCTTGTCTCTTGCTAAATATGTGGCGGATGCATTTCATTGTAGAGAGAAAAAACTTGAAACATTAACTTAAAATGTTATCGTGAAAATTATGTTTGATAAGAAAAGTATTCATTTAATTGCAATTGTTGGATGGATGGTCGCATTTCTTATACGTTGTCTCTATATTAATTGTTTTGTTACCTTATTATTTACAATATATTTAGTTTTTTGTGTGTTAACTCTATTATATTGTGCTTCTTAGTTGATCTACATCATTGCGCATGTACCCCCTTGGCATAAGGGTTGTAAAACTATTGTCAATAAATAATTGTCATTTGTCATCTCTCTCTCTGTCTCTCTCTCTCTCTCTCTCTAACACAGTTGTCATGATTTTTTCTGTGCGCGCGTGTGCGCATGATCGCGCGCGCTCAAATCATGGGTCCGAACCCCAAGGCTATATATAAAAAAACTATTCAGTTACGTGCTGTTTTGATGCGTTTTTATGTAGTTACGTGCTGTTTTGATGCGTTTTTATGTATGTGTACAGCCGACACATTCCGATTTCGGAGTAGCTCGGCAATGCTGCGAGGGGACTTTGCAGCCGCTCGGAGTTGCACTTGTTCTGTTTCTTTCCCTCTGTCTATCTTTCTTTCTCTGTCTCTATTTTCGTATCTCTGTTTGTCTGTCCGGTTATCTGTGTGCGTACATGTGTATGTGTGATTGTGTGTATCTGTGTCTGTGCGTGTGTTTGTGTGTGTTTGGTATTAGGTACTTTATAATCACAGAGGCGTCTCTGTGAAATTCGGGTTGCTCCCACCTGGAGAGCGCGTCACAACCAGAGGCGCGCCACCCAATTTGTTTTCATACTATTTTTGTGTGACTGGTGAGGAAGGAAATTTTGACCGAATGACAACTTTGTAGTTGCCACTGGGATTAACGTGTGCATGGGCACACGGGACCTCGGTTTGTCGTCTCATCGGAAAGACTCCACGTTCAGACCGGAAGGCCTATTGCAAAGTGAGACGAAAAATCTCCTGTACCCAGGTTCGAACTCGGGTTTACTTGACACGAAGCGAACGCGTTACCGCTGTGCCACTCTACACGTGTGTGTGCGTGCGTGCGTGTGTGTGTGCACGCGTACATGTATGATTGTGCATTTGTGTAAACGAAAGAAGTTGTGAAATAATGATTAAATAAGTATTAAATATCAACTCACGACTCCCTTCTTTGTCTTTGTAATTCCTGGTCTTTTTTTCGGTTGTTTTTAAAATGTTACGCATACACGGATATGTTGGCCTTTGGGGGCCTTACCGAACGCTAGCTGTCATCAAATCCCTTTGGCCGAGAGAGTACCCTGGGCAAGGCATCTTCACTATAGACAAATTCTAGCCCAACCCGCTCAAATAGCATGTGACCCAGCACCACGAAAGGGACATGAAGTCGCTGGGCTAGTTTCTCACAACAGGCTTGGAAAGTTAAAAAAATCTCACTTTTTATCAATTTTGAGTTATGGGTATTGTTGTGTTCTCTAACATCTTATCTTTCATATTCATAAAGGATAATCTTTAGTATGGTCTCTGAATGGTCTTATACATGTTTTAAAATGAATAGGTCAATGCATTTTCTTCAGCTAGGCTAAACTTTAGACTGTGTTGTCTCAAAATGGCCGACGCTCACCCTACTAACTTCAAATGCTCATAACTCTGGAACGGAAAAAGATACAAGAATGGTTCTTGTATCATTATAAAGAGAGATAGCTGACGATTTCAAACGTATATTTTTCTTAGAATGGTCAGTTTGACACTTAATGTCCCTTTCGTGGTGCTGAATCACGCATCTGCCCCCTCTGCTATCTGCCAGTCATGGTCGGGGAACGACTGCCTGGCGTACATACACGGCTGGCGATGAGGCTAATGCTGCTGCTGATGATGGCGGTGATGACATTGGCAATAATGATAATGTTGCTGCTGCTGATGACGACGACGATGATAATGACAATAACGATGACGATGATGATGGTTCTGTCAAAGGTGCTGTACGTGGACTTTCAAACTCCTGCCAACCAACAGTCTTTGACAGATATCTCTAAGAGTGAGTTGGTCTATAGTACTATATCATTTGTGTGTGTGTGTGTGTGTGTGTTCTGTGTGTGTGTGTGTGTGTGTGTGTGCGCGCGCGCGCATGTGTGTGTGTGTGTGTCTGTGCTGGTCCACTGAACTAACCTTTCTGATAATCTGTTCATAATATGATAATTATTATCTTTACACTCTGCGTTTTCTAATGGCTGCCTCTACGTGTGAATATTCATAGCAAAGTACTTTGTTTTTGCTTTCCTCACCCTCCCCTCATTTTGCAAGTCCAAATATGCCAGAACGGGAGTGTAGTGGCCTACATTGGGTTGGGCTGTCTTGTACCTAACGCACACTCCCTGACACTTTCCGCATTGAAAAGTTCACCGAGAAGCAACATTCTACCACTCTCGGGAAAGGGATAGGGTTAGGATCAGCCAAGGATCATTTTCATAAAACTGAAAGAAGCAGGCTTTGAGATGAGGGGGGCGGGTGTATGAAGTACAACTTTGTCGTTTTATTTTGTATGACAGGGCGAAGCTCTGCTCGGTACCTGATCGGAAGATGGGAAGTTTGAGAAGTGTGTAATCTAAAGCGTGGGGTATAGGATTATTGGATATTAAATTGATGAGTAAAGATGTGTAAATGTGGGAGTGCAAAAACACCATCAGAAAGGGATCAAATAAGAAGAAAGAAGTCCAAATATGCCAGAACGGGAGTGTAGTGGCCTACATTGGGTTGGGCTGTCTTGTACCTAACGCACACTCCCTGACACTTGAAAAGTTCACCGAGAAGCAACATTCTACCACTCTCGGGAAAGGGATAGGGTTAGGATCAGCCAAGGATCATTTTCATAAAACTGAAAGAAGCAGGCTTTGAGATGAGGGGGGCGGGTGTATGAAGTACAACTTTGTCGAGGGTTGTTTCTGACAACAGCACTATTTAACGCACTTTCACCGAGCAGAATGTCTTGCCCGAAACCCTCAAAATCACATGTTGATAGAATTGTCCCTCGTGGCGTGTCATCATTAATTCTTATTTACTGTATATTATGCATGTCTTATTATTTCTATGTTTATATGTGTGTTTTATGTGCATGCCAGACAAAGAATGTCTTTATGTTTTAAAGACAATACATTTTTGATTGATTGATTGATTGATTGATAACGAGGTCCGTCAGCTCATTTGTCAATGTACCCAAATTGCAAGCCATGCTAATAAGTAAGGTATGTTCATAAGATGGACGCGTTTGATTATTTTTAAATCGGAAAAATATGTTTATTTTTTTCTCAATTTTCTTGTAAACTGGAAGTTTGTTCGTACGGCTTTGCCACATTGTTTTTACTTTAATTAATTTATTATTATTATTATTTGTTGAAACATTTTTTTTTTCACAGAGGAACTATCCCACTCGGAACGTCGTCTCAAATTCTCCGTGTCGACCGGGATTCATGTGGTCACGCCCATGACCGACGAGGAACGACGCAAGCGACTCGAAGAGAGGGTAAAGCTATGCTCTGTTACACTTTCCATGGACCGACAGTAGAGTGAGATCCACAGCCGTCTAATAATTGACTTCTTTTTGTTTTTACTGTCATGAAAATCTCGGGTTACAGCTGATATATGCCGTGAACGACTATGACTGCAGGGCACTGGCTCTAGGCGCTATGCTGCCTTCGGGATTAGTTTAACCCTTTCACCGCCAATGTCGCATTTTAGCACCACAGTGATTTGGGATTAGACAACTGTATTCAAATACCAATGCAAGGAACTAAGCAATAATGAGGTTGTGAGGGTAACAACGAGCAGATGCTTAGGACGTACCCTTACACAATACATAGTCAGAAGTAATTCTCAGCAAAGAAGAAAAACAAACCGCATTTGCATCAACATCATGAATAATTCATGCAAGAAAAACAAAACAAAAATAAAACAACCATTAATATAAAGAGGCGTAAGACATAAAAAGCAGCGCCTTTGTCAGCAGAAGAACGAAAACAAAAACAACGAAAAGAACAAAAAGAAAAAAGTGATTTACCACCTATGTCACTGAAAAGGCATCAAATTGGGGGTTATTATCCAAACACGCTATTGTCTTAGTTTTGGGAAGTAAGGATAGACCTTATTTTATTTATGTCAAAGAAGAATCACCAATACTGCATATGGATTTTGGTTCTCTACCCAGGTAAATTTAATGGAAATGTTTGGCTGAAATATGGCTGGCGGTGAAAGGGTTAACGGTTGTGTATCGCCACATTTATTGTGTTTTGTGCATGCATCTTTGCATTTTGTTTCTGTTTATAGAGGGTTTGATGAAGAAAAAAAAGCATGTATGTTTATTTATTCAATGTCCATCTTTAAATACAATGTTGACTTTGACTTTACGCTAACTGTCCCGAAGGCTTTTAGAACCAAAGGGTGGGGATACCTGCTGGTCAAGACATCTCCGTTATTAAGACATTCCAGTCCGGCCCTTCGGAATAGCAGTTGCCTCATCTGCTATCAAAAACTCAGTGTCGGGCACGACTAACTGGCGCATTTAGGTGATGGGGTGGTAAGGGTATGGGATTTGGGATAAGGAGGAGTTGATGAGGAATAAGGATTGGAGGGTGTTGATCAGCACACACGCAGGCCAGGAACATATAGAGGAAACCAGACAGTTGTTTGATTTTGTTTATTTATCGGGAAAGATAGCTAGGAAAGACTAAGAAAGACAGTGCAGCAAATACATCCTGCAACAATACAAAATATACAAGCATAAATATAAACAAGAAATAACAATGAGTAGGTATGATTGTAGGCCTTGTGCCATAGCACTCAATGTTAAACAACATGAGGAAATACACAGTCACAGCAGTGGAAGGAGCTCACTTTATGACTTAAAAGCATGATTAAACTGACACTGACACAAGCCTAGCTGGGGTTTGGAGACATAACATAGGTCGGTTTTACCTGACCCTATGCTTGCTTAACTCATACACAAACATTTGAGTTCATGTGAGTTAACCCAAACCAA
Source organism: Phymorhynchus buccinoides (assembly GCA_017654935.2). Classification (NCBI taxonomy): domain Eukaryota; kingdom Metazoa; phylum Mollusca; class Gastropoda; order Neogastropoda; family Raphitomidae; genus Phymorhynchus; species Phymorhynchus buccinoides. Next base: position 16,414,237 of record CM065699.1, read on the forward strand.
GTATTGTAACACTGACATCATCAGATGCTGTGTTACTAAAAATAGACTACACTTCAAAGTAAGCTGAATAAGATCAGTTTTTAATAGAAAACTGACTAAAGGCAAATGTAGGCCTATTGAGAGTTTTTCATTGAAGTAGCAAGAAACTCAATCAAAAAGGAATGCCTTGTTAATACAATAGTAGCAGTATTAACACAACACCATACTAGGCCTAGCACACACACCTAGGCCTATGAATGAAACTAGCGTAAAGTAGGCCTACACCATAGATGGTATAAGCCTAGATCAATAATATTGATAGCATGGAAATGAGCAAGTTAGGCAGTTTTAAACAATAATGTAGGCAAAGTTCCCATACATTGTTTACACAGTAAATTCACGTCACACACGAGTGGATGTGAGGATGGAACAGAACAATCGGAAGTAAGTTCTAATTTTCAGTCTCTCAACAACTTGAACAACTAAGCCGCGCTTGTTAGGCTTATGAATAAACTGACGTCACGAACAAGTTGGTTCTGTGACGAGAACAGCAGACGGTTTTCAGTTCTGTGGCAAGTTCTACAGTGACAGAGTTTGATCACGACTAAACTAAGCAACATGTAAAACAACAGTTTGCAAAGTAGAACAAACTAAGATATAACCACTGGCTTAGAGTACTTACATGATTCTATGAGCAGGGATCGTGCTCAGATATTGCAGGCTCAGCACACAGCTAGGCTATTGCCAGTAACAATCACGCAGAGAGACAACAAAAAATATACGTCCTCCCCCGCTCTTCGAAGGCAATCGGTCCAGAAACAAAAGAGACCATGTGGCAAATGACATTGCTTATTGCCATATAAAAGGCCCGTTTCGTGTTTCGCAGAGAGAGAGGCAAATTTCATGATAAGAATTTTGCATCTCTTCTACTATCAACTTTTCAACAATTTACTCAAAAATTATATTTTTCAACATTTTCATGTATAAAATTGAACCGGAAGATCTTGTGACTAAACTTGTCTAAAGTAATAAAAAGGAGACACGAAGTGCTGACCAGCTAGCTGAATCACCTACTTCATTACAAAACTAGCCTGCGTTAATGTGGCCGTCGTTGTCCAGATTACAACAAAACTGAACATTACATTTGATTTTCGTCGGAACAAAAATAGTATCATGTATAGGTTTCTCTTGAAGTTGTACGTTTCTGGTGATTATAAAGCTAATTACCTCCAAACAATACATAATACGTTAAACTCACTAGATCTAAAGTACAATCTGAAAAAGCTTTCATTCAAAAGGCAAATAATTCAGCGTCTACGTGACCAGTTTGTACAGACCTGGCAAGCTGAGTTAAACGCTAATGTAGTTTACACAAAAGAAGAAAAACTTTGGAGAATTTTTACAAATGCAATAGTATTCTCCCTAAAGGTGAGAATCCTAACTAGTAGCTTCGCCCGTGTTCTTCCGCAATTCACATAGGCCTACTGCGCAACAATTTGCGTAGTACGTAAGCACGAAAAAGCCGTTGGCAAGCTTATGCATACGTAAATAACAAGTGAGCGTACGCGCTCGCGCCTGTGTGTTGGTGTGTATGTGTATGTGTGCGCACCTGTGTATGTGTATCCATGTGTGTGTGTGTGCGTTCCATGCGTGAAATAATAAACCTTGAAACCTTGAATAACTTCCAAACTATTTAACATAATTATCATCATCAAGCTCCTTTCCGCGTGTGTGTGTGTGTGCTGTATTCCGTGAGCCAAATGAAAGCTGCGCTAGTGTGCGTGCGTGTACCGACGTGTTGTTTTTTAGTAAATGTTGTGTGTGTGTGTGTGTGTTTGGGTGTGTGGACAACCTCTTTGAGTCTAGTCTTTTGCAGAGAATAACGCTAATGAAAACTTGGAACCACTATTATTTTTCAGGAACGCAAATCCAAAGAATCTGCTCAACTCTGGAATCGCCAACAGTCACAGGAATGTGAAAAACTGTCAATGCTGGAGGGTAAGAGGGGGCCATTGAGGAGGCCAAGCTCCAAGGCCGTAAAGGAGAAGGCGAGTAAATGGAATAGAAATTGAAAAAAAAACGAAGATTAAAAAAAATGGAGTTTGTGTTGTTACCAATTGTTACCATTTATTCGTGCTTTCCGTTCATTGTATAAAGCTTACAAGATCAGTATCCATGCTATCTAATATGAACAGTTTTGCAAAACTCTTTCTTATAAACGTAAAACGACAATAATGCATTTGATTGAGATGGGGAAACTACAAACTAATAATTAATATAAAAAACCAGCAACATTAATAATCCATTAAGAAGATACAGGGCGAAAAAAAAAGAAGACGAATAAATTAAAAAAACGAAAAAACCCCGAAGAAAGGCAAATAGAAAATGAAAAGCAATGAAAAGAGAAACGCTGCATATTCTGATTGTAACCCCTTCAAGACACCAATGCCTTAGGCAAACATCATTACTGGCCTGGGGTTGCCTAGGAAGAAAATAGAACAAATAAGAAGCGCAACAAAACTCAACACTGTCAATAATTCAGTTTTGACATTACTGGACCTCTGGTTGATCCAAGTTTATTTTTCGCTTTAAAATCGTGGTTACTTGCATTATAATCAGAATCATTGGTCTCCTTATTACTATCACTGTTGATGAAAACATGTTGGGGTATTTTCTGAGGCCCGTGTAGAGCCGGTTTTATTTACATTTTCAACATTACAAATTGAAATAGAAGTGCCAAAACATAAGTGAAACGAAAGCTGGAAGAGTGATGAAGAGATGTAACTCGAAAACGTGGTTTGGATTGGGACAAAAACATGGTTTTAGACTAAACAAATCGCTGTACCGAGAATACTCGGAACTAGGCCCTGATTGGCGTTCTCTTGTTCCGAGTATACTCGGAATTAGTCCAGAATGAGTCAATACCTATTAATCATGTTATTTCTTGTGGCGCGATGACCACAAAAAGGCACGCCCAACGCGCTCTGCGATGCCACATTCAAACTTAGTTTCTCTAAATAGAAGCTATCCATAATAAAACTAAATTGCTGGGTTCCACAGCCTCTGCACGAGGTGCCAGAATCTCCGGGGAAAGGGCGACCCTCTATCCACATGGAAGTGAGCGCAGAGGGCGAGTCAGTATCAGGTGCAACCCCTCCGCCTAAGTTATTCAAAGGGGTTCCAGTTCCAGAGCCACCCCCAGTCTCTAAGAAGCTGCCTTCTCCCAAGAAAGTGGTGGAGAGCAGAGTGAAGTATCTGCTGGCTGAGAGGAAGAGGAGGTGTACCATGGACGCCCCCCTGCTGCCCGGCACGGTGCAGAAGACCTACTTCCACAACGACCCCCGCGTGCCCACCGTGCAGCAGCTGGAGCGAGCCATCAGGCAGCCAGACCTGCCCTTGGAGCACGAGGTGTCTATGGGCATGAAGGGCTTCGTTCCCGTCTTTGACGACTTTGGGAAGAAACTGCGCAGCAAACGGAAGGACAAGAACAAAGTAGGCGACGCCAAAGAAAAATCCTCTCCCTCCGAATCGTCGTCGGAACAATATGCGGACGTCCTGGAGAGACAATTCGGCTACATCAACCTGAGGGTCAACGTAACTGGCGAAGGGGACCGGAGAGTGGCCAGGGACAAAGCGGCCCAGGAAACGGCGTCCAAGGCCGCGGCAAAGACTGACAAACAGACGAGGGCGGCCGAAAGGGAGGCCGTGAGGCAGCAGTTACTTCAACAGCAGGCCGAAAAGAGAGCAAAAGGGAATGATGAGCGGGAGAGAACCAAGCAAGCCAAGGTCAAGTCCAAAGAGAGAGACGCCAGGGCGCGCCAGAAAGTCATCAAGCAGAAGCAGCAGCAGCAGCAGCAGGAGAAGAAGCTCAACGTGAAGAGCGCCCCTCCCATGGCCAGTGTAAAATCCATCCCAAACACCAAAGCCCCGTCTGCAGCAACGCTAAAGATGCCCAAGATCCATGCCCAAAAGGCCGCCCACGATTCTGAACACAAGGTTAGTGTAACGCTGCGTGTACAACTCACTTTGTGTCTTGCACAGCTCACTTTGTGTCTTACACAGCTCACTTTGTGTCTTGCACAACTCACTTTGTGTCTTGCACAACTCCCTTTGTGTCTTACACAGCTAACTTTGTGTCTTGCACGGCTCGCTTTGTGTCTTACACAGCTAACTTTGTGTCTTGCACGGCTCGCTTTGTGTCTTGCACAACTCCCTTTGTGTCTTACACAGCTAACTTTGTGTCTTGCACAGCTCACTTTGTGTCTTACACAGCTAACTTTGTGTCTTGCACACTTTGTGTCTTGCACAACTCACTTTGTGTCTTGCACAACTCACTTTGTGTCTTGCACAACTCACTTTGTGTCTTACACAGCTCACTTTGTGTCTTGCACAGCTCACTTTGTGTCTTGCACAACTCACTTTGTGTCTTGCACAACTCACTTTGTGTCTTGCACAACTCACTTTGTGTCTTGCACAGCTCACTTTGTGTCTTGCACAACTCACTTTGTGTCTTGCACAGCTCACTTTGTGTCTTGCACAACTCACTTTGTGTCTTGCACAGCTCACTCTGTGTCTTGCTCACTTTGTGTCTTGCACAGCTCACTTTGTGTCTTGCACAACTCACTTTGTGTCTTGCACAACTCACTTTGTGTCTTGCACAGCTCACTTTGTGTCTTGCACAACTCACTTTGTGTCTTGCACAGCTCACTTTGTGTCTTGCACAGCTCACTTTGTGTCTTGCACAACTCACTTTGTGTCTTGCACAGCTCACTTTGTGTCTTGCACAGCTCACTTTGTGTCTTGCACAGCTCACTTTGTGTCTTGCACAACTCACTTTGTGTCTTGCACAGCTCACTTTGTGTCTTGCACAGCTCACTTTGTGTCTTGCACAGCTCACTTTGTGTCTTGCACAACTCACTTTGTGTCTTACACAGCTAACTTTGTGTCTTGCACAGCTCACTTTGTGTCTTGCACAACTCACTTTGTGTCTTGCACAGCTCACTTTGTGTCTTGCACAACTCCCTTTGTGTCTTACACAGCTAACTTTGTGTCTTGCACGGCTCGCTTTGTGTCTTGCACAACTCCCTTTGTGTCTTGCACAACTCACTTTGTGTCTTACACAGCTCACTTTGTGTCTTGCACAACTCCCTTTGTGTCTTGCACAGCTAACTTTGTGTCTTGCACAGCTCACTTTGTGTCTTACACAGCTCACTTTGTGTCTTGCACAACTCCCTTTGTGTCTTACACAGCTCACTTTGTGTCTTACACAGCTCACTTTGTGTCTTGCACAGCTCACTTTGTGTCTTGCACAACTCACTTTGTGTCTTGCACAACTCACTTTGTGTCTTGCACAACTCCCTTTGTGTCTTGCACAACTCCCTTTGTGTCTTACACAGCTAACTTTGTGTCTTGCACAGCTCGCTTTGTGTCGTGTCTATTATTTGTAGCATATTGGACCTGTCCTCGTACACGAGAAAGCGAATAACCAGACGACACATATAGAACGCACAAGTATGCATCCTCACGCCCACGTGTACTATTTGTGTTCCTGTAAACTTTCCTTCTTTAGTAAATTGTTGATGCAGTTTTGATGCTATTGGACAGTCACATATGCATTTCAATATTCCCTATTCAGTGGGTGTTAGCAATACATCAGATCTTGGGTTGTCTTTAGTGTAGTGTGCATGTGTGTATGTGGTTTTTGGAGAGACAGAAAGACTAGTGATCCTGGCAATGAACCACTCGTTCTTTCTTTCCTTCCTTCCTCTGTTGACTCAGGAGCAAGACAAGGAGCAGGAGGAGCAGGCTCCTCCAGACACCGAGGCCCAGTTTGCCCTCCACGGCAGCGAGCAGGCACTGGGCTTCACGTGCATGCAGCGGGTCAGCGCCATGATCTCTGAGCTCAACGACTCGCGCAGGGCCCGGGCAACGAATGCTGCCCTGCGTGAGGGCCTGCCTCGTGGAGGGAGAACGCTAAGGACAGGGGATAGGGGGGCTGGTGGTGGTGGTGAGGATTGTTGGTATCATTGGAGTGTTATTGTTATGATGATGACGATGATGATGATAATAATGATGATGATGACGATGATGATGATAATAATGATGATGATGACGATGATGATAATAATAATGATGATGATATCAATATGTGCAGATAATGATAACAATCGACTGACCGTGTGCACACACAGATCATTTGATTCAGAAAAAGGACACAGACCGCTTGATCTGGAGGCCGTTTCACAAGAGCTAACGTTACGTTGCGCTTGCTCAAATCGGCGAAAACGGTCTAAGAAACACCCTTCGTTTGCCGATAGTTCGCGTGGCGTTTTGTTCTTGCCAAACACCGAGCAAGCGGCGAACTATCCGGAACTAGTAGGGTGTAAATACGTTTCTTGTTGTTGATTGGTCCATTAAAGTTTGTTTAAAATAATATTTTTGTTTGACCAATCAGACAAGAGCTTGTAATATTTTTTTCCGCAAACGTTTTCTAAAGTGTTTCTTAGGCCCCGTTTGGCGTAAGCGTTATTCGCGCGACGACCGTTATCAAGAGAAACTAGACCCTGCACTTAGTAGCCTACAAGATCACTCACTTCAACGTGTGCGGGCCTACATGTGTGTTCTTGTCAGTCCTTTCCGATTGTCACCTCTAGGTAGTAGAAGAGGCCATTGCTTTTCTGGAAGCCTTGCTGCATTCTCTCGTCCATGATGACTTCAGGGCAGTTGGCGCTGAGAATGGTCCCGGTCAGGGGCGTAGCACGCCCTGTGAAAGTGGTCAGGCTCTGTTTCCCAATAAACCTATACCCCCCTCCCCCATCTGAATAAACACATATACCCACATAATTATCATCTTCGAACATTAAACAAGATGATCATGAATATCAGTGTGTGCGTGTATGTGTGTATATGTGTGTGTGTGTGTGTGTGTGTGTGTGTGTGTGTGTGTGTGTGTGTGTGTGTGTGTGTGTGTGTGTGTGTGTGTGTGTGTGTGTGTGCGTGCGTGCGTGCGTGCGTGCGTGCACATTGGTAAACTAATGAGGGAGGAAGATGGGGTGCTGAATTACTTTGTGGATGATGGTGGGGGGAGGGGGCTTTACCTGACGCTGACGATATTTGGAATGTAAATGAATCATTGGAGGCCTCTCCTGAGAGAATAATGTGTGAATTGTACGATCTGCATTGTCCTTAGGTAAGCCCTCACATGGAGTGATATGACGTAGGCCTAAATGAAATGAAAGGTTTTGGAGTGGCTGTCATACATTTCCTTTATTTTTCAGACATGTGTGTGGACGTGTGTGTGTAACCCTGTCATGCCTCTGTGTGGCAACATTATATCTTCATTTAAACAGTTCGTGAATATCAAGAAGAACTCGAGTAACAGATTCAATATTTACTTGTATTACTCTTACCTTCATCTTATTAAAATCAATGTTTGATGTCACTGATGTCAGGCCATTTAGACCGAAGCAACCCGAAAAGTTGACTTGTATCATGATGCAAGGATTTAGACCAATGTCAAAGTTGATTGTATTAAGTTCTATTATGATCAGTCTGGGTTGCAAGTTTGCGACACATAACTATTACTTTCTATCCCTTCTAGCTAATATAATGTCTTTAATAGTCAGGGCAACATCACAGAATAGACAGTAAAATAATTCGCAGAAATCCAGACTCTGGCTCACGACCGACAGAGCTGGAGGAAGTTGGTGAAGACTTCACTGTGGTGCCCCGATGACTCCTCACGGAGTTAAGGGAAGGGAAGAAGAAGAATAGTCATGGTGAAGTGACGTTTGGAAGAATCCACATCCAAAAAGCATGCAGTTTTGTTGTGTGTTTTTGCTTAAGGGCCTGACCTGGATGCTACGCCCCTGTCCCCAAAGGACAGCTAACTGTCATGGCTGCAGCGTTAAGACTCAGTGCTTACTCCTCCTAGTTTGAGTCATCATTCGCAAAAGACTAAGCTGCCACGTGATATTTTTCCCATTGAGGAAATTCATTGATCGCATAGTTCTTACTCTCACTTTACTAGACTGTTGGCCCACAGTCGAACAGGCATCATAATAGCCTGAAATTCCATCCTTTGAAAATCAAAGTGAATGGGCCATCGAGGTCCCAGACTGTTGAGGGACAATGCTAAAATCAGTTCCCAACATGATCAAAAAGGCATGATGCAGTATGAAATAACTTTAAAATGTGACAGAAAAGATTGTACTCACTGAAAGAGGCAACACCTCTCCCAACAGAAAACAAATAATCTTCTGCCAGAAATTATAAATGATTACTCCTCTGAAATCTGCACATTCTCTGACAACTATGATGCTTGTCAAAGCTAATAAAAAAAAATCAATGATAAATGCCATTTGAGTGAAGGGCCTCATTCGTGACAACCTGACAAGGTGGCGGATTCCATATGACAGGGCGTACGGCTTATGGCGGCGGTGATGGTGGTGACGGTACGGGTACGGTGCTTCCGCCATTGAAACAAGGGAGGGGGTTGGTTGGGGACTCCAGGGTGGGTGGGGTGGGTGGGGTACCCAAGCTGGTCAAGAGGAATCAACCACCACCACCACCACCACTGCCCAGTGTGATGGCCAGAACGCCAGCTTCCAGCGTGGAGAGAAAAGGTCAGAGGATGCTTAACTTGATGTGTGTTTGTGTTGTTGAGAGTTGTGTGTGCAGTAGGTCCTATCCTTTCCAGGGCATTTCCAACATAACCTAGCTGCACAACGGAGCGTAGTCCAACTTAGCCTAGCTGCTATAGAGGCATATCCTAACCCAGGATACCATATCTGCACAACGGAGCGTAGTCCAACTTAGCACAGCTGCTATAGAGGCATATCCTAACCCAGGATACCATATCTACACAACGGAGCGTAGTCCAACTTAGCCTAGCTGCTATAGAGGCATATCCTAATCCAGGATACCATATCTGCACAACGGAGCGTAGTCCAAATTAGCATAGCTGCTATAGAGGCATATCCTAACCCAGGATACCATATCTGCACAATGGAGCATAGTCCAACTTAGCATAGCTGCTATAGAGGCATATCCTAACCCAGGATACCATATCTGCACAACGGAGCATAGTCCAACTTAGCATAGCTGCTATAGAGGCATATCCTAATCCAGGATACTATAGCTGCACAACGGAGCATAGTCCAACTTAGCACAGCTGCTATAGAGGCATATCCTAATCCAGGATATCATAGCTGCACAACGGAGCATAGTCCAACTTAGCATAGCTGATATAGAGGCATATCCTAATCCAGGATACTATAGCTGCACAACGGAGCGTAGTCCAACTTAGCACAGCATATCCTAATCCAGGATACTATAGCTGCACAACGGAGCATAGTCCAACTTAGCACAGCTGCTATAGAGGCATATCCTAATCCAGGATATCATAGCTGCACAACGGAGCATAGTCCAACTTAGCATAGCTGATATAGAGGCATATCCTAATCCAGGATACTATAGCTGCACAACGGAGCATAGTCCAACTTAACACAGCTGCTATAGAGGCATATCCTAATCCAGGATACTATAACTGCACAACAGCGCATAGTCCAACGTAACAAGCTGGACAACAGAGAGCCAGTAAGACACAAACACACCCATCCAGATACATAGTCACGCATAAACACACACACACACGCGCGCGCGCGCGCGCGCGCGCGCGCTCGCGCGCACGCACACGCACACGCACACGCACGCACGCACGCACACGCACACACACACACACACACACACACGCACGCACCCCCCCCCCCACACACACACACACACACACACATCCCCACGCTTTATAACTTTACAAGCCTTTCACAATGGGGGTAGGGACTATATAAACAAAAGCCGAATATCAATCAATTTAGCATTCTGATCGCTTCTCGGCCTTTTGGCTGGGACAGTGATTCAGGAACATAAATTTTTGTTTATACCCTGGTTGGTTTGTTCAGCCCGTCGTACATGGCGAAAGCCGATACGCGACGTTAAACTGAACTTCCATCAATCAATTTGCTGCGAGAAGACAGCCCAGTCTTCATGGAGAACGTCCATAAGGATCTATGATCAATTGGACGATAATCTCACTATCCACTCAATCAATTTGCGAATATAAAAACAACCGTGGTGACTGGTAGCATACAGAGAAAGAGTGAGAGAGAGAACTCGGAACTCGGAAATTTAATGGATACTAGGCCATAGCCCCATCCATGGAGCGAGAGAGAGACAGAGAGAGAGAGAGAGAGAGATCTTGGTTGCTATTCCATTTACACTTGCAGGTGATTCGAGGGCCATTTCAGAAGACAGAGAGAGTGGAAAGACGAGGAGATTGGTGTATGGGGGTGAGGTGGCTTTTTTTCCCTTTTATGTGTTATGTCTGTCTCTCTTCTCTCTATTTTTCATTACCTCCCCGGTAATAGTGCTATGGCACTTTCCAGTTAAACAATTTGTGTCTGAACTGAAACTATGTGGTCTTTTAGATTTTTAGAAGGCTTTCGATTCTGTCAACACAACTATGTTATGGCCTATTTCTTTTTCAATCATGGTATTTCTGGACAATCATTCATTTGCATTAAAAACATGTATAAAAGTTTAAAAGCAAGAACGGATTGTATCAACCGTACAACTGGTGTCAACCATGGCGATGTATGTAGCCCTGTTTTCTTTATCTATTAAATAAGCTACTAGAGACGTTATTCATAATGGAAGACACAGTGCTACTTTTATTGATTATGTTATTGAACTGTTTTTCTCGTCGCCGATGGCATTGCAGTTATTTCTGAAACGGTCGTGCGGCTTCAAACACAGTTGAATTGTTTATACTGATCTTCATGACGTCTTCAACTAAATATTAATATGACTAATACTAGCAACATTATTGTAAAATATGCAACTTGGGTCTGTATTATGAAGGCAACTACTTTCACTTTGCTAGGCGGATATGTGCCATAAATAACTGGTAAAAGGGAGTTAATTACGAGACGTTCCTTCCCTTTATTCATTTCAACATTATTGTATTCAGAAAAGGTGGGTTCCTTTATTTTAGGGAAAGATGGGTGTGTTTTTTATAATGGAGTTATGATGCCAGTGGTTAATGTTTATAAATGTTTAGGTATGTATCTTTCTACTCGTGTAAGTTTTACTTTTGCTTGTAAGGATTTAGCTACCGAGGCGAAGAGGGCTTGTGCATGTGCGCATGTATCATTGTATGTATGCATGTGCTCTTGTGCGTGCCTGCCTGTGTTTGTGTATATGTGCGTGCGCCGTATGCGCGGGTGTGGGTGTGGTTTGCCTTTTTTTGAGGGTCAATGTTTTGAAGAAAAGGCTTCTTCCTTTTTCGTTCAAATATTTACAGAGCATAGACGGTTGCCCTCTCGGCGAGTGACCACCCCAGAGATTGCTGAGACCCAGAAACAGGAGAGAGAGAAGACGTCCATGCCCCCTCCACCGGACAACCCGTGACCACAGTAGGCCTACGCATCACTCAGTGTCTGGACAATGAGAGAAAGACTATCATGTGGTTTAGCCCCCCTCCCTTCTTTTTTCGTTTTTTTTCAGCTTTTTCAGTCTTGCCTTTTTGAGCGAACATTAAGCATTGATTCCAGGATTTACTGTTTATTGAAAAAGACGGAACAGACATTTTTGAGTGTTCCCACTCATCACGAAACTGTCGTGGGACTGTCACACATCTTTGTGTCACTAGTCATATACCGACTCAAGGAAAATCCGTTCGTAGCGACAGGGCTGTTCTTTAAAAAGCATCAAATCAGGGCCTGTTATCCGAAGACCATATCTTCTGAATTTTGGGGGGTAAGGATAGGCCTAATGTTATTCATGTCACAGAGGAATTCCCAATATTGCATTTACTTTTTTGTTCTACCGGTACCCAGTAAAGTTTAATGGTATTGGTTTGGCTGAACAATGGCTGGCATTGAAAGGGTTAAGCCTCCTCATGTTTTGTAATATTATCGGATGCATAACTGTGATTGTTTAAATGGATGAAGATGAACGTTAACTATAGAAAACAGTGGAGGTTTAGGTACTCGATCTGTAAGAAAGGCGAGACTGGAAAAGCTGAAACAACCGAGGTAGCTAAACCATATCTTCTGTCTCTGAAAATTAACCACCTTGTTGGACATTCTCTCTGGGTATGACATACATTGTACTGGTAGGAGGGATAACTTTTGAGATTATGGCTTGTTTTCAGTCCGTCCGGATTTTTGAGGAAACAAAGTTTCATTGATGTTCAACAGTCCTTTTGTTTATTTTGATTTTTGATTAAATATTTTAAGAATTTAGTCATGTCAAATGCCCACAGTACTGAAACCTAATAGTGTGTGTGTGTGTGTGTGTGTGTGTGTGTGTGCGCGTGCGTGCGTGCGCACGCGCGTGTGGTGTGTGTGTGTGTGTGTGTGTGTGTGTCGGCAACGCATAATTTATTATGGGTTTTTTTATGGTTCGTATGTATATGTGGAGTGTGTGTGTGTGTGTGTGTGTGTGTGTGTGTGTGTGCACGAGCACATGCATATGCGTGTATGCATGTATGTGTGTGTTTATGTGTTCATACCCGCGTGTGTATGTATGTGTGTGGTATTAGAAAGAAGAGAGAGGGAAAGAGAGAGAGAGAGAGAGAGAGAGAGAGAGAGAGAGAGAGAGAGAGAGAGAGAGCAAACAAAGGGACGTAAACTGTGCTCACTGCCAGTTGCAACTAACGTGGTTGTCTCCCGTTCCCTGAAGTTTGAGTTTGGTAACGTCGCGGACTACAGGCTTGGAAGTCTCGGGTTCGAATCCCATCATAGGCGAGGGTTTTTAGAGTGGGTGGCTATGGGCTCAATGGGAAGACTGAAACCACACTGTCGAGCTGCGATTATGAGAGTGTTGCTCTACCTTCAAGCCTAACTCTGCAGG
>CM065699.1:16432127-16447127 GCA_017654935.2 Phymorhynchus buccinoides
TGCCACAAACTATCACCAATACTCTACATCATGGCCAACTGTGAAGAAAATCCACCAATAATGTTATGCTCTAGTAGCAAAACGAAAAAGGAACCCTCGTGTAAGTGTGACTGTCACTGAAATTGTTCACCTCCACACCATTCATGAGGGGCCATGGCCTAAAATGAATTAAGAAATGTGTCCGGCTCTCTCTCTCTCTCTCTCTCTCTCTCTCTCTCTCTCTCTCTCTCTCTCTCTCTCTCTCTCTCTCTCTCTCTCTCTCTCTCTCTCTCTCTCTCTCTCTCTCTCTCTCTCTCTCTCTCTCTCTCTCTCTCTCTCTCTCTCTCTCTCTCTCTCTCTCTTACCGTCTCCCTCCCTCTCTCTTCCTCCTGTTCTCCCCCACCCACCCCTTTACCACCCGTGTCCACTACCCACCACCCACCACTGCACACGTAATGGTCATCAGTGAAAGTGACCAGCTGCCCGGAGAGACGTCACAGCCGAGTTCTAGCCGAGGTCACCACGGTCAGCTGACCAAATGACCAGGGACAGTTAATCGATGGTGGTCAGCAGTAATCGACAGGAGTACCGAAGGCTGTCTGGCACAGACACAGGGACCAACACAACGTCCATCTTTACACTTGTCGAGTGCCCCCACCCCCCTCCCCTACCCCCACATATACCCTCTGCGGTCATTCTGTGTCCAGTTGTGTTGACTATTGTAAGGGATCTTCATCACTAAAAATACTATGAATTTCAATGTAGCAACTTTGGTGCGTGAATTATAGTACTTGTCTACAACGAAGTATTACTTAATTACTATTTCCCCCAATACAATTGATGTAATTGCAACGACGACAACAACATTAAAACACGAAACGAAACACACACGCACGCGCGGCGCGCGCGCACACACGCGCACGCACACATACACACACACACACATTTTATTTATATTTATTTATATTTTTGTTTATATTTTATTTATATTTTTTCCCGTGTAATATAAAGTTGTGGACAGATGTTGAATAACACACACACACACACACACACACACACACACACACACGCACGCCGCACGCACACACATACACACACACACACACACACACACACACACACGCACGCACACACACACACACACACACGCACGCACACGCACACACACACACACACGCACACATCCCCTCTCAATCACTGGACAGAGGTGTCGTCTGGCATCTGCCCCGTGCTGGAGATGTTAGTCTTTCTTCAGTCTACACACCGTCTGCTCTCACTCAGACGTTGCAGATGTCTGTTCTTCCACCATTTTCCTCTCTTTCCATCCCCCCTGCCTCTTTCATTGTCTCCTATTCCAGGTGTAAGGACATTGTTTTTAGTTCCCTACTGTACGAAAAACCCATATAGGAGATGAAAATATTACTAGATAAACCCGTGCTCCGCACGGCAGCATGAAACATCTGCGTTCATAATTGATAGGAACCTGTCTGAGCGATCGAAGAAGAAAAAGAAGAAGAAGAAATGGTTAGATGTAAATAATGAAGAAATATGTGGTGGTGCCCCCTCCCTTCCGCCCACTCCCCTCTCCTTTAAGAAAGATGATGACCCCCCCCCCCAAAAAAAAAAAAAAAAAAAAAAAAATGTGGCGAGGGGCCGACTCGAACCCGCGACCACGGACGTGTGTAGAGGTGCGTGCCGCAACCTACTGATTTGCGGACGCGCCGCTTTACCTATTGAGCTATCAAGGCTTCTTAGACAGTCGATGTAAAAAACATATCATAAGAGGAAGAAGGGAAAGCAGTCAAGTCGGACACCTGACCCAGCTTCATGAAAGCAATTGTAAGCCTCGCACAGAACAGACTTAGGTTTTGTCACTTTGAGAAAAGTAGGTGCCTAAATGTTGTGAAAACACACACACACACACACACACACACACACTGTAGTAGACAGCACACACTTAATCATTGCTTGCTCGGTTTCCTGTCAATTCATGAGCGCAGATGCGTTGTTCTCCGTTATGCACCTTTCAAAACAAATATGGTTAGACCAAACACCAAACTTCCAGAACGTAGAGGAACTATTTGTAAAAAAGCCCTACTCGCCTCCCTCTTCTCCTTCCTAGCCACCCCTCCCCCTCCCCCTCTCCCTTCTTCTAACCAAAGCAACCATAGAAGTTTCTAGGTGCAGTGAGCCTCGGCTTTTTGTTATCACACGCACAGTCTAAAAATGAACCGTTTTTAGCAGACGACACATTCTGCTACTCAGGCTATTGCAGCATCGTGTTTGCCCCCCCCCTCGGTATGTACGAAGGGGCCCGATTAAGGATTAATCCACTATTGTTTTTGAAAACATTTTGGCAGTTTGAGTGTTTTTACCTGGTGATTGTTGTTGGGGGCCTCCGACATAAAGGTCATACAGGGATCACGGCTGTTCCCTCAAGCACAAAAAAATCTAAGTTTTGAAGGATATGACGTCACGGCTATTCCACTGTCACGGCTATTCCGTGAAACTGTCTTTCTTGAAAATCACTCCCTCCGTTAAGCAAATTTTATGTGAAATCCCGGCTTTAAACGACGACTTGGCGAATTTCACTTGGAAGAACTGTTAAGCACCTACACGTGCCCCTATATTTCACAGTTGAAGGCAAAAATCGACGCGACTTAGGAGAAAATAGAGATTAAAAATTCTTATCGGCAAGCGTATTATGATATAGATTACTTAGGCTGATCAAACGGAGCGATGGAATCTCACTGTGGTTTGAACAGTGTGGAGCCCTACCTTGCAAGCATTATGTATTATTATTAGGTAGGTATTATGTACTTTATAGTCAAAGAGGTGTCTCTGTGAAATTCGGTTTGCACCCACCTGGAGAGCGCGTCACAGCCAAAGGCGCGCTACCCATGCGTGACTGATGAGGGTGGGTGGGTAAATGTTGACCAAATGACAACTTTTTCGTTAACCACTGGGTTTAACGTATGCTAAGTGCATGGGCACACGGGACCTCGGTTTATCGTCTCATCCGAAAGACTCCACGTTCAGACCGTAAGGCCTAGTGCAAAGTGAGAGGAAAAATCCCCTGTCCCCAGGTTCAAACTCGGGTTTACTTGACACGAGGCGAACGCGCTACCACTGTGCCACTCTACACTCTACACCTAGCTGCAAACCCCTTAGATTTTGGCATTAAAAACTTTCACTGAGAAGTAACATTCTGCCATTTTCGGAAAAGGGATAAGGCTAGGATCAGCCTAGGAGTTTTGTTTATAATAAAACTGAAAGAAGCAGACTTAGTTTTGAGGTTGAGGGTCGTAAGCATGAGGGGGGTGTCTAAAGTACGATTATGCCGAATTGTTAAAACTTTTTAAATGTACAACATCCAGCTGTTACACGCTGTCAAATTCAGTTTGCAGAAGGGTTAGATTGGCCGAATAATGTTGTACCTTGTATACGGAAAATGGGTGGATGCCTCATGCCTCCATACGGGGAGCTGGACGACCCCGCCCCCTCCACGAGTCTCTCCCCGTGGGGATACCGGGGGGGTCTTTCGTAAAAAAATAGTTCCCCCACCGTCTGGAACTTCTGTGAGTTAAACTTCCCCAAATCTACCACTCTCTGTGATTCTTTTTCCCTTTGCTTTCTATCCTCTATCGGTACTATCTTTCTGACTTATATTCACCTGCCTTTTTCCCCCCAAAAACAAATCCTCCAAATAATTGTTCTACTTTGAGCTCCTCCGAAACCGGAATATGTTGGCTGTACGCAGTGAAAGCTGAAAACCGGATCTTATCCATTATGGCCATATGGCATGGGAACGCAGAAGAAGAAGAAGAAAGCATACGGATAACAACCAAAAGGTTAAAAATAAAACATAATATTGATTGCAGATCCTAACAATAACCAGTGCAATAAAGCACAATCAGCGCTTCTGTCTGTCCCATGGGAGATCACTCTACTGGCATATATTATTTCCCTTTGTCAAAAATTAGAAGGCAAAATCTATTTTGCCGCATGCGAGGGATAGACACTGGACAGAGAGAGAGCGAGAGAGAGAGAGAGAGAGAGAGAGAGAGAGAGAGAGAGAGAGAGAGAGAGAGAGAGAGAGAGAGAGAGAGAGAGAGAGAGAGAGAGAGAGAGACTTCAGATGATTTCAATCTGAGAGATAGATAGTGAGTTTGGCGTTGCTAAGAAATTGCCTTCGAAATAAGCACCACATGGGTGTCAGAGGCTAAGGAGTACAACTCTACCAAAACAGCCCCTAGAATACTTAATTTGTGAAGGTAGTACTGAAGTAATAGCAAAAAGCCTGAATATACATGATACATTTAGGCTTTCTGGTAATATGGATTATGAATTGATAGGTAAAACGTACATATTTTTATGGAGGTGGAGGGGGGGGGGGGGGGGTGTATAATTTATACTGTCGTGTCATATAATCAATTATCTCCTAGCACTTACCCTTTATCGTCACTCCTTCCTACATATTACCCTATCTCTACCCGCACCAATCGCTCGTTCATGCCCCATCCCTCTCCATTTTCATACGACTGCAGATGCTAATGTTGTTTTACGGTGTTTAAAAAAAATATATATATATTGATCCAGCAGCTATGCAATGCTCGAGAGCTGTGCACATATTAAGGGCCAGGGGTCTCTGTAATATTGTTTCCAACTTCTCTCCTCCCCCCCCCCTATCACCCCCCCCCCCCCCCTCCCCCATCGGCTCTTAGTCAGGCCCCTTTATTTCTGCCTGTCTGAACACATCGGAACTATCGTCTGCACTGCTGCTGCGTTTTTGACAGACATTGATCACTCGTCTTCGTCTGCCTTGAGAGAGGGAGGGGGGAGAGAGAGAGAGAGAGAGAGAGAGAGAGAGAGAGAGAGAGAGAGAGAGAGAGAGAGAGAGAGAGAGAGAGAGAGAGAGAGAGAGAGAGAGAGAGAGAGAGAGAGAGAGAGAGAGAGAGAGAGTAAATGAATGAACGAACAAGAGAGATAACAAATGAATGAACGAACAAGAGAGATAGTAAATCAATGAACGAACAAGGGAGAGAGTGAGAGATACAGAGAGGTGGATGGTGGTGTGGTTGCTGTTGTTACTAATATCAACAGTGTGTGTGTATTTCTCTTTGTGGGTGTACGTGTGAGTGTGTGCGTCGCGCACACACATGCGTGTGCACAAGTCATAGCAGACACAAATTCTTTATGGAAGCTCTGACAGGCCTCATGAGCCAATGAATATTCATGCATAATTATGAATATGAGTGGTCAAATATAACGTAACAATAATAACAGTTATGTGCACATTGCAACGGCCTTAACCGTGTCCTTGTTTTGGTATAGTTTATTTGACATTAAACAGGGTGTGATTCCTGCTTTAAAGCCCCTACTTGGATGACATCTTAATTGATCTTGAAATCTGGATGTCAAGGGGGTTGCTTAAGGAGGAGGGAGTGGGCAACACTCGAGCGACACCGTCTGTCTGTCTGTCTGTCTGTCTGATTGCAGCGCATATGCAGGTGCAGCGTGTTGTCGCAGTGACAGCTTCATGTTTTCAGCTGTACTCGAGCACGTGCAAACTAACGTCACAGTGTTGTGGCTTGGTTTCTTTCTTTTTTGTTTGTGGCTCAAGCCACAAACCTATAACTCACTTTGTCGGTCTGTCTGTCTGTCTGTCGGTCGGTCCAAAATTGTCGCACATTTTGACAAAATTGTCGCACTTCAAATCGAGGCTACACTTCAAATTGAGGCCGCACTTTAAAATGATGTATTTTAAAAGCGTACAAAATAATAAACATACGTAATACAGACACTACAACAGACACGACGAGTATGCGGTGCTTCTTTTGATGAGTATAAGTAGGATACATAGTTTTAAATGTTTTCCAAAAGATATAAAAAGTTACGAAATTGTGCAGAGATAGCATTCTGGTTTACAGATTAAAATTATTGAAAAGCCAGGGGAGGTGACTCATGATTGGAGTGGTAAAAATAGACCGCGTGCCACAAACTATTGCGATTTCGCGCTTGTTTTCTTTTAAAGGTGGACTCGGACGGATGAGTTTTTTGCAAGAAACACGTTGAGATCACCAAAATCTTAAATAAACTACTATAAGCCTACTTATAGTCTCGGATTGTACAAAAAACATTTTTTTTTTTTTTTTTTGGGGGGGGGGGGGGGGGGCTGAGGTGAGGAGGATTAGGGGGGAGGTAATTTGGAAACATGTTGCTTGTTTCACGATCCTTGCTCATTTCATGAAACAGGCAATTTTACAAATTCAACAAATACATAGGGGAAGACGGGGTAAAAAAAAAGCGCATGGGCGGGTAAGAAGCCCACCCCAATTATCTCATGAAATAAAGAAACATTTCAGTCAAATTTGCCCATAAGACGAATGCTAGACATTAACGCTCGTCTCATGGGCAAAATGAGACTGAAATTTGCCTCATTTCATGAGATAATTGGGGTGGGCTTCTTACCCGCCCATGCGCTTTTTACCCCGTCTTCCCCTATATTTAAAGTACCATTCGTTTAAATATGAATACTCGCATGTAAGCACAAGCATACAAGGCCAGACACATCTTAGTATAATCTTCCGTTGGTCTTTGTGTTTGCAAAAGGTCGATGATGTATATCCAGTAATGGACGATTATTAAATGTCATCCCATTTCTCTCACGGGTTTCTATCACCCAACGGTCATCCCGGTTTGATGACCAACTCTTTCTTTTCTTTCCGTTCTTCCCAATTGTGTCAGCAAGGGTAGATTATCATTACCCGGCAAGAGGCCGGGGTTTTGCGATTGGTTTGTGTGTGTGTGTGACTGTGTATCGATTATCTTAAAAACTACTGTTTGGACTTTGATTAAAATTGGCAGAGGGGTAGACAGCTTGAAAAGGAAGCTTCCTTTCGTTAATCAACACCGTGCTGACCTTGACCTTGAAGTTTGACCATGAAAACCGAAATTTCCTTCTTTGGGCTATGTAATTCCCCCCCCCCCCCCCCCCAGCTTTATTTCGTGAACTAGTGAACAGAATCGCTTCAACTTTTGTGTGGTGGTGTACCATGGTGCAATTAAGTTTGTATAAAAGTTCAGCTGTATCTCGTGTGAACTAGTGAACAGAATCGCCTCAAATTTTGGGCTATGTATTTTATGCGTTCTGTAAGGGTGGAAAGTGATGTGTTTATTGGGGGGGTGGGGGGGGGGGGGGAGAGGACATAACTCTGGCCGGGTTTTGATTGTCACAATGCCTTGCTGCCGCTCGGCGATGCACTTACAATGCGTTGCTGCCCTTGTTTTAGTAATGTTGCCTAAAAGAATATAATTATTTCACTTTTTGTTTAGCTGCTATAAACAGGACATTTAAAAAAACACCAACATAACAGCCCAACATAATGCAGTCGCGCGCGCGCGCGCGCGCGCGTGTGTGTGTGTGTGTGTGTGTGTGTGTGTGTGTGCGTGTGCGTGTGCGTGTGCGTGTGTGCGTGTGCGTGCGTGCGTGCGTGCGTGCGTGCGTGTGTGTGTGTGTGCGCGCGCGCGCGCGCGCGCGTGTGTGTGTGTGTGTGTGTGTGTGTGTGTGTGTGTTTTACTACACAGAAATCTGTCGATTATGAAACGGTCATTTAAGAAGCCGTCGGGTGCACTTTCACACTTGCACCGATGCAACCTATCTACATAGGCCTCTTCCCTTCTCACCCACTACCTCGTCCCACCCCCACCCCACCCCTTCTGCACATTTTCCACCCATAACCCCTACCCCCCCCCCCCCTCTCTCTCTCTCTCTCTCTCTCTCTCTCTCTCTCTCTCTCTCTCGCTGTACTGTCTGAAGTGATCTGATGTCATCTTGTCAGCTGTCTGCTGTAGTTTGTGATCAGAGCCGACAGTTCGCTCTAAGTTCATTCCTCGCAGGTTTAAACAAGGGCAGTAATCTAACACAATGGGGGGGGGGGGGGGGGGGGGGGGCTGTTGTTGCTGCTGCTGCTGCTGCTGCTGTTGTTGTTATTAGTCCGTCACCAAGACGGACTATTGCGATGGGCTGGTTTGTATTTTTTTTGTTTGTTGTTGTTGTTTTTTTGTTGTTTTTTCTGTCTGTCCCAAGGATATCTCCCGAACCGCTTGACCGAATCGCGTCAAATTTTGTGTGAAGGTGTGCCTCCTTAATAGGAAGAGATCGGCGCAAACCATTTTGCCGTCGTGACCTTGACCTTGACGTACGACCTTGAAAACCGAAAATATATTTGTAGCCATATCTCGGGCACCGATCAACATAGGATGTTGAAACTTGGTATGAAGGTGGTTTGGCTTATGCCCGTTCTGATGATGGCATACCGATCAAGGTCAAGGTCAAGGTCAAAAAGATCGCTGGAGCCTGAAAATCGGAGGGTCATTTTTTTCTCCTTCTGTCTGTCCCAAGGATATCTTTCGAACGGGTTGACAGAATCACGTCAAATTGTGTGTGCTGGTGTGGCACCATGAGAGGAAGGCATCCGAGAAAACCATATTGCAGTCGTGACCTTGACCTTGGCGTACGACCTTGAAAACCGAAAATCTTTCAGGGGCCATAACTCCCACACCGTTAGTGTTAGAGTCTTCGAATTTGGCATGAAGGTACTTTGGCTTATGCCCGTTCTGATGGTGGCATACCGATCAAGGTCAAGGTCACGGTCCGGGCGATCCGTAGGCCTTGAAAGTGGTAGGGGTCTACACATTGGGTTTTAAGCCATATTTTCCACATTGGTACTTGACAGAAGCGCTTCAGATTGTGTGTGGTACTGTATACCCTAGAGAAGAAAACATCCGAGCATAAATTATCACCATGCTGACCTTGACCTTGAAGTGTGACCTTGAAAACCGAAATTTCCTTCTTTGCGCTATATGTTTCTTCTTCAAGCTGTATCTCGTGAACTAGAAGACAGAATCCCTTCCAATTTTGTGTCAGGATGTGACACTCTACGGGGTGTCGCAAGTGCGTGGCATTGCTGGTGACGGACATGTCTGCCGCTCGGCGACGCCCTTGTTCATGATTATGTTGATCACGATTATGATGATGATGATGATGATGTCGTTTATGCTACTGTTCTTGTTGCTGAAGCTAATTCTTCTACAGTGGAACCTCCCTTATAAGGCCTTCAAAGATCATCCAAAATGAGGTTTTATAAGGGAGGTGTCTTATAAGGGAGGCAATTTTGATACTTGCAAAAAAGGGCAATGTCTCAGAGAAGTAGGTCTTATGTGGGAGGGAGTCTTATAACGGGAAGTCTTATAAGGGAGGTTCCACTGTATTACAGTTGTCGTCATCAGTGTTGTCATTTTTCCTATTAAAGACACACTGGCCCACCACCATTAAGTCCCTTGGGGTTTTTTCTGGGTAGCTGTGACCCACATACATATTCCCCCTATTTCAAATTGAGGCTGCTCTTTAAAATTGTTTCATTTTGAATTTGGGGGATTCAGACCTGGTCAAAACAAGATTTCTTACCAGCTATAAGAGGGAAAACACGTGAAACCCGTGACTTTGACATGTGATCTGGTGGGTCTTTAATTTAATTCCCTTTCGCTGCCGTTTACTACTTACACATGCGCCGCCGATTTGCCGCGCGATTTTTGAACGTGGTAATATCGCTACTTAGCGGCGACGGATATATGCGTCGGTGGCAAGTACTGAAGCGCTATAGAGGGTGTGTTATGATAAATAAGTACCTGTTATTAAATATCTACCTCTCGCATGCGAACTGTACCCATCTAACCCTAACCCTATCCCTAACCCTAACCCTAACCCTAACCCTATCCCTAACCACGGAAAGAACCAAGAAATAGAGCAGGAGGGTGTAAATCTACATATTTGCCGAGAAATCGATGTACACATCCATGCACTTAGTTTCGTAAAATTCACAATGGCGGACAAACAAACGATTCTGATTGGCTACGCTAGGACTACTTCCGGCTAGGACTACTTATCTCATAGAGGTAAAAATACACCGCCACAGGGTGTACATTACGTCGTAGGCACTGAAGAGGTTTTAAAGGTGGACCCTGACGGGTTAGTTTTTGCAAGAAACACGTTGAGGTCACCAGAAAGACAGCCTTTTCAAGGATCGGAACACTCACTTTGCTCTGGTTTCCTAGAAATTAAACCATAAAAACGGCGATTCCTCCTTGGCGGAGATGCGGAAGAGAGAAGCCATTTTGGATGGGAGATGAGTGGAGGTCACTCATTGTGGCTGAAGCGTGTGTGTTTTTTGTAGTGCAGTAAAAAAAAAAATTGGAGCTATTTCCTTTGTTGTGAGCGAAACTACTCCTTGACATAAACTGTATAAAATAATTATAAAAAAAAATAAAAAGGCATGTATTGCAAAAAATTCGTGCATACGATTTGGTCTAAACGCAGGCGACCATTAGAAAAGAGACGGCATACGCCTTCTCCTTGGGGGAAATAATTTGACTTCCAGCACCTCCGCCAAGGAGGAATCGCCGATGTGACGGTTTGATTTCTAGGAAACCAGAGCAAAGTGAGTGTTGCAATCTCTGTAAAGGGTGTTTTCCTGGTGATCTCGACGTGTTTCTTACAAAACCTCATCCGTCAGGGTGCCCATTTAAGTTAGTGGATTTACTCTGTCTGTCTCTTTCTGCATATCGCATTATTATACCTATCATTGGCTAAGTTGTAGTTTGGACACCACCATCATTTTTTGTGCATTGGATTTTTAATTTTATTTTTTACTCAGATCCAATGTTCCGCCATTCTCTGGACAGGCATAGGGTTAGGATCAGCCTAGGGTCATAGTCATAATGCTAAAAGAACCACCAGACTTTGAGACCGAGAGTTGTAAACATGAGGGTCGAGTTACTCGAGGACAACTTTGCCCTATTATTTTGAGCAGTTCAAGACCTCAGAGAACTTAAGCACTGTTACGAGATGACATGTGACAAATTATATTATAGTCCTACGTGTCACAAAGTCATCAGAGTTGTTAGGTACGATGCACTATTCGGGGTGGCATCGGTGCATATTTCATCTCTCTCTCTCTCTCTCTCTCTCTCTCTCTCTCTCTCTCTCTCTCTCTCTCTCTCTCTCTCTCTCTCTCTCTCTCTCTCTCTCTCTCTCTCTCTCTCTCTCTCTCTCTCTCTCTACGGTAAGTACGGCAAGTATGAAAAATGGCTACTCTATGTCAATACTTTTACCGTTGTAAAATAAAGGTTCCTTATCATTATCATTATCATCTCTCTCTCTCTCTCTCTCTCTCTCTCTCTCTCTCTCTCTCTCTCTCTCTCTCTCTCTCTCTCTCTCTCTCTCTCTCTCTCTCTCTCACACTCACTCACCCTCACCCCCCTACGTACGCAACCTCTAAGTATCTTAACTTGTCTGAGCGCATCTGATGTCAGCCACGTTACCTGTCTGCCAGCCGTCTTCTACAACTGACAACCATCGTTCAACTTTGGCTAGTGTGTGTGTGTGTGTGTATGTGTGTGTGTGTGTGTGTGTGTGTGTGTGTGTGTGTGTGTGTGTGTGTGTGTGTGTGTGTGTGTGTGTGTGTGTGTGTGTGCGTGCGTGCGTGTGCGTGTGCGTGCGTGCGTGTGTGTGTATGTGTGTGTGTGTGTGTGTGTGTGTGTGTGTGTGTGTGTGTGTGTGTGTGTGTGTGTGTGTGTGTGTGTGTGTGTTTGCGCGTGCGTTAGATCCAACATGATTTAACAAAAAAATATTGTATTTGATGGCACTGATTTGCCTCTTTCATTTTTATTGGTTTACGTAGATAGGAAATGCACACATCTGTGTGACGTCAGCTTAAAAAGTTTCTCTCTCTTTGTTTTTTGTCTCTCTCTGTCTGTCTGTCTCTCTCTCTCTGTCTCTCTCTCACTCTCTCTCTCTCTCTCTCTCTCTCTCTCTCTCTCTCTCTCTCTCTCACTCACTCTCTCTCTATATAGATATATCTTTCTCTCTCTCTCTCTCTCTCTCTCTCTCTCTCTCTCTCTCTCTCTCTCTCTCTCTCTCTCTCTCTCTCTATCTATCTATCTATCTCTCTCTCTCTCCCTCACCTATCATCTTCCCCACTCCCGTTTCAGTGCCCCCGGTGTCATCATGTCATACCCACAGCTCAGTGACCACCGCTTCGGGATTGAACATCACAATTGGCGTGCAGCAGCTTAATGGTAAAGAAACTCTGGGGAGAGCCGTGCGACAGAGGGTCTTTTGGGGGGTCAGAAGAAAGAACCAGTATCATAACTTCAAACCAGATGCAAGAAGATGGCTCTGGGAGTGACCTCACACTCCCGGAGAGCGAGAGTTATGACGACACACACAGCTGGTGCTGAAGGAGTTCTTCCCACCCCTGCCGTTAAAGATACACTGACCCACCACGATTAAGTCCCTTGTTTTTTTTTCTGGTTAGCTGTGACCCATATTCAAATGCCCCCAACTTGAAATTTAGGCTGCTCTTTAAAATGATGTTTCGTTTGCAATTTGGGGGCATTTGTATGGGAGTGGAACCTGGTCAAAACAAGATTTCGTACCAGCTATAATATAAGAGGGGAATCACGTGAAACCCGTGATTTTGACACGTGATCTGGTGGATCTTTAAAGGGCCAGCCACACGTTCACTAAAATCGCACGACTGTACTATACGATTCGATCACGTTGATCTCGATGCGCCAGTCCCGTTTGTTCTTTGATGCCACGTGATCGAATCGCATCGTACAGTCGTGCGATTTTAGTGGACGTGTGGGCTGGCCCTTTGCACCTTCCGCTTATTAACCGAGTCCTTCTCTTTCCCTATTTCATTGTCTGTCCATCTGCATTTGAATCTTCTTTGTTTTGTATCCTTTTCTTTGTAGTGTGGACTTTGTTACTCTTATAGTAATGATGTTGCTAAATGTATCGATATTTTCTTTGTACGAAACCTCGGGTAAAGTTTGTATGATGTAAAAGATCAATGTTTTGATATTCCTCAGTTGTGCGTTGTACCCCCCCCCCCTCCCTCTCTCTATTTCTGTGTGTGTGTGTGTGTGTGTGTGTGTGTGTGTGTGTGTGAAGTCAGGTCAAGTCAAAACGATCTTTAATGAGGATGAAAGGAATAAGCATTACAGCTTCTTTTTTTTTACATCCTGTCCTCATGAGAACAAAATAACAACAAAGACTTAAATTAAAGTGCACACAAAAGAGTGCAAAGGACAAAAACAAATCGTTTTACAACTATCACAAGAAAACATACAATTCTTAATTAGACAAAAATGTACATATTTACCTAAAATTAAAAATAATGCGATTCATAAATATATGCATGCATATGCAACTAGAGAAGAAGAACAAAAATAAGAATAAGAAGGAGAAGGAGAGAGAGAGGGAGGGAGAGAGAGACAGAGAGACAGAGAGAGAGAGAGAGAGTGTGTGTGTGTGTGTGTGTGTGTGTGTGTGTGTGTGTGTGTGCGCGTGCGTGCGTGCGCGCGCGTGTGAACCCTAACACTATCACACTTGATTACATTTCTGTAATCTAAACGATGCGTGATACATGATGTGTGTGTGAGTGTGTGTGTGTGCATGTTTGTGTGTGCACGTGCGTGGTGTGTGTTTTGCTTTTTTTTTTTATTGTTGTTGAATAGTTGTCAGTTTTGTGTATCTAGCGTTTGAGTTTGGTGTGTGGTTTGAACAGTTGTCAATTTCCTTTTATGTATATCTTTAGCCTGTCGTATTGAGATCTTTGTAGTGCATTTGGAGGGAATAAAACGTCCCCAGAGGAAGAGGAGCTTTCTCCTCGAAATATTGGGAAAGAAATAACCAGCTTGTTTGCCTTTCTGTTTTTTGTTCGATATATATATATATATATGAGTAAAATGATAAAAGACACAAAAACACACAGTTTCATTTAAAAAAATATAGTCTCTCTGATAAAATTTTCGTTGGTAAAAGCCAACTTTTTCAATATCAACACTATATATATATATATATATATATATATATATATATATATAGAAAAGGAGCATCACGAAACCAGTTTCACATTTCTAACCTTTCGCTCTATCTCTCTATATCTTTCTACCGTTTTATTTGTATCTATGTTTATCCCTCTCTTCAGCTGCCCTGTCAGAGTACAAGTAATGTCACCGAGTTGTCGTCCTTTCCTGGCACGTGATCAGGCTCGACAACTCTTGCGTCGAGAGCTGTTGAGCGGCAGCAGTGGCAGAGTTAAGGTCTCTGATTTACTTTCAAACTGACTTTCAGCTGCCAGGCGTGTCCTGCGCACCTGCTAAAACTGTGCAGATAAGTCCTTGATTTCGTGTAATACTCCGCACCTCTATTATAAGATTTAAGTTGTGTGTAAGGCTGTCACAAAAAGACCACCACCAAAAAACAAACAACCCCCAGCTCTATCCAAGCAGCTTGGGAAGTAAGAAATGTAAGTTATTTCACTTTTTAGGTATTAGGTACTTTATAGTCACAGAGACGTCTCTGTGAAATTCGGGTTGCTCCCACCTGGAGAGCGCGTCGCAGCCAGAGGCGCGCCACCCAATTTGTTGTTGTTTTTGCATGCGATTTTTGTGTGACTGATGAGGGAAAAAAGGGGTGGTTGTAAATTTTGACCAAATGACAACTTTTTCGTTGCCACTTGGATGTATGCTAAGTGCATGGGCACACATGACCTCGGTTTATCGTCTCATCCGAAAGACTCCACGCTCAGACCGTAAGGCCTAGTGGAAAGTGAGATGAAAAATCCCCTGTACCCAGGTTCGAACTCGGGTTTACTTGACACGAGGCGAACGCGCTACCACTGTGCCACTCTATGCTTTTACGTACACAAAAAGAACATGTCTAGTCTATAATCTACAGACGGCACTCAGCGCCCTCCCTCAACTCCATCCCAGACCTTCCCCCCCAACGACCTTCAACCGCTCTGCGGCCATCTTTACAACGACCACCGCACCAGAACGTCTTGTCCCTAAGGGCGGACCGCCATGAGGACGTTATAAAGCCTAGCTTCATTCATTCATTCTAGTCTACATTTTTGGCAAAACTAGGACAGTTTCCAATTAAACAAACAA
>CM065699.1:16459627-16462127 GCA_017654935.2 Phymorhynchus buccinoides
TGCTGCTACTGTTACTAGATTACCTAACTGTTACTACTGCTGCTGCTGCTACTGTTACTGGATTACCTAACTGTTACTACTGCTGCTTCTGCTACTGTCACTAGAGTACCTAACTGTTACTACTGCTGCGGCTGCTACTGTCTCTACAGTACCTAACTGTTACTACTGCTGCTGCTGCTTCTGTTACTAGATTACCTAACTGTTACTACTGCTGCTGCTGCTACAGTTACTAGATTACCTAACTGTTACTACTGCTGCTGCTGCTAATGTTACTGGATTACCTAACTGTTACTACTGCTGCTGCTGCTAATGTTACTGGATTACCTAACTGTTACTACTGCTGCTTCTGCTACTGTTACTAGATTACCTAACTGTTACTACTGCTGCTTCTGCTACTGTCACTAGAGTACCTAACTGTTACTACTGCTGCTGCTGCTACTGTTACTGGATTACCTAACTGTTACTACTGCTGCTTCTGCTACTGTCACTAGAGTACCTAACTGTTACTACTGCTGCTTCTGCTACTGTCACTAGAGTACCTAACTGTTACTACTGCTGCTGCTGCTACTGTTACTGGATTACCTAACTGTTACTACTGCTGCTTCTGCTACTGTCACTAGAGTACCTAACTGTTACTACTGCTGCTGCTAATGTTACTGGATTACCTAACTGTTACTACTGCTGCTTCTGCTACTGTCACTAGAGTACCTAACTGTTACTACTGCTGCTGCTAATGTTACTGGATTACCTAACTGTTACTACTGCTGCTTCTGCTACTGTTACTAGATTACCTAACTGTTACTACTGCTGCTTCTGCTACTGTTACTAGATTACCTAACTGTTACTACTGCTGCTGCTACTACTGTTACTGGATTACCTAACTGTTACTACTGCTGCTTCTGCTACTGTTACTAGATTACCTAACTGTTACTACTGCTGCTTCTGCTACTGTTACTAGATTACCTAACTGTTACTACTGCTGCTTCTGCTACTGTTACTAGAGTACCTAACTGTTACTACTGCTGCTTCTGCTACTGTTACTAGAGTACCTAACTGTTACTACTGCTGCTTCTGCTACTGTTACTAGATTACCTAACTGTTACTACTGCTGCTGCTGCTAATGTTACTGGATTACCTAACTGTTACTACTGCTGCTTCTGCTACTGTTACTAGATTACCTAACTGTTACTACTGCTGCTTCTGCTACTGTTACTAGATTACCTAACTGTTACTACTGCTGCTTCTGCTACTGTTACTAGATTACCTAACTGTTACTACTGCTGCTTCTGCTACTGTTACTAGATTACCTAACTGTTACTACTGCTGCTGCTGCTAATGTTACTGGATTACCTAACTGTTACTACTGCTGCTTCTGCTACTGTTACTAGAGTACCTAACTGTTACTACTGCTGCTTCTGCTACTGTCACTAGATTACCTAACTGTTACTACTGCTGCTTCTGCTACTGTTACTGGATTACCTAACTGTTACTACTGCTGCTTCTGCTACTGTTACTAGATTACCTAACTGTTACTACCTAACTGATTACCTAACTGTTACTACTGCTGCTTCTGCTACTGTTACTAGATTACCTAACTGTTACTACTGCTGCTTCTGCTACTGTTACTAGATTACCTAACTGTTACTACTGCTGCTTCTGCTACTGTTACTAGATTACCTAACTGTTACTACTGCTGCTGTCACTGCTACTGTTACTGGATTACCTAACTGTTACTACTGCTGCTTCTGCTACTGTTACTAGATTACCTAACTGTTACTACTGCTGCTGCTGCTACTGTTACTGGATTACCTAACTGTTACTACTGCTGCTTCTGCTACTGTTACTAGAGTACCTAACTGTTACTACTGCTGCTTCTGCTACTGTCACTAGAGTACCTAACTGTTACTACTGCTGCTGCTAATGTTACTGGATTACCTAACTGTTACTACTGCTGCTTCTGCTACTGTTACTAGATTACCTAACTGTTACTACTGCTGCTGCTACTACTGTTACTAGATTACCTAACTGTTACTACTGCTGCTTCTGCTACTGTTACTAGAGTACCTAACTGTTACTACTGCTGCTTCTGCTACTGTTACTAGATTACCTAACTGTTACTACTGCTGCTTCTGCTACTGTTACTAGATTACCTAACTGTTACTACTGCTGCTTCTGCTACTGTTACTAGAGTACCTAACTGTTACTACTGCTGCTTCTGCTACTGTTACTAGATTACCTAACTGTTACTACTGCTGCTGCTACTACTGTTACTAGATTACCTAACTGTTGCTACTGCTGCTTCTGCTACTGTTACTATAGTACCTAACTGTTACTACTGCTGCTTCTGCTACTGTTACTAGAGAACCTAACTGTTACTACTGCTGCGTCTGCTACTGTTACTATAGAACCTAACTGTTATAAAAAAAATCCTAAAAATACACAGAGTTCGCAGTCCGCAGCTGACTCAAGCCGGTTGTTTTACTCCCACCCTTTCACCTAC
>CM065699.1:16479627-16482127 GCA_017654935.2 Phymorhynchus buccinoides
TCACGCAGTAGTTCTTTAGATATAGCCTTGGGGGTTGATAAATCACACACAGATTATATAACATACGGCCTACAGTATAAAGTTTAAAAGAAAATTATGGACCACTTGCTTCGTCAATTTTAGAAACCGTTTGGAGTGCTTAAAATGACAAGTGTACACTTTCTGATGCTGTAATATTATAGCCCAAGGTCCGAGCTCTTATGCAGTGTAACATGTCCTGCACAACGTTACAAATGCGCCGATGGGAGACCGTTTAAAGACAGTACCTGAAATGATCCAATGGGAGGCATTTGCACACCGTGCCGACAACATGCAAAGCATAGCAGTTTTCACACGTGGCTATTGAATAAAACTGCAACTTAAATTGTTTTATCAACCTTGTCATTTGCGCGTAAAAGAAATCCAAACACTTAGCCCAAAACGCGCAATTTGGCCCCTCAGAGGCCAAAGGGCAAATTGCGCGGTTTGGGCTAAATCTTTGGATTTCTTTTACGCGCAAATGACAAGGGTGAGAACAACAATTAGATTGCCGTTTTATCATTTAAGGTACCCTCTTAAACGGTCTCCCACCGGCGCATTTGTATTGTTGTGCAGGATATTGTTACATTGCATACTTCTTCTTCTTCTTCTTCGATCGCTCAGATAGTTTCCTGTCAATGATGAGCGCAGTTGCGTCATGCTGCCGTTATGCGTCTAAGTAAGAAATAATTAGGCCCAGCATGTCCGATTTCGGCTGGAGGAAATCGTTTAGAAAGCGTTTCTTGAAAAAAGGCAGGAGAATGGACCGGAAAGGCAGAAAGATAGAAGATGACAGCAAGCAAGGGGAAAAGGCAGAGTCAAAGAGCGTGACAGATGAGAGGCAGTTACAAGCACATAACTTCCAGAAGGTGGGGGAACTATTTATGCGAAAGACACCCCCCCCCCCCCCCCCCCCCCCCCCCCCGGCATCTCCACGGATACGAGCTCAGGCATTTTGTTGTGATATTACGGCATCACAAAGTTTATAAATGACAGTTTAAGCACTCAAAACGGTGTCTGAAATTTTCGCAGCAAGAGGTCCTTAAAAAAATTTTAACAGTATATTATGGATGTGGAAAGCTGCATAAGATACGGATCGTGATAACAGACTAAACAGTGGATCGTGTATATATATATATATATGACAATCCTTTGAACCAGAGAAAGGGAAGCTTGTCGTACACTGGTTGAATAATAATAATAATAATAATAATAATAATAATAATAATAATAATAGGATGGAAGTTCAGTTTAACGTCGCGTATCGGCTTTCGCCATGTACGACGGGCTGAACAAACCAACCAGGATATAAACAAAAATTTATGTTCCTGAATCACTGTCTTAGCCAAAAGGCCGAGAAGCGATCAGAATTTGAACATTTTTGAGTTATAATAATAATAATAATAGTGAATCATTTATATAGCGCACTCCTCCACCAAATGTGGAGCTCTATGCTCTTAACAACAACTTGTGACAAAATTATAAACCAAGAAATTCAACAACAAAACAAATAATCGCTCACACACATGCTAATAGGCATACACATACACACACCACCCCCACCCACGCAGGCACGCACGTGCGCACATATACATATACACACTCACTCGCGCACGCACGCACGCACACACACACACCGGCTACCATCACCACCACTCACCCCACCAAAGAACACAATACAAAATACAATCAGTTCAATAAAGCATCAACACTCTCTCTCTCTCTCTCTCTCTCTCTCTCTCTCTCTCTCTCTCTCTCTCTCTCTCTCTCTCTCTCTCTCTCTCTCTCTCTCTCTTGAATGCAATATGAATAGGCAAATGTAGGCTGAATGAGTCATCTACTATCTTTCTGCCTCACCGGTCCATTCTCCTACCTTTTTAAAAAAGAAATTCTTACAAATATTTTCTCCAGCCGAAGACGGACATGCTGGGCCTATTTCTTAGTTAGGCGTAGAGCGGCAGCATGACGCATCTGCGCGCATAATTGACAGGAAACTGTCTAAGCGATCGATGATGAAGAAAAAGAAGGCAGAATGAATGAAGAGACTCGAACGTAGCGGAAACCTCCTACTTTGATCGTCTGCTGCTACTACTGTGAAACTGAAAGTAAACGGGCTTCGCATAATATTGCCATGTTTTAGAGAGGGCCTATTATAAACGCGAAGGCAAAGCCTGTGGGGGGCGGCAGCGCGCGAGGAGGCCGCAACAATTCAATGGTGCAACAGTCAAAATAACACTTGCAGATTAGGCTAGAATGAGAAATCTTGAACTTACTGCCAGCGATGCTAACAAGGCTGCAGTCGCTTCGCCAGGAAGCAGGTGCTACGCTTGTGCGCATGCCTCAGTTTCTGTTCAGTGTCCTCGCGTGACCTAGACGGGGCAGAATTCCTTCCGGGTTATTTTTTGGAGGTTGGTTTGGATGGAGCGTCTGCGACTGCGCTCCTCGTGTGTACGTTTCCAACTTTGTTGTTAGTCAGTGACCC
>CM065699.1:16492127-16497127 GCA_017654935.2 Phymorhynchus buccinoides
GAGAGAGAGAGAGAGAGAGAGAGAGAGAGAGAGAGAGAGAGAGAGAGAGAGAGAGAGAGAGAGAGAGAGAGAGAGAGAGAGAGAGATTTGTGCATATTGTAAGGTCTTTTTGTTACTAGGAATGAAAAGAAATGAGACGACAACAACAACAATTAATGAATGCATCAATCAATCAATCAATCCATTCATCCATTCATCCATCCATCCATCCATCAATCAATAATTCAACATATAGCTTAATCTACCAACCATAAAAAGTCAATAAATCGATCAATCAATAAATCAATCAATCAATCAACCAACCAACCAACCATCCAACCAAAAAATCAATCAATCAATCAGCCACCAAGTCAGTCAATCAATCTATAATCAATCATGAAATGGGCAAAATGGTTTGCCCAGTTCGTGAAATAGCCAATTTAATTGGCAATAATGATCTTCGTTTTGCCCCTTAAGAGAAGATAATCAGTTCAAGGGGAAAGAAAGTCTCTCCGTTTAAGTTACCTCCCTTACGGACGGACAGAATTGTGGCTTTAGCCGGTTAGGAAGGATGTTCGATGGTGAGAAACGAGAAGAAGCTTGCACACAGTATATGGGTCAGAGGGTCATAACCATATGGTGCCAAATTATTTCAATATTTTCTTACCATTTGTGTCCCACAAAACCTCTGGTTTTCTTACGACAATACATTTTGTTCTTGTTCTATAATCAGGGAACGGACAAAGACCGCTGATAGCGCGTTATGTATACATGTATGTGTTACGTCCAATCCGTGAAATTGCCTATTTCATGAAATGGGCAAAATGCTTTGCCCAATTTATGAAATGGACGATGTATATCACCTTTGTGAATCCCCATTCACACAGGTGTTGATTAAGATTCATTCATTGGTATCACACTTTTCTACATTGTAGTTGCACCCCTATCCTGCCCCCCAACTCGACCAGATTCTAAGCTGGGGCATGCCTGATCCACATGTTAAATCAAACGTTTTATCAAATTAAGTCTGAATAAAATAATCGTTAGAGCCAATTATTGATCTATGTGTGCTAATGAACGAAAACTATTTTTCATTCATATTGCTTTTCTCAATTGCAAGTTATAAATTGGCTATTTAACGAACTGGGTAAACCATTTTGCCCATTTCATGAAATGGGCAATTTCATGGATTGGGCGTAACAGTATGCTTGTCTGCCGTTTCCGGCTATGGCTGTCAGATAGCAGAGGGGGCAGCTGCTATTCCGGCGGTGCTGGGTTAGAAATTGTTGATAGTGGAGAAGCCTTGCCCAGTGTACATCCCCACTCTCTCGATCAAAAGGATTTGAGGACAGTTGGCGTTGGGGAAGGTCCCCCAAAGGCCAACCAATCCCTCTGGCTGCAGCACCAGAGCCGGTGCCAAGGCCCCCTAGTTCGAGAGTCATAGTCTTCCACAGAATACTAAGCTGTACCATGGTATTCCAATGCTGTTGGTAACAGTGCAAGGGCGCAACATTTCCTGGTATACAAGGATTTCCTGTTTTTGAATTTTACCGGAAAAGGAATTTCCTATTTTTTAAATTTCTCAAACAAGATCTTTGTGTGTCTACTGTATTTTTGAAACACTTTACAATAAGCATTTGTATAAATTGTGGAAAAGGCTAACCTTCAATCTTCATACATATTTTTTTTCTTCAGCAGCACGGGGACATTACCCCTAGACCCCGGCCTTTCAGTTGTTGTTTTTTCATTTTGTGTAGTTGCACCCGTGATAATGCATTGTTCAGCTCTCATTTACTGTTGGCCCCTAACTGCACGCTAATATCAACCAGGGATAAAAGCCATTTGAGTAAAGGGCCAACGAAGAGCGCTATAACAATGACTGTCCATATCGATTGTGGAACCTGAACCTGATGACAGACTAGTGAGCAAATCGAGCTGCTGATTGCCTTAGCCGATGGTTTAATTAATTATTGTCTGCAGCAGAGAGGGACCTAATTAAGACTTTGCGAATTACGAATGGCGTGTCGGATTAATTAATCTATCAACTGTTCAGATTTTGCGGCAGTTACTGGATCAATCAATCAATCAATCAATCAACCAATCAATCAATCAATCAATCAATCAATATGTTTATTGTCCCCAGAAGGAAATGTTTTGTGCAACGATAAAATTACGAACTAAGACAACAGTAAAATATCAACACTTTGCGATATGAAAGCATGCATACATAGTGTAAGACGGGGTAAAACCATGGGCGGGTAAGAAGCCCATGCCAATTATCTCATGAAATAAAGGAAATGTCAGTCACATTTTGCCCATGAGACTGAAATTTCGCTTTATTTCATGAGATAATTGGATGGGCTTCTTACCCGCCCATGGGCTTTTTTACCCCGTCTTACCCTATGTACACTTGCATGCACGTACACAGTCATAATCATCATATAGTAATTTAGCAAGTGTCCGTGTGTGTGTGTGTGTGTGTGTGTGTGTGTGTGTGTGTGTGTGTGTGTGTGTGTGTGTGTGTTTGAAACACAACACGGGCCTTATAACTCCGCCGTTTTTCGACCGAATCGCTTCAAATTTGCTGTGAGCCCTAACGGGGCGATGGCAACGGCAACGGCAACCGAGGCGGCCGTATCATTTGCGCGGTTTCGCAAATGCGCGAAACGCGCATCCGCCGGCCTCTCGGCGCCCGTATCTCCGGCATTTCTGGGTCGATTGCCTTCGAATGTGGCAGGAAGATGACCGGGGACGGTGACTATCCGTGTACCAAACCGGAAGCGAATCGGTTCAGAAACTCGCGCGCTATACCACTCCGCCGTTTCTTAACCGAATCGCTTCAAATTTGCTGTGATCAGCGTTACCAGTACTTGGCGTTACCGTTACTAGGCGTTACTGGTACTCGGCGTTACGCTAGTTCACTATAATTATGCGACGATATCGTTGCTGATCGCATCCAGAGTTGCGCCCTTTGTTCTCTCTCAGGCACAGTTGTTTTATGTTCACCTTTTGTTCTTGTTCGCTTCTTGTTCTCACCGTGCTAAGCCGGCGATAGACTATGTGACTGCCTCATGTGACTCGATCAGGTCGTGACGTTTCACCTCATTTGCATACCATGTTGCTCGATCAGTCTGACTCAGTCGGGCCCAGTCGGGTGACAGGGCCGAAAGTTCTAAATTTCACTGATCGAGTCTGATCGAGTCAGATGGCTTGTGACCTCTTCTGTGCTGGAAACAAAATTTGGTCTACGTCACGACCTGATGGAGTCATATGAGGCAGTCGCATAGTCTGTCTCCAGCTTGATAGATAACGTGGCGATGGAAAAGCACGCTCTGTTAGTTGCTACAGTCAGAAAGGTAATTCCGTTGTGACAGTGTGCCAGACGTTTTGCTACGATTGTCAAAGAAATGTGTGTCTAATCTGCCATGATTAGGTATGGATTAAGCGATTCGTTTCCCTTGTGATCTTCTTAGGGTGACTGTTAATGTTCTCAAGTGAACGGTTGAACACGTTTCGGGGATTAAAAAAATAAAGGAAACTAAACATTTATTGAAAAATAAAAAAATAAAAAAATAAAATAAATGAATAAACAAATAAATAAATACATCAATAAATACATAAATAAATAAATGGGTGAAACGCTAGTACATAAATACGTACACAAAGAAGTACATACATAAACAAACAAATAAATAAGTCAATAAAGCTATATAACCAAGATATCCAGAATATTTACAATTCTTATTAGTTTTGCTTTTTTTTTGGTTTCTGCAAAGATATATTCAGCTAGCTTTCCATCCATTTTGTTAGTTTAGTGTATTTCTTGAAATTCTTCTCATGTTTTTTGTTGTTGTTGTTGTTGTTTTTGGGGTTTTGGGGGTGGGCTTTAAAAAAAAAAGCAATCATGACATGGGTAATATGTTGCAAAAAAACCACCTATTTCTAAAAAATGCGTTTCTTGTTTTATATTTATTTTGACGATGACGAGATCAGCCGTGTCATGTTGCAAATATCACGCAAGAAGCTCTACACTGGCTTGTTTCAATACACGTGGCCTTAGAAATGGACAGGAAAATCCTTTGGCATAAATACTTCTTTATATGTGTAATGGGTATGGAATTTGTGGAATGGAATCCGAGGTGGCTAAGCTTCTCGTCCGTCCCCCTTTTCTTTTGCCTCGATTTTTGGTTTGTTTGTTTGTTTCTTTGAAGAAATATCAAAATATAGACAATAGCGATAGGACGGGACTTGTCGTTTAACCCACTCATCGCCAGCCATATTTCAGCCAAAATGTTCCGTTAAATTTACCTGGGTAGAGAACAAAATCCATCTGCAGTATTGGGGATTCTTCTGGGACTATATATAAAATAAGGTCTATCCTTACTTCCCAAAGCTAAGACAATAGGGTCTTTGGATAATAGACCCCAATTTGATGCCTTTTAGTGACATAGGTGTTAAATCACTGTGGTGCTAAAATGCGACTTTGGCGGTGAAAGGGTTAAACCAAAGAAACATTCAGCGAAAACGGTCATAATCTTTTCTTTAACAAATAATAAGAGAAACGCAACGACCATATTACCTTCTGGCTAGTTCTCAACTGTGTTTCACAGTTTTCTTCAGGCTATCTAACTTACACAAAACTAGAAATCATGAACATCATTACCAATTTGTTTTTCATTGTTTTTATTTTGCTTTGAATGAAACATTAGGTGAATGCAGCCGCAACGATATTTTGTTCGAACTGTCGCTGTCTTCCCCGCGTCGTTTAAGGTCTGGATACACGTAAGCATTTTTCACGTTTTTCCCATGGCAACACAGTGATATGGCAGTCATAAGATTACTTGCATGTCACTGTTGCACATTGCCATGTAATGGAGAAAGAGCGAAAAATGTTGACGTGCATTCAGACCTTTGCTCACTGTCTGAATGTCAAGAAATACCATTCACATTTAACAGTTACAATATCCATGCCTCCCCCCCTCCCCCCTCCCCCCCCCCCCCCCCCCCCTCCCCCCCCCCCC
>CM065699.1:16507127-16509627 GCA_017654935.2 Phymorhynchus buccinoides
CTAAGACGAGGTAAGAATATCTAGTAAACATTTTGAAAATGAAATAATACATCTCACCTTTTGTCTACCATTCAAAAAAGAGGACGTTTCTTTCTGAGTGATGGGTTGCGAACGAAATTTCAGCTCATGATTATTAACTATTGATAACAAGCATGTGACATTTTGACCGTCGACCCGCAAATACAACGTAGATTTGTTTCTGTTGTTGTTGGTTTTTGGCTCAGGATTGGAGCAGGGTGGGGGGTGGGGGTGGGGGTGGGGGGGGAGGGGAGCAACTGAGAAGAGCGGGGGGAAAGAATGAGGGAGGAGGGAAGGGGAGAAGCATGAATAATTTCTGAAAAAGGGGACTACAAAAATCCAAACGAATTTTTTCTTTTGTGGTCAGGGACTTGACCCGTTGGCTTTTTATTTTATTTTATTTGTCTTTTT
The DNA here is from genome assembly GCA_017654935.2 of Phymorhynchus buccinoides. NCBI lineage: Eukaryota > Metazoa > Mollusca > Gastropoda > Neogastropoda > Raphitomidae > Phymorhynchus > Phymorhynchus buccinoides. Next base: position 16,507,557 of record CM065699.1, read on the forward strand.
CTTCTTTCCTTTTTTTTTCTTTCTCTCTTTCCTTCTTTTTCATTCTATTCCCTTTTCACTCGGACGGCCACGTCTCTTTCAATTTACCACTTGCAAGCTTGTGTGAAATGTTACGTACTCTGTGTGTGTGTGTGTGTGTGTGTGTGTGTGTGTGTGTGTGTGCGCGTGTGCGCGTGCGTGCGCGTGTGCGTTTGTGTGTGCGCGTGCGAATGTGTATACGTGTCCGTATGTCTGATTACGTCTCGTTCCGTCTCTCTCTCTGTCTCTCTCTCTCTCTCTCTCTCTCTCTCTCTCTCTCTCTCTCTCTCTCTCTCTCTCTCTCTCTCTCTCTCTCTCTCTCTTTCGCTCTCGCTCTCTCTCTTTCCCACCCCCCTTCTACCTCTGAACGCGTATTCGTACACATGTGTCAATATATGCACATGCAGATGCATGTGTGCATTTATACATGCTCATAATTGATTAGTTTTTCGTGTGTGTGTGCGTGTGCGTGTGTTTGTGTGTGTGTATGTATGCGCGCACACGCGCTTATGCACGCATATATGCGTGTGTGCGTGCGTTTGTATGTGTGTAAGCATGCATGCGTGCGATCGAGTAGCGTGTGTGGTCGGTCTTCTTGCCTGTCTGCTTGTCGCCTACTACTGAACACGAGCCACGTGTGACTAACGTTTCATCAGTCGTCACACCAAACGGGATTTGACAGGGGGATGGAGCGAGCAGCTAGCCCCCCTTTACAGACTTTAATCCTGCTCAGAGCGAGCTTGTGGGCTAGTTTCGTTAGCTTAGTACTGGGCAAACCGAAGCTCACACAAGAAAACCAAAATGAAACTTGACCACCCACCATTGTTGTTGTCGTCGGTCCACGAAAGTATTACAAGAGTATGTTTTTTGGTGTGTGGGGTGTTTTTTTGCGAGAGGGGAGGGGGGGGGGGGGGGGGGGGGGGGGGGGGCAAAACTGTGTTGTGTAATAGCTTTTTGTTATTTCGAAAAGCACTGGATGGATTTATACCGAAATCGGTATAGCCTGGTGCAAAAGTGTTACCCAGGGAAAGTTCTTTTTCATCATCAATGCAGTTTATAGCTTTGGATTGTTTTCAAACTTCATGATCCCTGGTAGCAGAAATGAGAGGCCAATTTCCAAAATAATGGGGGGAGGGGGAGGGGGGGGAGGGGGGGGGGGGGTTAATGTGTCGGGGCTTCCGAGTGTTTTTTCAGACTCCGTGGGTCATAATTATGACCCTGGCTGCATACAATGAGGGTTCAGTTGACAATCCGAAGCTCAGGGCCTGAATTCACGTTGAGATAGCATGAGACTTAGCATGATGCTAACTTAGAAACTCTTCCAATGTCCAATAAGATATAATAGGACTTTTGGAAGAGCTTCTAAGTTAGCATAATGCTAAGTCTCATGCTATCTCAACGTGAATACAGGTCCAGGGCCTGTATTCATGTTGAGATAGCATGAGACTTAGCATGATGCTAACTTAGAAGCTCTTCCAATGTCCTATAGGATTTAATAGGACTTTTGGAAGAGCTTCTAAGTTAGCATGATGGTAAGTCTCATGCTATCTCAACGTGAATACAGGCCCTGGTTAATAAGAGATGTGAGGAGAGGGTAACATCCCGAATCGCCTTTCCCGTTTTGCCGAATTTCCATATCGACTTTTTTTTCCATTTCGGAGTGGATAAGAGAGAAAGACAGTTAACCCTTTCAACGCCAGCCATTTGTCAGCCAAAATTATCCATGAAACTTACCTGGATACAGAAACGATTTCGTCTACAATATTGGGGATTCCTCTGTGACATGCATCCAATAGGGCTTATTCTTCCCTCCCAAAATTGGGTATCATACCCTGATTTGATGCGTTTTAATGACATGGGTATCAGATCATTGTGGTGCAAAGAGGCGACAGTGGCGATGAAAGGGTTTTAATAATGCGTGTTTTATTTAGTTCAGCTACAGGCGTGAAGCCTTCATGCGTGGAAAAGCAAATAATAAGTTATGTAGAAAACAATGGTCGACCTATGGCGATATTTGTCACGCCAGAGGGCAGTCAAAATGCACTAGGGGCTT
>CM065699.1:16517127-16522127 GCA_017654935.2 Phymorhynchus buccinoides
CAACGAGTTGTTGGCGATTAGTAAGTGGCGATGTGTGTGTGTGTGTGTGTGTGTGTGTGTGTGTGTGTGTGTGTGTGTGTGTGTGTGTGTGTGTGTGTGTGTGTGTGTCTGTCTGTCTGTCTGTCTGTCTGTCTGTCTGTCTGTCTGTCTGTCTGTGCACGCGCGCGTGAATAATTATTATTAGTTTCCAAAGAATACAAATCAGTTAATTTATGTACATATTTATTTGAATGCATCTCTAAGCATAGTAATAATATGCACTGACTCTAGCGCCGTCGCCAAACGGACAACCGGTTAAGGTCTCTGTGCACATTAACATTTGTTCACTTCCCCCCATGGCAACACAGTTAAACTACTTGCATTATTATGATAATTTTTTGCCATGGTGAAAAAGTGAAAAATGTGAACTTGTATTTCGACCATATAATGGACTTTTCAAAACTCCAGCTGTCATCTTTTTTTTCTGTTGCCGAGTGAGTGAGGGTGTGGCCATGCCCTAGGCAAAGTACCTCTATTATATTATTATTCGTACAGGGTCCTTGAAACCGTGAAACCTTCAAAAGTCCTGGAAAATTGACATGGTCTTTTCCAGGGCTTGAAAAGTGCTTGAAAAACAGCAAAGGCCCCAAGACTCCTGGAAAAGTCCTGGAATTTTCAAAATCGTCTGACCACGTCCTTAATCTCAATCCATCAAAGTCAAAATCTCTCCTCCACAAAAAATAATTGAAGGTTAAAACTAAATTAAAAAACAACAACACAAAAATACTTTGAAGGTCATACCGATATCGCGATCATAGCAGACGACATTTACGCGAGTTGTCTGCCGCTGAAGTTACTTCCCTTTACCGTACTTCCGTTTTCCAACAAAATGGAGACTGCATTTTCAGCGATGTTTGGCTGCAAAAAAAAAAGAATATCAGAGGTGGTTAGCTCCGTCAACAGATAGTTCAAAACTGAAAGCTAGCTGCACAGTGTGCAAAAAGAACTTTGACATCACCAGCATGGACGAGAGTGCTGTAAAAAGCCATTGTCAAGGCCAGAAGCACAAGCAACTCAGGCGGGAAAGAAACCGACATTGACCGGTATGTCAGATTGAGTCCTTGAAATTTAGTAAACTGGTCCTGGAAAAGTCCTGGAATAGTCCTGGAATTGTTTTGGACACAGATCTGTACGAACCCTGAAATTATATTATTTATTAATTTATATAGTAACCCAATCTTCCAGAATAGCCGCTGTCTCCTCTGCTACTTGGAAATCATAGTCGGAAACGATCGAAAGACTGACATTCATGCATGCAGGTTAGCTGATAGGAACATAATTGTACTCATAGGCAAAGGGTCAAACAAAGAACAACATTCTGATGTCTGTCCAAAATGTTCTCAAAACACGAGGTTTCATTCTGCCTGTTATCTGTCCATGTCTCCCTCTCCCCACACGCACACACACACACTCATGCACGCACGCACGTACGCACACACGCAGACAGGCAGGTTCACACAACGCACGTACACACACGCACACACTCACACACACACACACACACACACACACACACACACACACACACACACACACACACACACACACACACACACACACACACACACACACACACACACGATGAACTACAGCCATTTGTGGCAAAATATGTTAGTATTTGTTTTAACAAAAAGCATGAATAGTATTTTGCGTTGTTTGTAATCTTAACCTGTGCCTTATAAGCCTTTGTTTAGGTTTCATGGCAATAAACCAATGTTCAAATGTTCAACTGTTCAACTGTTCACACACACCAAGTGTTATTCTGCTTCTTCTCTGTCCATAGTTTCCTCTACCTACACACACGCATGCAAGCACATTTACACACACACACACACACACACACACACACACACACACACACACACACACACACACACACTTCCATCACACATACACACACTTCCATCACACACACACACACACACACACACACACACACACACACACACACACACACACACACACACACACACACACACACATTTTACCCGAAACTTCACAACATACTACTTTGAAAACTTTTCCCTGCACACAATACATTATTCTTCAGGATGAAAGTCCAGCAGGATCTATGGGCCTCCAGGGCTGACACTGACATATCGTGATCGACTTTTTGGACAGACAGGCTAGAATCTGATATACTGACTGTAATCCGAGCAGACACTCTCCTATACACTTTACAGATGGGAGCTGCTTGTCTGGCATTAGAAGCGCTCAGTAACAGTATGTGGATTTTTTTTTATCTATGTGAGAGTTACGATGTTCTTAGTTCTGTGTAGTTTATATCTACAGTATCCCATGTTTCCACCACCCCTCCCCCATTCATTTGCATTATTTCAACCATATTTCTTCTACTTTTTACAAATGGGAACTGCTAGTCTGGCATTAGACGCGCTCAGTTCAAAACAGTTTTTTGGGGGGTACTATTTTTCTGTTTGTGTGAGAGACAGTTTTGTCATTATTTTTATTCAGTACGTATCTTGAGTATCCGTACTTTCCCCCCATATAACATATATAACTAGTCTTTCAAAATAACACACAAACACATTGGACTGAATATATATAGAACTTATATATATATAGTTCAAAAATAAATCCAATAGACCGGCGATCACCATCAGATGGTGAGCTATGCAGGACAGTTGAGTCAAGTAATACAGACTGTGCGGCTGTTATCTTTTTCTGTATAACTTATATAAACGTACAAGAATTGAAGAAGAAAAAACAACCACACCATTAAACTTTCCTCATATATATAGTTTGCTTTAATAAAACTTTGTTTGTGTCCAATGTATCAGTTTGTGAACCTAAGAAAGAAACTCAATCTTTAATTTTAACATTACAATTTGTTCTGTCTGTTTTATATATATATATATATATATATATATATATATATATATATATATATATATATATATATATATATATATATATATATATATATTATTTTTAAAATTTACTTCACATATTCGAATTGCTTTGTAGCATTCGAATATAATTATAGGTAGCAGAAAAAAATACACTATTTTGCGTTTTGTTTATATTATGTGGTAGTGTGGCCTTAATTTGTCTTCATGTCTACGATGTTTACGCTAACAATTGCGAGTGTTAGTCAGTCGTTTCCGATTACGACATCCAGATCGCAGAGATCTGGATATGTCTTGTCCAGGGAACATCCCCATTCCGTCGGCCATAAGGACTTCAGGCAATTGCCATCGGGGGTTGTCCTCAAAGGCCAACTAGCCCCCAAAGAAGCAGCACTGAACGCCAATGCAAAAACACTTCACCTAGAAAAAGAGGCACAGCCATTGACACAATACTAATATGTAATATAATGTTCCTTAACTGTAGAAAATAATCTATGTTATTGTACTGTTGTATTCCCCTTCTATTGGCATTTGTTCAAATGACTTTTATCATTGGTTGACATTAGCCTGGAGTGGGGGGCCAACAGTAACACGAGAGCTGTACAATGGATGGTTTTCTACAGTAATGGAATATCGCTGTACAGTTTAGTCACTTGTGGAAGACCATGACTCTCTAACAAGGGGGCCTTGGCACCGGCTCTGGTGCTGCCCCCAAAGGGGTGGTTTGGACTTTGGGGACCTTCCCTTTGGCCGAGAGAGTGGGGATGCACCGGCCTGGGCAAGGCATCTCCACAATAAACAAATGCTAACCCAGCCCGCCGGAATAGCATCTGCCCTTTCTGCTATCTGGCAGTCATTGTCGGAAACGACTGACTGGCATGCATACAATTCCCCTTTCTACGGGTTTTACAGATAAGAACTGCTCTAAAGGTAGCAGAATATGTTTTGTTGGCACGACCTGGTTTATATTAATGTATTGTTCGCAACTTACAGAGTTATTTGTCCCTATGTTTTACACAATTGGAACTGCTCATGAATCGTGATTATGTTTCGTTCCTTCGTCCTCTATAAAAGGGAGCTATGTCCCCGTTCTTACTTATATGTCGTTCATCCGTCACGCCTTATACGGTTTAAAAAAAACCAACCGTTTTATTTAAAGTCAGGTTCACACAATGGCAGCAGCAACGGGCTTTAAAGACCCACCAGATCACGTGACAAAATCACGGGTTTCACGTGCTTTCCCTCTTTTAGCTGTGTGAGAAATCTTGTTTTGACCAGGTTTGACTCCCATACAAATGCCCCCAAATTCGAAACGAAACATCATTTTAAAGAGCAGCCTCAATTTGAGGTAGGGGACATTTTGTATGTGGGTCACAGCTACCTAGAAAAAACCAAGGGACTTAATCGTGGTGCGTCAGTGTGTCTTTAAGCATACAATTTTTATTACACACACATGTTGACGGTTGCAATATTAAAATGAATACAAATACAAATAACAAGAGGAGATACCTAGAAACGGGAAACAAGAAACAAAGTACTATTTTGAGCAGAGAGATGGACAGAAAGAGCATTCATCAAGTCATCAGTGTACTTTGGAGTGCAATATTCAATTACTGAATGTTACATAGATATTTGAAAAGAACGATGCTGGTCTAAAACCTACCACTTTCCGAAATGAATTGTTGAACAGTTTCAAATACTCAAACGTTTTGATATGAGTCACCTTTCACCGAGGGGGGGAGGATAGAGATAGATAGATAGATAGATAGATAGATAGAGAGAGAGAGAGAGAGAGAGAGAGAGAGAGAGAGAGAGAGAGAGAGAGAGAGAGAGAGAGAGAGAGAAACAGAGAGAGAGACAGAGACAGACACTGAGAGAGAGGGAGAGACAGACTCAGAGAGAGAGAGAGAGAGAGAGAGAGAGAGAGAGAGAGAGAGAGAGAGAGAGAGAGAGAGAGAGATGGGATGGGATGATGTGTTGATGATGATGATGATGATAATAACGATAATGGTGATGTGGACTTCGCTGCTGCTGCTGCTGCTGCTGCTGCTGTTATTACCGATAATGCTGAGAACGATGAATGAAAGTGAGGAA
>CM065699.1:16537127-16542127 GCA_017654935.2 Phymorhynchus buccinoides
CCCCCTCTTTCTTTCTTTTTTTTTTTTTTTTTTTTTTTTTTTTTTTTTTGGCCTGTCTTATTGTCTCTTTTGTTCTTATTGTCCTTCTCTGGACTGGAAGAAATCCACCCTCCCCCATTCACTCTTCTTTTTTTTTTCAGATTTAAAACTTTTTTTCTTTTCTTTTTGTCTTAAAGGGTGTGAGACTGCATTTGCGCAGCATTTGTGTGTGTATACGAGTGTGCGCTCCCGCGGGAGTGCTTTTTCATTTTTTGTGTGTGAAAAATTTCGAATGTGTTTTTGAGATGGGGTGGGAGGGGGGGGGGGGTGTGTGTGTGTGTGTGTGTGTGTGTGTGTGTGTGTGTGTGTGTGTGTGTGTGTGTGTGGAAGTGTTTTTGTATGCAATATCCGTATTGTTAAAACATCGGGACTTTACTGGTTTTGCACTGCCTCCGGGCATTGCCTCCAGTATTGTTCCCACCATCTTTGTATTTAAAAATGCCCCACATGGTCGAAAGACCGCAGAGGGCGTAAAATCCTATTTCGATCGAATGTCACATTCCCTCTTATACTAGGAAGATTTCTTAAGATTCCTTACTAGCTATAAGAGGGAAAACACGTGAAAACCGTGATTGTGACACGTCACGTCACGTGTCACTTTCCCTCTTATGCTTGGAAGATTTCTTAACTTTCTTACCAACTATAAGCGGGAAAACACGTGGAAACCATGATTTTGACACGTGACGTGGTGGGTCTTTAACCTCTTTTCACGAACGTTTTCCAATCTTTTTAGATTTCTTATTTGAATCCCATGCTTATACGTTTTTGTCTTTTCGTTACTTTTTATTCTGTCGCTCTTTCTTATCTCCACCCCCCCCCCACCCCCCACCCCCCACCCCCAATCTATCTTTCGAGTTGACTTCGTACTTTGTTAACAACTGACCTCTCCCAATTTGCAGAGCTGCTTATTTTCTCTTACAGTTGGTTGTTGTTAGTCCCCGAGCCGAAGGTTCCGGGAGCTATTGTTTTTGTCTGGTCCGTCCGTCCGGTGTCCGTCCGTCCGGCGGCGTGCCTCCGTCCGTCCGGCTATTCGTCCGTTTTTCTCAAAAACTATTCAGTCTATCATCATCAAATTTGGTATACTAGTTTGCCAAGATGCAAACTATCCACTGATGTATTTAGTTTTACATTAAGGTCAAGGTCGCGCCAGTTACGGGGTTCAAACCCCGAAACACATAATCGCTAATATATCGCGAAGTTTTGCATGTATTTTAATGCAGTTTTTTTCACAACATTTCTTGATGAATGGTCTATAACACAGTTGTCATGAATTTTTCTGTGCGCGCGCGCGCTCAAATCACGGGTCCGAACCCCAAGGCTATATATAAAAAAAACTATTCAGTTACATGCTGTTTTGATGCGTTTTTATGTAGTTACGTGCTGTTTTGATGCGTTTTTATGTATGTGCACAGCCGACACATTCCGATTTCGGAGTAGCTCGGCGATGCTGCGAGGGTACTTTGCAGCCGCTCGGCGTTGCACTTGTTTTTTTTTACGAATGGTTTTTCTTTGCTCACGAATTCGTTTGTTGTTGTTTTTAATCTTTTTTTTCTGTGTGGGTTTTTATTCCCTTCTCTCTTTCCTTTCTTCTAGTTTTGATTTATTATCTGCCGTTTATTGTCTTGATTTTTATGGTCTGTCGTTTCTTCTTCATCGCCGTGTATTTCTCTCGGGGAACCCCCTTTTCTCCTTGTTTTGGTTGTTTCATTGTCTTTTTTCCCCCTTTGATTTTCTTTTTCTTTTCCTCCTTCGTTTTTCGTTTTTCATTTCAGTCTGATTTTCTGTCTCGGTTCTCCTTGGTTTTAACGACACACTCACGCACCACGATTAAGTCCCTTGTTGGGTTTTTTTCTGGGTAGCTGTGACCCACATACACATGTCCCCAACTTCAAATTGAGGCTGCTCTTTAAAATGATGTTTCGGTTTGAATTGGGGGGCATTTATATGGGAGTCAGACCTGGTCAAAACAAGATTTATTTCCAGCTATAAGAGGGAAAACACGCATGAAACCCGTGATTTTGACACGTGACCTGGTGGGTCTTTAACACTTTTTCCCGTCCTCTTTTCAACTCTCTCCAATGAGAGACTTAGTGCGATTTTTCTCACGCCAGAGGGCATGACGCTCGTGTGGGGCTAATCCTCTCTATATTATTAGTTGGGGATAAAGAAAGAGAGAGAGAGAGACAGTGAGTGGTCCTACCATCACTCTCTCTCTCACTACGCCCAAGTAAGAAAATCGCGTGATAAGCCCCTAGTGCATTGACTGCCCTCTGGCGTGAAAAATATCGCCATAGGTTGACCATTTACTCATTTCCGCAGTAGGATCATCCTTTATTGTGAGCATTTGTGTAACGATATTACTATAAAAGAAAGGAAAAAAGAAGGAAAAACAAGAGGATATTGAGCTAAGATAATTATTGGCTTCGGTTGTATTATTAACCCTTTCGCCGCCAGCCATATTCAGCCCCCCAAATACCATTAAACTTACCTGGGTAGAGAAAAAGCACCAATATCTGCAATATTGCGAATTCCTCTGTAAAATGTATAGCATGTCTATTGAGGCTTATCCTTACCTCCCACAATGAAGACAATAGGGTCTTCAGAAAACAGGCCCTGATTTGATGCTTTTTAGTGACATGGGTGTTCAACCATTGTGGTGCCAAAATGCGACATTGGCGGTGAAAGGGTTAAACAAAACAAACAAACACTGGCATGCAATGTTTGATGTATACAAAAAAGAGCTTACAATGCATTACACACAAGACCTAGAGCTATGTAGTTTGTCTAAAAGGTTTCAGTGTTAATGGTGATCATCATTTAATCGTTTCACTTAATGAGAGAGAGAGAGAGAGAGAGAGAGAGAGAGAGAGAGAGAGAGAGAGAGAGAGAGAGAGAGAGAGAGAGAGAGAGAGAGAGAGAGAGAGAGAGAGAGAGAGAGAGAGAGAGAGAGAGAGAGAGAGAGAGAGAGAGAGAGAGAGAGAGAGAGATTTAAGTAAAGACACGCTGAGCCCCCAAAGTTTCTTTCCAGAAACGCCAAGAAATGACTGACAGAAGTCGTTTTGCAGGAAGCGCGCCACGCATCTTGCTCTCAGGCTACCCAGGAATTGAACGCTGAAGGTGCCCATTCACCCCCCCCCACCCCCCCCCCCCCCCCCCCCCCCAAGAGATCTGTCTCGTTTCTGTATGAGGTTAATTAATGTAATTTATTAATAGGCATTGTTCGGAAATAATGAAGGGAAGTAATTTCATGGTGTGTGGGAGCGATCTCCCCTAATTCAATCGGTCAAACAGGGGAAGTTACTATGTGTTTGCGGAGACACACAGCATGTAGAACGCAGTGCGTTTCACATCACAGTTTGCAAATTCTGTCACTTTACTGGCCACCCCATTTTTATAAAAAAAAAAATGTTTGCAAGTCGCTGACTGGCATCCTGCGGTTTCAAGCTTCGACGCTAGGCCGCCATGGTTGCTATGGTTTTGACCGAGTAAGTCGAGATAATCAACCCTAATTTTCACGAAGTGCTCTCCCCTAGCTCTCTCCTAAAATCGTCTATTTTTGTGGCTGATTAATAAAGAAAACGGTGCAGAATAAAATAAAAAAATGTGAACGAAGGAATCTGTTCACAAAAAAGTAGTCTTTCAACAAGTTTGTGTGGCTTGTTCTCTCTAGGTCTTTAAAGACCCCCCACGTCACGTGTCACATTCCCTCTTATGCTGGGAAGATTCCTTAAGATTTGTTACCAGCTATAAGAGGGAAAACACGTGAAAACCGTGATTTTGACACGTGACGTGGTGGGTCTTTATGTGTTGGATCTTCAATTTGCTTAATCGTTTTCAGGAAATGTTTGGATCGCACGCATTGCTACGAGCAATTATACTGTGGTTTAAGATAATACGTTTACAGACCCACCGCATCGCGTGGCAAAATCACGGATTTCACGTGTTTTCCCTCTTATAGCTGGTAAGAAATCTTATTTTGACCAGGTGTGACTCCCATAGAAATGCCCCCCAATTCAAAACGAAACATCACTTTAAAGAGCAGCCTCAATATGAAGTTGGGGGAATGTGTATGTGGGTCACAGTTACCCAGGAAAAACACACCAAGGGACTTAATCGTGGTGTGTCAGTGTGTCTTTAAACACACAGATATTCAAAAAAGTTTTGGGGATAGTATGAAACAAAGTAAAAAACGAGAACTAGAAATAAAGCAGGGGACAAAACAAATCCAAACTCAATGCTTAGAAATTGATTTTTTTTAAATACATAAAATCAAGAGATAGAAGAAGCAAAGAAACTAAAAGCAACAATTACTTTATTTCAGTAATGAGTTTTATTCGATTATGTTGGAAACAAAATCTTACCTTATAATATTGGGATAATCCTTAAAATCTGTCTCTCCGCATCTAAGAACAATTCGGAACTAAATTTTAAAAAAAATTTAAAGTCTAAAAAAACATTAACAAAAGGGAGATAACAAGGAAAGGATTCTGATAAAAAGGAGAGTTTTGAAAAGCTCCAAATACACAAGACAGAAAGTTTCTAGCTTTTGACTTTTGTGTTTGCTTGTATTGAAAGTTGTTAGTTATTGTTTGTGCTCGTTATATCCTCTAAAATATTTGACAGTAAACAGCAAAAATGACATTACTAAAGTTTCTGTTCTGTTGGGAATGAAATGTATATGATTTTTTTGTTTTTTTCAAAACATTTATTGATTCGGGTAGTTGTTATTTTTTTATTTCAGTTAAATTAGTTATATTTTGCTATAGTTTCTTGTGTATGTTTAAGTTTTTGTTGTTGTTGTTGTTGTTGCAATAAACAGAATAGTGTTGCTACCGTTTCTGTTCTTTTAAGAATAAAATATTTGTTTACATTTTAATACACTTACGTTTCGTAATTATAAATGTTTATGATTTCAAATGGAAAGCTTATGAAATAAAACCTGCAATGATTGTTGTTGTTGT
>CM065699.1:16544627-16562127 GCA_017654935.2 Phymorhynchus buccinoides
AAAGCCAGGGGAGGCGACTCAGTGTATGTAATGATTGGAGTGGTAAAAATAGACCGTTGCCACAAACGATTGCGAATCCGCGCTTGTTTTCCCCTGAGCCACGAATTGCACCCACAGCAATCTACACTTCACAGTAATCTACATTTCACCTGCTATGTATTACCAGCATTTCTTGGAGTTGGAGGTAGTTTTCTCTCGCCGAGCCACGAATTTCACGCACATAAATCTTCACTTCACAGAAATCTACATTTCACTTGCTATTAATTACAGCATCTCCTGGAGTTAATGGCAGTTTTTCCCGTCGAGCCACGAATTTCACCCACATAAATCTACACTTCACCCGCTGTTAATTACAACATCTCTTGGAGTTGGAGGCAGTTTTCTTCCCCCGAGCCACGAAGTTCACACACAGAAATCTACACTTCACATAAATCTACAGTTCATCTACTAGTAATTGCAACATATCTGGGAGTTGATGGCAGTTTTCTCACACCGAGCCACGAATTTCACCCACATAAATCTATCTACACTTCACAGAAATCTACATTTCACAGAAACCTACACTTTGCAGCAATCTACACTTCACAGAAATCTACACTTCACCACATCTCTTGGAGTTGAGGGCAGTTTTCTCCCCCTGAGCCACGTATTTCACGCATAGAAATCTACATTTCACAGACATCTACATTTCACAGAAATCTACACTTCATAGAAATCTACATTTCACAGACATCTACATTTCACAGAAATCTACACTTCATAGAAATCTACATTTCACAGACATCTACATTTCACAGAAATCTACATTTCACAGACATCTACATTTCACAGAAATCTACACTTCACAGAATGTTACATTTGACCTGCTTTTTATGACATACTAACTCTTAGTTTTCCTGTTACCTTAATACAAAAAAAAAACCAAAACAAAAAAACAAACACCCCAAAACCAAACACTATTACCCCCCCCCCCCCCCCCCCCCTGTACCTGTCACCATCAACACCAACACCACCTTTAAGTTACTCTCTGACACTCTCTCACTGGTTGTCTCTGTGCCTTTCTGTCTTGTCTTTCTCTCTCTGTCTGTCTTTCTCTGTGTTGTTCATTGTCTTACTGTCTGAAGTGTGAAAAACTTGCCTAGTACTTACCCAGGACAATATTTGTAAGGATCACTTTTGGAAAATAAAGGATCATCGTTATTATTATTACTCTCTCTCTCTCTCTCTCTCTCTCTCTCTCTCTCTCTCTCTCTCTCTCTCTCTCTCTCTCTCTCTCTCTCTCTCTCTCTCTCTCTCTCTCTCTCTCTCTCTCTCTCTCCCTCCCCTCTCTCTCTCTCTCTCTCTCTCTCTCTCTCTCTCTCTCTCTCTCTCTCTCTCTCTCTCTCTCTCTCTCTCTCTCTCTCTCTCTCTCTCTCTCTCTCTCTCTAGCGCTCGCTCGTTCAGTCTTTGTCTACGACTCCAAAGACCCTCTATTCCTGTTTCTCTCTTTTTGTCTCTGTCTCTCTGTCTCTCTCTCTCTCTCTCTCTCTCTCTCTCTCTCTCTCTCTCTCTCTCTCTCTCTCTCTCTCTCTCTCTCTCTCTCTCTCTCTCTGTGTGTCTATCTCCATCTCCCCCCTCTCTCTATCTCTCTTTCTTTAGCAGCATGATTAAGAATTATGTTGTTCCTCTTGTCTCACGTTACAAACTAAAATAGACAGTGTTACAATGTTTGGAGAATCACGTTGCTGACATACTAAAGTAAAAGGGTATGAAGAGAGTGTGAGGTTCCAATCACAACTTTGTGCACGATACAAACAAAATCTTCAATTGCCCATTCATTGCATTAATCGTGTTGTATCTTACGACGGCAAACGTCTAATATATTTTCTTTGAAAACTGTTACTAAGCAGATATTAAGTTCAACATTCAACATTATAAAATAATTATGGACCCGCACAACGAATCTTCCGTGAGCAAGCTGAAACTCAAACGTATCGAGGAGTGACAATAAATGAGCAATAAATTCACCCACCCCGCACACTCCTTAGTTCCAAGAAAACATTATGCCACACATTAAAGGTGGACCCTGACGGATTTTTGTGTGTGCAAGAAACACGTCGAGATCACAAGAAAGACAGCCTTTTCAAGGATCGGAACACTCACTTTGCTCTGGTTTCCTATAAATTAAACCGTCACAACGGCGATTCCTCCTTGGCGGAGATACCGGAGAGAGTAGCCATTTTGGATGGGGTGGGTGAAGGTCACTCATTATGGTTGAAGCGTTTTCTTTTTTTGTAGTGCAGTAAAAAAAAAAAAAAAATTGGAGCTGTTTCCTTTGTTGTGAGCGAAACTCCTTTAGATAATCTGTATAGAAATTTAAAAAAAAAAAAAAAAAAGGATTGTATTGCGAAAATGTCGTGCAAACGATTTGGACTAAACGCAGGCGGCCATTAGAAAAGAGACGACACACGCCTTCTCTTTGGGTGAAATAATTTGACTTCCAGCACCTCCGCCAAGGAAAAATCGCCGATTTGACGGTTTGATTTCTAGGAAACCAGAGCAAAGTGAGTGTTGCAATCTCTGTAAAGGGTGTTTTCCTGGTGATCTGGACGTGTTTCTTACAAAAAACGCATCCGTCAGGGTGACCCTTTAAGGTTTTACTCTGTGATCGTTTTCCTGAATTTTCTCTCTCCATCTCCCTAATAATGTCTTTTTAGTAAGTAGAATGTGTGCTAAAACTTTTTAAAGTAAGATGGCCTTGTTAAGATATTTCCACACAAATGGGCGTTTTGTTCCCAGTCCTATTGTTAGCACCAATCTCCGTTTTCTGTAAATGTATGAGTGTCGTGTCGAGCGAGAGGCACGTGTTTCCTCATTGCATCCTTAGTTTTCTTTATCACTTGATTGTTTCTGGAGAAACAGTCATTACATGTAATAGTTTGGGGGGTGGGTTATTTTCGTTAGCATTATTGCTGGTGCACAGGTGTGCGCGTTTGCACCCTAGCTAATATTTCTTTCGCTTAAATCTATCTTTTTTCGCTCTCTCACTCACACGCACAATCTCTCTCTCTCACTCTCTTTCTCTCTCTCTCTCTCTCTTCTCTCTCTCTCTCTCTCTCTCTCTCTCCTCTCTTCTCTCTCTCTCTCACTATCTCTCTCTCTCCTCTCTCTCTCCCTCTCTCTCTCTCTCTCTCTCTCTTCTCTCTCTCTCTCTCTCTCTCTCTCTCACTCTCTCTCTCTGTCCTGTTGTAAGCCTGACGCAATAAACCATTCAAACGCTCTTCTCTCTCTAGTCTCTCTCTCCTCTCTCTCTCGCCCTCTCTCTCTCCTCTCTCTCTCTCTATCTCTTCTCTCTCTCTCGTCTCTCATCTCTCTCTCCTCTCTCTCTCTCTCTCTCTCTCTCTCTCTCTCTCGCTCTCTCTCTCTCTCTCTCTCTCTCTCTCTCTCTCTCTCGCTCTCTCTCTCTACTCACACACACACACACACACACACACACACACACACACACACACACACACACACACACACACACACACACACACACACACACACACACACACACACACACTCACACACTTTGGAATGTTTAGTTCACACATTTTTTATGGATGGCACACACACCACATTTTGACTTGACTTGACTTGACACACACACACACACACTCTCTCTCTCTCACACACACACACACACACACAACACACACACACACACACACACACACACACACACACACACACACACACACGCTTTATGATCTGCGCAGATAAGCGAGGCATGTTGTGCAATTATGCATGAGGATGTTTAATACTTGCTTAATTTAATATCTTGTGTTATGGATTGTCCCCTTCATTTGACAATTCCCCCTTCCCATTGTTCTCTTTAACATGGGCAGATGGCCCGGTTCATTGAAACGTTGTTCTTGTTATTATCTCTCTATATATACCCCTCTCTCTCTCTCTCTTCTCTCTCCTCTCTCTCTTTCTCTCTCTCTCTCTCTCTCTCTCTCTCTCTCTCTCTCTCTCTCATTGTCTCTGGCAATTCTCTCTCATTTCAGTGTGTCAAGTCTCTCTCTCTCTCTCTCTCTGTCAATGGCAATTAAAACCTTTCAAGTGTGTCTCTCTCTCTCTCTCTCTCTCTCTCTCTCTCTCTCTCTCTCTCTCTCTCTCTCTCTCTCTCTCTCTCTCTCTCTCTCTCTCTCTCTCTCTCTCTCTCTCTTCTCTCTCTCTCTCTCTCTTTTCTGTGTCTCTCTCTGTTTTGTGTTTTGTAATTTTCTTTTTAAAGACCCACTGACCCACCACGGTTAAGTCCCTTGTTTCTTTCTGGGTAGCTGTGACCCACATACAAATGTCCCCAACTTCAAATTGAGGCCGCTCTTTAAAATGATGTTTCGCTTTGAATTTGGGGGCATTTTGTAAGGGAGTCAGACCTGGTCAAATCAAGATTTCTTACCAGCTGTAAGAGGGAAAACACGTGAAACCCGTGATTTTGACACGTGATCTGTTTGTGTCTGTGGACAAGCCAGGAGGAAGTGGGGGGTAAGGGTGGGGAAGGAGAGGGAGTAGGGGAATAAGAACGGGTGTGGGGATGGTTCTGTGGATACGTATTCGTTCTTTCTGTAATGATTGGGGAAAGAAAGAATCGTGTTAACACAGAAGGAAGGGGGGGGGGGGGGTGGGGTGGGGGTGGGGGTGGGGTGGGGTGGGGGGAGGAAGAGAATAATGGAGGAATAAATAAATACCTCTTCTATTTTAAGTAAAATATATATTTTAGCGCCATCATCACTGTGCGTGCGTTGTACTACTTTATTACGTACTGCCAGAATATGCATAGGGGCTTCCAAGTGTGTGTGTGCGTGTGTGTGTGTGTGTGCGTGTGCGCGTGTGCGTGCAGGTGTATGCGCGTGTGTGCTCACACGCGCGCGCGTGTTTGTGCGCTCGCGTGTGCGCACCCACAGAAGCGCACAAAGCATCTTCTCCCAAGAAAAAACCAATGGAATCATAATATAATCCTATTCTCAAATTCAAGCTGCATTAAAGGGAGAAACAATATATATATATATATATACATATATATATATATATTTTACAGATATAAACTTTCGTATTTCAGATGGTATATATTTGTATACCGATGAAATTTCCTTTGTGGTCATTTGAACGTTTCTCTAAAGGCTTATGTATGTGCTTTGCTTTTTGCGCATCAAGATTGTGGATACCAGGCATTGTCATTATTGTATCTCTTTCTGTTGTTTTTGTTGAAGTCTATCTTCAGATATTGCTTTCACTCGTGTTCCTTTTGTTTTCTTCTTCTTCTTCTTCTTCTTCTTCTTCTTCTTCTTCTTCTTCTTCTTCTTCTTCTTCTTCTTCTTCTTCTTCTTCTTTCTTCTTCTTCTTCTTCTTCTTCTTCTTCTTCTTCTTCTTCTTCATCTTCTTCTTCTTCTTATTCTTCTTTGTTCTTCTTCTTCTTTTCTCTTCTTCTTCTTCTTCTTCTTCTTCTTCTTCTTTCTTCTTCTTCTTCTTCTTCTTCTTCTTCTTCTTCTTCTTCTTCTTCTTCTTCTTCTTCTTCTTCTTCTTCTTCTTCTTCTTCTTCTTCTTCTTCTTCTTCTTCTTCTTCTTCTTCTTATTTTCTTCTTCTTCTTCTTCTTCTTCTTCTTCTTCTTCTTCTTCTTCTTCTTCTTCTTCTTCTTCTTCTTCTTCTTCTTCTTCTTCTTCTTCTTCTTCTTCTTCTTCTTCTTCTTCTTTCTTCTTCTTCTTCTTCTTCTTCTTCTTCTTCTTCTTCTTCTTCTTCTTCTTCTTCTTCTTCTTCTTCTTCTTTCTTTCTCTTCTTCTTCTTCTTCTTTTCTTTTCTTCTTCTTCTTCTTCTTCTTCTTCTTCTTCTTCTTCTTCTTCTTCTTCTTCTTCTTCTTCTTCTTCTTCTTCTTCTTCTTCTTCTTCTTCTTCTTCTTCTTCTTCTTCTTCTTCTTCTTCTTCATTGTCTTCTTCTTGTCTTTATCTTCTTGTTTCTTCTCCTGGTTCATTCCCTTATTCCTTTCTTTCCTCCTGTTTTTGCATTCTTTTCTGTACTCATTTTGTTCTCTTTCTATCTTGCATTATTCTTCTTCTAGTTTATGTTTCCTTCTTGATTGCGGTCTTCTTCTTATTTCGTTCTTTCATCATTCTCTTCATTTCTTTTTAACCTTTTTTTCTTCTTCTTCTTCTTCTTCTTCAAACATAAACCATTCTTCTTATTGTCGTTTCACTCACTTCTAACTTATCCGCTCAAATATTAAGTACAATAATTTGGCTTCTGTTGCCTGTTTCTCTGTCTCCGTCTCTCAAAATGTTTCATAGCAAGAATTCTTAATGAGTCACTTCTTCTCTCTCTTTTCTTCTTCTCTCTCTCTCTCTCTCTTCTCTTCTCTCTTCTTCTTCTTCTTCTCTCTCTTCTCCTAGGCGCAGGATTGTGTTCGTGCATTCTTGCGCGTAGATAATGTGTGTAGGTGCGTGCGTGCGTGTGTGTACTTTGTTGTGCACGCGCGCATCTTATCCGTCTTCTCTCTTCTGTCTTCTCTGTTGTTTCTCTCCTGACCACTCTTCTTCTTCTTCACTCGGAGAAATTCTTCTTCTTCTTCTTCTTCTTCTTCTTCTCTCTTCTTCTTCTTCTCTCTCCTCTTCTCTCTCTCTTCGCTCTCTTCTTCTTCTCTCTTCTCTCTTCTTCTCTCTCTTCTTCTTCTCTCTCTCTCTTCTTCTTCTTCTCTCTCTCTCTTCTTCTCTCTTTTCTTCTCTTCTTCTTCTCTCTCTTCTCTTTCTGTTTCTTTCTGTCTTCTCTCTCTCTTCTCTTCTTCTTCTTCTTCTCTCTTCTCTCTCTCTTCTTCTTCTCTCTCTTCTTCTTCTCTCTCTCTTCTTCTTCTTCTTCTTCTCTCTTCTTCTTCACTCTCTCTCTCTTCATTGTCTCTTACCGCTGTATCTTCTCTTCTCTGTCTCTTCTCAGTTTGGTTCATTCCTTTCTGTACATTCCTTTCTCTTCCTCCTGTTTTTGCATTCTTTTCTGTACTCATTTTGTTCTCTTTCTATCTTGCATTATTTTGATCTTCTAGTTTATGTTTCCTTGTTTGATTGCGGTTTCCTCCTATTTCTTTCTTTCATCAGTCTCTTCATTTCTTTTTGACTCTTTTTTTCTCTTTAACCCTTTCACTCGCCTCTCTGTCTCATTTTAGCACCACAATGGTTTAACACCCAGTGTTTCTAAAAAGCATCAAATCAGGGCCTGTCTCTCTCTCTGAAAGACCCTATTGTCTTAATTTTGGGAGGTAAGGATAGGCCTAATGTTATTTATGTCACAGGAATTCGCAACATTGCAGAAATATTTTTTTCTCTACACAGTTAAGTTTAATAGTATTTTGGGCTGAAAAATGGCTGGCGGCGAAAGGGTTAAAAACAGACAAACAAACATAAACCTCCGTATTATTATTGGACTTAATGTCTCTCTTCACTCACTTCTAACTTCATCTTAGGCTCAAATATTAATTACAATAATTCTGGCTTCTGTTGCTCTCCCAGCTCTGTCTCCATTGTGTTCGTGCATGCTTGCGCGTATATAATGTGTGTAGGTGCGTGCGTGTGTGTGTGTACTTGTGTGTGTGCACGCGCGCATGATATATCCGTCTGTCTCTCTTGTGTGTCTCTCTGTTGCGGGTGTTGTTTCTCTCCTGACCACTCCCCTTGTCTTCACTCGGAGCAATTGGAAGTCTCTCTGTCTGTCTGTCTGTCTCCCCCCACCTCTCTCTCTCTCTCTCTCTCTCTCTCTCTCTCTCTCTCTCTCTCTCTCTCTCTATCTCTCTCTCTCTCTCTCTCTCTCTCTGTCTCTCTCTCGCTCTCTCCTCTCTCTCTCTCTCTCTCTCTCTCTCTCTCTCTCTCTCTCTCTCTCTCTCCGTAGGCGCATGATTCTGTTCGTGCTCTCTTGCGCGTAGATCTGTGTGTAGGTGCGTGCGTGCGTGTGTGTGTCTTGTGTGTGTGCACGCGCGCATGCTATATCCGTCTGTCTCTCCTGTGTGTCTCTCTGTTGTTTCTCTCCTGACCTCTCCCCTTGTCTTCACTCGGAGAAATTGGAAGTCTCTCTGTCTGTCTGTCTGTCTGCCCCCCTCCCCTCTCTCTCTCTCTCTCTCTCTCTCTCTCTCTCTCTCTCTCTCTCTCTCTCTCTCTCTCTCTCTCTCTCTCTCTCTCTCTCTCTCTCTCTCTCTCTCTCTCTCTTTTGTATCTCTCTCTCTCTCTCTCTCTCTCTCTCAGTCTGTTTCTCTCTCTCTTTCTGTACATCTCTCTCTCTCTCTCTCTCTCTCTCTCTCTCTCTCTCTCTCTCTCTCTCTCTCTCTCTCTCTCTCTCTCTCTCTCTCTCTCTCTCTCTCTCTCTCTCTCTCTCTCTCTGTGTCAGTGCGCGGCTCATGCTTGCGCGTGTACCTACCTCTCTGTGTAGGTGCGTGCGCATGATATCTCCGTCTGTCTCTCTCTCTCTCTCTACTCTCTCTCTCTCTCTCTCTCTCTCTCTCTCTCTCTCTCTCTCTCTCTCTCTCTCTCTCTCTCTCTCTCTGTGTGTGTGTGGAGTGTGTGAGTGTGTAGGGGAAGACGGGGTACCTAGCGCATGGGTGGGTAAGAAGCCGTGCCCAATTATATCATGAAATGAAGCTGTCTTTCAGTCTCATTTTGCCCTGAGACGAGCGTTAATGTCTAGCATTCGTCTCATGGGCAAATCTGACTGTTTCTTTGTTTCATGAGATAATTGGTCTGGCTTCTTACCCGCCCATGCGCTTTTTACCCCGTCTTCCCCTACGTGCATGCTTGCGCGTGTACCTACCTAATGTGTGTAGGTGCGTGCGCATGATATCTCCGTCTGTCTTTCTGTCTCTCTCTGTCTGTCTGTCCACAAGTTGTCTTTTCTTCCATCCCTTGCAAGAAAACGACACCAGAATCCGGGCGCCTTTTTTTTCACCCTACCTCTTTCTCTGCGCGTGACAAGTGCACCTCGGTTGTCCCCCTTCGTAGTGCCCGCGGAGATCTGTCCGTTCTTCTGTCACAGTGGTGGGCCCTGGGCTGCAACTGAAGGCACCTGTAGGAGGCGCTGATGTAAAGCAATGAGATGACGTGAGCCTTGTTCTCTCTCTCTCTCTCTCTCTCTCTCTCTCTCTCTCTCTCTCTCTCTCTCTCTCTCTCTCTCTCTCTCTCTCTCCTCTCTCTCTCTCTCTCTCTCTCTCTCTCTCTCTCTCTCTCTCTCTCTCTCTCTCTCTCTCTCTCTCTCTCTCTTCTCTCTCTCTCTCTCTCTCTCTCTCTCTCTCTCTCTCTCTCTCTCTCTCTCTCTCTCTCTCTCTCTCTCTCTCTCTCTCTCTCTCTCTCTCTCTCTCTCTCCATTTAACAACCCCTTGACTGCCAGAGAAAATGAAAGACAAAATCATTGGGCAAATCATGCCGTAAAATAACAAGCGCGGATTCGCAATCGTTTGTGGCGTGCGACAATTTTGGACCGACCGACAGACCAACAAAGTGAGTTCTTGTGCCACAAACAAAAAGACAACTGAAAGAGCCGATCTGGCAAAATGGCCTGGGGATATAACTCTCTTGACTCTGTTAGAGCAATAAGCCAGCTTTTCAGGGTTGCTCCTCTTCATCTGATGACTCTTCATCTGATGACATCATCAGTGGATGTCATCAGGTCAGTACGTAATACGTTGGTAGCAGTCAATGGATTAAAATGGCTCATATCATGGCTGCCTACTACTGAGTTATGAATGAAAGTTAGGTTTTACGTGCACTCGACTGCTAGACAGCACATATGGGACGAACCATCAACCAACCACCATTCGATGATCAGAGCAGATGCTGGAGCTACTGCAATACCAGGTCTGATAATAGAAAACATGTAGTACCTTCTTCTTCTGCGATCCATGGCCATATGGCCATAATGGGTTGTCAGTTTTCACTGGTGTCCACGCTGCATTCAGTGGACACATTCCGATTTCGGAGGAGCTCAAAGGAGAACAATTATTTGGAAGATGTTTTTGTTTTAAAAAGGCAGATGAATGGATCAATAAGGCAGAAAAAAATAGTAAAAAGAGGAAAAGGCACAGTCAAAGAAATTGAGAGATTACATGAAATTGCTAGCGCAGAACTTCCAGAGGGTGGCGGAACGATTTTTTACTGAAAGATCCCCCGGTATCTCCACGGGGGA
Organism: Phymorhynchus buccinoides; assembly: GCA_017654935.2. Classification (NCBI taxonomy): domain Eukaryota; kingdom Metazoa; phylum Mollusca; class Gastropoda; order Neogastropoda; family Raphitomidae; genus Phymorhynchus; species Phymorhynchus buccinoides. Next base: position 16,554,802 of record CM065699.1, read on the forward strand.
CTAAGGCACCGAATCGCCAAACTTTCACTCTATCTGTCCTCTCTCTCCCTCCCTCTCTCCTCTCTCTCTCCTCTCCCTCTCTCTCTCTCTCTCTCTCTCTCCCTCTCCCTCTCTCTCTCCCCTCTCTCTCTCTCTCTCCCTCTCTCTGTCCCCCTCTCTTCATTTGTTTATTATTAGTCCCCGAGCCGAAGGTTCGGGGAACTATTGTTTTTGTCTGGTCCGTCCGTCCGGTGTCCGTCCGTCCGTCCGGCGTGCCTCCGTCCGGCTATTCGTCCGTTTTTCTCAAAAACTATTCAGTCTATCATCATCAAATTTGGTATACCAGTTTGCCAAGATGCAAGCTATCCACTGATGTATTTAGTTTTACATTAAGGTCAAGGTCGCGCCAGTTACGGGGTTCAAACCCCGAAACACATAATCGCTAATATCTCGCGAAGTTTTGCACGTATTTTAATGTAGTTTTTTTCACAACATTTCTTGATGAATGGTCTATAACACAGTTGTCATGAATGTTTCTGTGCGCGCGTGTGCGCATGATCGCGCGCGCTCAAATTACGGGTCCGAACACCAAGGCTATATATCAAAAACTATTCAGTTATTATTTCACATTTTTTGTCTGTGTCTCTTTAATTGTCTGTCTGTTTGTCTGTCTCGTGGTAGTGTGTTTATGTGCGTGTCTGTATTAAAAAAAAAATTATGCGTGTGTGTTTTGCGCGTGCGTGTGTGCCTGTGTGCGCGCGTATTCCAATCCCCTACCGCCCCTATTTCTATGCATGCACAGACAGATTGTTAAGACTGACACAGAGACACACATAGACAAACAAACGCGCGCACGCACACACGCCTTTTCGTCCCTTTAGTTAGTTATTAATTATTAAATTTGTTTTATTTTGTCCAAAGACAGATTGTAATAATAATAAGAATAGGCATCGCCTAAAATCTGTATCCTTGTTAAATAAAGTTTTCCAGTGTCCTTTCTCTCTCTCTCTCTCTCTCTCTCTCTCTCTCTCTCTCTCTCTCTCTCTCTCTCTCTCTCTCTCTCTCTCTCTCTCTCTCTCTCTCTCTCTCTCTCTCTCTCTCTCTCCCCCCCCCCCCCATTCACTTCAAGTCACCGCTTGTTTTTTGTTTTGTTTTTAAGCCGGAGATCAGAACTGTATGTTTCCTTTAGTGTCGGAAACTCATTTTTATTTTCACATTTTGTCTATGTCATTTAATTGTTTGTCAGACTGGACATCGGCCAGCAGTTTGGACTACGCTACGCTAGTCGGGGCGCCGACAGGGCCGGCTTGTTTATTTTACCTTTGTTTATGTTGTCGAATACTGTTGTTTCATTGAAAATATTCAAGCAGCCCTCCCCCCCCCCTCCTTGTCATCAGACCCGTGTGGTAATGACAATAAAATGTCCAGTGTTCTCTCTCTCTCCCCCCCTCTCTATCTCTCTCTCTCTCCCGCGCGCCCACCATCCACACCAAAAAGCCACCATATCACCTCCTCAAAAGTCGCTTAGGAGCAAGAAGAACAGTTGGACAGAGCCACATAAATAATATTGAATAATAACAATTGATAACATTTCTATAGCGCCTTTCTATAATTAATGTTCACCCAAGGCGCTTCCATTCACTGATACACACGCGGTCACGCTAAAACATTATCATCACCCGTTCATTCAACCAGGTACGAGTTCAAGAATGAACAACCTGAATAAAATTTGAAAGAAGCTTTGAAATACAGCATGCAACAACGAACTGGCTGTTGCTCGAATTTCTTTGAGAGGGCAGCTTACAATTTTAAAGCAAAGCATTTTGAAACCATTACAACAAAGAAGAGAGATACATTTGCATAAGAAAAAAAAAAATCTCAACTCCAGTTTGTTGGATTTTAAAAAACATGGCATTGTTCAGAATGAACATTTCTGTCTCGTTTTTCAGAGAGCGCTGTTAACTTTTCTGGCCTTATAAGGGAAACGCGATCGTTTCTGGAACTCTCTTGGGGAATATGGTAAAAGGCAGCGTTTATTGTTCATGTTATTTGTTGTTTTTGTTGTTGAAATGGTTTATGTTTTTGAATCAATCGCTTGTGTGTATGTTAAAAGGTCGCCTACGTAGATTTTGTGGCACTGTACATTTAAACGCGCGTGTCCGTTTATGCATATAGTACCTATGCACGAAATGCTCGCATTTGCACACCGTGTAATTGCCCGTTCACTTATGCGTCTCTTTTTCTTCTTCTTCTTCTTCTTCTTTGATCGCTCAGATAGTTTCCTGTCAATTATGAGCGCAGATGCGTCATGCTGCCGTTATGCGCCTAATAAATAGTTAGGTGGGCCTAAGTCCGACTTCGGATGGAGGAAATCTTTTTGAAAGTGTGACTTGAAAAAAGGCAAGAGAATGGGCCGGAAAGACAGAAAGATAGTAGACGACAGTAAGCAAAGGGAAAAGGCAGAGTCAAAGAGAGTGACAGATTAGAGGAAGTTACAAGCACAAAACTTCCAGAAGGTGGGGGAACTATTTATACAAAAGACTCCCCGGTATCCCCACGGGGGGTTCACTTATACTGAAATGAGTATACGCACGCACGGACATAAAGACACAAACACATAACGGTACACGCTCGATTACAGGCTCGTTCATTCACAATTAAAGACACGTGAAAACACATACATAGAGTAGACGCATGCACGTACGCACGCACGCACGCACGCTCGCTCTCTCTCTCTCTCTCTCTCTCTCTCTCTCTCTCTCTCTCTCTCTCTCTCTCTCTCTCTCTCTCTCTCTCTCTCTCTCTCTCTCTCTCTCTCTCTCTCTCTCTCTCTCTCTCTCTCTCTCTCTCTCTCTCTCTCTCTCTCTCTCTCTCTCTCTCTCGCATCGCTCTCTCTCTCTCTCTCTCTCTCTCTCTCTCTCTCTCTCTCTCTCTCTCTCTCTCTCTCTCTCTCTCTCTCTCTCTCTCTCGCTCGCTCTCTCTCTCTCTCTCTCTTGTGCATGTTATAGATGTAATGTAGGAATAGGTTTGATGCTGCCATGGGTACATGTATTTACATTTTAAATTGTGCATGTTAAGATGAGTAGGTAAAGTAATACTATGTTTGACTTGATTGCGTGCATGTGTTTCTTTTCAAATAAGTACATTTTAATGATGAGTATATAAAGTATGATTAGGGTTGATTGTGTCACGTGTTTGTGCACTTCTCAATTTGTGAATGTTAAAGATGAGTGTGAACATTAGGATTGAGTTTTATTTTCCTGCTTACTTCCTAATTTGTTACTGCTAAAAATGAGTATAGTCAATAATATTAGGTTTGATTTTGTTATTGATGTGTTACAATAATAGGGTTGTATTTTGCATTCTTTATAATTATTATTGCCTTGTCTGCTTATTTTCCTTTTCCATGTTCTACTTTTATATATGTGTTTAGTTTCAGAGGGCTGGATGTAAAAAAGCATGTTATTGCTTACTCTATTGCTCTCTATAAATAAAATTCATTCACTCATTCTCTCTCACTCATTCTCTCTCTATCTCTCTCTCTCTCTCCTCTCTCTCTCTCTCTCTCTCTCTCTCTCTCTCTCTCTCTCTCTCTCTCTCTCTCTCTCTCTCTCTCTCTCTCTCTCTCTCTCTCTCTCTCTCTTCTCTCTCTCTCTCTCTGTTTCTCCCTTCCAACATCCACATCAAAATCCACACTCATTCCTCCTCAATCTAAAACCCCCTCCCCCCTCCCCCCTCCCCCCCCCTCCCCCCCATAACCCGTACAATACACCCCCGTTCCCAATCATTACATAATTACGCATCTATTATTAACTCAATATGGGAATAGATATATGTTAAAACAAAGGTAATAATCATACATAAGTCACTATGTAGGATCCGATTTAAGATAGCAACACCACCACTTATGAACAATATTGCACTGGGAACAGCTGAGAGTACAAGCTGATTACACACTGTGTGCATCTTTAACCCCTTCGGGACTTCACTGCCTTAGGTAAACTTCATTACTGCCTAGAAGGAAAAAAAAAATAAAAAAAAATAAGAAGCGCAACAACACTCCCACTGTCAACGATTCAGTTCTGACAACATCACTGGTTGATCCGAGTTTATTTTTCGCTTTGAGATTGTGGTTAATTGTATTAAAATCTGAATCATTAGTCTCGTTATTACTATCACTCTGAACGGAAACGTATTGGAGTATTTTCTTAGGCTTGTCTAGGGCTGATTTGTGTGTGATTTTTTTACATTTTTAACATTACAAATTAAGATAGAAGTGCCAAGCACAAGCAAAGCGAAAGTTGGAACGGTGATGAAGAGATGTAACTTGAAAAACGTGGTTTGGATGGAACAAACATGGATTTAGACAGGTTTTAGACTCATAATTAGGCCACTGACTGGCTGTCCTGTTCCGAGAATACTCGGAATTAGGCCCTGACTGGCGTTCTCCTGTTCCGAGTATGCTCGTAATTAGGCCCTGACTGGCGTTCTCCTGTTCCGAGTATACTCGGAATTAGGCCCTGACTGGCGTTCTCCTGTTCCGAGTATACTCGGAATTAGGCCCTGACTGGCGTTCTCCTGTTCCGAGTATACTCGGAATTAGGCCCTGACTGGCGTTCTCCTGTTCCGAGTATACTCGGAATTAGGCCCTGACTGGCGTTCTCCTGTTCCGAGTATACTCGGAATTAGGCCCTGACTGGCGTTCTCCTGTTCCGAGTATACTCGTAATTAGGCCCTGACTGGCGTTCTCCTGTTTCGAGTATACTCGTAATTAGGCCCTGACTGGCGTTCTCCTGTTCCGAGTATACTCGGAATTAGGCCCTGACTGGCGTTCTCCTGTTCCGAGTATACTCGTAATTAGGCCCTGACTGGCGTTCTCCTGTTCCGAGTATACTCGGAATTAGGCCCTGACTGGCGTTCTCCTGTTCCGAGTATACTCGTAATTAGGCCCTGACTGGCGTTCTCCTGTTCCGAGAATACTCGGAATTAGGCCCTGACTGGCGTTCTCCTGTTCCGAGTATACTCGTAATTAGGCCCTGACTGGCGTTCTCCTGTTCGGAGTATACTCGGAATTAGGCCCTGACTGGCGTTCTCCTGTTCCGAGTATACTCGTAATTAGGCCCTGACTGGCGTTCTCCTGTTCGGAGTATACTCGTAATTAGGCCCTGACTGGCGTTCTCCTGTTCCGAGTATACTCGTAATTAGGCCCTGACTGGCGTTCTCCTGTTCGGAGTATACTCGTAATTAGGCCCTGACTGGCGTTCTCCTGTTCGGAGTATACTCGGAATTAGGCCCTGACTGGCGTTCTCCTGTTCGGAGTATACTCGTAATTAGGCCCTGACTGGCGTTCTCCTGTTCCGAGTATACTCGTAATTAGGCCCTGACTGGCGTTCTCCTGTTCCGAGTATACTCGGAATTAGGCCCTGACTGGCGTTCTCCTGTTCGGAGTATACTCGTAATTAGGCCCTTACTGGCGTTCTCCTGTTCGGAGTATACTCGGAATTAGGCCCTGACTGGCGTTCTCCTGTTCGGAGTATACTCGTAATTAGGCCCTGACTGGCGTTCTCCTGTTCGGAGTATACTCGTAATTAGGCCCTTACTGGCGTTCTCCTGTTCGGAGTATACTCGTAATTAGGCCCTGACTGGCGTTCTCCTGTTCCGAGTATACTCGTAATTAGGCCCTGACTGGCGTTCTCCTGTTCCGAGTATACTCGGAATTAGGCCCTGACTGGCGTTCTCCTGTTCGGAGTATACTCGGAATTAGGCCCTGACTGGCGTTCTCCTGTTCCGAGTATACTCGTAATTCGTCCGGAATGAGTTAAGAAAACACCAATATTTAGTATGTGTGTAATTGACACCTAGATTGCGCGTGTACACACACGCGCACACTCAGACACATTTAGTCCCCAAGGTGAATAGGCGTACCATGCACCCCCCCCCCCCCCCCCCCCCCCCCTTTGATTAAACCAAAGTAGGCTAGAAATGCGTGTCGAGCGACGGGGGGTGGGTGGGGGGGGGGGGAGGAGTACCCTTACATCGGGGGCTATAATTCATTGTTTATGTTCTTGAGAACAAGTTGTAACGTATTCAGTAGGTCCTAAGGAACATTTCTAGCCTACTTTGGTTTAATCAAAGGGGGGGGGGGGGGGGGGGGGGGGGGGGGGGGTGGGGGGGGAGGGGGGGGGGTAAAAGGGGGGGGGGGCGTGCATGGTACCCCTATCCGCCTTGAGGACTAATTCAGAAAGAGACCGATCCAGAGACAGAGTTGAGAGAGAGAGAGAGAGAGAGAGAGAGAGAGAGAGAGAGAGAGAGAGAGAGAGAGAGAGAGAGAGAGAGAGAGAGAACGAACGGACAAACGAATCTTTTTATTATTATTGATGGATATGAATAAGCATAGCTTCTTTACGGCTTGCCTTCAGAAAAGAACAAAATGCAAAACATTTCATGAATAAACAATATTAGATAGCAAATCATAATGTAGACCGAAAACGCAGGCAAAAGTACATGAAAATACAAGCAAACACACACACACACGCACGTACACGCACACACACACACACACACTAACAAAACTCGACGTTAACATCAAGATAAATAACCATACATATCAAGTCACATCATAATAATGAAAAAATCAATAACACATGAAAGCATGTGAAATGGGAAAATGAGAGAGAGAGAGAGAGGAGAGAGAGAGAGAGAGAGAGAGAGAGAGAGAGAGAGAGAGAGAGAGAGATCGAGAGGAGAGAGAGATATACTTCCATGCATGCACAAACACACACATCTGCACCCCTCCCCCCACCCCACCCCGCACCACCCCCCCCACCCCACCCACACACACACACTTTTTTTCTCTCTCCAAACTATCGGTCATCTTATCGTATTTCCTACGGGTGTTGACATATTGGTGACAGGCAAACGTGACACTGAACCGTGTGGCATTGATTTTTCTCCTCCTCCCCCCTCCCCCCTCTAATAGCTCCCCTCGCTAATTAATACGACACATGACGAAAAGGCGTGATTAATGACAGCTGAAAACAGATGTTTTGGAGAGAGGAGAATGAAGGGAGAGAGGAGAATGAAGGGAGAGAGAGAGAGAGGGGGGCGGGAGAGGGAGAGAGAGGGGAAGAAGGCGAGAGAGAAGGGGATGGGGGAGAGAAGAAGAAGAAGATGGCTAGAGAAAGAGAGAGAGAGACTCAATGACTCATTAAGGACTCAAATGTTTAACCCTTTCACCGCCAATGTCGCATTTTGGCACCACAATGATTTAGCAACCATGTCATAAAAGCTCTTGAAATCAGGGTCTGTTATTCAATGATATTGTGTTCTTAAATTTGGGCAGTAAGG
>CM065699.1:16569627-16574627 GCA_017654935.2 Phymorhynchus buccinoides
CATAATATCGTATTTCTAAGCAACGTTATACTATATACTACTGGCAAAAAGTTACGGTCCAGCTCTCATTTTGACGTCCCTTCTTGTTATTGTAATTAATAGACCTGAAACAAATTAACAATTACCCAAACCCTGTTACAAACATTGACCAGACACACCTCAATGGATGCACAACACCAAACAACCCAATGCTTTACAAGATGGGGTTCAGCTGCACGTGCCAAAAGCATGAAAAATCTGCAATCTGTGTGGCTGTGGTAGCAAATGTGTTTGTAAAAAGGGCGAAGTGTCCATGTTGGTTCATGATGCACGTGCAAGGCACGTCTAAGATGAACACATTTCAGCCGTCTTTGGCTATAAATCAGTAGACTGAATAGCCTTTCAAGCCAGTTCAAAAAGCATGGCTCATAGGCAAAGACTAGACACTGCAGATCGTGGACGCGCCTTAGCGTTGATTGACGAGGGGATTTCTGGCCGCGAGGTTGCCAGGCGTCTCAACGTGTCTCACTCCGTTATACAACGTCTCTTAGAGAGGTTCCAGGCAACTGGAAGTGTACAGGATCGGTCACGACCAGGTCGTCCTCGGTGTACCAACAGACAGGATGACCGATTCCTCATGCTGTCCGCCCTACGCAATCGGACCATCACCTCATCCACCCTGAGGCGTGAGCTCATGCAGGCTTCGAACGTCAATGTCAGCAGAAGGACAGTTTGCAACCGTTTGCACGAGTTCTCGCTGTCTTCCCGGAGACCAGCAGTCCGAGTACCCCTAACTCCAGGTCACCGCAGAGCCCGTGCAGACTGGACGTGTCGTGGACGATTATCTACAGCAACAGGGGATCATCAGGATGCAGTGACCATCTCGTTCACCCGATCTGGCTCCAATTGAGCACCTTTGGGATGTCCTTGGCCGGAGGGTAGCCAACAACCACCCCCCTCCTGTTGACGTGGCCCAGCACATTATTTTCCTTCAGCAGGAGTGGCAGGCCATACCGCAGGACACTCTACGGACCCTGGTGGACTCCATGCGTCGACGCTGCGCTGAATGCATGGCAGCAAACGGTGGCCACACGCGGTACTGAGTGGTGCAGTTTTCACCGGTGGCTTTTGTGACTTTGCTGAAGGAGGGTGACTGGACATTAAAGCTCACTGTTCACGTCCGAATTGTTGATTTCGTTCAATGTTGAAATGAATTTGTTGTTGAATAAATGTTGATCATTCTGAAACAGGTTTTCTTGAAATTTGCTGTGGTGTTGTGGTCTGGGAGACGTCATTGGAAGTGGCCCTTAACTTTTTGCCAGTAGTGTATTACAGAAAATTATGAAACACAAAAATGCACAATGACCATAGAGTCCAAAATTAATTCCCCTGAATTTCATCAGTAGATCTTATTTGATGAAATTCAAGGGAGATCATTTTAAATATACAGCAAGTGGCATACAATTTATTTTCCCATTTTTATTTTTATTTTTTTCAGGTAATAAAGTATTCATGAATGTTGACTACTATAATTGACTGTAATTTTTTTGCTCCCTCCCTCCCTCCTCTTCTTTTCAATTTCTTTTAGGTATTAGGTATTATTAGGTATTAGATACTTTATAGTCACAGAGGCGTCTCTGTGAAATTCGGGTTGCTCTCACCTGGAGAGCGCGTCGCAGCCAGAGGCGCGCCACCTAATTTTTGTTGTTGTTGCATGCGATTTGTGTGTGACTGATGTGTGTGTGTGTGTGTGTGGGGGGGGGGGGGGGGTGTACATTTTGACCAAATTGCAACTTTTTCGTTGCCACTGGGAATAGCGTATGCTAAGTGCATGGGCACACGGGACCTCGGTTTATTGTCTCATCCGAAAGACTCCACGTTCAGACCGTAAGGCCTAGTGCAAAGTGAGAGGAAAAATCCCCTGTACCCAGGTTCGAACTCGGGTTTACTTGACACGAAGCGAACGCGCTACCACTGTTCCACTCTACACCATCTGTCTGTCTGTCTAAGTACTTATACCGTTATTCATGGCAGTTTGGTCTGGTTTGCATTTTGCTACCCGTGTTGGCAGACTGGGTCGCACTCATGATTTCGGTACGCGCATAAATGTATATTCTGTGTGTTTGTGTGGGTGTGCTGTGCGTTCGCGCGCGCGAGTGTGTGTGTGTGTGTGTGTGTGTGTGTGTGTGTGTGTGCTTGCGCACGCATGTACGTGTGCGCGCGCGCACGTGTGAAGTATCGGATTTGTATTTAATATTTATATTGAATGTTTTGTGTTTATTACTATTGTTATTGTTGTTGTCTAAAGTTAACTTTGTAAGCGCTCTGAGCTCTTTGGAGAAAGAGCGCAACAAATATCCATTATTACGGCGGATACGCGTTTCGCGCATTTGCCAAACCGCGCAAATGACACGGCCGCCGAAGTTATAAGGCCCGTTTTGTGTTTCACACAGACAGACACAACCGTGCCTTTTTATTATATGATTATTATTAGTATGTGTATGGTGAGGTACTAGCTATGTGTGGGTGTATGTTTGTGTGTGGGTGTTGCTGGTACTTGGGAGCACGTTTACATGGCGTTGCCATCTTGTTCTGTCTTCCGATGCTGATTTTTGTTGTTTTTTCATTTCTACCCGTCTTCTTTCTTTTGCTATAAAGCTCTCTGACGCCAAAGATCACCGAGATGGAGACCGTTTAGAAGTCATCAAACGGCTTACGGATCAAGGTGATCAAGACAGCTTTATTTCTTTGTTTTCTTCTTTCTTCCATTTTTAAAAAAAAACCTTGTACTGTTCTCGAGTTTTGGTTCAACGAGACAAATCGTTAACTTAAAAAAAATAATTATATATTACCCTCACTCCTTCCCCCCCCCCCCTCTCCCCGCCACAATTCTTTCTTTCGCTCATTCTCCCTTTTTCGTCTTTTTGTTTTATCCACCACCACCACCCCGCTATTACAACGCTTTACTTTCTTGTTTTGTTGTTTTCGAAGCAGTATTATATGGTTTTTTCCCTTTTTCTCTGCAAGAAATACGGCTCACGCGCGCGTTTTAGTCGCAGAAATCCATTAGGGGACAAAGCGATTTAGTGTCGGCTTTACTCAAGTTGCAGAGGAGGGGTGGGGGTGGAAGAGAGGTGGTGAGTGAGAGTGAGACAGATTTGATGGAGGAAGAAGAAAAGAAGAAAAAGAAGAAGGTCATGATAATACTGATGATGATGAGGAGGAGGAGGAGGAGGAGGACGACGACGACGAAGACGAGGATAACAATGATTGAAGAAGAAGAAAAAGAAGGTGAGGAGGAGGAGGAGGAGGAGGACGACGACGACCGCGACGTAGACAAGGATTACAATGACTTAGTTAGGGCTTCATAAGTTTTCTTGTTGCCCTATCTAATGATCATTGTTGTTAGTTTTTCATTTGTGACTTTCAGAAATAAAACTGCTATGTAAACCATTACAATGACTTAGGAAGAAGAAGAAGAAGAAGAAGAAGAAGAAGAAGAAGAAGAAGAAGAAGAAGAAGAAGAAGAAGAAGAAGAAGAAGAAGAAGAAGAAGAAGAAGAAGAAGAAGAAGAAGAAGAAGAAGAAGAAGAAGAAGAAGAAGAAGAAGAAGAAGAAGAAGAAGAAAGAAGAAGAAGAAGAAGAAGAAGAAGAAGGAAGAAGAAGAAGAAGAAGAAGAAGAAAGAAGAAGAAGAAAGAAGAAAAAGAAGAAGAAAGAAGAAGATGGTAATGATGATGATGAGGAGGAGGATGACGACGACGACGAAGAAGTAAAAGTAGATGATGATAATGAAGATGATGATGATGATACTGACTGATGCATTTGCTGTTGTTGTTGCTGTTGCTGCCGATGAGGATGGAGGTGTGTGATGATTAGGTTAGACAGGGGTGGGTGGGGGTAAGTTGCCAAGGGTCTAAGCGGTGATGTAAGTGGCGGGGAAATTAATGGTGATTCGCGATGCTGGCTGATCTCTGAGGGGGGGGGGGGGGGGGAAGAAGAGAGAGGGGGGGGGGGGGGGGGGTAGGATGGAGGGAGGGGGAAAAGGTCATTGGCGGATAAGTGACGACTGCAACTTGTCTTAGGTGAAGTTCAGAAGGTGATCCCTTTCTTAATCGTCTTTTGTTATTCTGTAACCTTGCTTTTCTTTGTTGACACACACACACACACACTCTCTCTCTGTGTCTCTGTCTATTTCTCTGTCTTTCTCTGTCTGTCTGTCTGTCTCTCTCTCTCTCTGTCTCTCTCTCTCTCTCTCTCTCTCTCACTCTCTCTAGCTCGCTTTTTCTTTTGTTTTGGATTTCATCGCCTGCTCGTCTGTCTTAAATATGCGTGCGCGCGCGCGTGCGCGTGTGCATGAGAGAGATAGACTTCAGACTTCAGAAAATTTATTTTACAAGGATAAGAATTTAGGCTGGGCCTCGTCTTCCATTCTGTCCTTGGTTCTAAGCATGCAATACATAACTAATGCTATAAACGAACATTGAGACACAGGGAAATGAACCAACAGAAACAACGATTAACAGGAGGTGGACAGACAACAGGAAAACGGAGAGAGAGAGAGAGAGAGAGAGAGAGAGAGAGAGAGAGAGAGAGAGAGAGAGAGAGAGAGAGAGAGAGAGAGAGAGAGAGAGAGAGAGAGAGAGTGTGTGAGTGTGTGTGTGTGTGAGTTCGTGAATATGTGTCTTTTCAGAGAGAGAGAGAGAGAGAGAGAGAGAGAGAGAGAGAGAGAGAGAGAGAGAGAGAGAGAGAGAGAGAGAGAGTGTGTGTGTGTGTGTGTGTGTGAGTTCGTGAATATGTGTCTTTTCAGAGAGAGAGAGAGAGAGAGAGAGAGAGAGAGAGAGAGAGAGAGAGAGAGAGAGAGAGAGAGAGAGGGACACACAGGAGAACAAACAGAATCATACACACAGAAACAGAAACAAGTGCAACGCCGAGCGGCTGCAAAGTGCATCGCCGAGCTACTCCGAAATCGGAATGTGTCGGTTGTACACATACATAAAAACGCATCAAAACAGCACGTAACT
>CM065699.1:16579627-16587127 GCA_017654935.2 Phymorhynchus buccinoides
GTCTACAAATTGGGTTTTAAGCCATATTTTCCACATTTGTACTTGACAGAAGCGCTTCAGATTGTGTGTCGTGGTGTATGACGTAGAGTAGAAGACATCCGAGCATAAATTGTTGGCGTGCTGACCTTGACCGTGAAGTGTGACCTTGAAAAGCGAAATTTCCTTCTTTGCGCTACATATTTCTTGTCTGAGCTGTATCTTGTTCTTTATTAAGTGTTTTTTGGGCAGTTGCTTAGTTTCTAGTCACTGGAGCGCAGATGCGTCATACTGCTGCCCAAATTCGCCCGCTCGGGAATTTATCTCCCGCTCGGCGATCCAATTGTTTGAACTGTTATTTCCACATAATTAAACCTCACTTTAGCATGTCTCAAAGACAATTATGCCTATCTTCTACTTTTGTCAACCCCTCCCCACCTAATAAAACTGAATGAAGCAGACTTCGATACGGAGGGTCGTAAACACGACGTGTGTGTGTGTGTGTGTGTAAGGTACACGATTGCCGAAAACTGAGCAAACCGAACCAGGTGGGTCCTTATATTTTGTCGACGTGCGTTTCTCCATCAGTGTTTACATATCAATATACACATCTGTATTGTTAAAAAAAATCGGGACTTTCCTGGTGTTGCACTGCCTCTCGGGCATTGCCTCCAGGATCGTTCCCACCATCTGTATATCTACTAATGTCCCATATGTGTCTGTTCCAGACCGGCGGACGCTCAGAAGAATTTCATTCATTCTCCACCAGTGGTGGTTAGGGTTGTTCGTCATAACTTTTAGCCATCGTGAACGGTGAAGTAAAGTAGACGGGGATGGAGGGAGGAAGGAAAGATGGAACGGGGGGGAATAAGGGAGTGTGGTGTAGTTGGGTTTGGTTGGCCATTAAGGGCGGAAGACAGAAGGCAGAAGGCATGTATGGGACCCGGGGGACAAATAATGCTGGGGCCGAATGGACACGACTCTAGCTAGTACCCAAGGCTTTGTGCCAGAAGAGCCTTCGATTCTTCTAGAGCAAAAGTCAGAAGGTGTTTTTTCACAAAATGTATAAGTAAGGCTGATCGTACTTTATGGCTTTTACTCGAGAACAGTGGTAGTGCCTTTTTGGCATGGAATCCTCGTGGGGGGGGGGGTGGGGGGGGGGGGGGGGGGGGGGGACGTTGAGCTGGCTGGGTGAGACTCTGAGGACAATGGGAGAAGAAACATGAGGGTGGTCATAACATGGGCGAGACAGTCCTTACGACTGCAGAGAGAAAGATTGTTATAGCGTCTTCGGTTGACTCATCCATGGTGAGTGGGGGAGGGGGGGGAGTGTTATGTGGGGGTATGTGGTGAGTGTGTGTGTGTGTGTGTGTGTGAGAGAGAGAGAGAGAGAGAGAGAGAGAGAGAGAGAGAGAGAGAGAGAGAGTAGAGATAGATAGATGGGGGGGGGGGATTAGTATGTGTATGTTAGTTTTAGCGTGAGCGTGAGCGTGTGTGTGTGTGTGTGTGTGTGTGTGTGTGTTGTGTGTGTGTGTGTGTGTGTATATGTGTGTGTGTGTGTGTGTGTGTTTGTGTGTGTGTGTGTGTGTGTGTGTGTGTGTGTGTGTGAGAGAGAGAGAGAGAGAGAGAGAGAGAGAGAGAGAGAGAGAGAGAGAGAGAGAGAGAGAGAGAGAGAGAGAGAGAGAGAGAGAGAGAGAGAGAGAGAGAGAGGAAGAGAGGAATATTGAAGAATGGCAAACATCATGAATGGGGTACGGGTAGGGGGAGGAGAAAGAGGTTGACGGAACTGATTTAGAATCGAATCACAGATAGTTTGACTTAACTCCCCTCAAGAGATATACTAGTGTCTTCTACTTGAAGCGATAGAGGCGTGATTTAAGGCACACACATTCATGCTGGTTATGATCTTGAGATACATAACTATGGTGTTTCCCCGAAAACGATGCCATATCATTATCATCTTTCATTACACGTTCCCCATATCATTACTGAAATACGCCTTGGCATGAGGCTGTCAGACCAGTTGACATAAGCTAGACCGCCAAGGCTACATCAAAATGTTGCTATGTTCTGCATGGTTGTGCGGGGATTGTCCTAAGCCATGACAAGCTCCTAGCATAACATCATCGGTCTAAAATCCTCCGAAGTCGGAGTGTGGCTGCCCACGTGGCGGGGTAATCAAATACGGTCACACACGTAATGTTCTCATCCCTAGCTGGTGCATTTGTACCATAGTGTTCAAGTGCTTCAGTTGTGGGTATGATCCCTGTTGTTTTTAAAGCCAGGGTAAGACAAACAAAAACAAACATTACTGGAATATCACTTTCTGATCTTTTTTTAATAATTTAAAAAAAAAAAAAAAAATAATAAATGTAAAAATCACATGAAATGTAAGAATTATGCGTGTAAGGCAAATGTCGGATTAAACATCACATTGGGTAACAGTTTGTATACATCGATGATATCCAGATAAATATTTACTATCATGTATTGAAGCACACTTAGCACAATGCGTCTTTGTTGGAAGACAAAAATCAACTCGGTAGCGTTGTATACATATAATCGGTCTTTGATCAAGTAAAAACTATTTTTATTTGGGGAGGGTGGGGGGGGGGGGAGGGGGAGAGTGTGGGGGGAGGGGGGGGGGGTGCGGGTTGTGACGAGGGAATGGACTAAAGGTGAAGTCTCTAGGGGAAGACTTTTAAAGTGTTAAATTTTCAATGAGAAAATTTTCCTTTGAGCCCACTTCTATTGGGTGTGGGAGATGAGCGACTTCCCAGCCCCTTTTCATCTAATAGATTTATATTTTAGCCCGGGTTCTGGCTCGTATGATTGAAGGAAATACAAGTGGTAGGTTTTCTCTAAGTGACAGACAAAGAGAAGTAGGTTTTTACACGGGTTGATTTTGGATCACGTGGCTTGTTTTATGACGACGAAAACAGTAGAATGATAATGTTCACATGGTGGGAGGTTTAGAGTTGTGATTAAATGAACTTCACAGATTGTTCTAGTAGTTCTTGTTCTGGAGAGTTTATCTGTTGCACACAGAGGTAGTGTTATCTGAACTAAGCAAAAGACAACAACAAACAAACAACAACAACAACAACAACAACAACAACAACAACAACAACAAAGAAACAAACAAAACGAGTGGATGGTAAATAAAGATTTGAATTTTTTAATTTTTTATTAATAACAAAATTCATAATATCTGCACGAAAAAAAAGAACAGTGCAATGAAGATTATATCTTCTCTTTTTTTGCTTTTACTTAACCGTTTCTCTTGACACCCCTATCACTAAATAACCTGTTCTTTCTCTCTTTTGCTCATTCCCTCATTCACTCATCCACTTACATTCAGCACTCTGTCACTCCCTCATCCCATTATTTCCACTCAATCATTCACTGACTTATTATTATTATTCAGTGTGATAAACTCTCAGCCAGTTAGGACACTCGAGAATCGAAACGTTGAGGGATAGGGAGAGACCTTTTATTATGCGGCTCTTTAAAAAGAATAGTGTCGCCATAACCACAGAGACACAGCGGCGACAAGCATAACATTTTAATATGCATATCAATGCGATCTGAATATGAGAGGGAGAGAGAGAGAGAGAGAGAGAGAGAGAGAGAGAGAGAGAGAGAGAGAGAGAGAGAGAGAGAGAGAGAGAGATAAGGAGGGAGAGAGAGAGAGAAGGAGAGAGAGAGAGAGAGAGAGAGAGAGAGCTAGAGAGAGAGAGAGAGAGAGAGAGAGAGAGAGAGAGAGAGAGAGAGAGGGGCGACAAGGACTCTCTCTAAAGTGTCAATTTATGACGGGAGAACGGGGGTGGGGGGTGGGGTAAAGGCATGGGCAGGAGAGATAAAGACAATGGACTAAAATGGTCAACCAAAGATGTATAATTGTATAATTATATAGGGGTAGAGATGATGGAAATGGGAAAAGTAGAGTCACCAGACAGACACAGACAGAAACAGAGGCAGACAGAGACAGAAACAGAGAGACAGACAGAGACAGAAAGCTGGGTAGAATGTATGGGTGCATGAGAGGGTGCTCTCTCTCTGTCTCTCTCTCTCTCTCTCTCTCTCTCTCTCTCTCTCTCTCTCTCTCTCTCTCTCTCTCTCTCTCTCTCTCTCTCTCTCTCTTATAATGGAATTCTTTGTTCTGATGATTAATTGTGTTGTCATTGTTGTTTTTCTTTTGTAACCCCTTCCCCTCCTGACATGGGCAGAAGGCCTGGATCAGTAAACTTTGTGAATTGTGTGTGAATTATCTTTCTCTCTCTCTCTCTCTCTCTCTCTCTCTCTCTCTCTCTCTCTCTCTCTCTCTCTCTCTCTCTCTCTCTCTCTTTCTCTCTCTTGTAATGGAGTTCTTTGTTCTGATGATTTGTTGTCATTGTTGTGTTTTCCTTTTGTAACCCCCTCCTCTCCTTGACATGGGTAGAAAGGCCTGGATCAGCAAACTTTGTGAATTGTGTGAATTGTGTGTGAATTCCCTCTCTCCCTCTCTCTCTCTCTCTCTCTCTCTCTCTCTCTCTCTCTCTCTCTCTCTCTCTCTCTCTCTCTCTCCTCTCTCTCTCTCTCTCTCTCTCCTCTACCCCCCTCCCCCTACCCGTAGTAGTAGTAATGCTGGCGCCGTTTGGCTTGCAAATGGCCGGGCTGTCCAGTTGATTTATGTCCACGAGCCAACAAATGAATATTAGATTGCGTGATGGATGCCCCACCGTCTGGCCTGTCAAGGGTATGAGGGATAAGTTGGGGGCATTACCATATTCCATCACTCTTTTTTCCAAGGGACAACCCCCCCCCCCCCCCCCCCCACACACTCCACACACACACCCCGATATCAACCCCCCAACACCCCCACCCACTCCTCTTCTCTGCTCTGTATGTGTGGCCCAGAACCTGTGTCGCCTCGCTAAGGACCACGGGGAGTCTTTAACCGGGACCCCCAGGGTGGGTGGGGGTGGGGTATGGGGGTTTGGGGGTTGGCGGGGGTGCGGGGGGGCTTGTCTACCCTTGCACACCCACCCCATTCCCTACCCTGTGACCCCCCCCCCCCTCCTGTCTATTCTCACTCCGCACTCCCCAGACTCGATGCACCCCCCCCCCACCCCCCCACCCCCCATCACCTACATACTCGTCATCTTCTCGGTCTTAAAATCACTTTTTTTACTTTCTGCCCTACTTTTCCCTCCACCCCCACCCCCACCCCTCTCTCCACCGTGTATGCCAGTTTGCCGTTTCCGACTATGCCTTCCAGATAGCAGAGGAGGCAGCTGATTTTTTATTCTGGAGCTCCGGTTGTGATGATGAAAATCCGTTTAACGTCCTCCGGTCGGAAACAGACACATATGGGACATTAGTAGATAATATTATAAAAATGGTGGGAACGATCCTGGAGGCAACGCCCGGAGGCAGTGCAACTCCAGGAAAGTCCCGAATTTTTTAACGATACAAATATGTATAATTGACTATTTTCAGGGCTACTACAAGTTGGGTTGATAGTGGCGACGCCTTGCCCAGGGTACATACACCCCCGCCCCCCACTCTCTCGATTAAAAACAAGGGGGCTCGAAGACAGTTGAAATAAATGAAGGTGTCCACCCACGACTAGCTAACTAGCCCGTTTGGGTGTATCACTAGTTTGAGAGTCACATTCATTCACAAAGTCAAAGTGTGTATACATCGATGATATCCAGATAGATATTTACTATCATGTATTGAAGCACAATTAGCACAATGCGTCTTTGTTGGGAAAACAAAAGAATCAACTCGGTAGCATAAGTTGTTTAACCCTTTCACCGCCATCCATCCTTGAGCCAAACATGTCCATTAAACTTACTTGGCCACAGAAAAGATTTCATCTGCAATATTGTGGGATTTCTTTGTGACACAGTTAGAATAGGGTCAATCGTTGCTGCCCGAATTTAGGAACTCGTTATAATTGAACACTAGATTGTGATTTCAAGAGTTTTAATGACACGAGTGTTAAACTTTATGAAGCTGTGCCGCGGTGACTGTAGACATCATCTGTAGTACAGCTCTCACTTTGCTATTGACTCAACCTCAGGCTGATGATGTCAGCTCGGGTGCAGTTGGAGCTAGCACGTTGTAGTGTTTGATTTATCCATTTTCTTGAGGAGTGGGGATACTGTAGAGGAAGAGGGGTGGTGTAGGTAGCCAATGAAAAATGTGTGTGCGTGCGTGCGTGTGTGTATGTGTGCGTATGCGTGCGTGCGTGCGAGTACGTGTGTGCGCGCATATGCGTATCCGATTGCGACTGATTGATGCGCGTTCTGACTAACGGCCCGGTGACCGATTTCGTGAAAACAGCAGGGTTTTGTTTGCGATTTACTTTCGGGCCATGGGGGTGGGGGTTGCGGTAGATATATATTGGTGATGATAGGACTGTTTGTTGCTATCGTTACCCTACTAACATATTTCCGTTGTGTTAGAAAGGCAGTGTTCATGTCTTAGTTTCCTCCTCCTCCTCCTCCTCCTCCTCCTCCTCCTCCTCCTCCTCCTCCCCCCCTCCTCCTCCCCCTCCTTATCATCATCATCATCATCGTCATCATTATCATCATCGTCGCCGTCGTCGTCATCATCATCATGATCATCGTCGTCATCATTATCATCGTCATCATCATCATCAACCATCATCATTATAGAGGAGAGAGAGAGAAAGAGATGAGAGATGAGAGAGAGAGAGAGAGAGTATGTTTCGTATGAGGAGTTGGGATGAGTGCTGAGTTCATCGAGATGGGAGTAAGAGCGAGTGAGCAGTGATTTCTATCCGAGTTGGTGTGTTCCTTCTTGGATCTATGCTTGAGTGATTCGTCTGACACCGCCACCATCGCCGATTGAGGTCGCCGCCAGTAGACTGTAATTATCATGATTCCCAGGAGAAGATCGGAGACTGTAGAGGTTTGAGTTAGACTTGAGATTGAGAGTGTGAGACGGCAGATTTGACGATATGAGAGATATTGGATTTGAATGTGAATTTCGCAGTATTCATATACGGATCGAGGAAGAGATATGTAGAGAGAGAGTGGATTGATGAAGTGACAGAGAGAGAGAGAGAGCCTGATAGAGATAGACAGAGGGATGAATGAGAGACAGAGGAGTACGGATTGATTGATATGAGTGAGAGAGACCTAGAAGATGAAGAGAAGAGACAGCGAGATGTTGAGAGAGACAGAGATGAGAGTAGGAGATGAGAGAGGATGGGAGATTATTGTGAGATCGTGAATTAGAGGATCTAGACATTTTTGATATTATTTGAAGTTGTTAAGGATTGAGATTGAGATGATGAAAGACTTTATCGATGCGATTTTTTGGAGAGCTATGTTTATAGATGAGTTGGAGTGATGATTTTGGAGCGGATTGTTGATACATGGGGGGAGACTTGGGAGAGGGATTCGTGGATGATTGGTATTTTAGAGATGAGTTGTATGATGAATTTTGGGATTAGAGATGCTCGAGAAGAGAGATGAGACTGTATAAATGTCAGCATTCCGACCATTT
>CM065699.1:16592127-16597127 GCA_017654935.2 Phymorhynchus buccinoides
CACACACACCAAAAAGCGTAAATGTCACAAAGAATGATTACTTCGCCGCCTACCAACCTTGCAATGAACGAAGCCAACTTTATCACTGGAAGGTAAAAAGGTGGAAGGTGGGAAGTGTTACGTATGGCAATAGAGGCAGTGAGTGAGTTCACAATGATCCCCACCTGTAGTGTAGGTGAAAGGATGGGAGTAACAAAACCGGCTTCAGTCAGCTGCGGACTGCGAACTCTGTATATGCAGGCTTTTTGCACGCATACACACTGGTTTGCCCAGTTCGTGAAATAGCCAATTTATGACTTGAAATTGAGAAAAGCAATATGAATGAAAAATAGTTTTCGTTCGTTAGCACACATAGATCAAGAATTGGTTCAAACGAACGAGAAATCTCATCTGTAGATGAGTTAAAATTATTTTATTCAGACTTAATTTGATACAAGTGCAACTCCGAGCGGCTGCAAAGTCCCCTCGCAGCATCGCCTAGGTACTCCGAAATCGGAATGTGTCGGCTGTACACATACGCATAAACAGCACGTAACTACATAAAAAGGCATCAAAGCAGCACGTAACTGAATAGTTTTTATATATATATAGCCTTGGGGTTCGGACCCGTGATTTGAGCGCGCGCGATCATGCGCACACGCACGCACAGAAAAATTCATGACAACTGTGTTATTCATCAAGAAATGAAAAAACTGAATTAAAATACATGCAAAACTTCGCGAGATATATTAGCGATTATGTGTTTCGGGGTTTGAACCCCGTAACTGGCGCGATCTTGACTTAAATGTAAAACTAAATACATCAGTGGATAGCTTGAATCTTGGCAAACTAGTATACCAAATTTGATGATGATAGACTGAATAGTTTTTGAGAAAAACGGACGAATAGCCGGACGGACGGAGGCACGCCGGACGGACGGACGGACACCGGACGGACGGACGGACACCGGACGGACGGACGGACACCGGACGGACGGACGGACACCGGACGGACGGACGGACGGACGGACGGACGGACGGACACCGGACGGACGGACGGACACCGGACGGATGGACGGACCAGACAAAAACAACAGCTCCCCGAACCTTCGGCTCGGAGACTAAAAACGTTTGATTCAACATGTGGCTCAGACATGCCCCAGCTTAGCATTGTAGTCGAGTTGGGGGCAGGGTAGGGGTGCAAATACAATGTAGAAAAGTGGGATACTATTGAATCAATCTTAATAGCTGTGTGAATGGGGAATCAGAAATGTTATATACATTATCCATTTCATAGATTGGGCAAAGCATTTTGCCCATTTCATGAAATAGGCAATTTCACGGATTGGGCGTAACACATACATGCACACACATACGCGCGATGCATACACACACATGCACGCACGCGCGCGCGCACACACATAGAGAGAGAGAGAGAGAGAGAGAGAGAGAGTATGTGACGTCAGAGTGTTGCAGTGTAGTGTGGCTGATGTGACTGGTGAGGAACTGAGGTCTCCCACGTGACAGCAGATGGACGTTCCCTCCAGTGCTCTGTGAGACACTGATGGACTCGGGCCTGTCACTAACAACACCCACCCCACCCCCCTCACCATAACACCTTACACCACATCCACCCCCACCCCCCAATCCGTGCATCTCAATTGCGACTTTTTTTAAAATTACCCCCCTCTATTACCCTGTGTCAGTGTCAGTAGCCAATTGCGCCCGTTGAAACGGTTCTTGAGAAAACTAGACATAATGAGATGTTTGTACAGGTTGAGATTTTAGCAGTACATAGACTTACAATAGAGAGATTGAGTAAGAAGAATGTGTTTAACGTCCTCCGGCCTCGATCAGGCACATATGAGACATTTCTGAGTAATAAAGATAAGGTAAGGTTGAGTAACATGGAGCTAACATTGCTTAAACAGAATTCAAATAGCTTTTTCTTCTTCTTCTTCTTGGTCGTCGTTAGAGGTGGGGGGAAAAACCGGTTTGAACCGAAAAACCGGTGCTGAAATTCCGCGGTTCGAAAAACCGGTTCGAGTTGCTGTGAACCGTTTTTGTTTAGGTCAGGTCAGGTCAGATCTTCAGGGCAGCCAGGCACCGCGGCCTCTTGATGTGCCCTATCTTTTGATTGTTTGTTATTGTGGTTTTGTTCATTAATCAGATTGGCACCGCTGTGGCGCTTTTTGAACTATCATTGTCGTCTTAATCATAATCATATAGTAAAAAGCCAACTGTCCGTGTGTGTGTGTGTGTGTCTGTCTGAAACACAAAACGGGCCTTATAACTCCGCCGTTTTTCGACCGAATCGCTTCACATTTGCTGTGAGCCCTAACGGGGCGATGGCAACGGCAACCGAGGCGGCCGTGTCATTTGCGCGGTTCGGCAAATGCGCGAAACGCGCATCCGCGGCCTCTCGGCGCCCGTATCTCCGGTGTTTCTGGACCGATTGCCTTCGAATTTGGCAGGTAGATGACTGGGGACGGTGACTATCCGTGTACCAAACCGGAAGCGAATCGGTTCAGAAACGCGCGCTAGATGCCGCTTCACCTTTTCACGAATAACTCCGCCGTTTCTTAACCGAATCGCCTCAAATTTCCTGTCAGGCTTGCTATGGCCCGGGCAAAGCCTGGCACCAAATGTGAAGAGAATCGGGAGAGCGCGTCACTCTCAGAGCATCGCCAACGGGAAACGGGGCCTTATAACTCCGCCGTTTCTTAACCGAATCGCTTCAAATTTGCTGTACTCAACGTTACCAGTACTTGGCGTTACCGTTGCTAGGCGTTACCAGTACGGTGCATTGCCAGTACTAGGCGTTGCGCTAGTTGTATTTAAAAACATTAATTTTGGGGTCACTATCTAGGAGGTTTTTGAAATGGTTAATGTTGGAAGCAAGTTTAGTTTGTGCAGGGAGATTGTTCCAGTGCTGGGTGACTCTATTAGAAAAGAAGTTTTTTCTCATATTAGTTCTACTGTACTGGGTTAGTATTTTTAGATCACTGTTACAGGTTCTTAAATCGTTAGACAATTGAAACAAATGCTTGTTAGTTTTGTCAGGGTTATTAAAAATTTTATATACAGTTATCAAATCTCCCCTTACTCTTCTAAATTTTAAGGATGGTAAACTTAACTTATGAAGTCTGTCCCCGGCCGTATTCCAAACTTTGTATTGATTTTATTAATTTGGTTGCTCGCCTTTGTACCCTTTCAATTTGTGTAGATTGTCTTTTAAGAAAAGGGTTCCAAATTAGATTTCCATACTCAAGATGAGGTCTTACTAAACTTTTATATAGGTTCAAAAAAACTTCTGTATTTAATTCCATAAAACTTCTTCTAATTAAACCCAATATATATTGGCCTTGTTTACTGCTGTTGTAATGTGTTTATCAAATTTGAGTTTAGCTGCAAACTGAAAGTAAGTTTCTCTTAGAATAACGCATTCTTTTCGAAGAACAACACTGAATCTCAGCGCAGATTGGGTGTTTATAAACAGAAGAGTAGCTGTTTCTAGTTGTCTGGTGGTGTAAGGAGCACGTATCAATGATTAGGCCTACACTACAGTAACGAACATTTGGAGGTATTTTCTTCTTGAAAAATATTCGAAAGAGTGATGGAGTGATTGTAGAAAGTATTGCTTTGTGCTTGCAATGTGGCAGTGCGATCAATCGGGGTAGTGGAACAACAAACATTACTAATCACCAAGAGAACTGTGAATCACTGAATGGAACAACAATAAAACGATGTCTTTTTAAGTTTATTTAATTTAATGTCTATAAATTCTTATGCTAAGAAGATGAGCAAATATGTTCGAAAAGATTTTGATCTGCACGCACACGCACACACAAACACACACACACACACACACACACACACACACACACACACACACACACACACACACACACACACACACACACACACACACACACACACACACACACACACACACACACACACACACACACACACACACGCACGCACGCACGCACGCACGCACGCACGCACACGCTTTTTCTTATTAATAAACGGACATGAACTTGCTATGATATTTGCACTGTATTTTATTCATTCGTAAATGTGTATACTCTCTCTCTCTCTCTCCCCTTCCTTCGTCTCACTCTATGTACTGACCTCTTAAATCCAAACGATGTACGGTTTTGTCTAACATTTGATTTGTTTTGCGGGTTTCTTTTTGGAGTAGGGGGAGGGGGTGTTCATTGTTATAACTGGGATTGGGAGTAGCTTCGTAAGCTGCTTAATGTACATTCAGTAGTTATTGTTCGATTAAAATGAATGCGCTTACTGAAGATATTGTCTAAAAGTAGAATATGTCATTACTGTTGTAAGAGAGAGAGAGAGAGAGAGAGAGAGAGAGAGAGAGAGAGAGAGAGAGAGAGAGAGAGAGAGAGAGAGAGAGAGAGAGAGAGAGAGAGAGAGAGAGAGAGAGAGAGAGAGAGAGAGAGAGAGAGAGAGAGAGAGAGAGAGAGAGAGAGAGAGAGAGGGGGAAAAACGAAATATTATTTAACTAGGGAACATAAGATTAGCAATAACAGTTGAACCGGTTCTCAACTCTAGTCGTCGTCGTCTTCTCCCCCCCCCCCCCCCCTCCTTCTTCTTCTTCTTCTTCTTCTTCTTCTTCTTCTTCTTCTTCTTCTTCTTCTTCTTCTTCTATTAACGTACTTTATACTTTGTTAAATGTTATTCCATTTCGATCTCGCACTCTGTAACAGTGCAGGTTTTGCACGCTCACTTGTTACCAGCAACTTCTCTTTGATCAAGGAAGACAAAGTAAAATTGTATTATTTTCTTCTTGTGTGCTAATTTTTGAACGTTTCCCTTTAAAAAAAAAAAAAATCTTATCGTTTCTTTCCATTCATTTTTATTTTCTTTACATTTTTGCTTTATGTTCTTTGCCTCAGTCCAAACTTTTCCTATTCCTCTCCCCCTCCCCCCTCTTTTCTTCCTCATTCTTTTTTCTGCCGTTTTAAGAATCTCTGTTATATTGTTCGCGTTGTT
>CM065699.1:16602127-16604627 GCA_017654935.2 Phymorhynchus buccinoides
CTTCAATGTTTGACTTACCAGGTCTCTGCTGTATATTATGTTTAGCGCGCTTATAGCATTTGGTTTTACCTAAGTTTGTTTATAAAATATTGCAGTTATTAATACATGCTCTCTCTCTCTCTCTCTCTCTCTCTCTCTCTCTCTCTCTCTCTCTCTCACTCTCTCTCTCTCTCTCTCTCTCTCTCTCTCTCTCTCTCTCTCTCTCTCTCTCTCTCTCTCTCTCTCTCTCTCTCTCTCTCTCTCTCTCGTTCTAACAGTTATTCTTTAGTGTAAGCTATCTGTGTATGTAAGATGACTTATTTATTTCTGTTTCTTAAATTTTCTTATGTATTGATTTAGTCGCCAGTTAGGCTTATATTCTTTAAGTTCATGATTTGTGCTTCCTTGGCATTGGAGCATTGTTTGCTAATGTCAATACATTTCATTTTAATATAATTTCTCTCTCTCTCTCTCTCTCTCTCTCTCAATACTCTCATTTTTTAATAATCTCTCATCTCTCTCTCTCTCTCTCTCTCTCTCTCTCTCTCTCTCTCTCTCTCTCTCTCTCTCTCTCTCTCTCTCTCTCTCTCTCGCTCTCTCCGAGGTACGTTGCTATCTATGTCTCTCTCTATGTTCTGTAATCACTATGCATTTATATTTTTCCTTATTGATACGGGCAGAAAGGCCTAATCTGTAAACGTTTTTGGATTGGATTGGATTTGCATATCCGCCCCCCCCCCCCTCTATCTATCTCTGTGTCTCGCTTGCTCGCTCTGTGTGTGTGTGTGTGTGTGTGTATGTGTGTGTGTGTGTGTGTGTGTGCGTGCGTGCGTGTGCGTGCGTGCGCATGCGCGTGCGAGTGTGTTTGTGCATTTGAGTGAATATGTGCGTGTTTGTGTACGTGTGTGCTTGTTTGTGTATGTGACAAACACACAGAGAGAGAGAGAGAGAGAGAGAGAGAGAGAGAGAGAGAGAGAGAGAGAGAGAGAGAGAGAGAGAGATTCAAAATCCAAAATTTCAAATCAAACAATTTTAATGAATAGGCCTTCTGTCCGTATCATCGGGAGGCTGGGGGAGGGGGGGGGAGAGAGAGAGAGAGAGAGAGAGAGAGAGAGAGAGAGAGAGAGAGAGAGAGAGAGAGAGAGAGAGAGAGAGAGAGAGAGAGAGAGAGAGAGAGAGAGAGAGAGAGAGAGCAAACTGTCAAGCACGCACATGACACGTACACACTCTCTTTCCTCCGTTTGTCCCTACTGTGGCCAAGTGACGGGAACGCATCACATCTAGATGCAGACTGACAGGCATTTCTTACAGAACTGGCCTGGGAATAAAATACAACCCCCAAAAAAGCCAGAACAACAAAAATGCCAGAATGTAGAGAAAGAAAAAACAACGAAAAAACAAACCAAATAAAATAAAATGAAAAGCAGAGATGTCTACTGCGGTTAGCGAAGACCTAACGCAGAGGCATCACACACGTCACAAGATGGAAAAGTCTTCCATGCAAATCCCCCACCCTCTACCCTCCACCCCCTCTGCTCTCCCCTTTACACCGTTCCCTTCTCCACCCCTCCACCCCTCCTCCTCTTCCCCTCTACCGTTTTTTTTTTTTTTTTTGGGGAGGGGGATCTATTTTTTTTTTTTTTTTTTTTTTTTTCCCCCCTGTGTGACAATGATGGACGGGTAGATTTTGTTGTCACTCTGTCTGTCCTTGCGTCTCCCCCTTTCTGTCTGTCTGTCTGTCTGTCTGTCTTTTCTAATAATAATAATAATCTTAATAATCATAATAATCATAATAATCATAATAATCAATAATAATAAATAATAATAATCATATAATAAAAAGGCAAGGTTGTGTCTGTGTGTGTGAAACACATAACGGGCCTTATAACTCCGCCGTTTTTCGAGCACGAATCGCTTCAAATTTGCTGTGAGCCCTAACGGGTCGATGGCAACGGCAAACCGCAACCGAGGCGGCGCGTGTCATTTGCGCGGTTTGGCACAATGCGCGAAACGCAGTATCACCTTTCCTGAAAACGCGGCCTACTCAGCTTGTACCCGTACGCTCCGCATTGCCTTCGAATTTGGCAGGTCGATGACCGGGGACGGTGACTATCAGTGTACCAAATTGGAAGCGAATCGATTCATAAATCTCGCGCGCGATAAGTGCCGCTTCACCTTTTCACAAACCGAATCGCTTCGGTGTAACAGACAACGGGACATTGACTCGTGTAGTTTGCGGGGTGGGGGAGGGGTTGTCCGGGGGCCCGGGGGGGGGTGGCGGTGGGGAGTACAGCGCTATGAGGTGAGAAGAAGCGAATCGATTCATCGAAGGAAGGAGAGACACAAAAGTAATAGCGGATGTGTGGGGGTGGTGCGTAGGTGGGGTGGGGGGGTGGGTGTGGGTGGATAGGAGGGCGGAGAAGGAGAGACACAAAAGTAATATATAATATTTCGTGGACCAAAAAAAACTGCTGCTCAGCATTACCGGTACTTCGCATTTACTAGGCATTACCGTTACTAG
>CM065699.1:16634627-16637127 GCA_017654935.2 Phymorhynchus buccinoides
TTTTAATCCCCCATATCACCCCCCCCCCCCCCCCTAGCTACCTCAGGCTCAACGTACCCTGCTTGAGTGTTTTTGTACCCTCCTTTCTGCTGTCCATCAAGTGTCAAGCTGTCAGCGTGACGTCATCACAATGAAATCACGATGACAGACACGTAATTAAAGGGAGACGAGCGATCGTCAGCAGGCTACCTTCTATAGTGGGACGAAAAAGCAAGTTGTAAAGAGAGAGAGAGAGAGAGAGAGAGAGAGAGAGAGAGAGAGAGAGAGACAGAGACAGAGACAGAGACAGAGAGACAGAGAGCGAACGCACAAATTTAATTTAGAGAGAGAGAGGGCGGAGAAGAGAGTGAGAGACAGACGGACAGAAAGAGAGAGAGCGCGAGAGAGAGAGAGGAGAGAGAGAGAGACAGAGAGAGAGACGGTGAGTAAGAAAGAGAGAGAGGTGTGGGGTTGAGTGTGTGTGTTAAAAATAGTTATTTGTCTTTGGAGTTCATTTATGTAACCTAGTAGTTCTCGACCCAAGTTGAAAGAAGAAGAATACTGTCAAAAATAGGTAAATATATAAGAAAGAGAGAAGAGAGAGAGAGGAGAGAGAGAGAGAGAGAGAGAGAGAGAGAGAGAGAGCGAGAGAAGAGACAGACAGACAGACAGACAGCTAGAGACACAGAAAGAGAGAGGAGGGAGGGAGGAAAAAGAGAGGGAAAAAAAATTATGTATCTAATTTTGTCTGTCTGCCTCAATCTCTTTGCCTCTGCCCCCCCCCCCCCCCCCTCCCCTACACACACACACACACACTCCTTCTCTCTCAGTTTGTCTCTGTCTGTTTTCTCTCTCTCTCTCTCTCTCTCTCTCTCTCTCTCTCTCTCTCTCTCTCTCTCTCTCTCTCTCTCTCTCTCTCTCTCTCTCCTCTCCATCTCTCTCTCTCTCTCTCTCTCTCCTTTATTTTTAGTCCCCGAGCCGAAGGTTCGGGGAGCTATTGTTTTTGTCTGGTCCGTCCGTCCGGTGTCCGTCCGGCGTGCCTCCGTCCGTCCGGCTATTCGTCCGTTTTTCTCAAATACTATTCAGTCTATCATCATCAAATTTGGTATACTAGTTTGCCAAGATGCAAGCTATCCACTGATGTATTTAGTTTTACATTAAGGTCAAGGTCGCGCCAGTTACGGGGTTCAAACCCCGAAACACATAATCGCTAATATCTCGCGAAGTTTTGCATGTATTTCAATGCAGTTTTTTCACAACATTTCTTGATGAATGGTCTATAACACAGTTGTCATGAATTTTTCTGTGCGCGCGTGTGCGCATGATCGCGCGCGCTCAAATCACTGGTCCGAACCCCAAGGCTATAATTTTATATAAAAAAAACTATTCAGTCTATTATCGTCAAATTTGGTATACTTGTTGCACAAGATGCAAGCTATCCACTGATGTACTTAGTTTTACATTAAGGTCAAATTGACTCCATTCCTTATTTCGGAGTACCTTGGCGATGCTGCGAGGGGACTTTGCAGCCGCCCGGCGTTGCACTTGTTTATGTGTTTGTTTCTCGCCTTCCTCCTTCTGTTTCTTTTTCTTATGCAGATTTGGTGTATAATTATGTGAATGTCATTAGTATGGGGCTATGGCCTTGATCTGATTAAACTTTCGTATTCGTAATCTTTGTCTCTCTCTCTCTCTCTTCTCCCGCCTCTCTCTCTCTCTCTCTCTCTCTCTCTCTGCCTCTCTCTCTCTCTCTCTCTCTCTCTCTCTCTCTCTCTCTCTCTCTCTCTCTCTCTCTCTCTCTCTCTCTCTCTCTCTCCCTCCCTCCCTCCCTCCCTCTCCACCCCCCTACCCCCAGGCTGCCCTCTTGCTATGTATGTGATAACGATCAGGATGTAAAACCTGGTAGACAGCTGTCAAATGCAGAAGGATGACTTGTTTTAATCACCCCCCCCCCCCCCCCCCCCCCCCCCTGCTACCCCCACGTCCCCTTTTTTCATTTCCCTCCACATCCCTAAGCTCCTACCAACCCCACTCCCACCCACCCCTATCCACCCCAAACAAAAAAACAAAACAAAAAACAACACAACGCGCTCTGTCTTCTATTTTATTCCTATTTTAATGTTATCCAGTGTCAATCTTTCTTTGTTTCTTTCTTTTTTTACTTTCTTTCTTTGTTTCTTTCTTTGTTTCTTTCTGTCTTTCTTTCTTCCGTCCTTTCTTTCTTTCGTTTATCTATTGGCTAAATTGCAGTGTAGACAACCGTCGCATATTAACGAATCTCGGGGTCTCAAAATCTGGTTCTTTCAGTTTCGTGACAATAACCATAGGCTGATCCTATTCCTCCCCCCCCCCCCCCCCCCCCCCCGAGAACGTGACTGTGTCCTCCTTCCCAACCTTTTTTCCTCTTCCACCCCACCCCGATCTGCCTATCAACTTCTAGCTGGCCCCCCCCCCCCCCCACACACCACACACAACACTACACACAACTCCCCTCTCATCTCTGTTTCCCTGCAGCCTTCAG
>CM065699.1:16642127-16644627 GCA_017654935.2 Phymorhynchus buccinoides
AATCATTCAGAAACGCAATGACACACATTCATGCACACACATACACACAAGCAAACACATTCACACTCACAACACAACACACACACACACACACACAACACACACACACACACACACACACAAACAGCACGCACAGCACACACGCACGCACGCACACGCCACACACGCACGCACACACACACACACACACACAACCACATGCGCAGAGGCACATACTCACTCACTTCACACATACACACAAACAACTACACATACACACACACACACACACAACACACCACACACACACACACACACACACACACACACACCCCACACACACATTTCACCACACATACACCCCCCCCCCCCCCATAATATTACCACCGTATTACCCCCTATTACCCCCACCCCCCCCCACACACACACACACACACACACTATTGCCACCCTCCCCCTTTTCTTTACTTCCTACTTGATTGATTTTAATTTGGGTTTTTTCGAAACTACCTCTTCTTCATCTTCTATGAGGAAGCTGCTTTCCCCCTTCTTCCCTCCCCCAGCCCCCCATGTTCCCACTCACCCTTCCATCACCATTAACCCCCACCCCCCAATTATTCCCCAATCCCCAGAGAGCTGACGCAAGTCTCAACCAACAAATAATGATTATTATTCTTCCTTTGACGTATTGGTTTAGCCTTGTTTAGTTCTGCCTCGTTCCTTTATTTCTAGTTATCGTTTTGTTGGGTTCGTGTAACACGATAGGATCCTGTGATTGATCTAAGAGGTGTTGTGCTTTATTATTTTAACTAAGTGTGTGTGTGTGTGTGTGTGTGTGTGCTGTGTGTGTGTGTGTGTGTGTGTGTGTGTGTGTGTGTGTGTGTGTGAGAGGTTGTGTTTGTGTTTGGGGGGGGGGGGGGGGGGGGGGGGTGTAGATGGCTGGATGGGTGTCTCTGTGTGTGTGTCAGTGTGTGTGTTTGTGTGTGCGCGTGAGCATACATGTGTGTGTGTGGTGTGTGTCGCCGTCCGTTTGTGTGTGCCTATGTATGTGCACTGTGTGCGAGCGTATGTGTGTAAGCGTATGTGTGTACATGCTTGCGCGTGTATGTGTGTGCTCACGCGCGTCTCTCTCTCTCTGTCTCTCTCTCTCTCGTCTGTCTCTCTCTCTCTCTGTCTCTCTCTCTCTCTCTCTCTCTCTCTCTCTCTCTCTCTCTCTCTCTCTCTCTCTCTCTCTCTCTCTCTCTCTCTCTGCGTGCTTGTGTATGTGTGGTTGTGTGTGTGTGTGTGTGTGTGTGTGTGTGTGTGTGTGTGTGCGTGCGCGTGCGTGCTTGTGTGCGTGCGTGTGTCTGCGCGTGCGAGCATGTACACACATTTGTAACCATTGTAGTTCATAATGGCCTGTTTAACTGGCCAGGATACAAGATACAAATAAGCTCACTTTATGCTGATAGACAATGATCTGGATGTACTTTTAAAGTTATCGAGTGGTAAGATGCATGAGTTAAGTATAAGATCATAATCCTTATCAATGTCTCAGTGTATGATTAGTATGTACGACATTGTCAGGTCCTATACTCTTCTCTTTGTCAACCGATTTGTTTTTCGTTTACATTTACCCAATATCAAGAAGACGACAATAGTGCTGCATGCGTTAACTACATCCTCCTACTTCTCAGGTCTGCATACATCGACTTTGACATCATTCGTACATGCTAGCACACAAACACGAACGTGCACACACTTTAAGCACACACAATCAGTATTCTCACTCGCACACACGCATGGTGCTTGTTTGTATGCGGGTTTAACCCTTTCGCCGTCAGTCATTTTTCAGCCTAAAAATACCATTAAACTTAACTGGGTACACACACACACACACACACACACACACACACACACACACACACACACACACACACACACACACGCACGCACGCACACACACACACACACGCACACGCGCGCACGCGCACACGCACACACACACACACACACACTTTTTAGTATGATTTACAGCACACATGTCGATGATGATATAGTTTGACAGCCGAAAGCTCCGATATCATGCATCAATAGATGTGTGTGTGTGTGTGTGTGTGTGTGTGTGTGTGTGTGTGTGTGTGTGTGTGTGTGTGTGTGTGTGTGTGAAGTGTGTGTGTGTGTGTTTGTTAATATGTGTGTGTAGTATTGTGTGTGCGCTCTTGCGTGCGTGTTTGAAGTATGTGTGCGCCCGTGTGCATCCGTGAGCGTGCATTGAAGTTTGTGGTTCATTTGCTTTGTATGTGTGCGCGTGTTCACGCGCACTCATGTCAATCACTCAAGGGTGCATACGTGCATATATGCATAGCTTTGAAGTACTATAAGCTTTCTGAGCATCAAGATGCGGTTATCATGTATTTCGACCTACACGATTGCCCAAGCTACTGGACATGGCCTGGACGCACGAGCACACAGGTAAACCCATTTATATCTTCTTCGCTCAGACAGTTTCCTGTCAATTATGAGCGCAGATGCATCATGC
>CM065699.1:16659627-16662127 GCA_017654935.2 Phymorhynchus buccinoides
ATTTATCGATATGATCGCATCTGTTCGCTTGTTTTCAAATACTAGGTCAAGCGCCATTCGTGTTTCTATCTGCCGTTTAAAGACCCAGTGACGCACCACGATTAATTGCCTTGGGTTTTTTCTGGGTAGCTGCGATCCACATTAAATTTCCCCAACTTGAAAATAAGGCTGCTCTTTAAACTGATGTTTGGGTTTGAAATTGAGGCCATTTATATGGGAGTCAGACTTGGTCAAAACAAGATTTCCTTCCAGTTATAAGAGGGAAAACACGTGAAGCCCGTGATTTTGATACGTGATCTGGTGGATCTTTAAGTATCTACGTTGTATGCAAATACAATGAATCTGGAGCGTGCAAAACCACAAAATAAGAGATTATGTTTTATTGAAAGATAGCCTTCTTTCTTTCTTTTTTTACCAATTTAAAACTGCTCAAGAGTACGTTTATTTGACTTGGCATTTTGTTGTTAATATGTTTCTTTTCATTAATTTTTGGGGGAATAATTATCTGGAATAGTGTGTGTCCCGCCAGTTTCGAGGGGTGAATGCCAGAACTGCCCATCTGTGCTCTTTATTCCTTTTGAGATAGACCGTTCTGGCAGGCACCCCTCGGTTTGCTTTTTGTATGAAACGGAAGTTGAATAATCATTATTTTTATGACTGCTGTTTTTATTGAGTGTTTTAGGTGAGAAACGTTTCTTGAACACAACAAAAGACAGAGATTGGGATGGTAAAGTTTCTGTTGTAAATTCCTTAATAAATATTATTTCAGTTTGTTTTCTATTTGTTTCTTTCACCAACAACACCCCCCCTCCCTCTCCCCATATCCCCCCCCCCCTCTATCTCTTCTCTTCCTCCCTCTCCTCTCTCCCTCTCTCTCTCTCTCTCACAGACTCACTCTCTCTCTCTCTCTCTCTCTCTCTCTCTCTCTCTCTCTCTTCTCTCCCTCCCTCTTCTCCCTCTCTCTCTCTCTCTCTCTCTATCTCCTCTCTCTCTCTCTCTCTCTCTCTCTCTCTCTCTCTCTCTCTCTCTCTCTCTCCCTCTCTCTCTCTATCTCTCCTCTCGTGCCCTTCGTTTTCGTTCTCGTTCTCTCACTGTTTGAGTTATTTCTTTCTTTAGCCACTCGATGCCAATGACGGCAAGTCGTCGACATTTTCGGCGTTAATCAGATAGTTCTTGTAGAAAATATTTTGTTTGAAAAACACGAAAAAGCAACCCCCAATGCCCAACCCTTTATAATGTTCTAGCATATCTATAATACAGACAGACAGACAGACAGACACAGACAGACAGACAGACACACACACACCACACACACACACACACACACACACACACACACACACACACACACACATACACACACACACACACACACACACACACACACACACACACACACACACACACACACACACACACACACACTTCATTATCTGTCCATCATCCTACCGTCAAAGGAAAAAGATTTCAAGGGGCATTTCATTTGCCAAGGGCATGACCCACGCACACTTTTTTTTTTGGGGCGGGGGGTGGGGGGGGGGGGGGGGGGGGGTTGCATGTGTTTGATGAATGCGTTTGGCTTGATTATTAATGGATTTAGCTGTGAGAGTGTTTGATAGCAATAAACTGCAGGTCAGAGAGATAGCGGCAAGGGGAAAGGGTTGATTCCAATGAAAGTGGTAATAGGGGTGTGGCATTCTCAACATGGATTTCTTCTCAACATGTATGCGCATATGCGAAGATGCAGGGATAGGTTTAGGGTTAGGAATAGGGTTAGGGATAGGTTCAGGGTCAATTCAGTGTCGAATACACAAAAGATAAAATTTGATGGTACGTCATGATCGATTTCGCACATGCGCAGACGTGCTGAGAACCAATCCATTTTGAGAATACCACAGGGGATATGAGAGAGGAAGAAAGAGATGGAGGGGGGTAGAGAGAGGGGTGGGGGAGAGGGGGTAGGATACAGGGGAAGGTGTGGAGTTGGGAGAAAAGACTATTTAGATATGGGTCTCTGTGTAAAGGGGTTAGGGGGAGGGGAATGACTTGTAATGATATATGTTTGTTTTTTTAAAGAGAGAAAGAGAAACGAAGCGAAACGAAATGTTATTGATTTGTTGATTGATTGATTGATTGTTTTTATTTATTTATTTATTTAAAGAAGGCTGATGTCTGACTTCTTTATGTGAATAGACATTTAGGGAAATAGGCAAACATCCGCTGTATGTGTTAAAAGAGAGAGAGATGGGGAGAGAGAGAGAGGGATAGAGAGAAAGAGAGAGAGGGAGAGAGAGAGAGAGAGAGAGAGAGAGAGAGAGAGAGAGAGAGAGAGAGAGAGAGAGAGAGAGAGAGAGAGAGAGCATGCTTGTGTTTTTTTAATATATATTTTATTGTGTATGTTCTTTCTCTTTTTATCCCATCTCTTTTGTATGATGCATTTTGTTATAAATAGGTCTATATTATTATATAATTATGAGACTACAGGTGCATTACTATAGTA
>CM065699.1:16667127-16669627 GCA_017654935.2 Phymorhynchus buccinoides
CGACATATGTGTGTTGAGTGACACAGTGGTAGCGCGTTCGCCTCGTGTCAAATGAACCCGAGTTCGAACCTGGGTACAGGGGATTTTCCCTCTCACTTTGCACTAGGCCTTACGGTCTGAACGTGGAGTCTTTCGGATGAGACAATAAACCGAGGTCCCGTGTGCCCATGCACTTAGCATACATTAAACCCAGCGGCAACAAAAAAGTTGTCATTTGGTCAAAGTTTACCACCCCTCCCTTTCCTTCCTCATGGAAAACAAAAAACTAAAGTGGGTGGCGCGCCTCTGGCTGCGACGCGCTCTCCAGGTGGGAGCAACCCGACTTTCACAGAGACGCCCCTGTGACTATAAAGTACCTAATACCTAATATGTAGTAGAGACGGGGAAACAATGAGGGTGACACACGGAGATGGGGTTAGAGCCAGGTCTGCAAGTGAGGCTGATCTATGGCTGTCGTTGAACGGAGGCCCTTGCTTCACCAGATTGAAGTTAGGCCATCTCATCGATGTGCCCCCGTCTCTATATTATGTCCCCGTGTCTATGTGTCCCCGTGTTTGTGTGCTCCCGTTTCTGTGTTGCCAATTTTGTCTCTATGTGTTCCCGTCTCTTCTTCTTCTTCTTCTTCATCTTCTTCTTCTTCTTCGATCACTCAGTCTCCTGTCAGTTATGAGCGCAGATGCGTCATGCTGCCGTTATGCGCCTAACTAAGAAATAGTTAGGCCCAGCTAGTCCGACTTCGGCTGGAGGAAATGGTTTTTGAAAGTGCTTCATAATAAAAAATAAAAAAAGGCAGGAGAATGGACCGGGTAAGGCAGAAATATAGTAGATGACAGTAAGCAAAAGGGAAAAGGCAGACTCAAAGAGAGTGACAGATTAGAGGAAGTTACAAGCACAGAATTTCCAGAAGGTGGGGGAACTATTTATGCAAATGATCCCCCGGGATCCCCACGGGGGGGGGGGGGGGCGTCTCTATATGTCCCCGTCTCTATGTGTCCCCCTCATTGTGCCCCCCGTCTCTATATGTCCCCGTGTCTATGTGTCACCCTCATTGTGCCCCCCGTCTCTATATGTCCCCCATCTCTATGTGTCACCCTCATGTGCCCCCCGTCTCTATATGTCCCCCCGTCTCTATGTGTCACCCTCATTGTGCCCCCGTCTCTATATGTCCCCGTGTCTATGTGTCACCCTCATTGTGCCCCCGTCTCTATGTGTCCCCGTGTCTATGTGTCACCCTCATTGTGCCCCCGTCTCTCTATGTGTCACCCCCGTCTCTATGTGTCACCCTCATTGTGCCCCCCGTCTCTATATGTCCCCGTGTCTATGTGTCACCCTCATTGTGCCCCCCGTCTCTATATGTCCCCCCGTGTCTATGTGTCACCCTCATTGTGCCCCCCGTCTCTATATGTCCCCGTGCCTATGTGTCACCCTCATTGTGCCCCCCGTCTCTCTATATGTCCCCGTGTCTATGCGTCACCCTCATTGTGCCCCCGTCTCTATATATGTCCCCGTGTCTATGTGTCACCCTCATTGTGCCCCCGTCTCTATGTTATGTCCCCGTGTCTATGTGTCACCCTCATTGTGTCCCCGTCTCTATATGTCGTGTCTATGTGTCACCCTCATTGTGCCCCCGTCTCTATATGTCCCCGTGTCTATGTGTCACCCTCATTGTGCCCCCGTCTCTATAATTATGTCCCCGTGTCTATGTGTCACCCTCATTGTGCCCCCGTCTCTATATGTCCCCGTCTCTATGTGTCACCCTCATTGTGCCCCGTCTCTATATGTCCCCGTGCCTATGTGTCACCCTCATTGTGCCCCCGTCTCTATATGTCACCCCTGTTTCTATGTGTCACCCTCATTGTGCCCCCCGTCTCTATATGTACCCGTGTCTATGTGTCACCCTCATTGTGCCCCCCGTCTCTATATGTCCCCACCGGTGTCTATGTGTCACCCTCATTGTGCCCCCGTCTCTATTTGTCCCCGTGTCTATGTGTCACCCTCATTTGTGCCCCCGTCTCTATGTGCACCCCGTCTCCATTATGCCCCCCCCCCCCCCCCCACCCCCCCCACCCCCCCCCCCCCCCCCCCCCCCCGTGTCTATGTGTCACCCTCATTGTGCCCCCCGTCTCTATATGTCCCCGTGTCTATGTGTCACCCTCATTGTGCCCCCGTCTCTATATGTCCCCCCGTGTCTATGTGTCACCCTCATTGTGCCCCCGTCTCTATATGCCCCCCGTGTCTATGTGTCACCCTCATTGTGCCCCCGTCTCTATATGTACCCCCCGTGTCTATGTGTCCCCCTCATTGTGTCCCCGTCTCTATATGCCCCCCCGTGTCTATGTGTCACCCTCAATTTGCCCCCCCGTCTCTATATGTCCCCGTGTCTATGTGTCACCCTCATTGTGCCCCCGTCTCTATATGTCCCCCCCCGTGTCTTTGTGTCACCCTCATTGTGCCCCCGTCTCTATATGTCCACCCCCCGTGTCTATGCGTCCACCCTCAT
>CM065699.1:16674627-16677127 GCA_017654935.2 Phymorhynchus buccinoides
CTAATCACGAGAAGGATAGGAATATCGGCATGTGATAAGGATGTAACCGGCGCGTGATTGTTCGGTACTAGTATGCATAATATTATAGCCTCATCTTGTGACGTGACGACTGCTATAAACCAATCACAGGCTTTCATTGTTTGAAAGTGAGGGCTATAATTTGAGTAGTAAGAAAAAGTTAGCCTACACATACTTTTCACACAAGACGCTGAAACCTGGCTAGAGCAACATTGCAGACTCAACCTCTCTCCCAGCCAGTCATAATCGCCCAACTAGTGAGTGATGGCTGGTGATTGAGACTTGTTGTTTGTTTGATCCTATTTTTGATCTAGATCCTATGTTCAATGATGAATAAGGAGTAGATAGATCTGTTATTGAAAAGAAGTGGTAAACATTCTGTTCTATTTATGTGCACTGATTATTTGGGTGTGTGTGTTTTTGACTTTAACTCTTTTGGTACCAGAACCGGATTTTATGCCTACTAACCCTTTTGTCTATTTTTAGTAGGAAGCCTGTGGGTTGCAATCCTGCACGTTATGATACCATTCCTTTCCAGGTGTTGGATGGAGAGTGACGTTGGCTTGATCACCTTTTATGTTTTACTGATCTCAGTTTGTTAACTGAAATTCAGTTTATTTATTAACCAGTGCTATTGTACAAGGGCAGCCTTCTAGCCGGTTGGGATCCACTAATTCCCTGCTGACTGAAGCCCCTTGTCTTTAAGCCATAGAGATCTACATCCACCTTCTCCTGTGATTATCAGTAGGGCATCGTGGTCAGGACGCACAATCCCTGACTCACAAGCACCAAGACGGGAACGCCGCCAATCCGCGAGGAGAACACGCCTGAACCGTGCCATCCCGCGAAGCCGTAACCGGAACGACTGGGAGCTACTCTCACCTGACGAGCAGGCCCAGCCACCCCAGCACTCGCCGATCACTACGGAGGAACTTGACAACAGCTAAGTCCACCGGACCGCGCCAATCATTTGAACTTTCCCCCTGGCACTGAAGACACTAAGTGACCCTTCTCGCTTGGGGCTAACCTTCTAGAAAGACAAAAGTCTTGTAAATCCTTTCGGATTTCATTGTCATTGTTTTTCATTCATATTTTGTTTTGGCGCCATTGAGCTGCTTTATTATTATTGTTGCATAATCTTATGCAGATTTTGTGAGTAAATAAAATACAAGTGTCAAATAATCCTGAACCCTTTGGTCAGACTGATGAGAGTGGGAGTCTTGTCATTTCATGTAAAACCCTACTTCTCTCTATCTGCCATTAAGAGCAAATCAACCACTTGTATTTCTTACAATCATATGAGCCAGAACCCGGGCACAAATATAAATTTATTAGATGAAAAGGGGCCGGGAAAGTTGCTCATCTCCCATACCCTAGAGAAGTGGGCTAAAGGCAAATTTTCTACTTGAAAATTTAACACACTAAAAGTCTTCCCTAGGGACTTAGCCTTTTAACCCATTACCTCGTCACACTAGCTATTTGGCCATACCAGGCAGCGGGATTTCTCCCTGCTCTTACCGACTTTCAACTGCCTTGGGATTTTTACGTGCGTAAAGCGCACGGTGTCAGACTAGATTTAAGTCCTCATCCGAAGGACTGGACGTTCAGTTCGATTTTCCTGTCGAACCAGAAAGAAAGGGCGAGGAGGCCAGGATTCGAACCTAACCCGGGTCACTCACGCTGCAGTCACGCATTACATTTGGCAGGCGAACGTCTTAACCACTCTGCCACCTGTCTCCTGAGAAAGACTGAGATGAGAAAACGGGGAAAAGGCGAATACGAGAAA
This sequence comes from Phymorhynchus buccinoides, assembly GCA_017654935.2. Lineage (NCBI taxonomy): Eukaryota > Metazoa > Mollusca > Gastropoda > Neogastropoda > Raphitomidae > Phymorhynchus > Phymorhynchus buccinoides. The sequence goes on from CM065699.1 coordinate 16,676,432, forward strand.
TGGATAGATAATGTGGTATTGTTGGGTTGGGGGGGGGGGGGGGGGGGGCGGTAGAAGGGAGGGGGGAACGGGAAGGGGAAATAAGGGGGGAAGCGGAGAGCTAATAGAGTGACCGAGAACTGACCGGCTGTGTTTAGTACCGATCATACCCCCGAGGGGATACCAGGGGGGGGGGGGGGGGGGGGTCTTTTGTATAAATAGTTCCCCCACCCTTCTGGAAGTTCTGTGCTTGTAACTTTCTCTAATCCAGCCACTCTGCCTTTTTCCCTTTGCTAACTGTCATCTACTGTCTTTCTGCCTTACCGGTCCATTCTCCTGCCTTTTTTCAAGAAACACTTTCAAAAACATTTCCTAGAGCCGAAGTCGGACATGCTGGGCCTAACTATTTGTTAGTTAGGCGCATAACGGCAGCATGGTGCATCTGCGCTCATAATTGACAGGAAACTGTCTGGGCGATCGAAGAAGAAGAAGAAGTAGCGATCACTGCCGATAATCCTCCGCCCTTTTGCCTCACACTCTTCCCTTCTGCAAACCACACATTTGCCTCTCATAAGCTCAATCGGTTTTTTTTCTCTATTTCCCCTTTCCCCTTGCCCTAGTTTGTCTGATATTTCTTCAGTCAGTTTTGTGTCCTCCTCCAGGCGGAATGATGTTTATTTATTTAAGACCACCTCGTGCCTTGACTGTTTCCGTGAT
>CM065699.1:16682127-16684627 GCA_017654935.2 Phymorhynchus buccinoides
AACAGATTCTTCTTCGAGCGCTCAGACAGTTTCCTGTCAATTATGAGCACGGATGCGTCATGCTGCCGTTATGCGCCTAAGTAAGAAATAGTTAGGCCCAGCATGTCCGACTTCGGCTGGAGGAAATCTTTTTGAAAATGTTTCTTGAAAAAAAAAAGAAGACAGGAGAATGGACTATGGTAAGGCAGAAAGATAGTAGATGACAGTAAGCAAAGGGAAAAGGCAGAGTCAAAGAGAGTGACAGATTAGAGGAAGATACAAGCACATAACTTCCAGAAGGTGGGGGAACTATTTATGCAAAAGACCCACCCGGAATCCCCACGGGGGGGGGGGGGGGGGGGGGGGGGGATACAGATTCAGTACTATATTATACCCGCAAGCTCAAACTACAGTCCATGATCGCTTCTCGGCCTTTTGGCTAAGACAGTGATTCAGGAACATAAATTTTTGTTGATGCCATGGTTGGTTTGTTCAGCCCGTCGTACATGGCGAAAGCCGATACGCGACGTTAAACTGAACTTCCACTACAGTCCTCCAGTCCTATGGCTGTGTGTTATCTTTCCTCAGTTGGCATTAGCCTGAAGTGGGGAACAACAGCGAAGTGAGAGCTGTATGCTACATGATCTTCTACGGTACTAGCTGTTTCCGACCATGACTGGCGGATGGGGGGGGGGGATGGGGTGGGGGTGGGGGGGCTGCTGCTATCCCGGCGGGCTGGGCTAAAATTTTGTTTTTAGTGGAGAAGCCTTGCCCAGGATGCATCCCACTCTCTCGGCCACACACACACACACACACACTGTCTTTCTATTTCTTCTCTCTCTCTCTCTCTCTCTCTCTCTCTCTCTCTCTCTCTCTCTCTCTCTCTCTCTCTCTCTCTCTCTCTATCTATCATCTATCTATCTTTACACATTCGCACGTACGCACACACCACCCATGAGCACCACCCCCCCCCCCCACCCACCCCACCCCCCACCCACCCCCACACACACACACATACACACACACATACACACGCACACACATACATATATACACACACACGCGCGCGTGCACACGCACGTACATACACACACACACGCGCACACGCGCGCACACGCGCACACACACACACACACACACACACACACACACACACACACACACACACACACACACACACACACACACACACACACACACACTATCGCTTTCACTCTGTTTCTTCCTCTCTTTTTTTTTCTCAGCGTCTCTCGCCTTCTGTATTCCCACCGTCCTCTCTCTGTCACCTCTGTGACGTGTACGCACCTCTGGCAGAAAAAAGAAAGAAAGATCCTTGAACAATTCTAGAGAAAGAAAGGGTTCTGCCATTGACATGTCCTTGTCTCCAAGTAGAGTGGTAGGCAGGGTGGCCGAGAGGTAACGCGTTCGCCTCTGGAACAACACTAACCAGGATGATTGTCCCGAACGCAGCAGTTTAACCCCTTGACTGCCACCAACGTATTACGTACTGACCTGAAGACATCACTGATGACGTCATCAGATGAAGAGGAATAACCCTGATAGGCTGGATTTTGCTCCAACACAGTCAAGAGAACTATATCCCCAGATTGGCTCTATCAGTTGTCTTTTTTTTTATTGAATGATTTTCCCAATGATTGTTTACTTTATTTTTTGTTCTGGCAGTCAAGGGGTTAACCATTTCTGGGGGAAAGAGGGGGGGGGGGAGGGGAGGTTTGCAGTATTGCAGATGCCAACTTTTCTTTACCTTGGAAAGTGGCTGGCGGCAAAAGGGTTAATGTTCTTCTCATCCCATAAAGAGTCTGTGTTCTCACTGTCTGTGGATCAGCCTCCCCCGAAGACGGAGTGTGGCTGCCCACGTGGCGGGGTAAGCAAAAATGATCACGCACATAGCATGTTCTCATCCGTCGCTGATGCACTTGTACCGTAGCGTTTCAGAGTTCTTCCCTGGAGTGTTTTTACCCAGGGCCTGTATTCACGTTGATATTGTGCTAAGGGTCAAAGGGGGGTAATTTGTAGGATAGGGGGCAGGGCGAGAATGGGTGCGCGTGCATGTATGAATGACGCGAGAGAGAATGAGAGGCGGGAATGATGAGAGTGTGACGCTGGGAGGCTGGAGAAGACGGACCGGGCTGCAAGATGGGGACGAACTGGAAGGCGATGTGAAGAGGTGGCCACGACGAGGAGGCGAGGTGAGGATGTAGGGCGAGGTAGATAGAAGCGGGGTTGGGATGGGAGGGTAGGGGGAGGTTAAGAGTAGGGATTCACTAACATATAGCATGAGACTTAGCATCATGCTAACTTAGAAGCTCTTCCAAAAGTCCTATTAAATCCTATAGGACGCTGGAAGAGCTTCTAAGTTAGCATCATGCTAAGTATCATGCTATCTCAACGTGAATACAGGCCCAGGGTAATAAGCCAACAACAACATTCTCAACTACAGTCTTGGTCCACTTGTTTGTGTCGTTTTAGGTTGGACTGGTTGGACTGCACAAAATCATGA
>CM065699.1:16689627-16692062 GCA_017654935.2 Phymorhynchus buccinoides
TCCCTCTCTCTCTCTACCTCTCTCTCTCACCGCCTCTCCTCTCTCTCTCTACTCTAGTCTCTCTACTCTCTCTTTCTCTCTCTCCATCCTCTCCTCCTCTCTCCTCTCCTCTCTCTCTTTCACCGCCTCTCTCTCTCTCTCTCTCTCTCTCTCCTCTCTCTCCCTCTCTCCTCTCTCTCCTCTCTCTCTCTCTCCTCTCCCTCCTTTATTTCTTTTTTTTTCTTATCTTTCTTTCTTCTGTCTTTTTGTTTTTGTCCATGTTCCCTCTTCCGTTCCTGTGTCTGCATTTTGTTTTCTTTTTGTATTTTTGTTGTCTTTATTTTATTTTTATTATCTCTCTCTCTCTCTCTCTCTCATCTATCTCTCTCTCTCTCTCTCTCTCGTCCTCCTCTTCTCACTCTCTCTCTCTCTCACCTCTCTCTCTCTCTTTCAATCTCTCTGTCCTTTTTTCCTTTTCTTTCTTTTCTTTCTTCCTCGATCTTGTTTGTTTGTGTTTTTTTCTTATCTTCTGTTCTTTCGTGTTGTTCTTTTTGTACGATAGCTCTGCAGGCCAAAGGGATGGGTCTTCTATCCATTCTTCCTCTTCCTCCGGCTTTTTCCTTCTGTCCTCGTCTATCTTTTTATGGAAGAATTTGGAGAGACATTGGAATAGGAACGAGGCTGTGCCATTTCTTTATTTTCAGTATCGGTACTCTGTTTGTCTGTCTGTCTTCTGTCTCTCTCTCTCTCGCTCTCTCTCTCTCTATCTCTCACTCTCTCTCATCTCTCTCTCTCTCTCACTCTCTCTCTCTCTCTCTCACACCCACACAACACACACACAACACCTCTCTCTCTCTCTCTCTCTTTCATCCCTATCTCTCTCTCTCCTTTATTTTTTTCTTTTCTTGATCTTTCTTCTTTCTGTTGTCTTTTTGGTTTTTCCTGTTGTCTCTTCCGTGAGAGAGATAGAGGAGGAGAGAGAAGAGAGAGAGAGAGAAGAGAGGAGAGAGAGAGAGAGAGAGAGAGAGAGAGAGAGTAGGCGGAGAGAGAGAGAGAGAGAGAGGAGAGAGAGAGAGAGGGAGAGAGAGAGAGAGAGGGGGGACACTAAACACTGAAACATGTAAATAACGTTTTTCGGTGTTCAGTGTTCATTGTTCTCTCTTCTCTCTCTGTCTCTCTCTCTCATTTATGTATTATAGCATGAAAGAAAAAATCTCAGTGAATATGCCGCTCCTACCCTACTCTGGAAGGACTGAAAAGTTAGTGCATTTGAAATGCAGAATAGTTTGCTTTGATAAAGCTTTTCTGTGTCCCATATATATTATATATCGTAATTCCTTTTGCGACGTTTTGTTTTTTGACGTAATTGTAAGCCTTATACGTCATTTGTTTTGTCTATAAAAAGTCTACGGTGATGCGAAATATTTAAAATAAATAAACAAGGCTTATTTGGAGTTGTTTTCCGACTTTGTATTTTTTGTTAAAATAAGTTTTTTATAATATTATATAATTAAAGTCCATTCACGGCACAAACTGTGCAACACACACTTTAATATTTGTTTCCCTTCTCTTTACTTTTACTTAACGCAAATTTTCGCTGGTGTTAGCGTCTACTGGTTAATGACAGACTGATCACAAAATTGAGAAGAAAAAACACCCACGTAAACTTTCCTCTTATGTATTATATAAGTTGCTTTGCTAAGAAAAAATTTGGTATCCAATGTAGGGGAAGACGGTATAAAGCGCATGGGCGGGTTAAGAAGCCCCCCCAATTATCTCATGAAATAAAGAAAATTTCAGTCAAATTTGGCCCATGAGACGAAATGCTTAGACATTAACGCTCGTCTCATGGGCAAATGAGACTGAAATTTCTTCATTTCATGAGATAATTGGGGTGGGCTTCGTACCCGCCCATGCCGCTTTTTACCCCATCTTCCCCTATGTTTTTGGAAACCTAATAACAACTCAATTACTTAACTTTACAACCTATGTTTTGTGTTTCTGAAAAGAACGAAAAGAAAATGTGCTGATTTACCTTTTCTCCCAATGGGGGAGTTTAGAAGACAATGCCTATGCAAAGCAGCTGTTTCGTCTTCGTGAAATACTCTTCCGTTTGCATGTCCGGCCTGCAGAGTGTCCAGCAGTGAGTGTTCAAGCTGGCCATAAGAACTTTCTACAGAGAAAGTTTTGTCCCTCTTAGCACCAGATTGAAAGTCACAATAAAGCAAACCATCACTTAATTCAACAGAAAGGTAAAAATATTATGTAAATAACAAATAATATATTTATATATATATATATATGTTTGTGTGTGCGTGGGCATGTGCCTGTGTGTGTGTGTCTGGTCTGTCTGTCTTCTGTCTGTCTTTCTGTCTGCCTCTCTCTGCCTGTCTGTCTTCGTTGTGGTTTGTTTTGCTGTTGTTCCATCACGACTGTTGCACGATTCCATCTCTGAA
>CM065699.1:16692562-16697562 GCA_017654935.2 Phymorhynchus buccinoides
CTTCGGGCTGGCTAAAATTTGTTTTTTAGTGGAGAAGCCTTGCCCAGGATGCATCCCCACTCTCTCGCGGCCCACATCACACACACACACGCTTCTTTCTATTCTCTCTCTCTCTCCTCTCATCTCTCTCTTCTCTCTTATCTCTCTCTCTCTCTCTCTCTCTCTCTATCTATCATCTCTTACACATTCGCACGTAACTCACACAAACCCATGATCACCCCCCACGCCCACCCACCCCACCCCCACCACCCACACACACACAATACACACACCATACACACGCCACCATACATATATCCACACCCGCGCGCGTGCACAGTCACGCACGTACATACACACACACGCACACGCGCGCACGCACACACACACACACACACACACAACACATCACACACACACACACACACACACACCACCACACACACGTATCGCTTTCCACTCTGTTTCTTCCTCTCTTTTTTTCCTCAGCTCTCTCGCCTTCTGGTATTCCACCGTCCCTCTCTCTGGTCACCTCTGTGAACGTGTAACGCACCATCTGGCCAGAAAAAAGAAAGAAAGTCCTTGAAACAATTCTAGAGAAAGAAAGGGTTCTGCCATTGGACATGTCCCTTGTCTCCAGTAGAGTGTAGCAGGGTCGAGAGGTAACGGCGTTCCGCCTCTGGAACGACACTGAACCCAGGATGAATTGTCCCGAACGCAGCAGTTTAAAACCCCTTGACTGCACCAACCGTATTACGTCCTGACCTTAAGACATCACTGTGATGCGTCATCATATGAAGAGAAATAACCCTGATAGGCTGGATTTGCCTCCACCACAGTCAAGAGAACTATTCCCCAGATTGCTCTATCATTTGTCTTTTTTTTATTGAATGATTTTCCCAATGATGTTTACTTTATTTTTTGTGATGGCAGTCAAGGGGTTTAACCATTTCTGGTGAAGAGGGGGGGGGGAGGGTAGGTTTGCTATTGCAAGGATGCCAACTTTTTCTTTCCTTGGAAAGTGGCTGGCGGCAAAAGGGTTAATGTTCTTCTCATCCCATAACGAGTCTGTGTTTCTCACTGTCTGTGGATCCCCTCCCCCGAAGACGAGTGTGGCTGCCCACGTGGGCGGGGTAGCAAAATGTCACGCACATAGCATTTTCTCATTCCGTCGCTGATTCACTGTAACCGAGCGTTTTCAGAGTTCTCCCTGGAGTGTTTTTTACCCAGGGCCTGTATTCCACGTTGATGTGCTAAGGGTCAAAGGGGGGGTAATTTGTAGGATAGGGGGCAGGGCGAGAATGGTGCGCGTGGCATGTTAGGAATGAGCGATAGAGAATGAGAGGGAATGATGAGAGTGTGACGCTGGGAGGCTGGAGAAGACGGACCGGGCGGCAAGTGGGGACGACTGGAAGGCGATGTGACGAGGTGGCCACGACGAGGATGCGAGGTGAGGATTAGGGCGCGTAGATAGAAGCGGGTTTGGATGGAGGGTTAGGGGGAGGTTAAGAGTAGGGATTCACTAACATATAGCATGAGACTTAGATTCATGCTAACTTAGAAGCTCTTCCAAAGTCCTATTAAATCCTATAGGACGCTGGAAGAGCTTCTAAGTTAGCATCATGCTAAGTATTATGCTATCTGCAACGTGAATACAGGCACAGGGTAATAAGAACACAACATTCTAACTTCAGTCTTGGTCCACTTGTTTGTGTCGTTTTAGGTTGGACTGGTTGGACTGCACAAAATCATGAATGAACTTTTTTTTTTAAATCACAGAAAATCAGTTAATTGCTTGATCGCCTTAGCATTTGGGTGGTGATATTTCACTGTCTATACTCCACGGATCTTCTAATAATTATGTTTTAGGTGGCTATGATGACGTCATAATGAATGTCAGCGTGTACACCCTGTACAAATCAGATGTAGTCCTAATTTTGATTATTTAAACACAGCCCCCTCACTGTTTTCTTTTGAACAGAATTGAGCCGTTTTTGATCAGATTTAGATTTGGACTCTATGTCGGTCACAGGGATGTCGTGATTGTTTTCCTTCCCTTTAATATCGTGACTGCAAACGCCTCATAAAGTGGGCTAGTGTCGGTTTTGATTATTTAAATTTGACCCAGTCTGTGGGGATATACAGAAAGATTCAGGATTTCATCCAGCATGCAGATACACAGCCCATTGTTCATGTTTTAATCGACAAACACAGTCGGATCTATTAAAGTTTAAAGTTTAGCTTCTAAGATACATCAGTTGCAGCAAACCATCAGGCGCAGATACCCAGATCGGCGCAATTGACTACTTTAAAAATAGGCACAATTGAGATGTAGCCGGTACACTGTCCCCCCCCCCCCCCCCACCCTCCAGTGCCTTGGCCCCTTACGTTAGAGGTGAATGTACCTGTCTCCTTTTCGAGTCATGGTCCGATGCACGTTTTTAATTCTTTTTATCTCTTTCTCTGTCTCTGACTTTTTCTGTCTGTCTATGTCTCTCTGTGTTTCTCTATTTCTGTCTCTGTCTCCTGTCTTTCTCTCGTCTCTTACATCTCTCTCTCTCTCTTAGCGATCGAACTCTCTCTTCTCACTCCCCCCCCCTTTCCTTTTTCCTACCCCCCCCCCTCTCTCTCACTCTCTCTTCTCTCTCCAACTCTCTCTCCGCTCTCTCTCTCTTCTCTCTCAATCTCTCTCTCTCTCTCTTTTTCTTTCTCGCTCTCTCTCTCTCTCTCCATCGTTCTCACCTATACATTGATTGGTCGAATGAAAATGGACAGATTGGGTTTTATGTTTGATTGCTGCACAATTTCCCGCGGTTTCTGTCTCTTTACTGCCTGATTGTCCCCTCTGTCTCCATGTCTGATTGTTTGTAGCATCCTCTGTCTCTCCTCTCTCTCTCTCTCTATCTCTCTGTGTGTCTCTCTCTGTGTCCCTCTCACTCTGTCTCTCTTCTCACTCTCATCTCTCTCTCTCTCTCTCTTTCGCTATCCTCATCTTTCTCTCTCTATCTCTCTCTATTATATATGTAATCACTCTCTCTCTCTTTCTCCCTCTCCCTCTCTCACGCTCCCTCTCTCCCTCTTGCCCCCCCCCCCCCCCCACTCTCTCTCTCTCTCTGTGTCATCACGCTCACTCTCACGTCTATCTTCCCTCTCCATTCTCTTCTGTCTCTCTCGCTCTCTCTCCTCACTCTTTCTCTCTCTCTCTCTCACTCCTCTCTCACTCTCTCTCTCTCTTGTCTCCACTCTCTCTCTCCCTTCACATTCTCCCTCTCCCTCTCTCCACTTCCCCTTCTTCTCGCTTTTCTTTCTACACAATAACATCTCTCTTCAGTCGCTGTAACATGGCGAATTGAAACATCATTGACAAGAAAAAAACATGTATTTGATTGCTCCCCCAATTTCCCTCGGTTCTCCTGTCTCTTTAATTGCCTGATTGTCCTCTGGACTCCCAGTCTGCCTTTGTGTCTTTTCCACCGCACTATTCCATGTTCTCTCGTCTTTGAGTCGCTAAGAGCACAGAGTTCTGATCTCTCTCTCTCTCTCTCTCTCTCTCGTACTCGTCTCTCTCTCTCTTCATCGCCCCTCTCGCTCTCTCTCTCTCTCGTCCACGAGGCGCTCTCTCTCTCCTCTCGTCGCTCTCTTCTCTCTCTCTCTCTCAGCGCTCCTCTCTGTCATATGCACTATCTCTCTCTGTATATATATGTCGTTCGTTTCGTCTCTTCGTCTCTCTCTCTCTCTCTCTATCGTCCTCTCTCTCTCTCTCTCTCTCGATCCCTCTCTCCCTCTTGTCTGGCTCTCCCCCCTCCCCACTCTCTCTCTCTCTCTCTGTTTTTTCTCTCTCTCTCTCTCTCTCACTCTCCCTATCTCCCTCTCTCACTCTCTCTCTCCTCTCCCTCTGTCTCACTCTCATCGTCTCTCTCTCTCCCCTCTCTTCCCCCCCCCCCCCCCCCCCCCCACCCACACTCCTTTTCCTCTCTCACCTCTCGTCTCTCTCTGTCACTCCACCCCTCTCTCCTCTCTCCTTCACATTCTCCCTCTCCCTCTCTCCACTTCCCCTTCTTCTCGCTTTTCTTTCTACACAATAACATCTCTCTTCAGTCGCTGTAACATTTCAAATTGAAACATCATTGACAAGAAAAAAACAAACACCCCCCCCCCCCCCCTTTGTACACCCCTCCCCCCACCCCCCACCCCTCCCCAAACCTCTGTTCGTCTTTTCGTTTTTCCTCACATCGTTTCTCTTTTATTCCTCTCGACTCACCCCTCCTTTGTCCTCTATTTCCATCACACTATTCCATGTATTGTCCGTCTTTGAGTGAGCTAAGAGGCCCCAGAGTTACACCTCTCTCTCTCTCCACTCCCCCCGTCTTCTCCCCCCCCCCCCCCCCCCCCCCCCCCCCCCCCCCCCATTCCTTCAGTCTCCTTCTCCCCCCCCCCCACCCCCCCCCCCCCCCCCCCCCCCCTCTCTCTCTCCTTCTTTTTCCCCTCCCTCCTCTCGCCTCACCCCCCCCCCCACCCCCCCCACCCCCCCCCCCCCTCTCTCTCCTGTCTCTCTCTCTCTCTACCTCCATCTCGCTCCCCCACCTCACTCCCTCTCTCTCTCTCGACTCAGGGGCTTGGTGTAAAAAAGTATGGCCCCCCCCCCCCCCCCATCTCTTTACCCCCCCCCCCCCCCCCCCCCCCCCCCCCCCACCCCCCCAAATGTCCGTTCGTTTTCGTTCTTTCGTTCGTTCCCCCTCTCTCTCTACCTCTCACATCCCCCCCCCCCCCCTCTCTCTCCCATCTCTCCACCACTCCCTCCCTCTCTCCCACTCTCTCCCCCCCCCCCCTCTCTCTAGTCCCTCTCTCGACACCCTCGTCGGTCTTAATCCCCCCCCCACTCCCCCCCCTCTCTCTCCCCCCCCATCCACATCCCTCCTCCACCCCTCGTCATCCGTCTCTCTCCACCTCCTCTTTCTCCTCCCTCCCTTCCCCCCCCCTTCCCGTCTGTCTCCTCATCTCTTCTCTCTTTCCCCCCCTCT
>CM065699.1:16707562-16710062 GCA_017654935.2 Phymorhynchus buccinoides
AAGTTTTTACAAATGTAGGAAAAAAATAACTATTTTGCAAAACGTATTATGCTGAAAACAAAATGAGCTGAAAGAAAAGTCGAGGGAGGGACAATATCACGAAAGCGCAGAAAAGAAACAAGAAAGTGGAATAGTTTTCTAGAAATGTGTGTATGTGCGCGCAAGTGTGTGTGTGTGTGTGTGTGTGTGTGTGTGTGTGTGTGTGTGTGTGTGTTGTGCGTGTGTGTGTCAAAGTCAAGTCAAAATGATCTTTATTGAGGATAAAGGAGTAAGCTTGACAGCTTTTTTTCCATCCTGTCCTCAGAATGAAAAGTAATACGAAAGCAACTCGAACAAGTGCAACGTCGAGCGGCTGCAAAGTCCCCTCGCAGCATCGCCGAGCTACTCCGAAATCGGAATGTGTCGGCTGTACACACAGCGGGGAGACCATTGAGAACTGAAAACAGGACGCACGCACGGACGGATGGACGGCCGGAAAGAAGTGGGACATATCGGGCCTGTGACACAAAGGGCCTAGGCACGGCCGTTCAATTGGGAACATTTAGTTTCCACCTATGCACTATCGTGAAACCCACTCCCCTCCTCCCCTAATGCATCTCCTTCCCCCATCCAGCCAGTCACTGAGGCAAGCAAGACTCCGCGATGCCAGCAAGCTAGCACACGTGCAGGAACTCAGTAGTCAAGTGTGAGCCACAATGCTACAGCCAACTGTTTGCTACCCCCCCCCCCCCCCTCTCTCTCTCTCCCCTCTCTCTCTCTCTCTGTCTCTGTCGCGCTCCCTCACCACTCTTTCTCTCTCTGTCTCTTTCTCTGTCTCTGTCTCTGGGTGTTTCCAGCCGTGTTGGTGGAGTCTAGGCTTAAGGGTTCACTTGTAATATTTACATCAAATCAACAGTCAACAGATAGAGTTTCAAACCGTGAAGTTTCCAACAATGCTTTGTGAAATTTTCAAGTCGTAGCCTTGGGGTTCGGACCCGTGATTTGAGCGCGCGCGATCATGCGAATAGCCGGACGGACGGACGCCGGACGGACGGACGCCGGACGGACGGACGGATGCCGGACGGACGGACGCCGGACGGACGGACCAGACAGAAACAATAGTTCCCGAACCTTCGGCTCGGGGACTAAAAAATAACAACATGCAAAACAAAACATTCCAAACTACTAAATATTAGCCTAATAATATAACTCATTGAAATAACTCTATTGAGAGAGTAAATGAATGGGATATTGAAGTGAAAATGGTTGCGTGCGTGCGCGCGCGCGTGTGTATGTGTATGTATGTGTGAACGTGCATAGGATAGACTTTGGGTCTGTCGGAGAGTAAAAACCAAATGCAAAACATAATAACACATAACATAGACAAAAATAAGAGTAAAATTTATTCGACGCAAAACAAGTCATTAAAATAAAGAATATCGCCAACGCGCAATGATACCGTTAGACGTGACGTAAACAAACACGCTTCAAACAGAACAAAAATGGAAAAGAAAACGATAAATTCAGACAGATAAATTTTAACAAACAATCAAGCGAAATGAATTCGACGCGAAAAGAAATCAAATCGTAAAGCAAACAATAACGAGAACGAATGAAATTTGATCGAAAATATAAAACATACATATTATAGAATCAAACTTGACACAACTTTTTTTTAATCGCAAAAGAATAAAATCATAATGATAATAATATAAAACATGAGGTAGGTTGACGTATTGTATAAATGAAGACGGTATAATTATATAGACAACACGCATAAAGGAGAGGTATGTGTGTGTCCGTGCGTGCGCGTGCGCGTGTGTGTTGTATGTGTTGTGAGTGTGTGTTGTATGCGTGTATGTGTGTGTGTGTGTGTGTGTGTTTGTGTGTATTGTATGTATTGTGTGTGTGTTTGTGTTTGTGTGTGTTGTATATATATTGTGTGTGTGTGTTTTATGCGTGTATGTGTGTGATCTGTGTCTGTGTGTGTGTGTTGAATGCGTGTCCGTGTGCGTGTGTTTGTTTGTGAGTGTGTGTTGTATGGTGTGTACGCGGGCGTGGTATGTGTTCTGCGCGCGCGCGTGTGTGCGTGCGTGCGTGTGTGTGTGTGTGTGTGTGTGTGTGTGTGTGTGTGTTTAATAATGCTAATTTATATAGCGCTTTTTCTCCTAATGGGGCTCTATGCGCTTTACAAAAAAAGGCGTGTAAGGCATAAATATGTGTGTGTGTGTGTGTGTGTGTGTGTGTGTGTGTGTGTGTGTGTGTGTGTGTGTGTGTGTGTGTGTGTGATTGTGTGTGTGTGTCACATATGCGGCCACATAAACGAAAACACTGGGAATGTGCTGCAACTTATTAGGGAGGACGTTAGAGGATCAACTAGCGATTACATAATCAACGAACGTGGACAAGATCAGAATCTGCCCCACCTCCATCCGCGCGCCAACGTTACCCCCTCGCCTCTCTCTCCCCCTCTCTCTCTCCCTCTCTGTCTCTCATTCTCTCTGTATGTCTGTCTGTTTCT
>CM065699.1:16715062-16720062 GCA_017654935.2 Phymorhynchus buccinoides
AAGTCATATAAAGGTCTGTGTACACGTTAACATTATTCACGAGATATTCTATTTCCCCGTGGCAACACAGTGATAGCCGACTCTTAATATGACTTGCAGTTCACTGTGTTGCCATGCGGAAATAGAAATATCATGTCAATAATGTTAACGTGTAAACAGACTTTTAAGACTTGGCTATCATTGTGTTGCCATGGGGAAATAGAAATATCTCGTGAATAATGTTAACGTCTACACAGACCTTTATGGCTGTCTCACACTATCTAACCCTTTGGTTAGAAGAAAATGCGGCTTTCCTTTCTTTTTACACAGTGAGTAGAAATACCAAATCCTAATTTTGGTTGGACGAAACGCTTCGTCTGGTCGGAAGGAATTGGCGACCGCGCCATTTACTTTCAACTCACTCCGGCAGTTGTGGGAATTATTATAACTAATGCTTGCTTATAGTGTGAATTCGGCACACGGTCACAACTAATGGAATGAATTTCACAACTGAAATGTCTTCCAACTAAAAGGCTGGATAGTGTGGGGCTGCTTTTAGGGCATTCGTCCATCTCTCTCTCTCTCTCTCTCTCTCTCTCTCTCTCTCTCTCTCTCTCTCTCTCTCTCTCTCTCTCTCTCTCTCTCTCTCTCTCTCTCTCTCTCCTCTCTCTCTCTCTCTCTCCCCCTTTTTTTGTTTTGATTTAACAATTCCCCCTTCCCACTGTTCCCTTCGACATGGGCAGATGGCCCGGTTCATTAAAACATTGTTCATTGTACATGCTCTCTCTTCAAAATATGTGTTGTCCTTTGAGCTCCTCCGAAATCGGAATGTGTCGGCTGTACGCAGCGAGGAGGCCAGTGAAAACTGAAAACCGGACACGTACGTAGCTTACCCATATGTCCGTATGGCATGGGAGAAGAAGAAAAAGACTAGTCACATGGGTAGTAGTATCAAAATAAAAGTAAACTCACATGGGTAGTGGTATGTAAATTAGACTAAGCTCCCCAAAACGATTGGCTGTTTAGCCTCTTTAGCATAATATACTACTACCGGTCTTGACTGTTTAAAGACGCACCCACGATTACACGCCCTGGGTAGTAAGCCAAAAAAAAACCACACACAAAAGAAAATGTGGCAGGTTTGAAAATGGGTCATTGTTCAGTCATCAAGCCAGTGTCAGAAGAAAGGACAGAGAGAGAGAGAGAGAGAGAGAGAGAGAGAGAGAGAGAGAGAGAGAGAGAGAGAGAGAGAGAGAGATGAGAGAGAGAGAGAGAGAGAGAACAAGAACAAAAACAATGTTTTAATGAACCGGGCCATATGCCCATGTCAAAGGGAACAGTGGGAAGGGGAAATTGTTAAATCAAACCACCAAAAAGGGGGGGAATCCATAACACAAGATATTAAGCAAGTATTAGAACATTGAACACTGAATGATTTTAATTGCACATTGGCCTTGGGCCACAATACAGTATCAGGGAGTGGGGAAGGAAGGAGCACAATGAACAAATGTACATTACAGGTACAAATATTATACAAGCAGGTAGATAAAATACGCTTGCACATTCCAAAATACCTTCTATGACACCATAATCCATCATCCCACAGAAATAATATTAGAGAGAATCATGACAAAACATAAAAGAAGTAAGTATTAGAGAGAGAGAGAGAGAGAGAGAGAGAGAGAGAGAGAGAGAGAGAGAGAGAGAGGGGGGGGGGGGGGGGCATGGCTATTTTGCACATTGAAATGGAATTCTAAACTTGAAGACCTCGACCCCCACCCAACTCCCTAGCCACCCGTCTCTGTTTCTGCCTCTCTGTTTTTGTTTTTCTGTCTCTGTCTCTTCTAAGGTGGACATACAGACAATCAAGCCGTATAAATTAGACATAGGCACGTAAGCATCTATGCAGCGCATGCACGCACGCCTTCGCACTCCCATGTTTGGCACGCGAGTGCACGCATGAGCGCACAGACACACACATACAGACACTCCCACGCACGCACACGCACACACACTCACGCACGCACGCACAGATACACACACTATTTATATAAGCGCGCGCACGCACGCACACGCTCTCTCTCTCTCTCTCTCTCTCCTCTCTCACCCCCCCGTTCTCTCTCTCTCTCTCTCTCTCTCTCTCTCTCTCTCTCTCTCTCTCTCTCTCTCTCTCTCTCTCACACTCTCTCTCTCTCTCTCTCTCTCTCTCTCTCTCTCTCTATAAGCTCCTCTCGTCCTCTCTCTCTCTCTCTCGTCTCTCTCTCTCTCTCTCTCTCTCTCTCTCTCTCTCTCTCTCTCTCTCTCTCTCTCTCTCTCTCTCTCTCTCTCTCTCTCTCTCTCTCTCTCTCTCTCTCTCTCTCTCTCTCTCTCTCTCTCTCTCCTCTCTCTCTCTCTCTCTCTCTCTCTCTCTCTCTCTCTCTCTCTCTCTCTCTCTCTCTCTCTCTCTCTCTCTCTCTCTCTCTCTCTCTCTCTCTCTCTCTCTCTCTCTCTCTCTCTCTCTCTCTCTCTCTCTCTCTCTCTCTCTCTCTCTCTCTCTCTCTCTCTCTCTCTGATCTCTCTCTCTCTCTCTCTCTCCAAGATTTAACTCTGTGAACAAATGAATTGTCGAAGTTTGCAATACATTTTCGAATGTTTGTTTGTTTATTTGGTGTGTGTGTGTGTGTGTGCGCGCGTGTGCGTGCGTGCGTGCGTGTGTGTGTGCGATGTGTGTGTGTGTGCGTGTGCGCGCGCGCGTGTGTTTTTCGTATGCATGTTTAATTTTGAATATCTACTAACATAGTAGGGGGAAGGGGAAGATAATTAAAAGGGCGACAGAATAAAGGTTGAGAAAAGGGATGGGGTAATGTACGTAAATAAGTAATAAATTTGAACCAACTTTAAGCATTTGTTTTGTTTAAAAAAAAAAAAATCAAATACATGTATAAGTAAATAATTAATTTGAACCATCCTTAAGCATTTGTTTTGTTCTATAAAAAAAATCAAATGTAAGTAAATAAGTAATTAATTTGAACCAACATTTGTTTTGTTTTTGAAAAAACCCAAAAAACCACGTAATAGTTCGAATGATTGGCAGAAATGTTTATTTGTTTGTTTATTTATTTATTTGTTCATTAATTTATTAAGTATCTATGTATGTTGTTTGTTTGTTTACTTATTATTCACCAAATTAAAAGTTTTGACTTGAATCCTATGTTTGTTACTTTATCTCATTACTTAATATGTATTTACCTCTCTCTCTCTCTCTCTCTCTCTCTCTCTCTCTCTCTCTCTCTCTCTCTCTCTCTCTCTCTCTCTCTCTCTCTCTCTCTCTCTCTCTCTCTCTCTCTCTCTCTCTCTCTCTCTCTCTCTCCCAGCCTAAATTCTTTTACTTGTAAAATAAAGTTTCTGAAGTCTGAATTCTCTCTCTCTCTCTCTCTCTCTCTCTCTCTCTCTCTCTCTCTCTCTCTCTCTCTCTCTCTCTCTCTCTCTCTCTCTCTCTCTCTCTCTCTCTCTCTCTCTCTCTCTCTCTCTCTCTCTCTCTCTCTCTCTATGGGGATAATGATTGACTGTGTGTGTGTGTGTGTGTGTGTGTGTGTGTGTGTGTGTGTGTGTGTAACATGCAAATGTTTTTTTGTTAATCTTACTTTCTTATTTCTTCGCGTATTAATTTTCTTCCCTTAACAATTCTGTTGTTTTCTTTGTGTGTGGGTTTTTTTTTTGCATTATGTTTTATATTGTTCTTTCGTGACGTGAGAGCCATTTTGTACATTTTGTTCATTTTGCAATATCTTATTCCTGCGACCTAGTCTTTCGCGATTTCGAGACAGAAGCGGAATCGTAAATAAATCGAAGAATAAAATAAATAAATAAATGCAAATAAATATCAAATAAGAACAAATAGATGTTGTTAGCCGAGATCCAAAGCAATAAAGACAGAAGTCTAAAGCGATCATGTGAAATAATTAACGCTAATTGCTGGAGAATTATCGGACTCGGGTGTAATTTGATTTCAACCGTTTCGTTATAAAAGGGAGACAATTTTCCTTAATTCGCTGTCATCATAAAGGAAAGTTATTTTGCCCATTGTCAGACTGATTGTCTTCTGAATCTGTCCGTCTGTCTGTCTGTCTGTCTGTTTTCTCTCTCTCACTCTGTGTGTATGTGTGTGTTTGTGTGTGCGTGCGTGCGTGTGTGTGTGTGTGTGTGTGTGCGTGTGTGCGTGTGTGCGTGTGTGTATGTTTGTGTGTGTGTGTGTGTGTGTGTGTGTGTGTGTGTGTGTGTGTGTATATGTGTGTGTGTGTATGTGACTTAATTTTCTTGAATCGTTTTTACACACGCGCGCGCGGGCACGCACGCACGCATACACAAACACACACACACGCACACACACAATCTCTTTCATTCCTGCTTGCCTTGTACCTCTCCTTCCCCCGATATCTCCTTCTGTCTCTGTCTTTGTCTGTCTTTGTCTCTGTCTCTGTCTCTGTCTTTGTCTGTGTCTGTCTTTGTCTGTGTCTGTCTTTGTCTCTGTCTCTCTCTTTGTCTGTCACTGTCTTTGTCTCTGTCTTTGTCTCTGTCTCTGTCTTTGTCTCTGTCTTTGTCTCTGTCTGTGTCTCTGTTTTTGTCTCTGTCTGTCTTTGTCTCTGTCTGTGTCTATGTATGTGTCTGTCTCTGTCTTTGTCTCTGTCTGTGTCTCTGTCTTTGTCTGTCTTTGTCTCTGTCTGTGTCTGTCTTTGTCTGTCTTTGTCTCTGTCTCTGTCTTTGCCTCTGTCTCTGTCTTTGTCTCTGTCTTTGCCTCTGTCTCTGTCTTTGTCTCTGTCTTTGCCTCTGTCTCTGTCTTTGTATGTGGCTGTCTCTGTCTCTGTCTGTGGCTGTCTCTGTCTCTGTCTGTCTTTGTCTCTGTCTCTGTCTTTGCCTCTGTCTCTGTCTTTGTCTCTGTCTTTGCCTCTGTCTCTGTCTTTGTCTCTGTCTCTGTCTTTGTCTCTGTCTTTGCCTCTGTCTCTGTCTTTGTATGTGGCTGTCTCTGTCTCTGTCTTTGTCTT
>CM065699.1:16732562-16737562 GCA_017654935.2 Phymorhynchus buccinoides
CCAGTTTCGACAGACATACAGACGAAGCTGTGGGGAACAGAACACGACCTTCAACGAACCGCCCATTTCATCAAAACCATCAAAATTCGGGTTTGATCAACCGGCCATCAGCACTTTTGGAACGCAGAAGAAGAAGAAGAAGAGGTTGACTGCTGGATTGGTCGATTGCTGTGTTGGGTTGGTTCTTTGGTGCTTCACTGCATGCATAGGAATATTAATGGGGTGCCTTCTTCTTGGATCGTCTGAAGGATGCGTTGGGACAGGGCAAGGAAGAGATAGATGAATGTTGGAGGGGTGACACTGTGATGTTTGTTTTGTTGGGTTCCTTCGGGCCAGAGTGCAAAGGGATTTGTCAGTGGATCAATGGGAGATCTTTGTTTTTGTGTGCATTGTCATTGTTGTCAGGCGCGGGAATGTGTGTGAAAGTCCGTGTATGTGCGATAAGAGATGAGCAGATAGACATCCCATCCCGCATTGCCCGAAATAGATAGATGGATAATTGATATAGAGAGAGAGCAGAGAAAGGAAGTTTGCGAGAGGAAAGGGGGGGGACATACAGAGCACGTGAGAGAGAGAGAGAGAGAGAGAGAGAGAGAGAGAGAGAGAGAGAGAGAGAGAGAGAGAGAGAGAGAGAGAGAGAGAAACTCAAACCAAACAATTTTAATTATTAGGCCTTGTGCCCGTATCACATATGGGTAGGGGAGGAGAGAGAGAGAGAGAGAGAGAGAGAGAGAGAGAGAGAGAGAGAGAGAGAGAGAGAGAGAGAGAGAGAGAGAGAGAGAGAGAGAGAGAGAGAGAACTTGACGTAATATGGAACAAACACCCAACTGAAAGTTAGGGAATCTGCAACATGGATCCATGTTCCCCCTTCAAATATCGATTTTGGCAGGTCTTTAAGGTTACTGCATATTTTAAGACTAAGCATGGGAATCATACAGATAACAAACCAAGAAACAAAATTACTGTCCATTTTTGTTGGACGATGCAGATGAGTTCTTGACAACGTTAGTCATCATCGAGACAGCTGGGGACGCGTGAGGATGAGGATGTGACATGATGGATGGGACCCTGGTCTCTGTGCCTTCTTTGTCTTTCTCTGGTTTCTTCTTCTTCTCCTCCTCCTCGAACGTTTCTCTGATTTCCACCCTATTCCTTCCTTTCAGGCCACAATTCCTCATTCTCTTTCTTCTTTTTTTTTGTCTCTGGTGCGTAGTTCTGCCATAATGATTTCCTGGTGATTTGTCTATTCTCTTTCTCCTTGTTTTGTCTCTCTCTTTCCATTCTCCTTTGTCCTTGCGTGCGTGCGTGCGTGCGTGTGTGTGTGTGTGTGTGTGTGTGTGTGTGTGTGTGTGTGTGTGTGTGTGTGTGTGTGTGTGTGTGTGTGTGTGTGTGTGTGTGTGTGTGTGTGTGTGTATGTGTGTGTGTGTGTGTGTGTGTGTATGTGTGTGTGCGTGTGCGTGCGCGTGCGTTGCGTGCGTGCGTGCGTGCGTGCGTGCGTGTAGTGTGTATGTGCGTGCGTGCGTGCGTGCGTGCGTGTGTGTGTGTGTGCGTGTGTGTGTGTGTGTGTGTGTGTGTGTGTGTGTGCGTGCGTGCGCGCGCGTATGTGTGTATGTGTGTGTGTGTGTGTGTGTAGCTCTGACTGTCACCTTTGTCTCTTTATTCTGCATAATTATTTTCTCTTTTGATTTGCATGTTAGAGAGAGATGAGTATGTCATTGGGGTGACCTGAAGAAAGAAAGAAAGAAAGAAAAAAAAAAAGAGAGAAAGACAGAAAGAAAGAAAGAAAGAAAGAAGGGGAGGGTGAAACCCAAAGCGTGCACCAGAGCATCAGTTATCAAAAAACGAATGACAGCAATCTGTCTAACTGCTTCTGTCTCTGGTTTTCTATGTTTGTCTCTCTGTGTTTGTTTACTCTCTCTCTCTCTCTCTCTCTCTCTCTCTCTCTCTCTCTCTCTCTCTCTCTCTCTCTCTCTCTCTCTCTCTCTCTCTCTCTCTCTCTCTCTCTCTCTCTCTCTCTTAAGTTGATGCTCTGCCTAAAATGTCATTGCTATATTACTGGGGGGGTTTTTGTTTTGTTTTTGGGCGATGTTCCTGTGCCTCAATGTTCGTTTATAGTATTAGTTATGTATTGCATGCTTAGAACCAAGGACAGAATGGAAGACTAGGCCCAGCCTAAATTCTTTTCCTTGTAAAATAAAGTTTCTGAGTCTGAGTCTCTCTCTCTCTCTCTCTCTCTCTCTCTCTCTCTCTCTCTCTCTCTCTCTCTCTCTCTCTCTCTCTCTCTCTCTCTCTCTCTCTCTCTCTCTCTCTCTCTCTCTCTCTCTCTCTCTCTCTCTCTCTCTCTCTCTCTCTCTCTCTCTCTCTCTCTCTCTCTCTCTCTCTCTCTCTCTCTCTCTCTCTCTCTCTCTCTCTCTCTCTCTCTCTCTCTCTCTCTCTCTCTCTCTCTCTCTCACCTGTGTGTGTTCGAGCACACCACAAGAGACTAGGTATGCATGTTTTGGTATAGTTATGGGGTATACTGTATGTTTTTGTGTGTGTGCGAGTACGTGAACGAGCTGTTCGTTTGAGCTTGAATTTTTTTTCGCATGTTCTTCAATTTACTGTGAACATGCCTGTTGTTATTTTCTTTTCTTGTTATGCATTTTTTACTTTCTTTTTGTTTTCCTGTTCTTGTTATTTGGCTTTTCTTTTTCCCCTCGAGGGCATGGTGTAAAGAAGCTCGAGCTTATCCGTTTACCCTCATTAAACACATTCGTATTCGTATTATTCGTATTCTCTCTCTCTCTCTCTCTCTCTGTCTCTCTCTCTCTGTGTGTCTCTCTCTCTCTCCCCTCCCTCTCTCTCTCTCTCTCTCTCTTTGTTT
Source organism: Phymorhynchus buccinoides (assembly GCA_017654935.2). Lineage (NCBI taxonomy): Eukaryota > Metazoa > Mollusca > Gastropoda > Neogastropoda > Raphitomidae > Phymorhynchus > Phymorhynchus buccinoides. The sequence goes on from CM065699.1 coordinate 16,735,426, forward strand.
ATCTCTCTCTCTCTTCTTTCTCTCTCTCTCTCTCTCTCTCTCTCTCTCTCTCTCTCTCTCTCTCTCTCTCTCTCTCTCTCTCTTCTCTCTCTCTCTCTCTCTCTCTCTCTCTCAGGATTCAAGATTCTTTAGTTAGCCAATGCATCATATCAGTGTACAAAGGAAATCATTTTGGGTTTTGTTTCACAAACACGCAACCCAACCCTCTCTCTCTTTCTGTATCTCTCTTTCTTTCTCTCACTTTCTTTCTTTCTTAGACACACACACACACACACACACACACACACACACACACACACACACACACACACACACACACACACACACACACACACATACACACACACACACACACAGACACACACACACACACACACACACACACACACGCACGCACGCACGCAACACACACTCCCCCCCCCACACGCACCCACCTACCCACACACACCCTCCACCCCCACCATCGCCGAAGCTGAAGCCTATCCAAGAATGGGTCAGGCAGGAAAGCAATGTCATAGCAACTAATCTGACTGTCAACAAATACAATGTAGACTGCTTTATGTCTCCAACAGCCATTTATATTGTTTTCTCTCATTTCCACGCCTTCCCATTCACTCTCCAATCCACGTCTCGTATTCACTTCTCTGTCTCACACCAGAGAAAATAAAGACACGTATAATGATGCTTCTTCCCTATCCCTTTTGGAGAAACTGCACATTGTTATTTTAGTCACACACACACACACACGCATGCATACATGCATACATACATACACACACGCACACACATAAGCGCACACGCACGCACACGCACGCACGCACGCACACCACGCACACGCACGCACACGCACGCACACGCGCACCACACACACACACACACACACATATATATATATACACACACATATATACACACACACACATACACACACACACATATGCACACACACACACACACACACACATACACACACTCACACACGCACGCACACACACGCGCATGCACGCATGCACTCACACACACACACACACACACACACACACACATACACACACTCACGCACGCACACACACACACGCGCATGCACTCTCACACACACACACACACACACACACACACACACACACACACACACACACACACACACACACACACACACACACACACACACACACACACCTTTGTGTTCCTGTAAATATGTTATTTTTTCATAGATTATTGATTGATGTGTTGTTGTTTTTTTGAAGGCAGGATGTGAAAAAGCTTTGTCAGCTTATTCTTTAACCCTCAATAAAGATGATTTTGACTTGACTTGACTTGACTTGACCTCACATTTTCGCTTTGAAAATGTTTTCACTGATAAGCAACATTCTGTCATTTGGGGGAAAGGGTTAGAGTTAAGATCAGCCCTGGATTATCTTCATAAAACTGAAAGAAGCAGACTTTGATCTTGAGGGTCGTAAGTAGAGGCGGGGGGGAAAACCTGTTTGAACCGAAAAACCGGTGCTAATCTTTCGCGGTTAGAAAAACCGGTTCGAGTTGCTGTGAACCGGTTTTTTTAACTGAAAACTGAAAGTACGTTTTTCTTAGAATAACGCATTCTTTTCGAAGAACAACACTGAATCTCAGCGGAGATTGGGTGTTTGTAAACCAAGAGTAGCTGTTTCTAGTTTGTGGTGGTGTATGACTTTAACTTTGACTGAGTGTTGAGTTGAGTGTGTCATAAGTTTCTGTATTGTGTGTGTGTGTGTGTGTGTGTGTGTGTGTGTGTGTGTGTGTGTGTGTGTGTGTGTGTGTGTCTGTGTGCGCGCGCGTGTGCGTGCGCGTGTGTGTGTGTGTGAATATTCTGACAAGTAAATATGTGTTTGCATAGGTGAAACTTAGTCTAGTGATGCGAATACTGGGGTTTTTTTTTAAACGGTTCGGTAAAACCGGTTCGAAGAGGGGAAACCGGTTAAACCGGTTCGGATTTTTTAACCGGTTCTCAACTCTAGTCGTAAGCATGAGGGGGAGAGTGACTTAAGTACACATTTGCCGACACTAGCTAGTCACTTTAGTCCATAGTCAATTTCAACAGAGCTACATCTACATCTGCATCGTGGTACATCGGCAGGAACCAGCCCTGGCGTATATGATA
>CM065699.1:16742562-16762562 GCA_017654935.2 Phymorhynchus buccinoides
ATCCTAATAACGGATATATACCGATATTTTACCTCTTTCAGATGATAATCAAACACGCAACTAAGAAGCGAGACGCCATGCATGCAGATCTAAAATAATACTAACCACTTCACCGTAGCAAGAAAATCCCACTCATCCACAAATAATATAGTTCTCCAAGTTAGAAAGTCGTGACCTATTTTGATCTTGCACATTGATACATTATGAAAGAAAACTGATTATTAATCGAAACATGAACCTACTGGAATTTGCTGTGTAAAAAAATAGCTTTTACAATGACATATTCGTTTTACACTGCAATCACAGGCCATAGTTATTGTCATTTCGCCAATGACGAACTTTCAATGATGACGTAATTTCAGTGATTGCGTAAGTTCACTAAGATGACGTTTTTTGGTGTCCTGCTGAGAAGGCGCTATTTGCAGTGACACTAACTTGAATATGTGGTTGTCAGCCGCTAATTTTATCATTTGCAATTTCACTAAAACTTACTCTTCACAATATTTTTGTCAACGTAAAATGTTCATCATAAACAACCTTTTGCATTTATCGGGTTAAGGCATAGGGTTAGGAGTATGTTTGGGCTTTTTGTTTTACTAATCATCACTTGATGCAAATAAAGAAAATATGGTTTGAGTACTGCAGATAGTCGCATGCAAGTGTACAAGCCATGAGATATATAACTGTGACGTCAAGTTTCTAATAGCAACGGTGTATTCTTACACCTTTTCTCACGCGCGTTTACACTGAGCCTATGGGTTAATATATGCAAATGATATCTCTGGATATTGTTTTATATCTCCCGGCTGGCAGGCCTCTTTGCACTACTTGTACATCGGTATATCAACTTTTATCGACAATGACTTACAGTGTTCATGTCAAGGGGGTGAATACGGGTTCAAAACGAAAAACAAAAGCATAACCTTACGCTTGTACATAAACATAAGTAATTCTCCATTTCAAGCACGCATGCTACACAATTCACACACACACACACACACACACACACACACACACACACACACACACACACACACACACACACACACACACACACACCACACACACAAGTTCGCACACACACGCACACACACACACACACACGCGCACACACACACCACACGCGCTCACACGCATGCACACACACTCACGCACACGCGAACACATACACACACACACGCAGAGAGAGAGAGAGAGAGAGAGAGAGAGGGAGAGAGAGAGAGGGGGTATGCTCACTACCAACCAACACCTGTTCTGCTTGTAGTGGGTGGGGGTGGGGGTTTAATCGTAGCTATCAATAATACTGATCATTTCTGAACACTGTCGGCATAGATTTTCCGTCTATCTGACAGTGATGGATGGAAGAGAGTATTTGGTCTGGAACCTGTCCTGCTGCTTGGGTACTTATGTGTGGTACTGTTTGTTTTCGTTTGTTGTGTTCTGTTGTTGTTGCTTGTTTGCTCTACAGCTTTCCTCTCTCTCTCTCTCTCTCTCTCTCTTCCTCTCTCCTCTTATCTCTCTCTCCTTCTCCTTTCTCGATTCTCCTCTCTCTCCTCTCTCTCTCTCTCTCTCTCCTCTCCTCTCGTCTCTCCCCCTCTCTCTCTCTCGATCTCTCTCTCTCACCTCTTCCTCTCTCTCTCGTCATCGTTCTCCTCATTCGAACACTCTCCTCGTCTCCTTCGGCTCGCCACTCATCCTCCTCTCTCTCTCTCTCGGATCTCGTCACTACTCGTAGCCATAAAATCTTTATCCTCGTTGCTCTCTAAACTCTCTGGTTCAAGCTTTTCAAGTTTCTCTTCTTCTCTCTCTCCTCCTCTCTCTCTCTCTCCCTCTCTCTCTCTCTCTCGTCTCTCGTCTCCTGCATCTCTCTCTTACTCCTTCGTCATCTCTCTCTCTCTCTCTCTCTATCTCTCTCTCTCCTCTCTCTCTCTCTCCCTCTCTCTCCTGTGGTGTGTGTGTGTGTGTGTGTGTGTGTGTGTGTGTGTGTGTGTGTTTGTGTGTGTGTGTGTGTGTGTGTCATGCTGTGTACGTGTGTATGTGCGTGTGTGCGTGTGTTTGCGTGCGCGCGTGTGTGTGTGATATGTTTGGCGCGGATTTAATCCTCGTCACCATCAATCAATACTGGTCATTTCTGAACACTGGCGGCACAGATCTCCGTCTGACTTTGATAGATTGACGAAGATTCAAATTTGGTCTGGAACCTGTTCTGTAGGCCTACACTCATAAAAAATTATATGGTTATGTTTGCATATGTGTGTGCTGGGTGTGTGTTGTGCGTGCCTGTGTGTGGTACGTGTGTGTGTGTGTGTGTGTGTGGTGTGTGGTGTGTGTGTGTGGTGTGTGTGTGTGTGTGTGTGACTGTGTGTCAGTCAGTCAGAAATTATGCTTTAATCATATAGTAATTTGGCAAGTGTCCAGTGTGTGTGTGTGTGTGTGTGGTGTGTGTGTGTGTGTGTCATGTGTGTGTGTGTGAACCTGTGTGTGTGTGTGTGTCTGTGTCTGTGCTGTGTGTGTGTCTGAAACACGAAACGGGCCTTATAACTCCGCCGTTTTTCGACCGATTCGCTTCAAATTTGCTGTGAGCCCTCACGGGGCGATGGCAACGGCAACCGACCGAAAGCGGCCGTGTCATTTGCGCGGTTTCACAAATGCGCGAAACGCGCATCCGCCGGCCTCTCGGCGCCCGTTTCTGGGCCGATCGCCTTCGAATTTGGCAGGAAGATGACCGGGGCCGGGGACTATCCGTGTGCCAAACCGGAAGCGAATCGGTTCAGAAACGCGCGCGCTATACGACTCCGCCGTTTCATAACCGAATCGCCTAAAATTTGCTGGCAAGAAAAAAAAAATTACTCAGGCCAAAAAGAAAAAAAAAGTATACCAGTAAAAATACTTGGCGTTACCGAAATAAAACTAAAAAAAATACTAGGCGTTACCATACCGTTACTTAGGCGTTACGTTTACTAGGCGTTACTTGCGAAGCTCGGCCGGCGTTGCGCTAGTGACGATAAAAGAGTAAGCTACAAGCTTTTTTTCATCCTGTCGTCATGAAAAGAAAAAACATACTGAATCAATAAAATGTAACGATCAACAATGAAACTTGGCGTACGGAACCAAAGCACAATGAACAAATATAAAAAAACAAATCATACATAAATCATGACTAGCAAAATACATTATGTACAAAATATAAATAGAAATAGCAATCATACTTTGAAAGGGAGAGAGAGAAGAGGTGGGTGGCAATGGGTGGGTCAAGAAAAAAGATTGAGACATAGACGCTGATAGAGGACATCGTAAAGAAGAAAAAAAAAGGGGAAAAAAAGGAGCCTGATGAGAGAGTGTGGGGGAGTTTAGAGAGAGAGAGAGAGAGAGAGAGAGGAGAGAGAGAGAGAGAGAGGGGAGACGAGAGGAGAGAGAGAGAGAGAGAGAGAGATCGAGAGAGAGAGAGAGGAGAGAGAGAGAGAGAGAGAGAGAGCCGAGAGAGAGAGAGAGAGAGAGAGAGACGATAGAGACGAATACGAATGTTTTATTGAGGGTAAAAAGGATAAGCTACAATAGCTTCTTTACACCTTGCCCTCTCACTCACTCACACATTCATACCATGCATCAAGCAAAGAAAATTTGACATAAAACAATCAAGTCAAGAAAATGGAACAAAAATTGGCACATGAAATAATTGAAAAAGAAATCAAAAATGGGATTTAAAGCAAACAGTATTAGATAAACAGAGAGAGAGAGAGAGAGAGAGAGAGAGTGAGAGAGCGAGAGAGAGAGAGAGAGAGAGAGAGAGAGAGAGAGAGAGAGGGAGGGGGACGTACAAAAAATATAACTTACAAATGCAGAGAGAACCCGAAAAACCACTCAGGTGTAAAGCGAAAAAAATAAATGAGACAGATCACTAGAATTCACCCCCCCCCCCCCCACCCCCCCCCCCCCCCCCCCACCCACCCCCCCCCCCCCCCCACCACCCCCTTCAAATGGAAAATAACACATATAAAACACATAGCATTGACCCACAAAGCCCTCATGTTGAAAAACATCATTGATTAGTTTACAGGGTGCCAGTAAGGAACATAACAAATTAATGGAATATAGTATGTAAATACGACCCACAAGGCCTTTATTTTGACAAATAGCGTTGGTTATTTTACAAGGCTTCAATCATAGTTTTTTTTAAGTGCCTTTTTAAAAGCTTGTCTTGAAGGACACAATTTTAAAGAAGAAGATAGATTATTCCATGCTGTACCCCCTGAGTAAACAAAACTAGACTTGTATAAATTATTTCGGGGTCTGGGAAAGGAGAGTGAATGAGTATGTCGATTTGGGTTGATGGTAAAACTGTCAATAATTTTCTTAGGAGCGACTCCATTCACCATGTTGTACATGCAAAGGCATTTGTTAAAATGTAGCCTGTCTTTTAGTGGTAAAATATTTAATGTTTTGTATTCATTAGCCGTCAAGGTGTTGGATTTTAACAGAACTCATTTTATAGCTCGTTTATGCAAACGACTTATGTGTTTCATGTTGGTTTCACTGGTACTGTCCCAAAGAGTAGATGCATAATTTATAAGAGATAAGATGTGAGCATAGAAGAACAACTTTCGCGAGTGGAGATTCAAAAACGTTTTTATTTTTGCAAGCTGATATATCCTTTTTGAAATTCGTTTGTCAAGATAAGAAATATGATCAGACCATAATAAATCATTATCGACAGTAACGCCTAAGACGTTATGTGATGTCACTTCTTCTATCTTTTGATCTTGAATGTATAAAGGTGGGAATGGAGAGCTCATTTTCTGTCTTTTTTGTCGTGTAGCGACATACATGCATTTTGTTTTAGTAGCATTTAATGCCATATGGTTCTTTTTAGTCCATGTCATTAATTTATCGACATTGTTCTGGAGATCACTGACCAAATTATTGGGGTTACCATTACAGGAGTGTAAAGACGTGTCGTCTGCAATTGTAAATGCAGTGGCAAGTCATTGATATATAGGGAAAACAAGAGAGGTCCTAATACTGAGCCCTGAGGAACACCAAACTTAATTGGGAGTAGTGCTGATCTTTTTGATCCGACTTCGACAAGCTGATGACGATTGCTAAGAAAGGAGGTAAGGAATACTAGGGCTTGATCGGTCATTTTGTAAAGTTTGAGTTTTCTTACTAAGAGGGAATGATTAATAACATCGAATGCCTTGTGTGTATGAGTGTGTGTGTGTGTCTCTGTGTGTGTGTGTGTGTGTGTGTGTGTGTGTGTGTGTGTGTGTGTGTGTGTGTGTGTGTGTGTGTGTGTGTGTGTGTGTGTTGTGTGTGTGTGTGTGTGTGCGCGCGTGTGCGTGCGCGCGCGTGTTTGTGTGTATGCGTGTGTGTATGCGTTCTTCAATGTATGTTGTGTAACTGACCCGTTAATGAAATGTTTTTATTATTTACTCTGTATTTTTTGCGCAAGATGGGTAACACATTTCTTCTGTTTGTTTGAAGACAATAAATTGATTTGATTTGATTTCATTTGTAATCGCCGCTATCAATATCTCGTTGATATGATCTGTCGTTGTCTATATTATCTGTATGTACAGGAAAGGGAGATGTGTGTGGGAGGAGGGGAGGGGCGTTCAGAAATGTAATCGTCCATATCATATAATTTTAAAAACGAATAACCACACTGGCCATTTCCGGACACTCGCATAAAAATGAAAGCGCATTTGGGTCTGCAACCTGTACTGGAAAATGCGCGTGCGCGCGTGTGTACGTGTGTGTCTGCGCGTGCGTGCTTGTGTGTGTGTGTGTGTGTGTGTGTGTGTGTGTGTGTGTGTGTGTGTGTGTTTGTCTGTGAGTGTGTCTTTGTGCGTGAGTGCATGTATGCAGTTGCGCGTGTCTGTGCGTGTGTACACCTGTGTCTGTGTCTGTGTACGCGCGTGCCTGCGCGTTTGTTTGTGTGTGTGTGCGTTTGTGTTTGTGTCCATAATGTGTGTGTTTATGGTTTATGTATCGGTCATTTCTGGACATTACTGTCATAGAGTTTCGTCTGACTTGATGGATGAATAACATTAATGCTCCGTCTGGAACATGAGCTGCTATTGGCGCGCGCTTGCGTGTGGCTGGTTGGTAACAGGAAAAATATCACATTGTGGATGGTGTGTACGTGGGTGTGTGTGTGTGTGTGGGTGTGTGTGGTGTGTGTGTGTGTGTGTGTGGGTGGTTGGGTGGTGTGTGTGTGTGTGTGTGTGTGTGTTCGTTTGTGTGTGTCTCTGTGTGTCTCTCTCTGTGTATGTGTGTGTGTGTGTGTGTGTGTGTGTGTGTGTGGTGTGTGTGTGTGTGTGTGTGTGTGTGTGTGTGTGTGTGCGTGTGTTGTTTGTATGTGTGTGTGTGTGTGTGTGTGTGTGTGTGTGTGTCTGTCTGTCTGTCTGTGTGTGTGTTTCTATGTGTGTGTGTGTGTGTGGTGTGTGTGTGCGCGTGTGCGTGTGTGTGTATTGAAGAAGGGTTTGGATGTGGACGCGAGTGTGTTAGTGAGTAAGTTAGTGCAACAAAATAAACAGTACAAAACAAATCCACTTCACATTTGCTAAAAATTGTTAGGAAAAAATTACATACATGATTATTAAATAATAATAATAATAATAATAAATAATAATAATAATAATAATAATAATAGATAATAATAAAGAAATAATGGGAAATGGATGGGAGGTGAGGTCATACGACAAAGAGATTAATAGAATAATAAATGTACAGGAAAACAGAGGAAGAGATGGGGGGACAGACAGACAGACATGTGAACAAAGTTAGAGAAGACAAATAAAGGGCCAGCCACACGTCCACTAAAATCGCACGACTGTACGATACGATTCGATCACGTGGTCTCCAAGAACAAAATGTGATTCGCGCTTCGAGATCAATGTGATCGAATCGTATCGTACAGTCGTGCGATTTTAGCTGACGTGTGGCTGGCTCTTAAGTCTCATTCATTCTTTCGGCCATGTCTGTACAGATGCTTAAAGGGGCACCCTGTCGGATGAGGGTTTTTTTTTCAAGAAACACGTCGAGATCACCAGAAAGACAGCCTTTTCAAGGATCGGAACGCTCAATTTGCTCTGGTTTCCTAGAAATAAAACCGTCAAAACGGCGATTCCTCCTTGGCGGAGGTGCCGGAGAGAGAAGCCATTTTGGATGGGGTGGGTGGAGGCGGAGGTTGAAGCTTTTTTTTCTTTTTTGTAGTGCAGTAAAATAAAAATTGGAGCTATTTCCTTTAGGATGAGCGAAACTCCTCTTGGTAAGCTGTATATGTATATAAAAAATAAAAATAATAAAAAGACCTTGTATTGTGGAAATGTCGTGCAAACGATTTGGTCTAAACTCAGGCGGCCATTAGCTTTCACTGAAATAATTTGACTTCCAGCACCTCCGCCAAGGAGGAATCGCCGATTTGACGGTTTGATTTCTAGGAAATCAGAGCAAAGTGAGTGTTGCGATCTCTGTAAATGGTATTTCCCTCGTGATATCGAAGTGTTTCTTGCAACAAAAAACTCATCCGTCAGGGTGCCCCTTTAAAACAATCTTCGTAATAAAACTGAGGCAAACGTCAAATCGCATAGAAGAAGAATGGCATAAACGCCAACAAACCAACAAAGCAAGTGTAAACCAACACTCGTTTGTGATGATGTATCACTGACAGCTGTCGCAACTTGCTGCCCTTCGTATTCTTCTAATATAGCTTTTGTCTGTATACATCAACACGCTGCTGTTGTTGTTGCTGCTGCTGCTGCTGATGATGATGATGATAATGATGAGGAGGGGGCGGAGGATGAGGATGACGCGTGATGATGGTGGCGGTGATGATAATGATGATGATGATGATGACGATGATGATGATGAAGACGATGATAATGGTGGTAGGGGTGGTATGATTCTGAAGTTGCTGAAGCAGTTGATTTGGAAGGGATGGATGTTTCTTTGTTCCTTGCCCATTGTTGTTTTTCTTATCTTTCTGTCTCCGTATTTTTACCCCCCCCCCCCCCCCCCCCATCCCTCACCGCCCCCTCCCCCCCCCCCCTCCCCCCCCCCCCCCCCCCCCCCCCCCCCACATACACACACACTTTTCTCGTCTTTCTTTATGTCCTGACTCTCTGTGGTTTGGGTTTGTTTGTCTATTCCTGCTTCTCTCTCTCTATCTCCTCCTCTCTCTTTCTCTTTCTCTATCTTTCTGTGTCTCACTGTAGGGGGTGGGGGGGAGACAGAGCAGGACTGTGGAGAGAGACAGGGAAGGTGGGAGAGAGAGACGAGAGGGCTGAGAGAGAGAGAGCATCGAATGGAGATGATGACATCGAGAGAGAGAGAGAGAAGGAGGGAGGGAGAGACACAGAGATGAGAGATAGAGAGAGACAGAATGAGAAAAAAAGCCAGAGAGACAGAGAGAGAGAGAGGAGAGAGAGAGAGAAGATAGAGACAGAGACAGATGAGAGAGAGATTGAGAGAGGAGGAGAGTGAGAGAGAGAGACAGGATCGACCTGAGAGAGCGAGAAGAGACAGAGAAGACGAGAGAGGAAGGAGAGGAGAGAGAGGGCCGAGGCGACAAACGAGAGAGAGGCGAATGAAGAGAGAAGTAAGAGAGAGCATTCGGTAAGAGAGAGAGGGAGAGAGAGAGAGACAACACACAGAGAGAGAGAGAGAGAGAGAGAGAGAGAGAGAGAGAGAGAGAGAGAGAGAGAGAGAGAGAGAGAGAGAGAGAGAGGAGAGAGGACACACAGAGAGAGAGAGATGACGAGGAGGAGACAGACACGAGAGAGATAGAGAGAGAGCTCTAGAGAGAGGAGAGTGAGATGAGGTAATGTAACATCAGCCAACCTTATCATGCTACGAACATCACCCCGTAATATAAAATATAACAAAAAACACGGAGAGAAATAAGGGAAAGAAACGGAACAAAGGAAGCAGTGCATGCTATAAAACTGTATGATTTAGATCGCCGCATTTCGTCCGGGTCGGCCAATTTATTGGCGGGGAGTGCGAACCGACTGACACCGCCCTAAATCCCCCCTCCGTGGCTTCATAAAGAAGACAGCTGCCGTGACTTGTGTGACTTGAGTTGTCTCCGGTGTAGCAGGCAAAACAAAATACCACCCCCACCCCATCCTAGTGTTTCTTACGGCGATTTATCTATCATTCCAGACTGTATGCATTGTCTGTGTTGTTAAAACTTCGTCGGGACTTTCTTGGTGTTGCACTGCCTCCGTCGGGACTTTCCTGGTGTTGCACTGCCTCCGGGCATTGCCTCCAGGATCGATCCCCACCCCTCGTAGTCTTTCTTATGGCGATTTGTCTATCATTCCAGACTGTATACACATCTGCGTTGTTAAACATTCGGGACTTTCCTGGTGTTGCACTGCGTTCGGGCATTGCCTCCAGGATCGTTCCCACCATCTTTATATCTACTAATGTCCCATATGTGTCTGTTCTAGACCGGAGGATCATCCATCCATCCATCATTCCACCCTTCCACACAAAAAGTATTCTGTACAAATGTCTATTGTAATCTTGGCCCAAAAGATTGCCTTTTGTCTTAGTTTGCATGTATGTTTGTGAATGTACAACTTTGCTTAATTAGTCATTACCGGATATAGGTTACTTTTTTAGTCCGCCATGAATCATTTTACCAATCCAGTAGATTATTATTTTAGAACGTAAAACTAAAAGTAGCTTCAAACATTCACTGCAGTTAACTCCTAATTGTGAAAATGTCAAGCTATGCTCATTGTTAAAAGGTGATCACTCAATTGCTTTATTTGTAAGTGTTCCTTGAACATGCCTCCTGTTTTTAAAATTGCAATCCATTTTTATCCGTCAATTACTTCTCTGTCTGTCTATCTAAGTGTCTGTCTGTCTGTCTGTCTCTGTGTCCGTCTTCAGTGTTGATTGTTCCTTCCCTCCCTTTCTCTTTCCCTCATCATCTCTCTCTCTCTCTCTCTCTCTCTCTCTCTCTCTCTCTCTCTCTCTCTCTCTCTCTCTCTCTCTCTCTCTCTCTCTCTCTCTATCTCTCTCTCTCTCTCTCTCTCTCTCTCTCTCTCTCTCTCTCTCTCTCTCTCTCTCTCTCTCTCTCTCTCTCTCTCTCTCTCCACACACACACACACACACACACTAAACATTCTCTTGACACAATGTTTATACAGCTCCATTTTTGTTTAAGTTTCTTCCATCAACATTTTCCCATCGACAGTATCCTACCATGGGTCCTAATCAACAAGGGAGGTTACAACGAAATATCACCGTCAGTCAGCCAACTTGGCGATCGCACCTAACAACAATGCTTGGAGCAGATCGGACAGGGTGCCAGCGGCTTAAGGCCCTTTTCACACACACCCAACTTCAGTCGTACGACTGTCCATCCATGACGATGTACGTGAGGCGTGAATCTGATAAAATATTACTGTTTACATGAATCTGATAAAATATTACTGTTTACATGAATCTGATGAAATATTACTGTTACATGAATCTGATGAAATATTACTGTTTACATGAATCTGATGAAATATTACTGTTACATGAATCTAATGAAATCCTACTATGGTTTCGTTCACGTTATCATGTAGACCCCAGTACACTTCTTCTTCGTCAATCACTCAGACGGAGATGCCAAAGCCCTGCACAAAACATAGCAGTAGCCTGAAGATCTGTCAGGCTTCCGTAGAGTTTTTTTCTCTCAGCGGTGTAGGATCTGGCCATGCTGCTTGTCTGGGAACATCGTGGAGTCGACAGTGTGGCAGGACACGTTCTGCATCCATGATGTCTGTTCCGCATAGGCATGTTTCAGTATTACCTATCCTCAATTTTGCCGAACATGTGGGCACGCTATGCCCAGTCCTCAGCCTGATCAGGATGACCTGGTCCGATCTGCTGAGCCTGTGGTTAGGGGTCAGCCTGGTTGAAGTTTGGGTGGTGCTGTCTCCATTTCTTTTGGGACGAGGCTTTGATTATCGTTAACTTTTATCCTCTGCGTAGGAGACCTGTCTGTCCATTTGATCCAGCTGTCCTCCATCCTTTTTAGCCTGTCTGCCTGTTTGTTTCCCTGGATCCCACAGTGTGCTGGGATCCACTGTAGGGCCAGGTCTGTTTGCGCCAAGAGGTCCATCAGCGCTGTCGTCAGCTCATTGAGGTCTCTTTGACAGGGGTTTCGAAGTGCATCAAGTACAGAAATGGCATCTGTAAAGATTACCACTTTGAACGTAGTTCATGGCATGTTGGCTCTGATTTCTGTTGCTGCTGCTTTGAGGGCTACAGTTTCTGCTTTGAATTCTGTGGAGTACTTTCCAGTGGGTAGGGTGTGATTAGCTTCTCCATCTCTGTATCTCACGTACATTCGGACAGCTTCAGCCGCAGACCCATCGGTGAAGGCATGGGTCCACTGCTCCTCTGGGTACTTGATGTGGATGTACTCCAGTGTCAGTGACTTCCTATCTGGCTCTGGTTGAAAATCTCTACACACCACCCCTCGGAACGTCTAAGTAGATGGGTGGCAGGTGGACGGATTTCCGTGAGGGGTTAGACGTGACTGTTGGAATGGCCTTTGGCATGTAATCCAACTGTTCAGGGTCTCTCTTTTCCAGGATCCTGATTTGCTGGAGGAAGCTGGATCTTTTGAGTGTCCCTTTGGTTGACTGTTTCATGCGCTTGTGCATTGGGTGGTCGTGGAGTCGTTTGAACTTTGCGGCTTGAGTCAACACCTTGACATCTCCTCTTTCTTCAATGGATTGGAGGCCTGTGGCTGTTTCCAAGCCAGAGTTAGGGGTGCTTCTCATGGCTCCAGTCATCATCCTCACGGCTTGATTCTGCGCCCCAATACACGAATCAGATGATATATCTGAAACATAAATACATATATTCCATCCGATATGTGTATGAGGGTCTACAGTTTTGTTTAGTGAACGAAACTAGTATTTTATCAGATTCGTGTAGAGTGTAGTATTTCATCACATGCATCACAGACGTCACAGTGAAGATAGCCGTACGACTGGAGATGAATGTGTGCATAGCCAGGTTCTTAGGCCCTAGTTTGTTTTGCTGTATGAGTCGTTGTTTGGTTGGAGGTCAGGCGAGATTCGAACCCAGGGCATAAAGAGTCTAGGACGGATCCGTCAGGGCTGGCACCTCGTTTGGCCGCGACATATGGCGACAGGTTATCGCTTGACCCCAGTTAATGAGGCTGGGCACATGCATGGGAACAGAGAGAAGGAGAGGGGGGGAGAAAGAAAGAGAGGGAGAGAGAGAGAGAGAGAGAGAGAGAGAGAGAGAGAGAGAGAGAGAGAGAGAGAGAGAGAGAGAGAGAGAGAGAGAGAGAGAGAGTCTGAACATGAGAGAGGGAGAGACGGACTAGGCGTTCAAGACTGCACTTGGACCAAACACAAAACATTATTTTTTTAGTACAGCTTTATTTTTTGTGTATTTTACGGTTTAAGGTTAGGGTTAGGGTCAGCTAGAGTCAGATTAATTTCAGATTGAATGGTTAAAAGATACACATTCTAAAGTTTCGCTGAAAACCGACATTGTCACGCGAATGGCGTCATTTTCCATATTTGGAGATGACCAAGTGCAGCATTGAACGTCTTGTGAGAGACGGGGGTGCATGGACTTGGACAATGAAAAGAGAGAGAGAGCGTGAAACGTGTCGTGTTGTGATAAAAAGATTGTGTGGCGGTGTATTGTCTGCTCTTGTGTTCTCACTGTTGTGGTAATAACCAAACGTGTCTTTTATTTTAACGCGTGCTGTGGAAGAGAGGGAGGGATGGCACAGGGAGTGGGGGGGGGGAGGCTTGGAGAAAAAAACGTTAGAGGAAGACCAAAACCTATACACAGGCTTTGCTTACTGTTTGCCGTTTCTTTTACAAATTGGTTTGGAAGTCTATCTTTGAAGAACAAGCGAATGTTGAATGATGTAGTGAATGTGTGTAGTTGTTGGAAAGAGAGAGAGACAGGTTTGAATGGGCTGTATGAAAGACGAACTAAGCGAAAAGCCAGGAAAATTGCAAGGGACACCTCCCATGTTTTGTACAGTCACTATGAACTACTACTACCTACGGGACAAGACTTTCAAAGTTAACACCAGGGCACAGAAAAGTTTCATCCCCAGATCCATCCACCTCTTAAACTCATGATCCTTTTGAATGTCTGCGCGTGTTGAAAGATTCTACCTTAATCCTTATGTTGTCTGTATCTATGTGATCCGTTTTAATCCTTAAATATGTATTTTATACTCATGCATGCCAAATGTCAATATCCCTATGCAGTTTGTTCATCTTTGTAATACTCATTCATTTTTGTAATTATTATGTGACTTGTCATCCAAAATTATACTTTTATTTATGCACGCTGAATGTCACTGTTTCTGTTGTACGGCACCTGGACGAACGTTCTCCTTGAGAGATAATAAAGTGGTTTCGAATTTGAATTGAGGACGTAAGGATTAATGGTGGGTGGCAATGGAGGGGGCTGTGGTGGAGAAACTAGATGTTTGTTCTTTCTATTTTGGCCACTGCAACAACCACCTTTTACAAGAGTGAATGCCCTTGGTAGATGCTTGAGTACTGACCAAACAGGGGTATAACTATCGCCAATAACCCTATTCGGGGCCACTAAATGGCTGCCTTTTGCAAGAGTGAATGCCCTTTTGGATACTGACCAACAAGGGCTTAACTCGCACTGTCAAGGGCGTTAATAACCTTAGTTGCAGTAGCTTATAATGCCAGTATCACGCTGTATCTTTGTTTCTCGCAAATGTCACAGTCGGATGGCAGTTGGATTGAATCATATGCAGTGGGCCGTCCCCTGTATAGTCCTCGTAGGCAGGTGTTGAGGCTCACAAGACAATACAATGTATTGCAACCTTAAAGGTGGACCCTGACGGATGAGTTTTTTGCAAGAAACACGTCGAGATCACTAGAAAGACAGTCTTTTCAAGGATCGGAACACTCACTTTGCTCTGGTTTCCTATAAATTAAACCGTCAAAACGGCGATTCCTCCTTGGTGGAGATGCCGCAGAGAGTAGCCATTTGGGACGGGGTGGGTGGAGGTCACTCATTTGTGGTTGAAGCGTTTTATTATTTTGTAGTGCAGTAAAAAAACAAATGGAGCTGTTTCGTTTGTTGTGAGCGAAAGTCCTTTAGATAATCTGTATGAATTTGTTTTAAAGAAAAAAAGCTTGTATTGCGAAAATTTCGTGCAAACGATTTGGTCTAAACGCAGGCGGCCATTAGAAAAGAGACGACACACGACCTTCTCTTTGGGTGAAAGAATTTGACTTCCAGCACCTCCGGCAAGGAGGAATCGCCGATTTGAGGGTTTGATTTCTAGGAAACCAGAGCAAAGTGAGTGTTGCAATCTCTGTAGAAAGTGTTTTCCTGGTGATCTCGACGTGTTTATTACAAAAAACTCATCCGTCAGGGTGCCCCTTTAAGACAATAGACGACTTTCGGAGAGAGAAAAAACTAGGGGAGAGCACTTCATGGAAATTAGAGTTGATTACCTCGACTTACTAGGTCAAATACCATAGCAACAATGGCGGCATGGCGTCGAAGCTTGAAACCGCAGGATGCGAGCCAGCGACTTGCAAACATTTTTTGAAAAAGAAAAATGAGGGGTGGCCAGTAACCGCAAACCGATAGAACTTGCAAAATGTGACGTAAAAATATAAATTACATCAAATTTAGAACGACGCACGGTGTTCTAAGTGATGTAAGTCTACTCAAACACACGAGGCGAGAGCTGGGGATCTACCTGATGGTAAAGTAGCTTCCCCTGTTTGTCCGATTGAATTAGGCAAGATCACTCCCACACACCATGAACTTATTCCCGAACAATAAGGCATTTGCCACGAGAGTTCGAACTCTATACAAGACCACTAACTTGCCCGCGCGCGTTCTGCCCGAGTTGCGTTGACCTTTGTAATTCAGCTCTCTAAATTCAACTCAGTGAAATTCAAGGTCGCTGGCACGCGGCAAATGCCCTATTCCTGTTGCTCATATGAGACAACATTAATGATTGCATCTGCTTATGCTTGCACGTTGATACAGACTTGCAGTAAGCACAACACGTGAGAAAGAAGAAACATCCGAAGGTTCTCTTGGGACCGAGAGACTCACTAAATCCACCTGCCCTTCCAACACGAGAGCAGCCGTTCGCTATTCATCTCTTCCACCTCTCTCTCTCTACTTCTCTCTCCATTGATATGGGCCAGAGGCCTAAACATTAGAATATCTTTGATTTGGGATAGTTCTCGTCCTCATCTGATCCTTTTTCTTCCCCCATTCTTTTCACCCCTGCCCTCATCTCATTGTTCTTCTTTGTTACCCTCCTCTCCACCCCTCCCCTTTCCTTCCCACCTACACAACCTCACACACACACACCCGTAATTTGACCTTTCCCATTTCCCAGTCTTTCTTTAGACACACTGACGCACCACGATTAAGTCCCTTGTTGTTTTTTCTAGGTAGCTGTGACCCACATACAAATGTCCCCAACTTCAAATTGAGGCTGCTCTTTAAAACGATGCTTCGTTTTCAATTTGGGGACATTTGTATGGGAGTCAAACCGGGTCAAAACAAGATTTCTTACCAGATATAAGAGGGAAAACCACGTGAAACCCGTGATGTTGACACGTGACCTGGTGGGTCTTTATGGACCCTGTACACGTGAACATTTTTCACTCTTTCATCCATGGCAACGCAGTGACATGTAGAAGTCACATTACGACTGGCCTGTCACCGTGTTGCCGGCCATGGAGAAAGAGTGAACAAATGTTGACGTGACGTCTAGCAGCTGACGACTGACGGGTAGGGGGAGGACAGTGACTGCATTTCTGTTGGAGAGGTATTTGTCTGAAGGTAGTAGTACCGTCATCCTTCTTTACTCTTTGTGTAGTACTATCTTCTGGCATATACGTGGTGTAGAGTGGCACAGTGGTAGCGCGTTCGCCTCGTGTCAAGTAAACCCGAGTTCGAACCTGGGTACAGGGGGTTTTTTCCTCTCACTTTGCACTAGGCCTTACGGTCTGAACATGGAGTCTTTCGGGTGAGACGATAAACCGAGGTCCCGTGTGCCCATGCACTTAGCACACGTTACACCCAGTGGCAACGAAACAGTTGTCATTTGGTCAAAATGTACCACACCCCCACCCCTTTCCTTCCTCATCAGTCACACAAAAAGGGGATGAAACAAAAATTGGGTGGCGCGCCTCTGGCTGCGACGCGCTCTCCAGGTGGGAGCAACCCGAATTTCACAGAAACGCCTCTGCGACTATAAAGTACCTAATACCTAATACCTAATAGTTTCTGTACCTTGCAACACAACACAACAAGCACCCCACTATTGCACCGACACAATGGATTTATGTCCCCCCCCCCCCCTCCCCCCCATGCCTTCCCCCTTTCTCCGGCCCATTAGTTAGCCAGCGCGGCAATTGGCATGATTAGATAGCAGTGAGAAGGCAGTAGAGAAGAAAATCTCGCGCGCTCTTTTGCTGCCCCCCCCCCCCCTCCCTTCCTCCCCCCTCCTTCCACCCCCCCCCCCCCACTCTCAGCTCTTCTCATGCATATAACCACCACCACCACCACCACCACCGCTTCTTTCTTTCTACAGCCTCCTACACATTCATTCCTTTTCTCTTTCTCTTGTTGTAGATCTCTTCCCATTCATACCTGTCTTTCTGTCCTATGTGTTATACACGATACACGAATTTCACGTGAATCGTGACTCACATCGCAGTGGCGTAGGAACGTTTTCAAGCACGGGGAGGGGGTGGGGGGCAGGATTGCCAACAAAGGGGGGGGGGGGGGGCGCAAGCGCACGGTTAATTGTATGTTTCCGTTATTGCCTTTCTTACCATACATACAGCTGTATTTTAGGAACATTTTTAGCTAATGACCTTTTTGGAATACTAACCCTATCCCTAACCCTAGCCCTAACCCTAACCCTACCCCCCCACTATAAGACGGAAAAACGCAACGAACCACAACTGTGAGAAATCGCGGTGTACTGCAGTACATAGTGGGGGGTAGGGTTAGGTTTAGGGCTAGGGTTAGGGATAGGGTTAGTATTCCAAAAAGGTTATTAGCTAAAAATTTTCCTAAAATACAGCTGTATGTATGGTAAGAAAGGCAAAAACGGAAAAAATAGAATTAACCGAGAAATGCAGGTCTTTACCGTTAAATTACATGACTTAGTTACATCCTACAAAAATACTTTATTATTGTTATTTTTAAACATAATCATAATCAATGATATAAAAAAATCTATGAATGAAATAAAACATGATGTGAATTGAAAGGAGACAACAACAAAAGCATAAAAATACAACCATGTTTGGGGCGGATCAGCCAGTCATGGAAGAGGGGAGGGGGTAGCTCCAAGTGGTCAGTTGGGGTGGGGTGATGGGTCTGGGGGGATTGCCTCCCAGAAGCTGATGATAATTTGAATGCAAAAGATGCAATCAAGGCTTCTCGTGAGAGAATAACTGTAGCATGGAACTACAATTTGTCTTCCTCTTTTTCTTTCCATTTTTTGTCTGAGGGGGTGGAACCCCTGTAACCCCCCTCAAATCCATCTTTGATGCAGTACCAAGTCCATGACAGCAATGTGTAGTGAATGGGCTGAGACTATTAACTCTTTCGTTTCCTTGTGTCCTTTCTGTGTGTGTTGGGTTTTTTTTGTCGTTATAAATTTTTGGGGGGCAGAGATACGTCTGACCCCCCTCCTCGAAGCCAGGGGGGGCAGCTGCCCCCCCCCCCCCCCCCCCCGTTCCTACGCCAGCAGTGCATCGTCACGATCGCATCGCATAGACAGCGAATCGTATGTAGTATACTTTCGCTCTATATAATCATTCTCAAGTTTAGACCCCGATATACGAATTTCGCGTGAATCATGACTCACATCGTCACAATCGCATCGCATAGACAGCGAATCGTATGTAGTGTGGCAGGCCCTTTAACCTTTTTTTTTCTTTTTACTCTATCTCTCCATTCTTTCTGTGGCAGATGGCAAGTCGCTAACTGTGAGCTGTCGTGTCTCTCAGTTGGTAAAAGTCATCCATCTTCAGTCGTACGTCTGTGAAAATCTGTTTAACCCCTTGACTGCCAGGGAAAATGAAAAGAGAAAATCATTGGGAAAATCATGCCATGAAAAAGACAACTGATAGAGCCAATCTGGAAAATTGGTCTGGGGATATAACTCTCTTGACTGCGTTAGAGCAAAAGCCAACATATCAGAGTTATCCCTCTTCATCTGATGACGTCATAAGTGATGTTATCAGGTCAGTACGTAATACGTTGGTGGCAATCAAGGGGTTAACGTCCTCCGGTCTGGAACAGACACACATGGGACATTAGTAGATATAAAGATGGTGGGAACGATCCTGGGGGTAATGCCCGGAGGCAGTGCAACACCAGTAAAGTCCCGAATGTTTAACAATACAGATATTAAACAACACTGCTACGGTGACATTCTGCTTAGCGTCCTCCGGTCTGGAACAGACACACATGAGACATTAGTAGATATAAAGATGGTGGGAACGATCCTGGAGTAGATATAAGATGGTGGGAACGATCCTGGAGCATATGGCTTCGGCCGGGAGGACGTAAAGCTAAACTGTCGATCCTGGAGGCAATGCCCGGAGGCAGTGCAACACCAGTAAAGTCCCGAATTTTTAACAGTACAGATATTAAACAACACTGCTACGGTGAAATTCTGCTTAACGTCCTCCGGCCTGGAACAGACACACATGAGACATTAGTAGATATAAAGATGGTGGGAACGATCCTGGAGGCATTACATCTGTATCGTTACAAAATTCGGGACTTTACTGGTGTTGCACTGCCTCCGGGCATTGCCTCCAGGATCGTTCCCACATCTTTATATCTACTAATGTCCCATATGTGTCTGTTTCAGACCGGAGGACGTTAAACGGATTTTCATCATCCTGTGCCCGGAGGCAGTGCAACACCAGGAAAGTCCCGATTTTTTAACAACACAGATGTAACTCGTACGTCTATCCAACTGTGACGACGTCTGTGAGGCAATATTATATTTGAATAATACTACTCCTGTGTATATGAATCTGATGAAATCTTACTATAGTTTCGACGTTCACAATGTTATCCATATAGAGTCGCAGACCCCAATCTGGAGAACAGTCACGTAATATACAATTTTTTTTACTTTTTTTGTTTACTGGTTTAAACAACTTTATTTACACAATTTGATGCAGATACAAAAATATACAAATGTTTGACCGGAATCGTGTAAGGGAGCCTACATGAATATACTGAACGAAACTGGTATGATTTATTTATTACTAGGTTATTAGATACTTTATGGTCACAAAAGCATCTCTGTGAAATTCGGGTTGCTCCCACCTGGAGAGCGCGCCGCAACCAGAGGCGCGCCACCCCCTTTTTGGGGGGCATGGATTCTTGTGTGACTGACGAGGAAGGAAGGGGTGGGGGTACATTTTGACCGAATGACAACTTTTTCGTTGCCACTGGGTTTAGCGTGTGTTAAGTGCATGGGCACACGGGGCCTCGGTTTATCGTCTCATCCGACAGACTCCACGTTCAGACCGTAAGGCCTAGTGCAAAATGAGAGGAACAATCCCCTGTACCCAGGTTCGAACTCGGGTTTCCTTGACACGAAGCGAGCGCGTTATCTCTGTGCCACTCTACACAGTTCGTCCTATCCATGTACATATACTGGTCTCCAAAATTTAAGGGCCGATCTTCTCTCTTCTGTCTTGGAGGCATGCTTATTGAGAGCTCTGGTTGCCGCCCTTAACTACACATTCGTGTCTAACTGTTGCTCAGCAGTGTTCACTACAGTCATGCCTTGCACTTGCAATAGGCAAGAAACCTGCATCAGCCCTGATTCTTCAGCGAAAAGAGACCAAACTTTCGTGAAATTCTCGTGAATTTACCACATTTTAAGCGTACCTGAAAACGCTGTTGCTGTACTGCAATGTCTGCAA
>CM065699.1:16767562-16770062 GCA_017654935.2 Phymorhynchus buccinoides
ACACCGAGCCTTATAACGTATTGTTATTGTTACACACACACGCGCGCGCGCGCGCGCGTACTCGCAAGAAACCAATACAGCTGTGCCAACTGAATATACAGTAAAATAAATCAAATTGGAGAAAGGACGCTTGAGAGGCCGCGAGGCCTAGCTGTCCCATTGTTCCACAATGCCTGACCTGACCTGACCAATACTGTTCATACTGGGTTTATTGTTGCTTAGGTCTATTTGTTTTAATGACATCTCTCTCTCTCTCTCTCTCTCTCTCTCTCTCTCTCTCTCTCTCTCTCTCTCTCTCTCTCTCTCTCTCTCTCTCTCTCTCTCTCTCTCTCTCTCTCTCTCTCTCCCCTTCTGTCTTTCTGCCTTTCTCTCATCCCCGCTCTGTCTCTCTCTCTATGCATCTGTTTCTGTCTCTATCTCTATTTCTCTCTGTCTCTGTGACTCTCACTCACACACACACACACACACACACACACACACACACACACACACACACACACACACACACACACACACACACTCACACACACACACACACACACACACACACACACACACACACACACACACACACACACACAGTCTCTCTCTCTCTCTCTCTCACACACACACACACACACACACACACACACACACACACACACACACACACACACACACACACACACACACACACACACACAGAGTCTCTCTCTCACACACACACACACACACACACACACGCGCACACGCACACACACACACATACACATACATACACGCGCCTAATTCCTCTCTCTCTCTGTCTCTCTCTCTCTCTCTCTCTCTCTCTCTCTCTCTCTCTCTCTCTCTCTCTCTCTCTCTCTCTCTCTCTCTCTCTCTCTCTCTTTCTCTTTCTCTCTCTGTCTCTCACTCACTCGTTATCTGTGGAGATAATGATTGACGGTGTTTGTGTGTTAGTGTATGTGTGTGTGTGTGTGTGTGTGTGTGTGTGGGCATGTGCGTGTGCGTGCGCGCACGTGCGTGTGTTTGTGTGTGTGTGTGTGTGTGTGTGTGTGTGTGTGTGCACGCGCACTTGCGTGTGTCTGTGTATGTGTATGTGCGCGTGTGTATGTGTGTGTGTCGTGTGTGTGTGTGTGCGCGCACGTGTACGTGCGTGCGTGCGTGCGTGTGTGTGTGCGTGCGAGCGCGTGCGTGTGTGTGCGAGCGCGTGCGTGTGTGTGCGCGCGTGCGCGCGCTAGTATGTGTGTGCGTGAAATTGGGCGAAATTTGCGAATTACTAGTTGTTTTAATTATGTATCTATAAATAAAACAATAAGAGAGGTACGGTGAGGGGGGAGGTGTGTGTGGGTGTGAGGGGGAGGGGGGGGGGAGATGTCGGGTAGGCAGGTACATTAAACAAAGGATGGGTGAACAATTCCGTCGTTGTCAGTTTAGTGTGTGACTGACCTGACAGAGATTGATGGTGTGAAAAACATTTGAGAAGGAGGAAGGAAGGAAGGAAGGAATGACGAAGAAGAAGAAGAAGAAGAAGAAGAAGAGAGAGAGAGAGAGAGAGAGAGAGAGAGAGAGAGAGAGAGAGAGAGAGAGAGAGAGAGAGAGAGAGAGAGAGAGAGAGAGAGAGAGAGAGAGAGAGAGAGAGAGAGATGATGATGATGCAGGGGCGGGTTAATGGCATTTGCATTGAATTTTTTTTTTTTTTTAAATAGAGAGAGACAGACAGACAGGGGGAGAGAGGGGGGGAGAGGGGGGGAATGGGATATTGGTGTTGTGTGAGAACACAAAATAGGTGGTAATAGAGAGTGAGAATGGAGGAGAGGGAGGGGGGAGGGGTAGAGAGAGGAGGCATTAAAATGTAAAGGTATATCATGATGGTAGGTGTAGTGGAGGCGGGTTTTTAGTCATGACGATTATTGGTTGCGGGAGAAGATAGGGGTGGGGGTGAGGTGGGGGAAATGTGGAAGTAGTGAAGGAATCGGGGATTCGCAAAGGTCTGTCTGTGTTCACGTTAACATAATTCACAACATATCACTATTTCCCCATGGCAACACCGTGAGTATCTCTCTCTGTCTCTCTCTATCTCTCCCTCTCCCTCCCTCCCTCTTTCTCTCTCTCTGTCTTTATTTATGTCTGTCTGACCGTCTGTCTGTTTCCCCCTTCTCTCTCTCTCTCTCTCTCTCTCTCTCTCTCTCTCTCTCTCTCTCTCTCTCTCTCTCTCTTCTTCTTCTTCTTCTTCTTCTTCTTCTTCTTCTTCTTCTTCTTCTTTATCTCTCCGCATTTACTCTGACACCTGAGAGAGAGAGAGAGAGAGAGAGAGAGAGAGAGAGAGAGAGAGAGAGAGAGAGAGAGAGAGAGAGAGAGAGAGAGAGAGAGAGAGAGAGACATAGACAGAGAGAGAGACATAGACACAGAGAGAGAGAGAAAGAAACAGACAGAGAGAGAGACATAGACAGAGAGAGAGAGAGAGAGAGAGAGAGAGAGAGAGAGAGAGAGAGAGAGAGACAGACAGACAGACAGACAG
>CM065699.1:16777562-16785062 GCA_017654935.2 Phymorhynchus buccinoides
CAGTGAGAGAGAAAGGCAGAGACAGAGAGAGACAGAGACAGAGAAAGGCAGAGAGAGAGAGAGAGAGAGAGGCAGAGAGAGAGAGAGACCGAGAAAGGCACAGAGGGAGAGACAGAGAAAGGCAGAGAGAGATAGAGACAGAGAGACAGAGAGAGAAAGCTACAGATAGAGAGAGAGAATCAGACAGACAGAGACACACAGAGAGAAAGAGAGAGAAACGGACAGATAGAGACAGAGACAGACAGGTCGATAGAAACAGACAGACATACAGACAGAGAGAGAGATAGTGATAGACACACAGAGAGAGTGATAGACAGAGAGAGGGGGGAGGAACACAGAGAGAGAGAGAGAGAGAGAGAGAGAGAGAGAGAGAGAGAGAGAGAGAGAGAGAGAGAGGGAGAGAGAGAGAAACACGGACAGAGACAAACAAAAGAGAAAGCAAACAAAACGTGGAATGAAGACACACCACACAAAAAAACCTCGATGTTTTTTCCATGTTGGGTAAGAGGCTGTCGGATCACAGTGCAGATGTCGTGCACGGGGCATGGATTGGAACTGACGGCCCTTCGTCCCGGATCACTGTGCTCCCTCCACCCCACTGGGCCCAGGTTTCTACCACTCAATTGCGCACATGTTTTAACATGACTCAATTGCGGCCTAAGACGTTCAAATGCTGCACTTGGTCATCTCCAACTATGGAAAGTGACGCCATTCGCGCGTGAGAATGTCGGTTTTTCTGCCAAACTTTAGAATGTGTATATTTTAGCCATTCAATCTGACCTAACCCTATCGCTAACCCTAACCAAAACCTTAAACCGTCAAATACACAAAAAATAAAACTTTACTAAAATATTGAGTGTTCCATGTTTGGAGATGACCAAGTGCAGTCTTGAACGCCTAGTATCCGAGTATATTAATTATTGCACCTGGTTTCTTTCTGCAGTTGGTGTGTTTTAGAGGTTACACTTCCTACGACTATGAAATCAAAACTAGAATATATAATAAACTAGCGCAACGCCCCGTACCAGTAACGCCTAGTACCGGTAACGCCTAGTACCGGTAACGCCTTGTACAGGTAACGCCAAGTACCGGTACCGCTGAGTATCGGCTTTGCCGGGTCTGCAAAATATTATATTTTTACTTTTGTGGCTGAAAATACAATTGTTTGACCCCTACCACTTTCAAGGCCTACTGATCTCCATGACCTTGACCTTGACCTTGATCGGTATGCAATCAACAGAACAACCATAAGCCAAAGTACCTACATGCCAAGTTTGAAGTCCCTAAGACCAACGGTGTGGACGTTATAGCCCCTTAAAGAGTTTCGGTTTTCAAGGTCATACACCAAGGTGAAGGTCATGATGGCGATAATTTATGCGCGGATGCCTTCTCTCATGGTGACACGCCACCACACAAAACTGGAAACGATTCGGTAAAGCAGTTCGGGAGATATGCATGGGACAGTAAAACCCAATCATTAGACCCCTACCACTTTCAAGGCATACCGATCTCCCTGACCTTGACCTTGACCTTCATTGGTATGCCATCATCAGAACGGCCATAAGCGAAAGTACATCCATGCCAAGTGTGGCCCCCTCCAGCCCACCCACCCACACACCCCCGACCATCCCATCCCTCCCCCCTCCAGCCCCCCACTCCCCCCAGCCCCCCCCTCATCCCTTCCCCTCCTCCCCTCAACCCTCTCCCCCCCACCCCCACCCCCCACGCTCACAGCTCACACCCACTTGCCTTTAGTAAATCCGAGCTGCGTGTGGTCCCCCCCTCCCCACGACCCCTTGGCGGAGGTTTCCGAAAAGTAAGGACGGCATGACCTTCGGAGGGTGCCAAGGATGCTTGATACCAAATTTGGTGTCGATTGGTTGAGAATTGTGGCCGTGCATAAGGGACACACAGACAGACAGACAGACATACAGATTTCGAAAATATATATAAGATTCTGTCTTCTGTATCTTTATAACGAATGTTTGCTCTGTCTTCTGAAACAACAATCTCAATGTATGCGAAGCTTCCATAATGTTTAATTTTCTTATGAACAAGTTCAATCATTTTAACGGGCGCGATTGAAGACTGCAACGGGCGCAATTGACACAGGCGCAATAGAGCGTAGTGGTGATTGACACAGGCGCAATTGAGATGTACCGTGGGCCCACAGGTTGCGTAGCATTGTGCTCCCGTCTTCTGGTGTACCCCCGTCTCTATGTGTCTATGTCTCCCCGTCTCTATGTGTCCCCGTCTCTATGTGTCCCCGTCTCTATGTGTCACCGTCTGTATGTGTCCCTGTCTCTATGTGTCCCCGTCTCTATGTGTCCCCAATTTCGTCCCTATGTGTCCTGAATTCCGTCTCTATGATTCCCCAATTTCGTCTCTATGTGTCCCCAATTTCGTCTCTATGTGTCCTGAATTTCGTCACTATGTGTCCCCAATTTCGTCTCTATGTGTCCCCGTCTCTATGTGTCCCCAATTGCGTCTCTATGTGTCCCCAATTTCGTCTCTATGTGTCCCCAATTTCGTCTCTATCTATGTGTCCCCGTCTCTATGTGTCCCCAATTTCGTCTCTATGTGTCCCCAATTTCGTCTCTATGTGTCCCCAATTTCGTCTCTATGTGCCCCCGTCTCTATGTGTCCCCAATTTCGTCCCTATGTGCCCCCGTCTCTATGTGTCCCCAATTTCGTCTCTATGTGCCCCCGTCTCTATGTATCCCCAATTTCGTCTCTATGTGTCCCCAATGTCGTCTCTATGTGCCCCCGTCTCTATATATGTGTCCCCAATTTCGTCTCTATGCTTCCCCGTCTCTATGTGTCCCCAATTTCGTCTCTATGCGTCCCCGTCTCTATGTGTCCCCCAATTTCGTCTCTATGTGTCCCCGTCTCTATGTGTCCCAATTCTATGTCCCTATGTCTCCCTGTCTATGTGTCCCCAATTTCGTCTCTATGTGCCCCCGTCTCTATGTGTCCCAAATTTCGTCTCTATGTGCCCCCGTGTCTATGTGTCCCAAATTTCGTCTCTATGTGCCCCCGTCTCTATGTGTCCCCAATTTCGTCTCTATGTGTCCCCGTCACTATTTGTCCCCAATTCCGTGTCTATGTGTCCCCGTGTCTATGTGACCCAGCACCACGAAAAGGAAATAACTATTATACTTGTGGCGTTACCATAGCCGATGAGGTTTAACCGAGGCGTGGTTACTGCTACACATATCTGTATTATTTTTAAAAATCGGGACTTTACCGGTTTAGCATTGCCTCCAGTATTGTTCCCACCATCTTTGTATGCCCCACATGGCCGAAAGGCCGAAGAGGACGTAAAACCCTATTTTCACGAAATGGAAATTATGTGTCAAACTGACCATTCTGAGAAAATTGTACATTTGAATACTTCAGACAATTATCTTTCTAATGATACAAGAACACGTGTACAACATCAGAAGTGCGACGACATGCACAATGTTCAATGTGATCTATCTTCTGGATTGCGCCAGATGCCAGCAGATGCAGTATGTCGGTGTGACTGGGCAAACCATGAAAAAACGTTTTGACAAGCACAGATCAGACATCAAAACGGCCAAACCAACACTAGTTGCCCGCCATTTCTGCTCTGCCAACCACGTCTTGGAGGACATGAAATGCACAGTCATCAAGGAAGTCAGGGGAAACACGGAAGTTCGCAAGAGGCGAGAGGAATTCTGGATATGGAAGCTAAGAACCAACTACCCCCAAGGTCTAAACGTGTTTGACTAAACTAAGAAACACGCAGGTTCTCTAACCTGTAATTACCAATTAACAGTTCTTCCACCCTTTACCTCATCCTCCCTGCAACACCACCACCACCACCCCCTACACACACACCCCGCCCCTTGTTTTTGGAATGGAGATTTCCGAAAGAAAGTGACTATCCTGTTTCAGCATGATGTATCTGGGGCATGAATCATCATTGCAGATGCAGGCATGTGCACAATTCACAAGTGGCATTATGAAATGGTGACATGTATGTGGATAATGTAAAAGCATCAAATCATATAACTATGTAAATGGAGTCTGACAGTGTTGTTACGTGGGTACAATAGGGGTGGATGCAGCATGGTGTGGAGGATGAAAAGAGTGGGGATAAAGTGAACTGAGTGTATTTATTATTATTCTTCTGCGTTCCCAGGCCATATGGGGTAAGGTTTCCACTGGTCTCCTCGCTGCGTACAGCCGACACATTTCGATTTCGGAGGTGCTCAAAGCAGCAAAAATATTTAGAAGATTGTTTTTTGGGGAAAAAGGCAGGAGAATGGGCCACTAAGTCAGAAAGATAGCAGATGATAGAAAGCAAATTAATGGAAAAGGCAGAGTCAAATAGAGTGGCGGATTAGAGGAAACTAGAACTTCCGGAAGGTGGGTGAACTATTTTTTTGCGAAAGACCCCTCCGGTATCCTCACGGGGAGAGACTCGTGGAGGGGTCGGGGTCGATGTAACACGATATCCATATTTTACAAGGACAGAGAGAAAGTGAGGGGCACAGAGAGAGAGAGAGGAGGTGAGGGGCAGAGAGAGAGAGAGAGAGAGGGGGGGGGGGGGGGGGGATGTCAGGATTTTAGAAAGAGGAGAGGGAGAGATATACACAGGAAATATTTTGCTTTGATGCAACTTTTCTGTGTCCAATGTCTGTATTTCTGAACCTCAAAACCAAACTCAGTAAATGGGGTAAGGTTTCCACTGGTCTCCTCGCTGCGTACAGCCGACACATTTCGATTTCGGAGGAGCTCAAAGGAGCAAAACTATTAATTTTGAAGATTGTTTTTTGGGGGAAATGCAGGAGAATGGGCCACTAAGTCAGAAAGATAGCAGATGATAGAAAGCAAATTAATGGAAAAGGCAGAGTCAAATAGAGTGGCGGATTAGAGGAAACTAGAACTTCCGGAAGGTGGGTGAACTATTTTTTTTTGCGAAAGACCCCTCCGGTATCCTCACGGGGAGAGACTCGTGGAGGGGTCGGGGTCGATGTAACACGATATCCATATTTTACAAGGACAGAGAGAAAGTGAGGGGCACAGAGAGAGAGAGAGGAGGTGAGGGGGCAGAGAGAGAGAGAGAGAGGGGGGGGCAGAGGAGGAGGGGGAGAGATATACACAGGAAATATTTTGCTTTGATGCAACTTTTCTGTGTCCAATGTCTGTATTTCTGAACCTCAAAACCAAACTCAGTAAATGGGGTAAGGTTTCCACTGGTCTCCTCGCTGCGTACAGCCGACACATTTCGATTTCGGAGGAGCTCAAAGGAGCAAAACTATTAATTTTGGAAGATTGTTTTTTGGGGGAAATGCAGGAGAATGGGCCACTAAGTCAGAAAGATAGCAGATGATAGAAAGCAAATTAATGGAAAAGGCAGAGTCAAATAGAGTGGCGGATTAGAGGAAACTAGAACTTCCGGAAGGTGGGTGAACTATTTTTTGGCGAAAGACCCCTCCGGTATCCTCACGGGGAGAGACTCGTGGAGGGGGAGGGGTCGTCCAGCTCCCCGTATGGAGGCACGAGGCATCCACCCACTGCCCCAAAGTGAGTGTATAAAAGGAGTGGTTTGGACCTAGTCTTCAGATAACGTGTCCTTAACAGTTCGTGTTAATAGGACGTTAATCTCATCATCACCAAGCTGAGAGTGAGTAAGCCTTAGCTTTGTTTCTTGTTTGTACATTGGGTGGTGGTGGTGGGTTGATGGTTCCGTCTCACGTGCATTGCTTGCAGCTGAGCGGACGTTAAGCCCAACTTTTATCCCTTGAGAGTCAGAGAGAGAGAGAGAGAGAGAGAGAGAGAGAGAGAGAGAGAGAGAGAGAGAGAGAGAGAGAGATAGAGAGAGGGGGGGGGGAGAGAGAGACTCTGAAGGAGAGAGAGACTGACAGGGACAGGAAAGAGTGCGAGAGAGAGAGAGAGAGAGCGAGAGAGAGAGAGAGAGAGAGAGAGGGGGGGGGAAGAGAGAGAGACTCTGAAGGAGAGAGAGACTGACAGGGACAGGAAAGAGTGCGAGAGAGAGAGAGAGAGAGAGAGAGAGAGAGAGAGAGAGAGAGAGAGAGAGAGAGTTATGGAAACACATTGTTTATTGTGTCTAGACTTTAGCTGGCCCATAACAATCTTGGTCAGTATTTAGGCTTATGCCCACATTGTATGCCAATGTAACACGATATCCATATTTTACAAGGACAGAGAGGAGGTGAGGGGCACAGAGAGAGAGAGGGGAGGGGGGGCAGAGGGGAGGGGGAGAGATATACACAGAGAAATGTAGAGGTAAGATAGAGAAAATTAAACTTTTCTGTGTCTAATGTCTGTATTTCTGAACCTCAAAAACAAACTCAGTTGGCGTTAACTTTGTGATTTGATCTGTGTTCTGAAAAGAAGATAACAGTAGACTGTGCTGATTTGCGTTTTCGCCCGATGGGGGAGAGAGAGACAGTGCCCTGTGCAAAGACAGCTGCGTCGACCTGGTGAAGCTCTCCTCAGTCTGCATGATTCATCTGCAATAATTTGACTGTCTAGTGTCCATTCAACCTGAACAAGAAAATATGATAAAATTGATAAGTAACTATCCGTTGACTCCCACATTGACGAGATGATGATGATGTTGTTGTTGTTGTTGTTGTTGTTGTTGTTGTTGTTGTTGTTGTTGTTGTTGGTTGTGTTTTAAGATGGCACGCTATTCTTCCACAAAATTGCAACAAAAAACGAGCAAATATATATATTCACGCTTTTAAAATTGATAAGTAACCACCCATTGATTCCCGAATTGAAAACAAAATTAGTTTTGTATTTCTTTAGGATGGCTCCCTATTCTTCCACAACATTGCACATGGGAGCAAATTGGCATCAAAGAGGGATCGTGACTGATGTTTCGTTTCCCAGATGATAACTCGTACAATCCTTGTAAACTATACACAGGAAGAGACTAAAAACAGAGCTTTTGTGTGCTGCAAATATTTTGGCGTGCGTTAAAGACCCACCAGGTCACGTGGCAATATCACGGGTTTCACGTGTTTTCCCTCTTATAGCTGGTAAGAAATCTTGTTTTGACCAGGTTTGACTCCCATAAAAATGTCCCCAAATTGAAAACGAAACATCATTTTAAAGAGCAGCCTCAATTTTAAGTTGGGGACATTTGTATGTGGGTCACAGCTACCCAGAAAAAAACGATGGGACTTAATCGTGGTGCGTGAGTGTGTCTTTAAAGAATCCAGAAGCAACAACATTATTGATGGATAGCAATCAAAAGAAAAAGAGGAAGAAAAGCTCCTCGCTTTTAAAATTGAAACGTAACTACCCGTTTACTCACACATTGAAGGGATGTAGTTGTTGTTGTTGTTGTTGTTGTTGTTGTTGCTGCTGTTGCTGTTGTTGCTTTAGGATGGCACGCTATTCCACAAAATTGCAACCAAAAACAAAAAACAAATATATATTATCGCTTTTAAAATTGATAGTCACCACCCATTGAGTCCTGAATTGAAAACATGGGGT
>CM065699.1:16795062-16807562 GCA_017654935.2 Phymorhynchus buccinoides
CTTCCACTAAACGTGATTCATACAATATTATACCGGGGTGTGATTTTGATGTGGGTAAGTGTGAATTGTATGTCTATGAGAGTATTTGTATTTCAAATGTGAGTATTAATTTGTATTTGAAATCTGTGTGTGTGTGTGTGTGCGTGTGCGAGCGTGCGTGCGTGCGCGCGCGCGCGCGCACGCGCTTCCATCACATATCCCATTTATCTCTTTCCCCTCCTCTCCACTCCCCCTCCCCTTCCTATCTCTCGTTGACAGACGACACCAAAAGCAAGAACACCTCATTATCTATGGGCAAAGGGACATAAATCCTGCTGAAACAATGAGAACCGCAGCTTATAAATACCTTGTAAATCTGCTCACGGGAAGGGGCTGGAGGGAGGGGGTGGGCATGAGTATAGGGTGGTAGAAAAAAAAGATGGTCGGAGACACCAATGATTTATTTTCTCTTTCATTCATGTCCTGCCTGATCTTGCAAGGACTTTTCCTAACTGTGTTTATCCGGGATCATGCCTATAACCATGTGACCATTCACCACAAAATGAGTCGTGTTGTCTGTCCCAAGGTCACTTTTGAGTTATTAACAAATGTGACGGTACATGGGAAAACCCTACATAAGTCGCTCAGAATGCTTTTGAGCAAAAGCCAAAAATAGTCAACAACTCCCCAAAATATCTTTTCTATTGAGGGGATATTTCTGTCTATTTTTATGTGTTCTACCAGTATCCACAACATGAAAGACAATTTTGAATGATTTCTTTGTTTATTTGATCGTTTTCTAAATCAAGTCAATAGAAACAGAGAGGCAAAATTGTATCTTCTATGCCCGATTTCTGCAAATGGTTTATTTAAAATACCAAACTTCAAATATTTATAAAATTAAAAATACTAGACAATCGGTTTTCTGTGTATTAACAAGGAATCGTTGCTCCACAATGAAAAATTAAAATCCCAATTTAAGCCAAAATTCTATTATGTCTCGTTTTCCCATGCACTGTCACAAATCGTTATCCTGCATTGAAAGAGCTTTCCAACAAACCAAACATTTTTGCCAATCGGACTATTTGTTGCAAAGCTAAGCAGATTTAAAGTCGTATTTTCAGGGAATCGGCGACATGAGAAAAATTAATGCAACCAGAAAGTTTCAAAATGAGTACAAAACCGCCAGATGTTTCTGATAAAAACACACGTTTAAGGCAAGAAGGATTGTTCTTACACTTCAATACTTCTGTGTGAGGTAGAGAAAGATCAGTTGTTCAATAATAAGTCAAAATCTGAGAATTGATGATTTGACCCCCTTCCACCTAAGATTGCCCCTAGGGGGTAAGTGAGCTAGGGACAACACGACTCATTTTGTGGCGACGGGTCACATTATGTCCACGTGTTCGTTCGTTCTTTGATTTAACGTCTATCCACCTTACAGTGATCTTAGACAAAAGTGATATTATGTCCACGTGTCTATATGTCCGTGTGTCTATATGTCCATGTATGGATGTGACATGTTCTGTACAAGATTCTTGTACATTGTACAATGTAGATGACCAGTGGTCAGTGACAATTGCGTTAATGCAGAATATGTCACATCAACACCTGGCTACAATGCTTAGGGTCCACCCGTGGGGATAACGAGGGAGTCTTTCGTACAAATAGTTTCCCCATCTTCTGGAAGTTCTGTGCTTATAACTTCCTCTAATCTGTCACTCTCTTTGATTCTGCCTTTCCCCTTTGCTTACTGTAACCTACTATATTTCTGCCTTACTGGTCCAAACTCCTGCCTTTTCTCACTAGGCGTACAAGACTGCACTGGGTCATCCCCAAACATGCATTACTCAATTTGTTTTAGTAAAGGTTGATTTGTTGTGTGTATTTCACGGTTTAAGGATTTGCTTAGGGTTAGGGATAGGGTTAGGGTTAGGGTTAGAGTCAGTTTAATTTCAGATTGAATGGTTAAAAGATGCGCATTCTAACGTTTCGCTGAAAACCGACATTGTCACGCGAATGGCGTCACTTTCCATATTTGGAGATGACCAAGTGCAGCATTGAACGTCTTGTCCTATTTTCCCCCCAAGAAATTCTTACAAAAAAATTTTTACAGCCGAATTAATACGGACATTCTGGGCCTAACTTTCGCGCATAGCGGCAGCACGACGCATCTGCGATCAAATGACGGGAGACTGAGCTATCGACGAAGGAGCAGAAGAATGCATAGGCTTTGGTGGGAGTGCGGAAAGGAGGGGGCCAGGGGAGGAAAAGAGTGAAGAAGGGGATGAGAGGTCAAGAAAAGTAGATGGACAAGTGAGATAAAGGGACAAGAACAAGAACAAGAACAAGAACAACGTTTTTATTGTCATAAGAAAACCAGAGGTTTTGTGGGACACAAATGGTTAAAACATTGACGACACCATTATACTGGTGCATGCATGCACTGGGATAAATCTGGTCCTCTGAAGAAGGTTTGGTAGTTGTTATGAGCGTCAACCCTTTACGCGAGGGAGAGATATAGAGTGCACATGTGGTGCGTGAGTGTGAACGTAGCATTCTGTGTAAATGTATTATTTCAGGTATATATGTATCGTGGAAAATATGAAGGAAAGGGAGTAAAACGACAGAGGCCTAGAGAGGCGCGAAACGTGGTGCAGATTAGTAGGAAAGTGAAAGAAGAGGAGAAAGAGAGCAGAGAGACAGAAGGATACAGAGAGAGAGGAGAGAGAGAGAGAAGACCGGAGAGAGAGAGAGAGAGAGAGAGAGAGAGAGAGAGAGAGAGAGAGAGAGAGAGAGGAGAGAGAGAGAGAGAGAGAGAGAGAGAGAGAGAGAGAGAGAGAGAGAGAGAGAGAGAGACTCAGACATATCGTGTTGTGTATTAGTAAAGAGTGAGCAAAGAGAAGGGAAAACAAGTATTGTATGTGTGTTGTCTCAGAATATGAAGTACAGTGTGTTATAACATAAAAATTTAAAAAAAAATCTGTTTTATGATTGGTTGACATTAGCCTGTGGTAGGAGCCAACAGTAAAATGAGAGCTCTACATTACATTATTTTCTACAGTAATAACAATGGGAAATAATCGTGCTACAGCTTAGGCCTATGATTGTGGAGGACTATATCACTCGAACAAGAGGGCGTTTGCACTGGCTTTTCAGAGCTGCAGCCAATGAGATTGGTTGGCCTTTGGGGACCTTCCCCGACGCCAGCTGTCCTCAAATCCTTTCGGTCGAGAGAGAGAGTGGGGATGCGGCCTGGGAAAGGCGTCTCCGCTGTAAACAGCCGTCCAGAAAAGCAGAACCCCCTTTCTGCTATTTGGCAGTCATATTCGGACACGACGGACTGGCGTACATAATATACAGTGGAACCTCCCTTATAAGACCTTCAAAAGTCATCCAAAATGAGGTCTCATAAGGGAGGGGTCTTACAAGGGAGGTAATTTTAATACTTACAAAGAAGGGCAATGTCTCAGAGAAGTAGGTCTTATGTGGGAGAGAGTCTTGTAATGGGGGGGGGGGGGGGGGGGGGGGGGGGGAGGTTTGGGGAGGGGGGGGGCCACATAAGGAGGTTCCACTGTATATGACGGAGCGGAGGTGGTGTGGGGGAGGGACAGGGGAAGTGTGCTTTTGTGTCTGTGTATGAAGGTGGGGGTGTGAGAGAAATGCATTTGTGTAGGAAGGAGGGGAGAGGGTAGATGAAAGAAATTTAGTTGTAGAAGCTTGCTTACTATACTATCATGTGTGCGTTGATGTATGGTGTGCTCTGTGTGTCCATGGAGTAGGTAGGGGTGGTGGGGGTGTTGGGGTTTGGTGGTAGAGACAGTAAATCACTTGTAGAAGGTTTCTCTCTATCACTTGCAAGAGCTAGGACGTGACACGAAGGGCCATCCATCTTGGGTTACCATGCTGTCCTCTGATGGCTGGTTGGCTGCTAAGTGCTCTTCCATTCCTGACTGACACCATCACCACCACAACCTCCACAACCACCACCACCACTGTCCAAAGCATAGGTTACACGTACGCAGGCACGCGCGTGTACAAACGCATGCACGTGTATATCTACACACTCTCTGATACATATCCACATACATACACGATTCACACACACACACACGAGTTACGCGCACTCGTGCACGTACACACACTCACACACACATGCGCGCGCAACTCACATACGCACATAACGCAGGCATGCGCGCACACGCATGCGCACACACTGTGACACACATACATATATATATATATATATTTATACACACACAGACATGGTGCTTACACACACACACAACACACGCACACACACACACACACACAAACACACACACACACACACCAACACACACACACACACACACACACACACACACACACACACACACACACACACAACAAAAGAGAGAAGAGACGAGAGAGCCGAGAGAGAGGGGAGAGAGTATAGAGAGCGAGAGAGAGTAGAGAGAGAGACGAGACCGAGAGCCAAACAGACAGACAGACAGACAGACAGAGCAGTGGGACAGACAGACAGAGAAGGGGGAGTTGGGAAGAGAGGGAGCGGGTGGGGGCGGCAAAATTGCAGTATCAATGTATTAGCATCCGACAGAAGAAGATCAGTTGTCCAGATTGATGATGATGATTTTGATGATTGTCCGCTTGTTGTCTGCGTCAGAACGACTAGAGATACAAGGCTGCCAAATCTGACAGCGGTCTCTGTCTCTATCTCTGTGTTTCTCCTGTCCGGTCTTTCTATCTGTCTATCTATCTGTCTGTCTCCGTCTGTCAGCGTCTCTCTCTGTTTCTCTCTCTCTCTCTCCCTCTTTCTCCATATCTCTCTCTCTCTATCATCATCTCCTCTTCTCTCTCTCTCTCTCTCTCTTTCTCTCTCCTCTCCTCTCTCTTCTCTCTCTCTCCCCCTCTCTCTCTCCTCTCTCTCTCTCTCTCTCTCTCCTCTCTCTCTCTCTCGACTCTCTCTCTCTCTCTCCTCTCTCTCTCTCCTCTCTCTCTCTCTCTCTTCTCTCGCTCTCTCTCTGTTTCTTTGTCTTGTGTTACAGTGGATGTTGTTGTTTTATGTTGCCATCTACTAGACCTATAGCCTTCTTCTTCGTCTTCTTCTTCGTCGTCTTCTTCTTTTTCTTTCTTTTTCTTCTTCTTCTTCATCTTCTTCATCTTCGTCGTCGTCATCGTCATCTTCAACTTCTTCTTCTTCTTATTTCTTCTTCTTCTTCTTCCTCTGCTCTTCTTCTTCTTCTTCTCTTCTCTTCTTCTTCTCTTCCTCTTCTTCTCTCTGATCCCCAGATTAGTTTCGTTTTTTTGCACTCAACAATTTTAAAAAATCTAAGGCTATGCTATATTATGCTGATTTTTCTTTAACCCACATGTGAAAAATATTTTTTGTCAGGGTAACGAAGACATTGAAGGGATTTTTGTTTTCAAACTAAAATGTTTGCTTTGGAATATATCATTTCCTGGGTCTCTCAATGGCATCTTGGAATAATAAAACTGATAAAAACTGTAAGCAGCCGTTCATGGTTTGAATCTTCTTCGGTAACCTTGTAACCTGAAATGAAAATAATAATATCATGGTTATTATTGAAAGTGGTATTAGCGATTGGCGAAGGTTGCAATTTGTAGCCATCCTGTGCCACAGTATTCATATAATTATAACACAGTGGTGAAAGTAACAATAAAAGGCAAATCATTTCAAGCACATCTGTAACGTACTAAAAATAGTAAGCGAGCGTAAAGCTGTCTACAAATGAATAACAACTAAGATATTATCAGATATTTGGTATCTAGGTACTTTATGGTCACAGCACCTTAGCGTCTCTGTGAAATTCGGGTTATCTCCCCCGCTGGATAGCGTCGATCCGCAGCCAGCTCTCACCTGAGCGAGCGCGTCGCAGCCCAGATGCGGGCCACCCTTTTTTTAAAGTTTTATTTAATGCGATTTTTTTTTGTGATTGATGAGGAAGGAAAGGGAGGGTGGGGGTAAATTTTGACCAAATGACAACTTTTACGTTGCCACTGGAATTAACGTGTGCTAAGTGAATGGTCACACGGGACCTCGGTTTATCGGTCTCTTCCGAAAGACTCCACGTTCACGATCAGACCCGTATGGCCCTAGTGCAAAGTTAGAGGAAAAAATCCCCTGTACCCAGGTTCGAACTCCTCGTGTTTACTTGCATACGAAGCGAACACGCTACAACTTTGCCACTCTACACCAAAGAACAAATAATAACAAATTGGTGGTAAATAATAATAATCAATAGTCAAGAAAAAAAAGGCTAATAATTTTAAGCAAATCGGCCAGCTAGCGTTCTCAACTACTCGTAAAGCTGTCCTAACCATGAAATACTAGCTGCTAATAACAGTGATTTCGGGGAATTCGTAACTCAGCCTACTAACTACTAACTAGTCCTAAAAGCTTGGTCAAGTTCTGGCAGACCTTCAAAGACGGAGGGGGCTTTGCTAACAAGTTTATTTGTGATGACATCGACCATGAAACTTACAAGCTCCCGTTATCTATCTTCTGCCTTGTGGATCGGAAGGGTG
Organism: Phymorhynchus buccinoides; assembly: GCA_017654935.2. Taxonomy (NCBI): domain Eukaryota; kingdom Metazoa; phylum Mollusca; class Gastropoda; order Neogastropoda; family Raphitomidae; genus Phymorhynchus; species Phymorhynchus buccinoides. The sequence continues at coordinate 16,801,591 of CM065699.1, forward strand.
GGTGGGGATGGGGTAGAGAGATACGTGATAGAGGAAGTCGATAGCGCGCGATATAAATACACAAGAGAAGGGGGCGGTAGGGGGGGGGAAGGGGGAAGGCGGGGGGAGAGGACGGGAGAGAGAGGAGAGAGAGAGAGAGAGATGGTTATATGTTCTGCAAATCAAAATGTCTCTCTCATCACTCTCTCACCTCTCTCTCCCTCTCTCTCTCTCCCTCACTCTCCGTCTACTCCTCTCTTCTTCACTCTCACGATATCTGCTCAGTCCACACCACGTTCTCATTCCTCATCAACTCTTCCTCTTCCGCCTCTCTCCCTCTCCTCATCTCGCTCTCCTTCTCCCTTCTTCTCCCTATCCCTTCTCCTTCCCTCCCATCCTCTCATCTCCATCTCCATAAGCTCCTATCTCCCTCCTCCTCTCTCTCTCCTCTCTAAAACCTCTCTCTTCCCTCTCTCATCTCTGGCTCTCCTCTTCCGTCTCTCCTCTCTCCTCTCCATCATCCCCCCCTCCCAGGTCGCCCTCCTCCTCCCTATCCCCTCTCTCCCGGTCCCTCTCTTCCAGTCCTCTGTGTCTCCCTCTAGTGTGTCATCTATCTCTCCTCCTCATCCTCTCTCTCTCTCTCATCTCCTCTCTCCTCATTCCTTCCTCCAGTCCACATTCTTACGAGCCATCTTCCGCTCTCTCCTCTCCTCTCTGCCCGATCTCTCAGCCTTCTCGGTCGTCGCTCTTCTCCCTCTCCGTCTCGCTCTCACTGCTCTCTCCCACTCTCACTCTCTCCATTCAGGTCATCATCAATCTCTCTCCTCACTACTACGTCCATCAACACTACCCCTCTCGTTATCAATCGGTTCGCCAAATACTCTCTCACAACTGTCCGTATCCTCCAAGACTCTCAGAATACATCAATCAATCGCCCCTACGTTATGCACTCTCCTCGCTCATCGAGACTCTCGGCCTCCTCGGGACGGATTTCTCTCTCGCTTCTCATGCTCTCTCTCTCCGACTTCCTGGCCTCTCTCTCTCAACGATCTGCTCTCGCCTCGCTCTCCTCTCTGTCTCTCTCTCATACTCTCTCGCTGACGGAGGGATCTCATCTCTCGTTGGTCCCTCTGGCGGTCTTATCAGTTCTCATCTCTCTAGTACGCGAATTGCTCCGTACCATCTCCTCTCTCGCTCTCTCGATTTCTTCACCGTCCCTGCACTCTTCTCTCGTCTCTCGCCTCATGTCATCTCTCTCTCACTCTCTCTCGGCCTCTCCTCATACTCCTCTACTTTCCCTCTCTCTCTTCTCCTCCGTCATCTCTCTCATCATCTCTCAATCGCCTCTCTCACCTCTATCCCTCTCTCTCTCTCTGGATCTCCAGGTCCTTCTCTCTCTCTCTCTCGATCTCTCTCCTCTCGGCTCTCGCTCTCTCTCTCCTTCTCTCACTTTCTTCGGAACTTTCTCTCTCTATACTCATCTCCTCTCTCGTCTCGGCTCTATCGTCCTCTCTCCCTCTCTACCTCTCCCACAGTCTCTCTCTCACTCTTCCTCTCTCCTCCCATCTCCTCCTCGACAATCATCTCTCGCTGCTCCGCGTCTCTCATCTCTCCTCTCCCTCGTCTCATCTCCGGGCTCGTCACTCTTTCTCGGCTCCCTCTACTCCTCAACTCTCGCTTCCATCTCTCTCTCTTGCTAGTCCTCTCCCTCATCTCTCATCTCTCTTCTCTCTCTCTCCCTTCTCTCTCTAATTCTCTCTTCATCGCTCATCATTCACTCGTGCTAGCCATGTCATGATTATATGGCTGCTCTCTCTCTCTCTCTCTCTCCTCTCATCTCTCTCTCTCTCTCTCTCTTCTCATCTCTCTCTCTCGTGCTAGCCATGGTCATGATTATATGCTGCTCTTCTCTCTCAATCTCTCTCTCACTCTCTCTCTCTATCTCTAACTATCCTCTCTATCTCGGCTAGCTTGTCATGATTATAGTTGCTACCTCTCTCGTCTCTCTCTCTGCATCTCTCGCTTCTCTCTATATCTCTCTCTCTCTCTCTCTCTCTCTCTCGTGCTAGCCATGTCATGATTATGGCTCTCTCTTCATCTCTCTCTCTCTCTCCTCTCTCTCTCTATATCTATCTCTCGTAGCGTCTACTCTGTCATGATTAATGGCTGCTCGTGCTCCGTCCCGATCTCCGTCCCTTCTCTCTCTCTCTCTTCTCTCTTCCTCTCGTGCTAGCCATCTTCATGATCCCATATGGCTGCTCATCCCTCCCACTCTCTGCCCTCTATCATCTACTCCTCTCTCTCTCTCCCTCTCGACTCTCACTCTTCGTGCTTCCCCATGTCATGATTACTAGGGCTGCTCTCCGCTCTATCGTCTCATCTCTCTCTCTCTCTCCTCTCTCCCTCGTCTCACACTCGTGCTAGCCATGCATGATATATCGCTGCTCTCTCTCTTTCTCTCTCTCTCTCTCGCCTGCGCTCTCTCTCTCTCTCTCTCTCTCTCTCCTCTCTCTCTCTCTCTCTCGCTCTCTCTACTCGTGATAGACATGTCAGATTATCTGGCTGTCTCAGTCTCTCTCTTCTCTCTCTCTGCTCATCTCTCTCTCATCTCACTATCTCTCGTCTCTCTCTACCAGTCTCATGATTATCGATGTGCTCTCTCTCTCTCTCTACTCTCTCTCTCTTATCTCTCTCTCTCTCCTCTCGCCGTGCTAAGCCGATGTCATGATTATATGGCGCTCTCTCAGATCTCTCTCTTATCTCTCTCTCTCTCGCTCTCCTCTCGCCAGCTCTCTCTCTCGTGCTAGCCGCGGACATGATGAAGCGTTGACTATATCCTCCTATGCGAATCTCAATCTCTCTTCTCTCTCTCTCTCTCTTCTCTCTCCCTCCCTTTTGTCTCTCCCTCTCTAGTCGAAATTCTCTGTATAAGAGCCTCATTCCTCTAAATGAGCCTACATCTCTCTCATCTTCCCCCCCCACTCTCTCGATCGGTCAGCTCTCTCTCGGCGTCTCCTGAAATGGCTTGTATAAGAGGTCGTCGCCCGAAATCTGAATACTCTCTCTACTCGCATCGTGCGTCTCTCTCCTCTCATGTCTAGCCATGTTCTGAGAGGTCTCATGCTCTCTCTCTTTCTCTCTATCTCTCATCTCCTCTATCTCCTTCTCTCTCTCTCTTGAAAAACCATGTCCATGATTATATGGCTGCTCATCTCTCTCTCTCTCTCTCTCTCATCTCTCTCTCTCTCTCTCTCTCTCTCTCGCTCTCTCTCTCTCATCTATCTCTCTCAGTGCTAGCCATGTTCATGATGAGATGCTGCCTCGTCTATCTCTCTCTCTCTCCTCTCTCCGCTCTCCTCTCGCTCTCTCTCCTCTCTCTCGTGTAGCCATGCCATGATTATATGGCTAGCTCTCTCTCCTCTCTCTCTCTCTCTCTCTCTCCTCTCTCTCTCTCCCTCGTGCTCCATGTCATGATTATAGGAGGCTCTCTCTCTTCTCTCTCTCTCTCTCTCTCGCTCTGCTCTCCTCTCTCCACTCTCATCTCCGCTCGTCTCTCTACCTCATCCCGAAGGCATCGTCCCTCGTCTCTCTCTTCCTCTTTCTTCCTCTGTCATCTCTCCTTTCGTCGCCTCCTTTGCTCATCTCTCTCTCCTCGTCTCGCTTCTCTCCTCTCCTTGATTCTGTTTTCTTCTCTGTCTCTGTCATCTCTCTCTCTCCTCTGATACCTCGTTTACCCTGCTTGTAGTGTCTGGGTGTGTCTCTTCAAGGTGGTTTTTTATGTCTCTGCCTCTGTCTTTGTCTAATCTGTCACTCTCCATTCCTTCCACATGTCCTTGCTATCTGCTGTCTCTACGTCATCTGTCCTCTCGGTTCTTCTCGATCGTTCATTAGTCTCCGCCCTCCTCTGGCATCCATCCCTACTGTCCTCAATCCGTCTCGGTCGCAGGACTTCTCCACACTGTCTACTTTCTCCTCTCACACACACTCTCTTCTCTCCCGACTCAACATCACACACTCTCCCATCTCCTCATCTCGCTCTCTCTCTCTCTTTCTCTCTCTGCGTCTCTCCTCCGACTCTCCTCTCTTTCTCCTCTCTCATCTCCTCTCTCCTTCTCTCTCTCTCTCTCTCTCTCTCTCTCTCTCTCTCTCTCTCTCCTCTCTCTCTGTTCCCCCGTCAGTGATTTTTCTCGTGTTATTTATGTCTTTCTGGCTTTCCTGTTTTGTTCTATTTGCACTTGCCGTTCTAGTTATGTCAGTTCTGTGTGACCTCGTGTGGACCCCACCCCACTCTCTCTCTCACTCTCACTCTCTCACTCTCTACCCCTCTCTCTCCCTCTCTCTCTCTCTCTCTCCCTCTCTCTCTCTCTCTCTCTCTCTCTCTCTCTCCCTCTCCCTCTCTCTCTAGTCTTCTACCCCTTGTCTCGTGGGTTTCAACCTGCGTTTGTTTAGCAGACATGATGGACGTTTCAGATGATGGATGGTTTACACTGATAACGCTGTGCTGTGATCCACCCACCCACCCTCCAACCACCCACCCATCACAGCAACCTCTATTCCTTTATACATAATCAGTCAAAATATGGCGCGTGCGCACGCGTGCATGCACGGGCGAGGTCAACATCAATGTGTTGGTGTTGTTTATAAACGACTGCGTGCGCACATCGCAAAGCATGGTAACATAGTAACAATTGCTTACTCCATGTTAGAACATGCGTACATAATGCGTGCGAACGTGCGTACGCCTACACACAGGTACACGCCGCAAGGCGCACATACACGCGCGCGCGTACACACACACATCGATACAAATGTATTTCCTGTAAACAATACATAATGCCTAATAATTATGTATCTGTCTCTCTCTCGGTATCTCTCTCTCTCGGTCTCTCTCTCTCTCTCTCTCTCTCTCTCTCTCTCTCTCTCTCTCTCTCTCTCTCTCTCTCTCTCTCTCTCTCTCTCTCCTCTCTCTCTCTCTCTCTCCCGCCGCGTGGCTGTCACTCTGTATCGTCCCATTCTCTCTCTCTCTATATATCTCTCCCTCCCTCTCTCTCTCTCTCTCTCTCTCTCTCTCTCTCTCTCTCTCTCTCTCTCTCTCTCTCTCTCTCTCTCTCTCTCTCTCTCTCTCTCTCTCTCAGGGGGGGGGGGGGGGGGGGGGGGGGGGTGGCACATCTTCACCTTTACCACATTTATTTTTTTATAGGTATTAGGTACTTTATAGTCACAGAGGCGTCTCTGTGAAATTCGGGTTGCTCCCACCTGGAGAGCGTGTCGCAGCCAGAGGCGCGCCACACAATTGTATTTTATTTTTTAATTTCGCATGCGATCTCTGGGTGACTGATGAAGAAGGAAGGGGGGGGGAGGGAGTGTGTGTGTGTGTGTGGGGGGGGGGGGGTAAATTTGGAGTTGTATACAGAAAACAAATGGGAGTAAAGAAACTTATAAACCAAGGAAATAGTGATGCCGACCATGTTGAATACGTGGAAGAACAAGGCGTGATTGGTGATACGTGTCAAGCTGAAACAATAAAGAAGAGGGAGGGGTGGAGAAACGAGAATGTAGGGGGAGAGGGTGCGTGTACGTGGGCAGCGGGGGAGGGGGGTGGTGGTGTAGGAGACGCGTTGTCCTGTCAGTTTCTCTCTGCCGTCTCCTCTGTCGCCGTCTCCTCGGAGGTCACAACAGTGACTCAGGAATCTGTGCTATCAGCAGACCTGGTACAGTGGAATCTCCCTTATAAGACCTTCCAAAATCATCCAAATTGAGGTCTTATGAGGGAGGGGTCTTATAAGGGAGGTCATTTTAATACTGACCTAATGTCTGAGAGAAGTAGGTCTTATATGGGAGGGAGTCTTATAATGGGAGGTCTTATAAGGGAGGTGCCACTGTATCGCAATCACGAGTACGTCCTAAACCGTTAACGCGGTTATAGTAGCATGTAAATCAGACTAAGCTCCCAACACGTTGGGCAGTTTTTAGTCTAATGTACATGCTACTAT
>CM065699.1:16817562-16830062 GCA_017654935.2 Phymorhynchus buccinoides
ACTTAAAAGTGATATTACACATGAAAGTGTATGTGTGAGTGTGCGCGCGCGGATATGTACATGTGTATCTGTGTGTGCTTAAAGTGCATATTTGTATGTAACATTAGGGGATAATGTGCTAAATTAAAACAGTTAAAAAATGGAACTATTATAAAATCAAAATGCAAACATTTTAAAAAACATAGTCAATTGTCAAGTCAAATAGTCAAGTGTTAGTGTGTGTGTGTGTGTGTGTGTGCGTGTGCGTGTGCGTGTGCGTGCGTGCGTGCGTGCGTGCGTGCGTGCGTGCGTGCGTGCGTGCGTGCGTGCGTGCGTGTGCGTGTGCGTGTGTGTTGCAAGAAATCGATGACAATGTCAAGAGTTTGTTTTTGTTTTTGGTTCTGAAATTTGTTGGATTTGGTTTGAGGTGTGTGTGTGTGTTTGTGTGCGCGCGCGTACGTGCATGCGTGCGTGCGTGCGTGTGTATGTGTGTAGTGTGTGTGTGTGTATGTGTGCGTGCGTGCCCACACATTCACCCGCACGTACACAACAACATGTAAATTCATAAACTACACACACGTACACGACAGTGACAAATTCACCCTACATCCCGAAACACCATTCTTCAACAAATAATTTGCTATCCATATCAGCCCTCTCGTCTTGTCTTTCTCTCTGTCTCTTTCTGTCTCTTTGTTTGTCAGTCTGTCTGTCTGTTTCTCTCTCTCTCTCTCTCTCTCTCTCTCTCTCTCTCTCTCTCTCTCTCTCTCTCTCTCTCTCTCTCTCTCCTCTCCTCTCTCTCTCTCTCTCTCTCTCTCTTCTCTCTTCTCTCTCTCTCTCTCTCTCTCTCTCTCTCTCCCCCCCTACAACAACAAGCTTGTCTGGTCAGTGACAACAAAGATGGATCGGTGTCAGCAACGTAAATAACCACACACACACACGCACGCACGCACGCACGCACGCGCGCACGCACACACACACACACCATTCCAGCAGTTCTATTCCCCCCTCCCACCTTTTCCTCCACCCACCCATGCCCACCCCCTCCTTGACATGATAGCTCCACTGGTATTCATGTATGACATCAATTATCCAGAGAGATAAACAGCGTGTAAGACGTATTGTACACAACATGCCATAACGTTAATTAATAACACCTTCCAAGCTCGACCTCCCAGCACAAAATTTAGTACTCACCCTGCGCGTTCGCGCGCATACACACACACATAGAGGGAGATGGAGAGATAGAGAATACACACATATTTACGTGCGCGCACATACACACATACATACACAAACACGCGCGCACACACACATATACACTCACACACATAATCTCTCTCTCTGTCTCTTTCTCTCTCTCTCTCTCCATCACTCTCTCTCACTCTCTCTGTTTATCTGTCTCTCTGCCCCCCCCTCCCCCTCTCTCTCTCTCTTTCACACACACACACACACACACACACACACACACACACACACACACACACACACACACACACACACACACACACACACACACACACACACACACACAGTCCCGTGCTTTTTTTTTCACTTGACAAATCAGTGTACATTATTCATCGCCCTCCGAGCTGTGGAATGTCAAGGTAAACAGTGATGGAAGTCTGCTTATTTATGCCAACAACTATCGCTAGAAACAGTAGCGGTTAATTAAGCAGACATAGACAGAAAACAGTTAATTAAAGATAATGAATGATTAAAAAACACATCCACCACGAAAGTGACATTAAGTCGTTGGGCTAGGTTCTCACAAGAGGCTTGCAAAGTCAAAAATCTAAAAAAAATTCAATTTTGAGTTATGGGTATTTTCGTGTTCTTTAACATCCTATCTTTCATATTTATAAAGGTTAATCTTTACTATGGTATCTAAATGGTCTTGTAAGTGTTTTCAAACGAGTAGGCCAATGCATTTTCTTCAGCCAGGCTAGACTTTAGATTGTGTTTTCTCAAAATGGCTGATGTTCACCCTACTAACTTTAAATGCTCACAACTCTGGAACCGAAAAAGATACAAGAATGGTTCTTGTATCATTATAAGGAGAATTGCCTGAATTTGTCACATATATACATTTCTCAGAATGGTCAGTTTGACACTTAATGTCCCTTTCGTGGTGCTGGGTCGCATATTATCATAATGCAACATGGTTTGGAAAAGGCGGCACAAAACACGTAACATTGCTTTTGTTTAAATAACTTTTTTTATTTCACAGACACTTGAAGCAACAAATAAATCGGATATTCCCGAGCACAACAAGCCGAGGCTTATAAAACGTACTCGACAAATATACTCATTACAAAGAAAAGGCTGCATCACGTACTCAAACATTTGATAAAATGTCTTCACTCTTTGCCCATGGCAAAACAGTGATAACCACTCGTAAAATGACTTGCATATCACTGTGTTGCCATGGGGAAAGTGTCAAAAACGTTAACGTGTTTTCATACCTTTAGGGTCGTGGCATTGCACATACTGGATGACATCCATGCTGAAAACAAATGGGAGGGTACACTGGATGACATCCATGCTGAAAACAAATGGGAGGGTACACTGGATGACATCCATGCTGAAAACAAACCGAAGGGTACACTGGATGACATCCATGCTGAAAACAAACCGAAGGGTACATTGGATGACATCCATGCTGAAAACAAACCGAAGGGTACACTGGATGACATCCATGCTGAAAACAAACCGAAGGGTACACTGGATGACATCCATGCTGAAAACAAACCGAAGGGTACACTGGATGACATCCATGCTGAAAACAAACCGAAGGGTACACTGGATGACATCCGTGCTGAAAACAAACCGAAGGGTACATTGGATGACATCCATGCTGAAAACAAACCGAAGGGTACACTGGATGACATCCATGCTGAAAACAAACCAAAGGGTACACTGGATGACATCCATGCTGAAAACAAACCAAAGGGTACACTGGTTGACATCCATGCTGAAAGCAAACCGAAGGGTACATTGGATGACATCCATGCTGAAAACAAACCGAAGGGTACATTGGATGACATCCATGCTGAAAACAAACCGAAGGGTACATTGCATGACATCCGTGCTGAAAACAAACCGAAGGGTACATTGGATGACATCCGTGCTGAAAACAAACCGAAGGGTACATTGCATGACATCCGTGCTGAAAACAAACCGAAGGGTACATTGGATGACATCCATGCTGAAAACAAACCGAAGGGTACATTGGATGACATCCGTGCTGAAAACAAACCGAAGGGTACATTAGATGACATCCATGCTGAAAGCAAACCGAAGGGTACATTGAATGACATCCATGCTGAAAACAAACCGAAGGGTACACTGGATGACATCCATGCTGAAAGCAAACCGAAGGGTACATTGGATGACATCCATGCTGAAAACAAACCGAAGGGTACATTGGATGACATCCATGCTGAAAACAAACCGAAGGGTACATTGGATGACATCCATGCTGAAAACAAACCAAAGGGTACACTGGATGACATCCATGCTGAAAACAAACCGAAGGGTACATTGGATGACATCCGTGCTGAAAACAAACCGAAGGGTACATTAGATGACATCCATGCTGAAAGCAAACCGAAGGGTACATTGAATGACATCCATGCTGAAAACAAACCGAAGGGTACACTGGATGACATCCATGCTGAAAGCAAACCGAAGGGTACATTGGATGACATCCATGCTGAAAACAAACCGAAGGGTACATTGGATGACATCCATGCTGAAAACAAACCGAAGGGTACATTGGATGACATCCATGCTGAAAACAAACCGAAGGGTACACTGGATGACATCCATGCTGAAAACAAACCGAAGGGTACACTGGATGACATCCGTGCTGAAAACAAACCGAAGGGTACATTGCATGACATCCATGCTGAAAACAAACCGAAGGGTACATTGGATGACATCCATGCTGAAAACAAACCGAAGGGTACACTGGATGACATCCGTGCTGAAAACAAACCGAAGGGTACATTGGATGACATCCATGCTGAAAACAAACCAAAGGGTACACTGGTTGACATCCATGCTGAAAGCAAACCAAAGGGTACACTGGTTGACATCCATGCTGAAAGCAAACCGAAGGGTACATTGGATGACATCCATGCTGAAAACAAACCAAAGGGTACACTGGTTGACATCCATGCTGAAAGCAAACCAAAGGGTACACTGGTTGACATCCATGCTGAAAGCAAACCGAAGGGTACACTGGATGACATCCATGCTGAAAGCAAACCGAAGGGTACATTGGATGACATCCATGCTGAAAACAAACCGAAGGGTACACTGGATGACATCCATGCTGAAAACAAACCAAAGGGTACACTGGATGACATCCATGCTGAAAACAAACCGAAGGGTACACTGGATGACATCCATGCTGAAAACAAACCGAAGGGTACACTGGATGACATCCATGCTGAAAACAAACCAAAGGGTACACTGGATGACATCCATGCTGAAAACAAACCAAAGGGTACACTGGTTGACATCCATGCTGAAAGCAAACCGAAGGGTACATTGGATGACATCCATGCTGAAAACAAACCGAAGGGTACACTGGATGACATCCATGCTGAAAGCAAACCGAAGGGTACATTGGATGACATCCATGCTGAAAACAAACCGAAGGGTACACTGGATGACATCCATGCTGAAAACAAACCAAAGGGTACACTGGATGACATCCATGCTGAAAACAAACCGAAGGGTACATTGGATGACATCCATGCTGAAAACAAACCGAAGGGTACACTGGATGACATCCATGCTGAAAACAAACCAAAGGGTACACTGGATGACATCCATGCTGAAAACAAACCAAAGGGTACATTGCATGACATCCATGCTGAAAACAAACCGAAGGGTACACTGGATGACATCCATGCTGAAAACAAACCGAAGGGTACACTGGATGACATCCATGCTGAAAACAAACCGAAGGGTACATTGGATGACATCCATGCTGAAAACAAACCGAAGGGTGTTGAGACATATGCTCACAAGACAAATGCTCACAAGACATTTGCTCACAAGACACTTGCTCACAAGACAACACAACCGTTGAAGTGATTGTGTATATATTATGTGTATGTGTATAAAGTGTATGTATGTGTATGCCTGTTTGCCGTTTCCGACTATAACTGAATACATAAACCAGCAGGTAATACATGAAATAATCCAAAAACTCATGCAGGACGGCGTAGTTATTGTTTTCTTATTCACAACACTTCATGTATCAAAATGTCTTGTGAACATTTGTCTTCTTTTTCGTTAATGTTGTGAGCAAATGTCTTGTGAGCGTAATGTCTCCCAATCAGAAATGTACAGGAATCTTGTTATTGCTTTTTTTAAGTTTCGGAGAGATAGATAGATAGATAGATAGATAGATAGATAGATACTAATAAAAGGGTCTTTGCCAGAAGGTATTGTGAGCCTTCTTTAATCATTTTGAGATAGAACTTTCTGGAATATTCCCCTTGATTCTGGTCTATCTGCTTTGATGTATTTATTTTGTATAGCCATGCTGTTTAAGGTAAGCGCCAAGTTGCGTTCTTCTTCAGAGCGCGCTCTCTCTCTCTCTCCCCCTCTCTCTCTCTCTCTCTCTCTCTCTCTCTCTCTCTCTCTCTCTCTCTCTCTCTCTCTCTTCTCTCCTCTCTCTCTCCTCTTCTCTCTCTCTCTCTCCTCCTATCTCTCTCTCTTTCTCTCTCGCTCTCTCTCTCTCTCTCTCTCTCTTTCTCTCTCTCTCTCTCTCTATCTCTCTCTCCTCTCTCTCTCTCTCTCTCCTCCCTCTCTCTCTCTCTCTCTCTTTCTCTCCTCTCTCTCTCTCTTTCTCTCTCTCTCTCTCTCTCTCTCTCTCTCTCTCTCTCTCTCTCTCTCTCTCTCTCTCTCTCTCTCTCTCTCTCTCTCTCTCTCTCTCTCATTCTATCTCTCTCTCTATCTATCTCTGTATCTATCTTTCTTTCTCTCTATATATATTTATCTCTATCTCTCTCTTTCTCTCTCTCTCTCTCTCTCTCTCTCTCTCTCTCTCTCTCTCTCTTCTCTCTCTCTCTCTCTCTCTTCCCCTCTCCCTCTCCCCCCTCTCTCCCTCCCTCCCTCCCTCCGTCTCTCCCATTTTCTCCACTCACGCATATGATATGAAGCCGTGCAGCCAAGTGCGACAGATCTGTCGCGCGGAACAAACCAACCTGACACAAAATACAATACGCTTGCTCGGCCTCTCCTCCGCTTACCACCACTTCAGCAACAGCTGGGATGTCACTTACTTAAAAGGCGAGTCTCTATCTCTCTCTCTCTCTCTCTGCTCCCTTATGTCTTTACATCCGAGCTGATATGATTGACTGAGTGAGCTTGCCATCTTCTCGTCAGTCTTGTCTTCGACGTTGTTTTGTTTTTTTGGTGACTGAAAACTGTTACGGTATAAATTGGAATAATACTTTTAAAGTATAATTTGGTGCGGGTGGTGAAGTCATTTTATTTTATTTTATTGTTGTTGTTCTTAGTATTTTAGTCGTTCGTTCCACGAGAAAATATATCGACAAATTTTAAAGGTACGTATAACGGTTGTTGTTGGGTTTTTGGGGTGTATTTTCTTTAATCATGTTTGTTTGGTTGGATTCCTGATGATGAGCGGTTGTTTGGGTGCCCATATCCCATAGTTTTAATTACAGAAAACAGTTTGATGAAGCGCTAGGTCGGATCAACGCAACATTAACAACAAAACAACAACAACAACATCATCATCATCATCAACACCAACAACAAATGTATAATAATAAAGGGGAAAAAAGAGTTGTAACATTTCGACTAAATCGAAATTTAGCATAAGGCAGACATTTCGTACCTTTGTTTATTTGGGATTTTTATTGTGTGTGTGTTGGGGTGTGTTTTTTGGGGTGTTGTTGTTGTTGGTGTTGTTTTAAGGAACGGATTTTGAATGAAGAATAGAATGAAGGCCTAGTGGGAGGGAGAATGGTGGCAGAGTGGTTAAGACGTTCGCCTGCCAAATGTAAAGCGTGACTGCAGCGTGAGTGACCCGGGTTCGAATCCCGGCCTCGCCCTTTCTTTCTAGTTTAACGGGAAAACCGAACTGAACGTTCAGTCCTTCGGATGGGGACTTAAAGCTAGTCTGGCCCGTGCGCTTTACGCACGTAAAAATCCCACGGTAGTTGAAAGTCGGTAAGAGCAGGGAGAAATCCCGCTGCCTGGTATGACCAAATTGATAGCTAAGTTTCCCAAGTGGTGCCCACACCCCCTCCTCACCCTGTGTTCCCCCACTCCCCCCCCTCACCCCCACAAAATTTGGTAGGCGCTGCACTTTTGCGGCGACGCTCTCTCCGGGTGAGAGCAGCCCGAATTTCACAGAGATAAGTCTCTGTGACTAGAATATACCAAATACCAAAAATACCCAAAAAATAGTGAGTTTTCCCAGTTTAGTTGTATAGAACTTTCTTTGCCTATTGAAGGTTTGTCACTACCGTTACTGTTGTGATTTGTGTTGTCGTCGTCATTGTCCAAATAATGTTAATGTTTTCGAATCGTGTTACAAAACTTGATTAGGCATTTGAAATTTGTTGGTGTTGTTGTTTTTCTCTTCTTCCTGTCTTCCTGTCTCTTCCTGTCTCCCCCCCCCCCCCCCCCCCCACCCCCAATTATTAAGCATCCTTTTAGTACTCAAACCCAAAATGTATCTTCATATAGCAAAACATGAAAACCGAAATTAATTCATGGATGCAGTACATTCGTTACAAAAAGTAGCAATAATCACGTTGTTTTTTTGCTCTCAAATGTTCTCACGTTAATTAACCCTTCCCGTACCCCGTGGGTGTGTTTGCACCCATACTTTTACTGTTTGCTTCATATTTTCAACACCGTTCATTGAATCTTGCTGACATTTTAGGACTGTGTCCATGAATGATCTGAGCATGTGCACGCCACAACTCCAGCAGTTTGGTTGGAAAACAAGCGAGTAAATAAACAACAGAGTCGTCGTTTAATACACACCCTCCAAACTTACACACGACGTGACGGGAGGATATAGCATGTGGCTGTCACATGCTCTAAATGATTCAAGAGCAAAAGCACTAAGGAGTGAACATGAAATGACGGACCTGCCCCGGAGGCGGACCTGCCCCGGTCTCCCCTATATGCGCAAAATAACGACAAGAGTGAGTAGAAAATTAATGTAAGGTGCGGATTTAGTCACTAGTCGTGCATGAATACGGATATGCATTCATTTTTTATCGCTTTTTTTGTTTTTTGTTTTTTTGTAGTGATGCGTTTTCATTTTTGTTTGTTTTTGTTGTTGCCCTCAGTCCTCGAACGTGAACCGAAGAGTATGTTTGTTTCTTCGTTTCGTGGTTGTTGTTTTTTACATTGTCTGTCTCTGTGTCTTCCACACATTTTTTTTTAACTATTGGATTTTATTTTCATTTCTCTATTCTTAAACTATTTCCTTCCCTTCCTTTTCTCCTTTCTTACTCGTCTGTCTGTCTGGTCCTCTCTCTCTCTCTCTCTCTTTCTCTTTTTTATCTCTGTTCGTCTGTGTCTCCCACTCCCCCCCCCTCTCTCTCTCTCTCTTTCTTTTTCTTCCCTCTCTCTCGTTATTACTTTCTCTCTCTTATCTCTCTCTCTTTCTCTTTTTTATCTCTGTTCGTCTCTCCCTCCCTCCACCCCTATCTCTCTCTCTCTCTCTCTCTCTCTCTCTCTCTCTCTCTCTCTCTCTCTCTCTCCTCTCCATCTTTTCCTATCTCATTACCTCACCACACCTCACCTCTCCTCACTTCTGTGTGAGCCTATGTTTACCTGCTTCTGTCACTTATCGTCGTTTCTGTGTGGGTGTGTGTGTGGGAGGGGTGTGTGAATAGAGTAGGGGTTATGTAGGGTAAGGAGGGACACACCCCGTAGGCCTATGTTTGGAGACAGACAGACAGTCAGAGACAAACACAAACACACGCCGGCGCTCGCATGAATATACACGTACACTCACACATGCACACACACACACACATGCACATGCACACGCACATACACACATTGACACACACACTCACACACATACACACGCACACACATACCACAAGCAACACACACACTCATACACAACACAACACACACACACACACACACACACACACACACACACACACACACACACACACACACACACACACACCACAACACACACACACACACACACACACACACACACACACACACACACACACACACACACACACACACGGCCTGTCACCTGGACTGGCTTCATTCCTATGCACACCGGAAGGACCCCCACTCACTCACTGACACGGGCTGAGGAGACCCTGTGTAGCGTTGCCCTGCTACAGTGCTGCAAGAAAGCGTCAAAGTTACATTATAGTACCTTTGGGGCAACTACCATTGTGCCAAGAGAGTTAGTTTAACCCTTTCACCGCCAATGTCGCATTTTGGCATCACAATGATTTCTCACCCATGTCATTAAAACCCTTGAAATCAGGGTCTGTTATTCAATTATATTGTTTTCCTAAATTTGGGTAGTAAGGATTGACCGTATTATAAATGTGTCACAGAGAAATCCCACAATATTGCAGACGAAATCTTTTCTGTAGCCAAGTAAGTTTAATGGAAATTTTTGGCTCAAAGATGGCTGGCGGTGAAAGGGTTAATTATGTCAATTAGTGTTATAGTCCCGTCAACAGCTATGGTTCTCTCAGGACTGTCACCGCGTAAAGTTCGACCACGTATAACAAAACACACATCAATGATTCTTAACACATCCCAAAACCTGAGGAAAAAAAAATAAACAGTACAATTCAGATGACATCGTCATCATTGTACCCTATAGCTCATAATTCTACATAGTGCTGGAAACGTTGAGCTACTCTACGTATCGGATCCAGGTTTAAAAAAATAGTTAAAAAAGAATAACAAACACATCCTAGTTAAAAATATATATATAAAAGGCGTAAGGTCTCACACGTGAAAGCCAGTAACCAATAAAATTTAAAAAAATCCTGGCATGTCATAATTATATTGTACACACAAGTGTTCGTGTAAATGGAGGATGGGGAGAATGAAAAATGGAGATGAGGGGCTACTCTTAGTTTAAAGCTCCCCCACCACGACAAGGTGGAAGCCTGCGGGGGAGGTGGTGCCAAAAGAACGATAACGATAAAGAGAACGAAAGCGACGCTGTCAGATAATAAGGAAAAACGAAACGAACAAACAAAGCAACAAGAGCTTAGCAGAGTTTGGCTGTTTATTCCAAGCTTACGTTCTGTATCAAGGACCAGTTAGCTTTGAGTTAGCCTCTGTTGATTTGTGTTTGTTTTTAACGAACGAAATGTATGGTAACAATTCTAGCACAAATGGGTAAGCGTCATGTGTTGGTTTGTGTGTTGTCTGTGTGTGTGCGTGTACGTGTGTGTGTGTGTGTGTGTGTGTGTGGGTGTGTGTGTGTGTGTGTGTGGTGTGTGTGTGTGTGTGTGTGTGTGTGTGTGTGTGTAGGTATGCATGTGTGTTGTGTGTGTGTGTGTGTGTGTGTGTGTGTGTGTGTGTGTGTGTGTGTGTGTGCGTGCGTGTGTGTGTGTGTGTGTGTGTGTGTGTGTGTGTGTGTGTGTGTGTGTGTGTGTGTGTGTGTGTGTGTAATAGGTATGCATATGTGTGGTGTGTGTGTGTAGGTATGCATATATGTGTGTGTGTGTGTGTGTGGTGTGTGTGTGTGTGTTGCGTGTGTGTGTGTGTGCGTGTGTGTGTGTTGTGTGTGTGTGTGTGTGTGTGTGTGTGTGTGTGTCGCGCGTGTGAGGCTGCGAGCGTGCCGTGCGTGCGGTGTGTGTGTGCTTGTGTGTGTGTGTGTGTGTGTGTGTGTGTGTTGTTTTGCATCCACAATGTTGCTAAAGTTCAGTTTTTGGTTATATCCACATTTAGGACCCTTAGGGAGAAACTTTAATGACATAAAGGAGATTTATTAGCCCGCATGATTACGTTTTGAATGGTCAGAAACATCTGCCGAATTTACGGTTGTTGAACAGTCAATCTGCCACATTGTAAGTTCAAATGGTGTTTGTTTCAAATTTGGCCACCTTTGTTGGTGCCTTATATCTCTCCCTACGCATCCTCCCTTGCCTCTCCCCTTCTGTTTGGTGAGTCTGAAAAGAAGCAGAATGTGGAAGTCCATTGTGTTTCCAAAAGAGGTTTCAAAGTTTGAGAGACACAAAGCTGATGATTTGAATCTATCATTTTTTCCATATTGCGAAAATGGTGTGAAATGAAGTTGCAATTACAATCAAGACAACATTTGGAAGTGTGGAGGGGAGGGGTGGGGGTTCAGCGCTAGAGGTCACGGTTTACGACCTCTGGGCAAGCATTTCACCATTGAAGATTCTGTAAAATCTGAAGACAATAAGACTGATAGAAGTGGTATTACATCTTAGGCACGAACCGTTGGAGATTTCCCTTTCACAGGTAGCTTGTTTTCTTTACCCACCATTCATACGTTGTATCTCCAAAAGGTATTGCAGTCAATTTTGTCACCTTCTTGTATTACATCTGTTCCAAAATCGTGTATCAAACCTTCAATGTGGCCGCTCGCAATCGTTCGTACGCTTTCAGCTACCGTAACTGTATGCCAGTCAGTCGTTTCCGACCATGACGGCCAGATAGCAGAGGGAGCAGATGCTATTAATTCCGGCGGGCTGGGCTAGAATTGGTTTAAAGCCCCACCAGATCACGTGTCAAAATCACGGGATTCACGTGTTTTCCCTCTTATAGCTGGAAAGAAATCTTGTTTTGACCCATACAAATGCCCCCAAATTCAAACCGAAACATCATTTTAAAGAGCAGCCTCAATTTAAAGTTGGGAACATTTGCATTTGGGTCACAGCTACCCAGAAAAAAACCAAGGGACTTAATCGTAATGCGTCAGTGTATCTTTAAAGTGGAGATGCCTTGCCCAGGGTACTGAACTCCCCATTCTTTTGGCCAAAGGGATTTGAGGACTGCTGGCGGGGCGTTGGGGAAGGTCCCCAAAGGCCAACACCATCCCTTTGGCTGCAGCACCAGAGCCTGTGCCAAGCCCCCCCTCGTTTGAGAGTCAACTGTTCCATGATTTTCCATTTCTGTAGAAAAGCATCTACTGTACAGCTTCTCGTGTTACTGTTGGCCCCTACTACAGGGCTAATATCAATCCAATGATAAAAGCCATTTGAGCGAAGGGCCAGTAGCTAATAGGAGTGAAATAATTCATGCTTCAGCACCACCCACCGGGAGCGCCACGCTTCGGCAATGGGCTAAAGGCGCGGGATTCTGGGCTAAGATGATCAGGCCTCGTAGTCATGAGTACGAATTAAACAGTCAACACGGGGAGTAGTATGTAAATTGGACTAGACTCTCAACACGATTGGCTGTTTAGCCTAATTTACATACTAATCCCCGTTTTGAATGTCTAATTCCCCCTCGCCCCTTTGAGGATACCGGGGGGGTCT
>CM065699.1:16835062-16837562 GCA_017654935.2 Phymorhynchus buccinoides
CTTCTTCTTCTTCGTCTTCTTCTTTTTCTTCTTCTTCTTCTCCTCCTCCTTATTCTTCTCCTCCTCCCTGTCTTCTTCTCCTCCTCCTTCTCTTTCTTCTTCTTCTTCTCTTCTTCTTCTTTTCCTTCTTCTTCCTCTTCTCTTTCCGTCAATCTTTAGAGACAATCTCATTTTGTATTAAAAGCCCCCCCCCCCCCTGTCACGCCCACTTCATTTGTGCCTCTGGCTATCAAAGAAAACAAACAATTGGAAACGTTGGTAGATATTTGTTTCGTGTTGCTTTTATTTCCTTTCCAGGTGCATCTATCTATCTGTCTCAATTATCCTGACATTTCGTTTGTGTCCTGTGCTTTGTTTCTTTTGGTCGTTTTTTTCTTGTTTTTTCTTTACTTCTGTTTCTCTTCTTCTGTCTTTTCTCCCTTGTTCTGCATATCAATTATTTTTTTGATTCTATCTCCGCTTCATTTCCCCCCACCCCCCCCCTCTCCCCCTACTGCCCTGTCCCCTCCCATATACTTTAATGCTACCCCCATCTCTCTCTCTCTCTCGCTCTCCTCTCCTCTCTCTCTCTCTCTCTCCCCTCTCTCTCTCTCTCTCTTCTCTCTCTCCTCTCTTTCTCTCTCGTCAGTCTCTCTCTGTCTCTCTCTCTCTCATCTCCCTTCCCTGCTCTTTGTGTGTTATTGTTCTTTTTCAAACTTTGTTGTCAAACAAAACCATCAATTAATTTCTGTTTGATTAGATTATTTACATACAATTATAACCCTGACACGAAATTTAATTAAAGAAACACGAATATTGCCTTTACTCATGTTCTAATGACATTTATTGGCGAACGTTCTTATTTTGATCATTACATTATGAAACAAGAAGAAAGCAACTACAAACTCTGATCATTTTCAATAATTTTCCGTGACAGTGTATTGTCCATCAGTAGTTGAAACTTTGTGCTCCCCCCCCCCCCCCCCCCCCCCCCTCCTTAATTCTTTGTCTTAGAACATTGAAATTGTTGTTTCAAATTTATCAGAAATATGACTTAGATTTGCCATTGAATTGACTGCTACACTTTGTCCTGTAGATTATATTCTTTTCTTTTTTGGCACCCCTGTAATTTCGCAGTTAATTATTAATTAAATCTAAATATTCTCGCAGAATACAAGCATACACTTCCTTTCTATGTGGATTTTTGTTTCATCATTTACTGTGGGGTTTTCTTCTTCTTTTGTATGAGAAGAAGAATTAATTGGGTAAACATATCAAATAGTTTGAATCAAAAGGAGATTAGATATTTCCTTCCTGTGCTTTTCTCTCTCTCTCTCTCTCTCTCTCTTTATCTCTCTCTCTCTCTCTCTCTCTCTCTCTCTCTCTCTCTCTCTCTCTCTCTCTCTCTCTCTCTCTCTCTCTCTCTCTCTCTCTCACCTGTCAATGTCTCTCTCTCTCTCTCAATCTCGTCTCTCATCTCGTTCTCTCTCTCTCTGCTTCTGAGACTCTTTCTCTCGTCTCTCTCTCTCTCTCTCTAGCTGTCTCTCTCTCTGTCTGTCTCTGTCTCTCTCTCTCTCTCGTAACTCAAATTGTTTTTTGTCTCTATCTCTCTCTCTTATTTTTCTTTTCCTCTGCTCTCTGTCTCTCTTCTCACCTATTCTCTGTCTCCCAACAGCCCTTCCTCTCTCTCTCTCTCTCTCTCTCTTGTTCATCTACCCCCTCTCTGTCTCTCTCTCTCCCATATCACTCTCTCTTTCTCTCTCTTTTTGAGACTCTCTCCCTCACTCTCTCTTTCTTCTATTTATTTCTCTCTCTCACTCTTTGCTTATTCTTCTTCTTCTTCTTCTTACTTCTTCTCTTCTTCTTCTATCTCTCTCTCTCTCTCTCTCTCTCTATCTCTCTCTCGATCTCTCTCTCTCTCTCTTCTGTGTCTCCTCTCTCCCTTCTCTCTCTCTCTCTCTCATTCTCTCGCTCTCTCTCTCTCTCTCTCTCTCTCTCTCTCTCTCTCTCTCTACTCTGTGAAGAGGAAGAAGAAGAAGTTGTCGGGTAGTTCTGTTTTGAATCAAAAGGAATAACAGTATCATCATGTTTTCTCTATCTCTGTCTCTTTATCTCTCTCTCTTCTCATCTTTCTCACTCTGCATTGTCTCTCTCTCTCTTCTCACCTCTTCTCTGTCTCCTCGCCTCTTCTCTCTCTTTCTCTCTCTCTTATCCCCTCTCTCTCTCCTCTCTCTCTCTCTCTCTCTCTCTTCTCCTCCAATCTCAACTTTCTCTGTAATATAGAAGGTCAGAAGAAGCTTAGATTAGTGTAGAACTTATATCAAATTGTTTTATCTTTAGACTTTCTTACCTTCTCTCTCTCCTCTCTGTCACACTGTCTCTCTTTCTCTCTCTCACGTCTGTCTCTTCTCTCTCTTCTCTCTCTCTCTCTCTCTCTCTCTTCTCTCTCTCTCTCTTCTTCTATCTCTACTCATTCATCTTCTCTTCTCTCTTTCTCTCTCTTTCTCTCTCTCGTCTTCTC
>CM065699.1:16845062-16847562 GCA_017654935.2 Phymorhynchus buccinoides
ACCAAGCCAGCCAGAGCAAGGGTAGGATATTCTAAAAGCTAAAGGCTACCTCAATAAAGGGAGACAACAAGAAGTGGGGTAGATAGTGGAGAGTTAGGGTATAATAGGGTGAGGGTGTCTTTTATTTTTGTTTCGAAAAAGAAGGTGGCAGAAGAAAAGCTATGGTGGTGAAGGTAGTGAGTGTGTGGCGGTTGTAGGGGAAGTGGGGGCACGGGGAGTTGTCGGCTGCCAAGACGCCAAGTGATAAGCATGATAAACGACAGTGATGGATCCTGCCAATGATGTCGCCATGGCAACTGTCGGCCGCCATCAGTCTCGATGGGCCACATATCACTGGGTAGGGGGCTCTAGCAGGTTCCGCCCAGTCGCCGCCCCTGACAGTGAGTTATGATGTTTTTGTGAAAATGCCAAGATTCTTTTTGACAGGGAAATTATCATAAATCTTTTTTCTTTTTTTCCCTCCTTCTCCCCGTTGCCTGTGTGCGTCCGTGCGCGCGCGTGTGTGTATGTGTATGTGTGTGTGTGTGTGAATGTGAATGATAGCTCCCCCCTCTCTGTGTGTTTCTTCCCCCCCCCCCCTGCTCCTTACACTCGCCCCCCACCCCCACCCCCCCACCCCCTACGCAGTTTGATGGAAGCTAATCGCTTCATTATAGTTGGACAGGATTGATGGGGTGGGGTGGGGGTGGGGGAGAAGCAGTTTTGAGAGGGAATGGGGTGGAAGCGAAAAGTCGTGTTTTTTTCTTTTTCTTCCATCTCAAGGAAGTATTGAATTAACGTACTAGGCGTTCAAGAATGCACATGATCATCTCCAAATATGGAACACTCAATTTTGTTTGAGTAAAGTTTAATTTTTTGTATTTGACAGTTTAAGGTTTGGCTTAGGGTTAGGGATTTATTTGTTGTGTTGATACCTAATACGATTGTGTAGTGTAGCGCCTGCATACACGCATTCTGCATGCTTAGTAATGGATAAAGACAAGGACATTCTACATGAAGATGAAAGGTTAACAATGTATCGTTGGTGTGTCATGCACACGATTAAACCCCAAGGGGCTTTCGGAAATAAACCTTGAAACCTTGACCCTCTACCTCTCCAGATCCCTAGGTATAAGCTTTCAACTGTTGGTCGGCGCTCTTTTGCTGTCTCAGGACCGGCCTTCTGGAACAACCTTCCTCTTTCCCTCCGTCAGCGACCGAACCTCTCTGCTTTCAAAGCTAAGCTCAAAGCCCACCTGCTCCCTCCGTCATTAAAGCTCCGCTCTCTTTCTCTTCTCTCTCTTGCCTTTAGGTCTGTTTCTGCTGTATTCCATTTATGCCATCCGTGTGTGTGTTCGCTTTGTACTGCGTTTTTGTTTGAATGCGTTATGAATGTTAACGTGTGTGTGTGTGTGTGCGCCGCGCTTTGATTTGATTTCTATCAAGATTCAACGCCGTGTATATTGTTGTTGTGAAAATCAAATGATGCTTTGTTTGTCTCACTTTTGTTCTGACCCACGCATTGCTAGATGATTGGTATCGTAATCAACTTTGGTGGAGGGGAGTTAATTAATTAGAAAGAGAGTATTCCCCCATTTGTTCAATTTCGTTATCTCCTCTCTTGGCCTCACTATTTCATTCTTTGATTTCCAAAATTCCTTTCGAGGCTTACCAGTTTGTTCTGTGTTGTGTGTTGTTTATGTGTAACATATTCAAGGCTAGAAGGCTATGCCACTCTTGGATAGTTGTTGATTTGTTTGTATGTTGTCCTCTCCACCATTGTTTATGTGTACTGTGTGGGTGGAAGGCGAACTTGGCACTTTTTTTTTATTTTTAAGAATGATGCTTTGTTTGTCTCACTTTGGTTCTGATCCACGCATTGCTAGATGATTGGTATCGCAATCAACTTTGGTGGAGGGGAATTCATTAGAAGGAGAGTATTCCCCCTTCGTTCAATTTCAGTCTACACTCTGTTTTGCACACATCGTGGAGGTAGGTTGCGCATTAACCCGGATTGGAGACCTATCAGTTTTCACCCAATACAAAGTCTTTACGACTCTCCTGTGTCAAGTTGCAGCACGTGCGTGCGGTATATTGCTGCACGAGCTCCCGCCGAAAGCCGACAGGTTATTGGCTAATTAATTTTCACCGCGTGCAGTTGTTTAAGAGTACGCAAACATTATGTCCCAGGCTTTACCTGACTAATATAACACCGCAGCCAGTAGGGCGCAGATGGGACGGAGAATTATTACTGTCGTTGGACTGACGTCATTAAAAAAGGCTAGATTTGCGATTGCCATTTCTTTCTTTAATGGCACCCTTCAGCTGTACACGCATCCATATAACACAGCCATGCATCTTCCGCTTTTTTTTCTTCATTTTGCTCGCTCTCTCTCTCTCTCTCTCTCTCTCTCTCTCTCTCTCTCTCTCTCTCTCTCTCTCTCTCTCTCTCTCTCTCTCTCTCTCTCTCTCTCTCTCTCTCTCTCTCTCTCTCTCTCTCTCTCTCTCTCTCTCGTCAATG
>CM065699.1:16852562-16875062 GCA_017654935.2 Phymorhynchus buccinoides
CCACGTGTCAGAATCACGGTTTTCACGTGTTTCCCCTCTTATAGCTGGTAAGAAATCTTCACAAATCTTCCAAGCATAAGAGGGAATGTGACACGTGACGTGGGGGGTCTTTAAATACCCACTAGGTCACGTGTCAAAATCACGGGTTTCACGTGTTTTCTCTCTTATAGCTGGTAAGAAATCTTGTTCTGACCAGGTTTGACCCCCATACAAATGTCCCCAAATTGAAAACGAAGCATCATTTTAAAGAGCAGCCTCAATTTGAAGTTGGGGACATTTGTATGTGGGTCACAGCTATCTAAAAAAAACCACCAAGGGACTTAATCGTGGTGCGTCAGTGTGCCTTTAACTTTCATGAGTACTTATTTGATGGAAGTCAAAGGAAACTATTTGAAATCTACAACCGGAAGCGTAACATTTCTTTTCCCATTTTTGTCCGTCACCATAGGTGATCGGACTTTGCGATGGGCTGGTTTGTATTTTTTTTTTTTTTTTTTTTTTGTTTGTTTGTTTGTGGGGGGTTTTTCTGTCTGTCCCAAGGCTATCTCCCGAACCGCTTGACCGAATCGCGTCAAATTTTGTGTGGAGGTGTGCCACCTTAATAGGAAGAGATCCGCGCAAACCGTTTTGCCGTCGTGACCTTGACCTTGACGTATGACCTTGAAAACCGAAACTCTATTTTTAGCCATATCTCAAGCACCGATCGACATAGGATGTTGAAACTTGGTATGAAGGTGGTTGTGACGTAAGTGTCCCGCGCGACCCCTCTTTCTTTATCTACACCCCCCCCCCCCCTCTCCTTTTCATTTCTCTGTCCGGCCGCCACGTTAATTGCCACCCACCATCTAAAGAATGCCGATTACGGGATTGGTCCCTTTCAAGTTCGATTTGTCTCCCCGGTCGGCATGCAACCCCTACCGAGGTTATCTCCCTTCACCCCCCCCCCCCCCTCTCTTATCTACCGTCTCATCACGAGATAGTGATATCAACAGTCGGCTCCCTTTGTAAGACACCGCGTCCTTACCCATCACAAGAAAGTGACAACCACGGTTATCTCCCTTTGAAGAAGGTTTTGCCGTTCCGAGCACGAGAAGGATTTGAATGTCCGGCATGTGATAAGGATGTAATAGGCGCGTGATTGTTCGGTACACTCTGAACAGCATCTTGTGACGTGTGGACTGTAATAAACCAATAGCAGGCTTTCATTGTTTGAAAGTGAAGCCTATAATTGGCGTAGTGAGAAAAAGTTTTTCACACAAGACGCTGAAACTGACTAGAGCAACACCTCTCCCAGCCAGAATAGCCCACCTAGTAAGTCTTATTGATGACTGGTGATTGAGACTGGTTGTTTGTTTGACTCTAGTTTTGATCTAGATCCTATGTTCAATGATGAATAAGGAGTAGATAGATATGCTATAGAAAAGAAGTGGTAAACATTCTATTCTATTTATGCACACTGATTATTTGTGTGTGTGTGTTTTTGACTTTAACACTTTTGGCACCAGAACCGGAGTTTATGCCTACTAACCCTTTTGTCTATTTTTAGTAGGAAACCTATGGGCCGCAATCTTGCACTATTTTTAGTAGGAAACCTATGGGCCGCAATCTTGCACTTTATGATACCCTTCCTTTCCAGGTGTTGGATGGAGAGTGATGATGGATTGATCACCTTTTATGTTTTACTGATCTCAGTTTGTTAACTGAAATTCAGTTTATTGATTAACTAGTGCGATTGTACAAGGGAAGCCTTCTAGCCGGTTGGGATTCACTAATGCCCTGCCGACTGAAGCCCCTTGTCTCTAAGCCATAGAGATCTACATCCACCTTCTCCTGTGATTATCAGCAGGGCATCGTGGGCAGGAAGATCATCCCTGTCTCACAAGCACCAAGACGGGAAAGACGCCCCGCACCCAGAATCCGCGAGGAGACCACGCCTGAACCGTGCCATCCCGCGAAGCCGTAACCGGAACGACTGGGAGCTACTCTCATCTGACGAGCAAGCCCAGCTACACCAGCACTCGCCGATCACTACGGAGGAACCTGACAACAGCTAAGTCCCCCGGACTGCGCCAATCATTTGAACTTTCCTACGGACAATGAAGATAATTAGTAACCCTTCCGGCATGGGGCGAACCTTATAGAAAGACAAAAGTCTTGTAAATCCTTTCGGATTCCATTGTTTTTTTTTCATCCATATTTTGTTTTGGCGCCATTGAGCTGCTTTATTATTATTGTTGCATAATCTTATGCAGATTTTGGGAGTAAATAAAATACAAGTGTCAAATAATCCTGAACCCTTTGGTCAGACTGATGAGAGTGGGAGTCGTAATTTCATGTAAAACCCTACTTCTCTCTGTCTGCCATTTAGAGCAATTCAACCACTTGTATTTCTTACAACCATACGAGCCAGAACCCGGGCACAAATATAAATTTATTAGATGAAAAGGGGCCGGGAAAGTTGCTCATCTCCCATACCCTAGAGAAGTGGGCTAAAGGCAAATTTTCTAAAGTCTTCCCTAGGGACTTAGCCTTTTAACCCATTACCTCGTCACAGTGGTTTGGCTTATGCCCATTCTGATGATGGCATACCGATCAAGGTCAATGTCAAGGTCAAAAAGATCGCTGGAGCCTGATTATCGGAGGGTCATTTTTTCTCCTTCTGTCTGTCCCAAGGATATCTTTCGAATGGGTTGACAGAATGGGCGTCAAATTTTGTGTGCTGGTGTGTCTCCCCCCCCCCCCCCCCCCCCCCCCCCCCCCCCCTTGGTCAAGGTCACGGTCCGGGAGATCGGTAGCCCTTGAAAGTGGTAGGGGTCTACTAATTGTGTTTTAAGCCATATTTTCCACATTTGTACTTGACAGAAGCGCTTCAGATTGTGTGTGGTACTGTATACCCTACAGAAGAAAGCTGTATCTCGTGAACTAGAAGACAGAATCCCTTCCAATTTTGTGTCAGGATGTGACACTCTACGGGGTGTCGCAAGTGCCTGGCATTGCTGGTGACGGACATGTCTGCCGCTCGGAGACGCCCTTGTATTTATTTCAGAGATTATGAAATATTGGTTTGATTTTTACTTTAGTTTTGATGTTTGCCTTGGACTGGGAGTACAGTTAATATGGATCTGTCATCTTGCTCTCTTTGACCCCTCCGTGGTTTTTGCTAGTTTGCATGACTATATTGGTTTAAACAAAATGTATTAACATAATGCATTGCAGTGTACACAGATTATTGTATGAGCACAACAAGCTATAAGCTTCTAAGCGCACTCAAAAACGTTTCAGTTACAAACATAAGGCTGCATCATGAATGTACTTGAATAGCTATGAGAAAAATGCAATTGGAATAAGAAAAATAACTAAGCAAAGATAACAATACATCATGCACCAATTTATAACTAGACAAAACAAACAATAGATGTAAAAAATAACTATATTAATATATCTGTCGGTCAATCTGTCTGTCTGTCTGTTTTTATTTCGATTTTGTTATCAAGACTTTGACTTCTTCCCCTTTCAATGTGAATGACACAAAAATAATTAGGTTAAAATTAATGAGATAACACAGTTTTAATGTGATTATATTGATGCGTCAAAAACACTGGTGATGTTGTTTTCATACCCTGGCTAAAAGACTCCAGGGATCATCCCAACAGCCCAAGCACTTGAACACTACGGTACAAATGCACCAGCTAGGGATGAGAACATTACGTGTGTGACCGGTTTTGATTACCCAGCCACGTGGGCAGCCAAACTCCGACTTCGGAGGACCACTGGTGATAGTTCATGTGATATTCTAAATAAAGTTTTTACACTCAACGTAAAGTTTCGACAACCGCATCACAACGGTTAGAATTTTTGTTGGACAGTTCCCACTATGATCCTCTGTCAGTGCGTGTGTTTGAGTATGTCTCTCTTTGACTTATCCATTCGTGTACATACACACATACACACAAACACACACAAGTACACACACACACACACACACACGCGCGCATACATGCACGCATACACACTGTTCCCACTTATATGCAGGACCACACACACTCACACACACACACACACACACACACACACACACACACACACACACACACACACACACACACACACAGATACTCACCTCACTCCACCCCACCCCACCCCTCTTTACATGCACACACACTTCCTGCACCCGACCCCCAATTCAGAGAAGAAAAAAATAAAATAAAAACTTTTGTTTCTTTAAGGTTTGACACACACACACACACACACACACACATACACACACACACATACACACACACACACACACACACACACACACACACACACACACACACACACACACACACCAAAAAACAACAACCAACTATCCCTATAAAGCTGCCTTTTAATCGTTGCCGCCTGAAAGGTTTTAGTGCCGGCGTGTTGTGTGATAAATGGGGGGGGGCCGTCGACACTAAAAGAGATCCAGGGCCCCTATACTACCTGGCCTGGTGTGTGGGGTGTGGGGGCAGGGGGTGGGGGTTGTGCCCCCCCCCCCACCCCCCACC
The DNA here is from genome assembly GCA_017654935.2 of Phymorhynchus buccinoides. Classification (NCBI taxonomy): domain Eukaryota; kingdom Metazoa; phylum Mollusca; class Gastropoda; order Neogastropoda; family Raphitomidae; genus Phymorhynchus; species Phymorhynchus buccinoides. Next base: position 16,857,095 of record CM065699.1, read on the forward strand.
CTTGTCGTCTTTAGTACCCGGACAGTGATTGGTTGCCCCATCAACTTGTCGCTTTTATTCCTGCCACTGGGGAAAGGCCCCACTGATCGAGGGCCAGTGATGTACTCCCGTCGTTTGCATCATTCCTTTTTTCTTTCTTTCTTTCTTTTTTTGTCTTTCTTCTCCGTCTTCTTCGTTTTCTTCTCTTTCGGCTGCTTTTTTAGTGGATAGATCACCGACTTTATTTTATTTTCGCTCTAAAGGCGGTCGTTTGCAGCGTTCGTTTTTCTGTTCGTTTCCTTTTCGTTTTTTTAAGTTTTGTTAATATTTTTAAAGTTTTCTTTTCGTTTTCCTTTTTTCATCATTGGCTTTGTCTTTCTTTCTTTCTTTCTTGTCACGTGATTGCCTTCGTCGTCATCGTCGTCGTCGTCGTCTAGGCTTCGACTTTTCAACATCTTTATGAGAACTTTTCTTTTTTCACTTTGTGAAGCCATGATTCTGTTGTAAGGGCAGTGGTACCTTTTGGTCAAAACAAGGGCTTGTGCGTTGATGAAATTCTGCTTAACATCCTCTGGTCTGGAACAGACACATAATGGGACATTAGTAGATACAAAGATGGTGGGAACGATCCTGGAGGCAATGCCCGGAGGCAGTGCAACACCAGGAAAGTCCCGAATTTTTAACAATACAGATATTATTGTAAGGGCTTGTGCGTTTCCCTGATTCCTTTTTATAGGACTTAATAAGATTTACTTGGTGGATCCAACGTCTGGAGATGCAGACAGTGTGTATGCCACACACGGACGTTCTAACACAAGTGCAATCACTTTTCTCCACTGACAAAAAAACCACACCTGATCTTTCGGATGAGACGATAAACCCAGGTCCCGTGTGCCCAGGTCGATCATAGACCTGAACGGTGTTCTTCTGTCTTTGGCTCTGCCTTTTCCCTTCGTTTACTGTCGTCTTCTATCGTTTTTGCCTCAGTTACCGATCGATGTTCTGACACCAGCTCATTTTGGGCCTTCCCCTCTTCCTGCGATCCTTCAGGTTTCAACGGAGAACCCTACTGGAAGGTCTTCACGGTGGCAGCCTTGATGCACGCGTGTCCCACCCATCTCGAGCGTCTTTTGCATTCGAATTATTCAGAAAACTCACAAATCACTCCAGCCACACACACAAACAAAACATACATAAACGAAAGCAGAAATGAAAGAAGATTACAGGTTTTTACTTCAGGTTTAGACATAAGGAAGTGCTAGATCAGACTTTTTTTTTTAGACTTTATATAGAAAAACTCTCTACACCGATTGGTTTTCCCCCCACAACAAAGCAAAGTCAGAGGCAAAATTATGGTCTAAGGGAGCGAAGCGAGTTTAGAAAGGACCACTTCCCTTGAAGCAAATGCATCAAATTGACAGCTTTCTATTAATTCCGAACATGTATGGCCGGAACGACTTGAATGAGTTAAATTAATATGTGTGTCATTTGGGGCTGTTCTCCTAACCTCATCGCTTACTGTTTCGTATAATGGATAACTTAAAGTATAATCCAGTACTGAACTGATCGTGATAACAGTTGGTAGTACGGCTCGACTTGCCACTCCAGGAATGATGTCCGTTCTTTAAGCTCACCTTTTGAACATCCGGCTTAGTCAGTTGACTGTTGAACTTGGAGGCATTGCACTGACACCTTTGTGCTGCAGCCTTGAGGGTTGATTGCATTGTAGTGGCCCCATACTAACGCCTGTTGTCCAGTAGGCCTAGTCATTTTGACCGTTAAAGTGGGGATGTAGCTTGAGAGGGGTATCTTAACGGGAGCGCCACGACTGTCCGAACCACGACTCACCGAATCTTGTATCTTTGGCGGCACCGTATCAGTGACGTCATAATTACCAAACTATCACGTCTGCTAGAACGATAGCCTCACGGCTGTCCGAATGCACTGACACATGTCCAGTGTGTGTATGTTTGCATGTATGGGCCTTCACGTGCTTGTTTGAATGTATGCGTTTATGTGTGTATCTGTATGTGTGCACATTAAGTTGTGCGTACTTGAGAGAGAGAGAGAGAGAGAGAGAGAGAGAGAGAGAGAGAGAGAGAGAGAGAGAGAGAGACAGACAGACAGACAGACAGACAGATAGACAGATAGACAGACAGACAGTGTGTGGGAGGGGGGAGGTATGTATGTGTGTGTGTTTGTGTGTGTCCATGAGCAACATACATTCCATGTATGATTCTTTTTCTGTCTGTCTGTCTGTCTGTCTGTCTGTCTGTCTTCATGTCTGTCTTTCTACATTCGGACAGCCATGTTCCGACAGTCGTGATTCGGACAGCCGTGATTCGGACAGTCGTGGTGCCCCGGTCTTAACTTTGGATCTTTTTTTTCTTCACAATAGCAGTTGTTTGGTCTGTCGTCTTGGGGTCATAGTCGGAAAAGTACATCGCTTTTGCTAGCCTTGATGCTTAGGCTACAGGGAGTTTCTGCATATGCTTTCTATCCTTTTTAAAAAATAATCTATCGCCACCTTGATGGGCGAGTTTTTATATGCTTGTAATAAGTTTTCAGGGTTTTGAAGGGTGTGAAGGATTTGAAGAAGGGGAGATGACAGGTGGGCTACGGATGTGGGGACAAGGGTGGGGCGGAGGAAAAAGTGGACTAAGGCCTCGTACACAGTGCATGCGGAAATCCCCTGCGCAATCCGTAAATTAGTGAAAGAAAGAAGGGTAAAAAAATTACGGATTAGGTGAAATACGGTCACGTGCGCAAATCTGTTCCCTTCTTTCTTTTACTTATTTACGGACTGCGCACGGGTTTCTGCACGGAATCTCCGCATGTATGTGTACGTACCCTCGGTCAAGGGCTTGGGGAGAGAGAGAGAGAGAGAGAGAGAGAGAGAGAGAGAGAGAGAGCTCTGTGATGATGATGGGTCAAGGATAAAATTAATGGACAGCGGAACGAGCCGGATCCTCAGTTGACCGTTAGTGCGCAAAATGAAAATAAGATTGAAGTCCGCTGTTTTTGGTCCTTAAATTCTTAATTAACTAAGCGCTCGCACGCACGCACGCACGCACACGCACGCACGCACGCACACACACGCACACGCACACACGCACACGCACACGCACACACACACACACACACACACATACACATACATACACACACTTCCCCCCTTTTTCGTTTTTCTCTTCCTTTCTGCTACTGTCTCCCGGAGCTAACTGTCATAACCAGTTCAGTTGAAGATAATGTTTTGGTTCCGAAAAGTCAAAGTACCTTGTGCAGGATAGCTATTTAGCGAAGTACCATATCCATCTTCATGCTAATGAGCAGTTTTACTTGAGTGCTTATAGTTTTCTGTACCTTTTTCTTTACTTTCTTTCTTTCTTTCTTTTCTTTTCTTTTGTTAGGTGTTATCAGTGAACACAGGTGCTTTTGAATCGCAATGATAGCATGCGTGTTTCTATCGTTCTGCGTGTCTACTAGCATGTACAACACAAAGTAAGCTAATCAATCGTAACAGCCTAAGCTACTAAACGGATCCATAGCATTCGTGTTTCTATCGTTCTGCGTGTCTACTAGCATGTACAACACAAAGTAAGCTAATCAATCCTAACAGACTAAACTACTAAACGGATCCATAGCATTCGTGTTTCTATCGTTCTGCGTGTCTACTAGCATGTACAACACAAAGTAAGCTAATCAATCCTAACAGACTAAACTACTAAACGGATCCATAGCATTCGTGTTTCTATCGTTCTGCGTGTCTACTAGCATGTACAACACAAAGTAAGCTAATCAATCGTAACAGCCTAAACTACTAAACGGATCCATAGCATGCGTGTTTCTATCGTTCTGTGTGTCTACTAGCATGTACAACACAAAGTAAGCTAATCAATCGTAACAGCCTAAACTACTAAACGGATCCATAGCATGCGTGTTTCTATCGTTCTGCGTGTCTACTAGCATGTACAACACAAAGTAAGCTAATCAATCGTAACAGCCTAAACTACTAAACGGATCCATAGCGTTCGTGTTTCTATCGTTCTGTGTGTCTACTAGCATGTACAACACAAAGTAAGCTAATCGTAACAGCCTAAACTACTAAACGGATCCATAGCATGCGTGTTTCTATCGTTCTGTGTGTCTAATGCATGTGCATACAGTACAACACAAAGTAAGCTAATCGTAACAGCCTAAACTACTAAACGGATCCTAACAAACACTGGATTATTTTTTCCCTTGTGTCTCCAAAGATAATACGGTATCACTCGAATACACGATATTAACTGTTTTAGAGCTTGGCAAGGAATTAGAAAAGTCGATATTTCACAACATTGCGTTTTAATAGCATGATTATTCTAATCAGGTTTCAATTTTAGTAGACGATGTTATGATGTAAGTTTCAAATGACTTCTCTCACACGTCATTGCCATCCTTGATGAAGAATAGTCCAGAAGTCATACAATTTCACTCTGCCATCAGTCGATATTTCACAACATTGCATTTTAATATCATGATTATTGTAATCAAGTTTAAATTTAGTAGTTGATGCTATGATGTAAGTTTCAAATGTTTTTTCTGCCATCAGAAATTACAGGATGGAAGTTCAGTTTAACGTCGCGTATCGGTTTTCGCCATGTACGACGGGCTGAACAAACCAACCAGGGTATAAACACAAATTTATGTTCCTGAATCACTGTCTTAGCCAAAAGGCCGAGAAGCGATAAGAAATTACACTCACCGAGATTGTAGTTATATGGCTCACCATCTCGTATGATTGCTGCGTTGGAATGAACCTGTCAGTGTGTATCTCATACGAATGTCGGTCTTAATTGCGGCAACAGAAATGAATGGTCTGTGTATTTAACTTGATGGGGGGGGGGGGGGGGGGGGGGGGGGGGGGGGGTAGTGTCTTGGAATGGTGAATGTCAGGTCTATCCTAAAGCCTCTCCATCTTCGTGTTAAAGGATGGTTTTGCTTGGTAGGTTGTACAATTAGCGTTTTGTGTGGGTAATAGTAAATTACATTGTTGGTAGGATGTCTTCCTTCGAACCGAAACTGAGTAGTCACCGTCTGCTTGCTTCGCTTCAAAAAGAGTTGAGTCTAAACGGAGGTCGTTCGCCAAGTCGGCGAATAGGGGGTATAGGGTTAGAATTGATCGACCAGAAAAGGGATAGGGTTGGAAATGGGGTAAGGGATAGGGTTAGAACTGTAGACAACCGAAATAAATGATTTTAACAAATTTCATCGCCAAAATAATTGACGGAAACTCTCTGGATGTGAGAACAAAAGCACAAGTGTTCATCCGACTGTTGTGGTTAGGGTTAGAACTGACGGTCGGGATAGGGCTAGGATTAGGACTAGGCCTACATCTAAAAAACAAAAGCGAATCGAAGAGCAAACTTCGATTGTGCAAAAATATTGAAACTTACACTTTGCGTTAGGCGCAATTAAATAAAAAGATGGCTTCTGCTGGTCTATCTTATCTCTGGCGAACGACCTCTGTTTAGACGCATGCTTCAAAAAGTACATTAAGCTGTGAATGGATTGCGGATGTTTGGGTCCATTGATAGACTAGCAGGTGTCTTGAATTCACGTGTCAAAATCACGGGTTGATGAAAATCTGTTTAACGTCCTCCGGTCTGAAACAGACACATATGGGACATTAGTAGATATAAAGATGGTGGGAACTATCCTGGAGGCAATGCCCGGAGGCAGTGCAAATCCAAGAAAGTCCCGAATTGTTAACGATACAGATAGATGTATATTATGCTTTTAACCCTTTCACCGCCAGCCATATTTTAGCCAAAGATTTCCATTACATTTACCTGGGTAGAGAACAAAATCCATCTGCAGTATTGGGGATTCTTCTGTGACATATCTTAAATAAGGTCTATCCTTACTTCCCCAAACTAAGACAATAGGGTCTTTGGATAATAGACCCCAATTTGATGCCTTTTTGTGGTGCTAAAATGCGACTTTGGCGGTGAAAGGGTTACAGACCTGAGTAATCACGGGTTTCACGTGTTTTCCCTCTTATAGCTGGTAAGAAATCTTGTTTTGACCAGGTTTGACTCCCATACAAATGCCCCCAAATTGAAAGCGAAGCATCATTTTAAAGAGCAGCCTCAGTTTGAAGTTGGGGACATTTGTATGTGGGCCACAGCTACCCAGACAAAAACATGGGACTTAATCATGGTGGGTCAGTGGGTCTTTAATTAAGAAGAGACAAAATAAATGTGTTCGTCATATTTTTTTAAAATATTTCTGATTCCGGTTCAATTCACACACACACACACACACACACACACACACACACACACACACACACACACACACACACACACACACACACTCTCTCTCTCTCTCTCTCTCTCTCTCTCTCTCTCTCTCTCTCACACTCTCACACACACACACACACACACACACACACACACACACACACACACACACACACACGCGCGCGCGCGCGCGCGCGCGCACAGAGGGGAAACACAGAGAGAGAGAGAGAGAGAGAGAGAGAGAGAGAGAGAGAAAACGAACGAACGAACGAACGAATGTTGTTGTGTTTATTGAGGGAAAGCGTAATAAGCACAATAACCGTCTTTTTTTCATCCGGCCCTCCGAACCAAAAGAAAAGAAATGAAAAAAATACATATAGAAAAAAAAAGACATCGCAAAATACAAGAAAAAACTACCACCTTAAATCAAGGTCGTAAACGGACGCACCGTGAAAGGCGTATAAATAAGATAAATTACATCAATTAAAGAGAGAGACTGAGACAAGTACAGACAGACAGACAGACAGAGAGAGAGAGGGCAAAATAAAATAAAAGATGGAAGAAATGAAATAATACATGTAGGAAAGAGTGAAAGAGACTTCATACTTCAGACTTCAGACACTTTATTTTACACGGATAAGAATTTAGGCTGGGCCTAGTCTTCCATTCTGTCCTGGGTTCTAAGCATGCAATACATAACTAATGCTATAAATGAACATTGAGACGCAGGAACATCGCCAACAGAAGCAACAGCGATTAAGAGAGAGAGAGAGAGAGAGAGAGAGAGAGAGAGAGAGAGAGAGAGAGAGAGAGAGAGAGAGAGAGAGAGAGAGAGACTGACTTTATTTTACAAGGATAAGAATTCAGGCTGGGCCTAGTCTTCCATTCTGTCCTGGGTTCTAAGCATACATTACATAACTAATACTATAAATGAACATTGAGACACAGGAAAATCGCCAACAGAAGCAACAGCGATTAACAGAGAGAGAGAGAGAGAGAGAGAGAGAGAGAGAGAGAGAGAGAGAGAGAGACTTTATTTTACAAGGATAAGAATTTAGGCTGGGCCTAGTCTTCCATTCTGTCCTTGGTTCTAAGCATACATTACATAACTAATACTATAAATGAACATTGAGACACAGGAAAATCGCCAACAGAAGCAACAGCGATTAACAGAGAGAGAGAGAGAGAGAGAGAGAGAGAGAGAGAGAGAGAGAGAGAGAGAGAGAGAGAGAGAGGCAGACAGACAGACAGAGACAGACAGAGGCAGAGGCAGTACAGGGACACCATCGTCAGTATCTCATGATGACCTGATATCATTTGCTTTTCATCGGAGATTGTATAATAGTAATGGATCTAAAGAACTGAAGTATATTATGTTCTTATTGTTGGGAGTTTTTTTTAATAATAATATTAACTAGGTAAAATACGATGTTGGTGATGTAGACGAAAGCAACTAAATGACAATGACATGCACCAGTATAATGGTGTTCTCAATGTTATAAACATCTGTGTCCCACAAAACCTGGTTTTCTTATGACAATAAAAACGTTCTTGTTCTTGTTCTTGTTCTGCATTATTTTATCTGTGGCGGTACCATAGCCGATTAGGTTTAACTGAGGCGTGGTTACCGCTACACCTATCTATATTGTTTAAAACTCGGGACTTTACTGGTGTTGCACTGCCTCCGGGCATTGCACCCAGTATTGTTCCCAACATCTTTGTATTTACAAATGTCCCATACGTGTCTATGACCGAGAGGACGTAAAACATCATTTTCACCTTGTTCTTGTTCTTGTTGGTCTTGTATCTGATTTACGAATCCTGGACTCACACACACGCACGCGTCTTGTCTGAACGTAGACTCCGGAGGGCCTCACTAGGCCCTAACCATAATTCAGCCAGTCATGAAAAGCCCTCCTCAGCCATCAGTCTTGCTCTTCCAAACGTCAGCGGGCAAGCAGCAGGCCTTCGTGTTCACAGAACACTTTCTGTCGTTTATGATAACCCCACCAGCTGAAGGGTGAAAGGGAGGGGAGGGGAGGGGAGAGTAACTGCCATTCGGGGCCGTTAATAACCGTGTGTATTGAGAGAGAGGCTGGTGATTGTAGATCAAAGTAAAGGAAATTGGAAAGGGTGGGTGGGGGGTCAGGTCAATCTGTTGTTCATTAAAAACAACAGAAACAAAAAACAACATAAGAAATCAATAAAGATGGATCTACGTGTGGAGAGGATAATGATTTTGGGTAGATTCTGATTGATGCTTTATGTAGGTAGGGATTTATGAAGGGGGCTTGAAGAAAATAATGATTTGGTTATTATGTATGTGCTGATGGCCATGTCTGGAGTTTAATTTGAAAACGAAAAGCCATAGACTCAGGGGCGGATCTGATGAAGGTTTCCTGGGTTTCCGGACCCCCTCCCCCTCCCCCCTCTACCCCAAGAAGAACCTTGTACAAGGGTGAACAGTAAAAAATAAATGGCTCGATTTTTGCCTTAATAATCACTAAATTGCGAACAGTTCCGGGGGCTTCTCCCCCTGGGCCCCCAAAAGAGCATTGCCCCGTAACACAGAACATATGCAGCTCTTTCGACCCCCTCGGGCCGAGCACCCCCCCCCCCCCCTCCCTTACGAATAATTTGTGACCCAGCACCACGAAAGGGACATTAAGTGTCAAACTGAACATTCTAAGAAAATTAAACATTTGAAAACATCAGTCAATTCTCTTTCTAATGATACATGAACCGTTCTTGTATCTTTTTCCGTTCTAGAGTTATGAGCATTTAAAGTTAGTAGGGTGATCGTTGGCAGTTTTGGAAAATAACAGTCTAAAGTCTAGCCTTGCTGAAGGAAATGCATTGACCTACTCGTTTAGAAGCACTTATAAGACCATTTAGAGACCTAAATATGAAAGATAAGATGTTAGAGAACACAAAAATACCCATAACTCAAAATTGACCAAACATGATATTTTTGACTTTGCAAGCCTGTTGTGAGAAACAAGCCCAGCGACTTAATGTCCCATTCGTGGTGCCTGGTCACATTTGGTCCGCCCCTGCAGACTCAAGTTGACTATGTTTTGAGGCTGTTCGTTTTGCCCTTTTGTTTAGGGTATCTTTGTACTCTTTGATCACAGGTACATCAGTTGTTCTTGCCTTATTGTATGCAGAATGTTGTATTATTTCTTTGTACAAATGTAAATGTCCTTGGAAGATAAACGCTGGTTCTTGCTGTTGTTGCTTTGTTGTTAGGGTTGATCACAGATAGTTGTGGCCGAGCTAGGAATAGGTTGGTTTCGTGAGAACCTTCCTCATCGCTTCCTCTCTCCTTCACTCTCCCCCCCCCCCCCCCCCTCTCTCTCTCTCTCTCTCTCTCTCTCTCTCTCTCTCTCTCTCTCTCTCTCTCTCTCTCTCCATTATCCGACTACAGAGGATTCTTCTTCTCCCCCTCCTCTTTTTCCTCCTCATCCTCCTCTTTCTTCTTCTTCTTCTTCTTCTTCTTCTTCTTCTTCTTCTTCTTCTTCTTCTTCTTCTTCTTTCTTCTTCTTCTTCTTCCTTCTTCTTCTTCTTCTTCTTCTTCTCTTCTTCTTCTTCTTCTTCTTCTTCTTCTTCTTCTTCTTCTTCTTCTTCTCTTCTTCTTCTTCTTCTTCTTCTTCTTCTTCTTCTTCTTCTTCTTCTTCTTCTTCTTTCTTCTTCTTCTTCTCTGTCCTTTTGCTCGTCCTACTTATTGTCCACGGGGTCTCATTTAAAGAAGGGGTCTCTAAGACAGTGATGGCACCGACAGATGGTTGCACACCCCCCCTCCCTCCCCCCTCTCCCCCCCCCCCCCCTCTACTTCCCAGGAAAATTGTACACCCAGAGGCAGGCTGTCACTGTGCATCAAAGGCCAACCCTGTCGATTTCTGTCCCCCTTTGAACAATAAGAAACGACCCTTTAAATGCACACAAAAAGAAAGCAATTGCCCTGTAAATGTCCTCCTAAAAATAAAAATAAAAGAAGAAGAAAAAAACCTCTCTTAAACTTCCTCCTTGAAAGAAAAAAAAAAAGCCCCCATAAATGTGAGAGAGAGAGAGAGAGAGAGAGAGAGAGAGAGAGAGAGAGCTCTGTAAAATGTGGCGGGTTTGAAATTTCTGACCGCTTTCAATCAAAGTGAAACGACATGAATGCCTGTGTTGGTCGATATGTGTGCGTCGTTGAAGGGGGTGAGGAGAATAGGCGGGGGAGAAGGGGGAAGGGGGGGGGGGGGCATGTTGTCTATAGTGGCTGTATCAAAAAGAATCTGTTACGTACCAGCTATTGCAACCAGTCCCCTTGGTCGACGATTTTCTTTTTTTCTTTCTGTCTGTCTTTGTCCGTCACCGAAGGTGAACGGACTTTGCGATGGGCTGGTTTGTATTTTTGTTTGTTTGTTGTTGTTGTTTTTTTGTTTTGTTTTTCTTCTGTCTGTCCCAAGGATATCTCCCGAACCGCTTGACCGAATCGCGTCAAATTTTGTGTGAAGGTGTGCCTCCTTAATAGGAAGAGATCGGCGCAAGCCCTTTTGCCGTCGTGACCTTGACCTTGACGTACGACCTTGAAAACCGAACATCTATTTTTAGCCATATCTCGGGCACCAGATCGACCTAGGATGTTGAAACTTGGTATGAAGGTGGTTTGGCTTATGCCCGTTCTGATGATGGCATACCGATCAAGGTCAAGGTCAAGGTCAAAAAGATCGTTGGAGCCTGAAAATCGGAGGGTCATTTTTTTCTCCTTCTGTCTGTCCCAAGGATATCTTTCGAACGGGTTGACAGAATCACGTCAACTGTTGTGTGCTGGTGTGTCACCATGAGAGGAAGGCATCCGCGCAAACCATTTTGCCGTCGTGACCTTGACCTTGGCGTACGACCTTGAAAACCGAAAATCTTTCAGGGGCCATAACTCCCACACCGTTAGTGTTAGAGTCTTCAAATTTGGCATGAAGGTACTTTGGCTTATGCCCGTTCTGATGGTGGCATACCGATCAAGGTCAAGGTCACGGTCCGGGCGATCAGTAGGCCTTGAAAGTGGTAGGGGTCTACACATTGGGTTTTAAGCCATATTTTCCACATTGGTACTTGACAGAAGCGCTTCAGATTGTGTGTGGTACTGTATACCCTAGAGAAGAAAACATCCGAGCATAAATTATCACCATGCTGAACTTGACCTTGAGGTGTGACCTTGAAAACCGAAATTTCCTTCTTTGCGCTATATGTTTCTTCTTCAAGCTGTATCTTGTGAACTAGAAGACAGAATCCCTTCCAATTTTGTGTCAGGATGTGACACTCTACGGGGTGTCGCAAGTGCGTGGCATTGCTGGTGACGGACATGTCTGCCGCTGGGCGACGCCCTTGTTCTTTCTTTGTCCTCATCTTCCCCTCCCATATAACCTCCCCTTTTCATTGATTCATTCAGTCATCCATCCATTCTCTCTTTCTTTCTTTCTCTAAGCTTCATTTTGGGTGTTTTGGGTGGGTTTTTTGGTCTTTGTACATCCGTCTGCATTTGGGTGTTCATGAATGAAAATCGGTTTTAACGTCCTCCGGTCTGGAACACACATAATTATATGGGACATCAGTAGATATAAAGATGGTGGAAGCGATCCTGAAGGCAATGCCCGGAGGCAGTGCAACACCAGGAAAGTCCCGATTTATTTTTAACAATACAGATTATGTATAATAACTTTGGGTGTTCATGCACACGCGGAAGTTATAATTTGCATTTCTTCTAAGTAAGACCCTTGCGGTGGTGTGGTTTCAATCAAGATGAAAGTGAAACAAAGCGTGTGACCACTTGCCAGAGGTTTGCGCCGTGTCAGTGCTTTTGGGTTTGTCTTTTTTTCAAGCTAGAGATGATTTTTTTTTTTCTCTACAATTCCGGAGACAAAAATTAATGTGATGCAAAGCAAAGTGCAAAGTAATACGGTGGTAATAGTGCTGGACAACCTTTTGACTTGGCTGAATGAGCAGTTCGTAGCAACACTCACGTTAGTCAAAACTTAAAGACAAGCGTCATTTCAAGAAACTTGCAGCCATTAATTTTATAGCCCGAGCGCGAAAAGCAATTCCTATGCAGAAACGAAAGACACGATTGTCATAAATTTACCAACGCCGGTATTACATTTTCTGTATGGTCTTGACTCGCATGCACGCACGCACGCACTCGCACACACACAGACACACGCTGGACTGGAACCAATTTATTGTCAGATTAACCCTTTCACCGCCAATGTCGCATTTATGCACCACAATGGTTTACCACCCATGTTGCTAAAAGGCATCAAATCAGGGCCTGTTATCCGAAGACCCTATTTTCTTAATTTTGGGAGGTAAGGATAGGCCCAATGTTATGCATGTCACAGAGGAAATCACAATATTGCAGATAATTTTGTTCTCTACCCAGTTAATTTTAATGGTATCTTTTGGATGAAAAACATCTGGCGGCGAAAGGGTTAACTACAAAAGTTGTACTGACATTGGAAAAAAAATGTATAACAAAAAATGAAATGCAAATAAATAACAAAGAAATTGAACAAGAATGCAATTGCAAACTAAAAATATCTATTAATGTCTCTCTCTCTCTCTCTCTCTCTCTCTCTCTCTCTCTCTCTCTCTCTCTCTCTCTCTCTCTCTCTCTCTCTCTCTCTCTCTCTCACACACACACACACACACACACTCTCACACACACACGCACACACGCACACGCACACACACACATATATATATATATATGAATATAATTATATATCACACACACACGCACACGCACACGCACGCACACGCACACACACACACACACACATTTCTCGCACCGAAATGTGTTGATTTATTAGAAAGGGTCCGAATTCATAAAGGACTCCCCTCAATGATGAATGACTTTTCTCTGTCCCCTGTCCACACAATGCAATGGGGGGGGGGGGGGGGGGTCTTTTTGTTGCCCACTTCCCAAACCACAAGTCTGCATAAATCAAAACCCCGCTTGATAAAACAAACCCACCCGAATAAATCAAACCGCTGGATAAATCAAACCCCGTCGGTTAAGTCAAACCACAGCAAAAACTAAAAGAATAGACTTAAGTCAGAAGACATGAAATGAAAAGGGCAAAACCATAAGGATAAATTTGACCCAGCACCACGAAAGGGACATTAAGTGTTAAAATGACAATTCTGAGCCAAAATGGCACAGTTGGAAACTTCAGGCAATTCTCTTTCAAATGATATAAGAACCATTCTTGTAACGTTTTTCGTTTAAGAGTTATTAGAGGATTTCAACTTTACCGTCAAGCTTGAGATGCGCTTTACTTACGTATCGTCATTTCTCGCGTGAAAAAAAGCACGCAAACTGTGGAAGGTACGTACGTCATGACGGTGGAGGCGTACTGCATGCGTGATCGATTCCGTATCTCAACGCATTTAAATTAATGCAACGCAACACGCAAACACCCATTTAACAATTTAATTGAAGTCTTCTTCTTTCGTTCAAATTGCATCTTGTTTCGGAAACCTTCATCATTGTACTGAAAATTGCATCTTTTGTGAGGCACCCTATTTGGCTGTCGCCTTTGGCTGACGGTTACGTATCTAAGGTCAGAATTCAGAACGAGATTTGGTTTTGAGCTTTCGATTCGGGTCAAAACAATCCATTAAGCTGGCCCCTGAAGATGTTTATGGAACCCAGCCTTTATTTTAAGGTGTTCAAGTAATGAAAACGACAATATAATATATGATATGCACTTTGTGTTTTTCAATAATTGATCACAAAACAGTGTTCGTTTGAACTGTCATAGAACATTTCAGTAGAACTAGACACACGACATACACATTTAGGCCCACAGGCGCCTAAATAATTATCGAGTCCAAAAAATTAAGCTTTATAATTTTTACTACAGATAAAATGAAAACTTAATTATAAAAAATAAAAACTCAAACTGACCCGACTGTAAACAATTCCAACTGAGAAGATAATTTTCAGCGTTTGGAGTAATACTATTTTGAAAGAACTTAGAGCAATATATTGCAGCAGACGACATGAAATTGACAATAACTTGAGGCGAAATATGTGTCAGTGGCCCTGTTAGGGTTAACTCAGCGACGCTTACATCAAATGATGTTTTGGGGGGAAGTCACAGAAATAGCCTAGCCAACCTAAGATGACATTTCCTAGTCGTGATACAATCTATAAATATAAAATAATTTAGAGAAATAGGTAGTTACACTAAATGAGATCGAAATAACACCAACTATGAAGTGAATGCAAGAAGCACCCCCCTACCCGAACCCCTTATTTCGATAGGGGGCAGGCTGGAGCCCGTGAAAGCTACAGTGTAGCAACATGCTCACGCAAACGCAAATGCTTACCGCAAACGCAAAGCAGAGATGCGTTACCGTAAAGTTAAAATCCTCTCTATTAGCATTCAAAGTTGGTAGGGTGACTGTCAGCCATTTTAAGAATCTTACGTCTAGCCAATCCTAAGAAAATGCATCAACCTACTCATTTCAAAGCACTTTTTGGAGTATGTAGAGACCTTAATAAAGATTATTCTTTATCATATAATAATAATTATGAAAGATGAAATGTCAGAGAGCACAAAAATACAAATAACTCAAAATTGATAACAAATGAGATGTTTGACTTTGCAAGTCTGTTGTGAGAAACTGTGACGTAAGTGTCCCGCGCGACCCCTCTTTCTTATCTACTACCCCCCCCCCCCCTCTCCTTTTCATTTCTCTGTCCGGCCGCCACGTTAATTGCCACCCACCATCTAAAGAACGCCGATTAAGGCAATTATCTCTTTGAACCCCGATCTACTTACCCATCACAAGAAAGTGACAACCACGGTCGGGCCCCTTTTGAACCCTTCCTTTCCGAGCCGGCACGTGATAAGGATGTAACTGGCGCGTGATTATTCGGTACTAGTATGCATAAAATTATAGCATCATCTTGTGATGTGTCGACTGCTATAAACCAATGACAGGCTTTCATTGTTTGAAAGTGAAGGCTATAATTGGAGTGGTGAGAAAAAGTTTTCACACAAGACGCTGAAACGTAGCTAGAGCAACACTCACAACCAGTCATAATAAGCCCACTAGTAAGTATTATTGATGGCAGGTGATTGAGACTTGTTTGTTTGATCCTATTTTTGATCTAGATCCTATGTTCAATGATGAATAAGGAGTAGATAGATATGTTATAGAAAAGAAGTGGTAAACATTCTATTCTATTTATGTGCACTGATTATTTGTGTGTGTGTGTTTTTGACTTTAACTCTTTTGATACCAGAACCGGATTTTATGCCTACTAACCCTTTTGTCTATTTTTAGTAGGAAACCTATGGGCCGCAATCTTGCACTTTATGATACCATTCCTTTCCAGGTGTTGGATGGAGAGTGATGTTGTCTTGATCACCTTTTATGTTTTACTGATCTCAGTTTGTTAACTGAAATTCAGTTTATTTATTAACTAGTGCTATTGTACAAGGGAAGCCTTCTAGCCGGTTGGGATTCACTAATGCCCTGCCGACTGAAGCCCCTTGTCTCTAAGCCATAGAGATCTACATCCACCTTCTCCTGTGATTATCAGCAGGGCATCGTGGGCAGGAAGATTATCCCTGCCTCACAAGCACCAAGACGGGAAAGACGCCCCGCACCCAGAATCCGTGAGGAGACCACGCTTGAACCGTGCCATCCCGCGAAGCCGTAACCGGAACGACTGGGAGCTACTCTCATCTGACGAGCAAGCCCAGCCACCCCAGCATTCGCCGATCACTACGGAGGAACCTGACAACAGCTAAGTCCCCCGGACTGCGCCAATCATTTGAACTTTCCTCCGGACAATGAAGAGAATTAGTAACCCTTCCTGCTTGGGGCTAACCTTCTAGAAAGACAAAAGTCTTATAAATCCTTTCGGATTCCATTGTTTTTTTATCCATATTTTGTTTTGGCGCCATTGAGCTGCTTTATTATTATTGTTGCATAATCTTATGCAGATTTTGGGAGTAAATAAAATACAAGTGTCAAATAATCCTGAACCCTTTGGTCAGACTGATGAGAGTGGGAGTCTTGTAATTTCATGTAAAACCCTACTTCTCTCTGTCTGCCATTTAGAGCAATTCAACCACTTGTATTTCTTACAACCATACGAGCCAGAACCCGGGCACAAATATAAATTTATTAGATGAAAAGGGGCCGGGAAAGTTGCTCATCTCCCATACCCTAGAGAAGTGGGTTAAAGGCAAATTTTCTACTTGAAAATTTAACACACTAAAGGTCTCCCCTAGGGACTTAGCCTTTTAACCCATTACCTCGTCACAGAAACTAGCCCAGCGACTTAATGTCCCTTTGGTGGTGTTGGGTCACAAATTAATAACAATCCTACATAACAAACCTTTTTTTCTGTTAGCGGCGGAAGAGGGTCCTATCAAAAAGCCTGAATATACAAAGAGCTCGCACTCCGCATTTGACTGAAGCCGGTTTTGTGTTTTTTACTCCCACCCTTTCGCCTACACTACAGGTGGGGATCATTGTAAGCTCACTCACTGCCTATAACAGCACCGACACCTTTGCTAACACGTCCCACCTTTTCACCTTCCAGGTGGGAAGTGAGAAAGTTGGCTTCATTCTTTGCAAGGTTTGTAGGCTGCGAAGTAATCACTCTTTGTAACATTTAGGCTTTTTGGCCCTATGTATGCTATTATTTAGACATGTGATTTCACATTTGAATGGTGTGTGTGTGTGTGTGTGTGTCTCTCTCTCTCTCTCTCTCTCTCTCGTCTCTCTCTCTCTCTCTCTCTCTCTCTCTCTCTCTCTCTCTCTCTCTCTCTCTCTCTCTCTCTCTCTCTCTCTCTCTCTCTCTCTCTCTCTCTCTCTCTCTCTCTCTCTTCTGTCTGTCTCTCTCTCTCTCTCTGTCTCTCTCTCTCTCTCTGTCTCTCTGTCTCTCTCTCTCCCTCTCTCTCTCTCTCTCTCTCTCTCTCTTCTTTTTTTGTTGTGTGTGTGCGCGAGCTTTGCCAAATAACCCAGTGAAGGAGACATACCACGTCTCTGTGGTTGTTTGCATACGCGCGTTTCGACTTGTGAATGCGCGGATAAATAATGTGTGTGTAATACAGGCTGTTATCAAGTGTTATCAAGGAAGTGAGTGAAACAAAAACATTCATCAATCGTGTTTTGCGTGTGTTTGTGCGAGCGAGCGAGCGAAACAGAGACAGAGACAGACAAACAGACGTGCTACAGACGGACAGACGTGATACAGACAGACAGACGTAATACAGACAGAGACAGACAGACAGATAGACACAGACAGACAGACAGAGATAGACACAGACAGACACAGACAGACAAACAGACGTGCTACAGACGGACAGACGTGATACAGACACACAGGCGTGATACAGACAGACAGACAGAGACAGACAGATAGACACAGACAGACAGACAGACAGGGGGAAATGGGAGGGGAGGGGGAGGGGAAGCGTCAAAGAACAAAAACAAGATAAACGAAAATTCGAGATGGATAAAAAAAAATCAACAAGATGGCATGGCCATATAAACTGTACTCCCAGTTACTGATAAAAGTCAAGGGAGATAAGTTATTACTCTTGAGTTATTTTTGTTGTTGTTTTCGTAAAAAACAAAATGCCTGTATCGGTATGGCGATAGTGAGTATTGAAATATTTATAAGAAATAAACTCCCG
>CM065699.1:16880062-16890062 GCA_017654935.2 Phymorhynchus buccinoides
TTCATTTCCTTTGTTTTATTGTATGAAAACATACATGCATTCTCAGCCGTTCAAGTTATTTATGACAACATCCTGGGGAACGTGTGGGGGTGGGGGAGAGAGACAGAGGGAGGAGAGGAGAGAGAGAGAGAGAGAGAGAGAGAGAGAGAGAGAGAGAGAGAGAGAATTAAATTGAATGGAATTAATTTTATTTATAGAGGGTAATCGAGTAAGCAATAACATGCTCTTTTTACATCCAGCCCTCTGGACAAAATACGAGAGAGAGAGAGAGAGAGAGAGAGAGAGAGAGAGAGAGAGAGAGAGAGAGAGAGAGAGAGAGAGAGAGAGAGATACATACAAAGTGTGTGATTAAGTAAGGGTGTGTCGTGGAAAGGAGTGGAGGGGTAGGGGGCTGGGGATTTGTGTGACGGATCTTGCGAAATGAAGATTGACAGAGATGGAAGGTAGGCACGTGCTTCTCACTCAAGGGCGCGCGCGTGCGCGTGCGCGCATGAAAACAGATTAGCTCTGGAGACAGTTACTACAGCATTATTGGACAGTGAAAATGGAAGAGCAGTGGGCGTGTAGTAATAGAGGGGGTGTTCATTCTGCAAGGAGCAGGGGCATAGTTGAACGGAGTGCAGCAAAAATTGCTGAGGTAGGGTTGAGAGATGAAGGGGGGGGGGGGGGGGGTCAGAAATTAATGAGAGAGACTGAGTAGAAGGGGGGGGGGGGGGGATAGAAAAGAAAATGGAAGAGGATGTTTTGTCGAGTGTGTGTGTGTGTGTGTGTGTGAAAGTCAAAATGTTTATTTTCAGATGGTACATTGAATAAGCAATAATGTTTGCTTTTTTTACTTGTGTGTGTGTGTATGTGTGTGTGTGTGTGTGTGTGTGTGTGTGTCTGTCTGTCTGTCTGTCTTGTGTGTAGGGGAGGGGGGGGGGGGGTAGAGAGAGACGGGTGAAAGGGCAGGGAAAGCGTATTTAACAACACATACAAAATGTGTGTGGGAAGGAGACAGCAGAGAGAGGGGGGGGGGGAGGAGATTAACACCCACTCCACCCGCCCCCCAAACAGGACAAACCCCACACGAGCAAGCGTCGTCGTCGAGTGAGCGAGACAGAGACAGACTTGACTGGACTGAGTGAGTGAGTGAGTTGACCTGACGGACGAATAAGGGAAAGGGGCCCATTTTCTCCCCCTCCCCAGTTGCACGTGAGGTCACACAGCTGATCAGCTCATATCGCTGGCAGTCAGTCGGCGGAGTGATCGTGAAGTGGGAGAGAGTGACGATAAAACTCCCGGCACCGAGGGTTTGGTCTAGGTCCGTTCGTTACTTCGTCGACACAGAGAGGACCCCTTGACTTAATTCAGTGAAAAGAGAGGATGTTGTGTTAGTAGTGTGAACTTTTACTTTTATTTGTGAAAAGAGAGAGAGGGTCATTTATTCGGTGACAGAAACAGGATTCGTTTCTTAGTGGAAACAGAGAGAGCGGATCCTATGCTTAGTGAAGGAGAGAGGATAAGTTCGTTACTTCGTCGAAACAGAGAGGACCCCTTTACTTAATTCAGTGACAAGAGAGGATGTTGTGTTAGTAGTGAAAAGAGCTCGAGGAACTTTTATTTATTTGTGAAAAGAGAGAGAGGGTCATTTTATTCGGTGAGAGAAACGGGATTCTTTTTTTTAGTGGAAACAGAGAGAGAGGATCCTACGCTTAGTGAAGGAGAGAGGATCCGTTCGTAAAAAGAGGGAGGATCCGTTAGTGAAAAGGAGGATCCGTTCGTGAAAAGAGAGAGGATCCGTCTGTGAAAAAGAGAGGAAAAAGATCATAAAATAGAATGTGACATAGCGAGAGATAACCAAAGGGGACTCTTGTTGAAAATGATAATAATGCAAAGTGGATAAACGAAACGAACCCGAGCGGGGTGGTGAAAATGATGACGATGATGGTTATGATTACGACGACGACGACGACGACGATGATGATAGTGGTGATACAAAAATGTCGTTGTTTTGGGGAAGGGATGTTGACTCTGTGAGCTGGGCCGCTTCCTTTCCTCACCATATAATGTGTGAGTAAAAAAAATGTGTGTGTGTGTGTGTGTGTCTGCGTGCGTCCGTGCGTTCGTGTGTGTGTATATATAGATATGTGTGTGTGTGTGTGTGTGTGTGTGTGTGTGTGTGTGTGTGTGTGTGTGTGTGTGTGTGTGTGCCAGAATGGTCAACATACTGACCGTGGGCCCTGAAGAGAAGAAGTCAAAGTTGTGTGTGTTTAAGTTCTGTACGTTTCATGTACACCTATGGAATTATTAGTTGCAGCAAAATTCGGGAATTATAGTATTATCAACCATTAACTGTTACTGTGTGTGTGTGTGTGTGTGTGTGTGTGCGTGTGCGTGCGTGCGTGCGTGCGTGTGCGCGTGTGCGCGCGCGTGTGCGTGTGTGTGAGTGCGAGAGAGAGAGAGAGAGAGAGAGTGTGAGAGAGTGAGAGAGAGAGAGAGAGAGAGAGAGAGAGAGAGAGAGAGAGAGAGAGAGAGAGAGAGAGAGAGAGAGAGAGAGAGCTCCAGGCCCGTGGAGCGAATGCGAAAAAACCCGATGATGATGACACCTGACAGACAGGTGAAGATTTAGGCCTAATGAATTAGCATGCTCCATAATGTATCATCATGTATTAATTGCTCGAGAAAACGTGCCATTGTCTCGAGTTTCCCTTTCCTATAAACAACCACACACACGTTTGTTGACATTACGCGCATGTTGATAATGATAGGGACTTTGTCGCTTGTGTGCTTTCCTCGTCTTCTGCCGTTTTATCTTTTTCCTTCTTCTTTGTCACCGTCCTTATCAGTTTTCCCGTCTCGTCTTTCTCTTTCTTCTCTCTCTCCTCCTTCTTCTCCTCCTCCTCCTCTTCTTCTATTTGTTTCTTCTCTTCGTTCTTTTCCCTCTTTCCTTCCTTCTTTCTCGCTCCCTCAGTGTGTTTGTAATGCATCATAGCCGTCAATAGGATGGCCTAGGATGTTAAGAGAAAGAAGAAGAAGAAGAAGAGAGAGAGAGAGAGAGAGAGAGAGAGAGAGAGAGAGAGAGAGAGAGAGAGAGAGATTTAACGCCCTCTGGGCCAAAGGGCCATTTGAGGCATTTGGAATCTTTAACCCTCTCTAGATCTCTTTTATCTTATGAAAGCAAACCCACATAGTCACATAAACACACACACACACACACACACACACACGAACACACACGCACGCACACACGCACGCACGCACACGCACGCACGCACGCACACACGCACACACACACACGCACACACACACACACACACACACACACACACACACACACACACACACACACGCATACACATTCAC
Organism: Phymorhynchus buccinoides; assembly: GCA_017654935.2. Classification (NCBI taxonomy): domain Eukaryota; kingdom Metazoa; phylum Mollusca; class Gastropoda; order Neogastropoda; family Raphitomidae; genus Phymorhynchus; species Phymorhynchus buccinoides. The sequence goes on from CM065699.1 coordinate 16,883,408, forward strand.
GATATGGTAAAGCATACATTTACTCACCCCCTTTGTATCCAGTGTAATGGTCAGTGTGTCGAGGATAAGTTTATACCACAGAGAGAGAGAGAGAGAGAGAGAGAGAGAGAGAGAGAGAGAGAGAGAGAGAGAGAGAGAGAAATAGAGAGAGGGGGAGACTTGAAAACTTTATTACAAAAGGATTGAGATTTTAGGCCAAACCTATTCTTCCAATCTATCCTTGGGACGAAAACAAGACTAGGACAAAAAATATCACAGAGAGAGAGAGAGAGAGAGAGACTTGAAGACTTGAAAACCTTTATTACACAAGGATTGAGATCTTAGGCCAAGCCTATTCTTCCAATCTATCCTTGGGACGAAAACAAGACTAAGACCAACAAGTGCAACGCCGAGCGGCTGCAAAGTCCCCTCGCAGCATCGCCGAGGTACTCCGAAATCGGAATGTGTCGGCTGTACACATACATAGAAACGCATCAAAACAGCACGTAACTACATAAAAAGGCATCAAAACAGCACGTAACTGAATAGTTTTTTATATATAGCCTTGGAGTTCGGACCCGTGATTTGAGCGCGCGCGATCATGCGCACACGCGCGCACAGAAAAATTCATGACAACTGTGTTATAGACCATTCATCAAGAAATGTTGTGAAAAAAACTGCATTAAAATACATGCAAAACTTCGCGAGATATTAGCGATTATGTGTTTCGGGGTTTGAACCCCGTAACTGGCGCGACCTTGACCTTAATGTAAAACTAAATACATCAGTGGATAGCTTGCATCTTGGCAAACTAGTATACCAAATTTGATGATGATAGACTGAATAGTTTTTTTAGAAAAACGGACGAATAGCCGGACGGACGCCGGACGGACGGACGGACGCCGGACGGACCAGACAGAAACAATAGTTCCCCGAACCTTCGGCTCGGGGACTAACAGAAACAATAGTTCCCCGAACCTTCGGCTCGGGGACTAAAAACTATCAGAGAGAGACAGAGAAACAGACAGACAGACAGACAGACAGACAAAGCACATACAGACAGAACAACATACGCAGAACAATAAAACTAGGCTGGGAGGTGCCTCCAACTAAACGTGACATGACAAATACAGCAGCAGTTCAATTGTTTTGGGGGGAAAGGGGGGTGGGAGGCGGAGGCAATGGTCGGGGGTGGGTGGGTGAGGGGTTGTTGTAAACAGAAAAGGATTAGTAGAGGAAGGAAAGGAGTGCGTGTGGGTAGATTGCCCCAGTGTGATTTACCACGACTGCAGACAAGTTGTTTTCATGATCATGGCCCAATTACAGTACAACACGATGCAACAGTAACGTGATAAGGGCATAGAGGGGAAGGGGAGAGAGAGAGAGAGGGGGGGGGGGGGGGAGAGAGAGAGAGGAGAGAGAGAGAGAGGAGGAGAGAGAGAGGTAGAGAGAGAGAGAGGTAGAGAGAGAGAGAGAGGGGGGTAGAGAGAGAGGGGGGGGGGAGAGAGAGAGAGAGGGAGGGAGAGAGAGAGAGAGAGAGAGGTTGGGTGTTTATTTATATTACGTAATTGGGTAGGGAAGCAATAATTAGGGAGTTGTAATAATATTACTAAATTAAACGGGAAATGAGGAAGTCCGTAGGGTTTGTTGCTTTATTTGTTCAGGGGCTAGGCGAGCTGTTGCCGTTGGTAACATTGGCACGGGTTATGTACCTTTTGAGTTGATTTTTTTTTTAAGACCTTTGTTATTATATTAGTCTTTATTACGTTTGCAGCATACAAGTCTGCTAAATGTTCAACAAAATTTGAACATGTATGTCTGCTAAATGTTCGACAAAACTTGAACATGTATGTCTGCTAAATGTTCAACAAAATTTGAACATGTAAATAAATAAATAAATACATCAACCAGCCGCGCGAGAGCATTTTCGGGTCCAGTGACCTTGCAGGAACAAGCAGACAAACACCCCTGAAACTAACGTCCCGTCAAACAGTCTACACCCTACACTTGACAGTACTTCTGCGCCAGCGAGGATCTCAACTAGAGCTCGCGCACTATTGACACTGACGGCTATATTGAAAAGCAGGTAGATTCACGGCAGCATTTTCGGCTCCAGTGACCTTGCCCTTTGACTAATGACCTTCATGTTTGAACGTGGCCTAGATATCCTCAATACCTACCCGCGTGCTACATTTGCGCCTTCTATGTGTCTCCGTTCAAACGTTATGGTGTTCACATAGTCAGTCAGATAGATAGTCAGCCAGAAGCAGACAGACAGCCCTGAAAATGTTAACCAGCTTTCGCCACGCGACTGGTTAATCAACAGGTTAAGAAGTATATGCATGTATGTGCATGTATATGCATATGCATGTATGCATTCATACATACATATGCTACATACACGCGCATATTCACACACACACACACACACACACACACACACACACACACACACACACACACACACACACACACACACACACACACACAGCAGTTATGTGTAATGACAATGTTATCAGCGAGGTTGCGAAATATGTATATGAGTGTCAGCAGTTACTAAAGTAGAACGGGGAAAAAGTACAAACAAGAACAGAATGTTTGATGAAAAAGTTCATTTTACAAATGCTTTGTTTCTTACATTTAGTGTTTCGTTGTTTGTTTATTATTATTATTATTATTATTTTATTTTAGTGTCATATAAAACCTGTTACGGTTTTCAAAGACAATAAATATCTGAATCACACACACACACACACACACACACACACACACACACACACACAAACACACACACATGTATCAGTATTAAGGATTTCGCCAGTTTACTGATCTTCCAATCTTCAGTAAATTTGAGAAACAAATGCATGTATTAACTGTGTGGATGTCCCATATGTGCCTACCCGGGTCGAGAGGACGTAAAACACCAAAATTCATTCATGCATTAACTGTTTCACTCAGGGATTTTGCAAATTTCCTAAACTCTGGAAGTCCAGGAAATTTGCAAATTTACTGACTTGCAATCTTCAGTAAAATTGAGAAACACATGCATGCAAAATTCATGAAATTTGCAAATTTCCTGACATTGTTTAGGAAATTTGCAAAATCCCTGAGTGAAACGAGAAATGTGCAAATTTCCTGAAAATGTTAGGACATTTGCAAATGTACTAGTTTTGTAAATTTACTGTAACATATAGTTAGTTAGTCTATTATAGTCTATGGTCATCTCAGGACTGTCAGCACATGTTATGATCGTATGATACAGAACTTCCAGAAGGTGGGGAACTATTTATGCAAAAGACCCCCCGGTATCCCCACGGGGGGGAGAAAAAGAAGTAAATCCTCGTGTCAGCGGGCGAAAAGGGGACGAGGACTTGACACCCAAACTCGTTAGTCAATCAAGCACGAGCGGTGGCGCGCGAGAGGTGATTTGCATAAATACGCCGTAAACAATTACAGCGAGCCGTCTGCTGCAAATATCTGCCCCCGGACACCGAGATGGAGAAGAAGGGGGGGGGGGGGGGGGGGGACGAAAGGATGTGACAGATTTGTCTTCTTTTTTTTCTTTTTTTTGTTCCCGAGCGAAGTTTCGGGAAGTATTGTTCTTGTTTCATCCGTCCGCGCGTGCGTGCGTACGTCCGGCCGCGTTTTCTCCCTTATTGCTCCACTTTCCTGCCTTTTTGTTTGTGGCACAAGCCACAAGCCACAAACCTATAACTCACTTTGTCGGTCTGTCGGTCGGTCCAAAATTGTCGCACATATTGTAAAAGAGAAAGAAAAGTACAGACAGAAAAAAAATACTTGGGCATAAAGTAACATTTCAGTTGTCATATCTACAGTCCTTAGGTATGGAAAGAATTGTATACTGAACAGAGCACATGAATCTAAAATAATAAACATACGTAGTACAGACACTGCAACAGACACGACGAGTATGCGGTGCTTCTTTCGATGAGTATAAGTAGGATAAATAGTTTTAAATGTTTTCCAAAAGATATAAAAAGTTACGAAATGGTGCAGAGATAACATTCTGGTTTACAGATGAAAATTATTGAAAAGCCAGGGGAGGCGACTCAGTGTATGTAATGATTGGAGTGGTAAAAATAGACCGCTGCCACAAACGATTGCGAATCCGCGCTTGTTTTTGTATAAAGCCCTTCCACGGTTTTTTTCTTTTTACAATGTATGACATGCCAGGTGTTGTTTTTATTGTTCACTGGCGTCTAGACGTTAGACCTTACACACTAGAGTGGGCACCTGTTGTTCATTCTGCAGGGCATATTTGCCTATATTATGTCCTTTTTATATATTTTTGTATTACTAACATGTGTTTGTTGTCCTTGTATGGCTTGTACCCACGTGTCGTCATATCCGGCCACAAGGAGCGCCATATTATGGGAGACCGCCATCTTAGTCAGTAACTTTGTTTGAAAAATGCCAGATCGATGCTGCGTATTTGGCTGACATTCCAATTCGAAACTTATCTAAACTATATTTATAACATCTGGATGTTTTCTTTACACATATAGATAACATTTTCACTTTGTTTACACACAAATAAGGACTAAGATGGCGACACTTCCGTTGGAAGGGTCGAGATGCGCACGCAGGTGGGGGGGGGAGCCATACTTTTTTTTTTATATAACCTGGATCGATAAGTAGAGCGGAATGGCTCAACGTTTCCAGCACTGTGTGGACTTACGTGCTATAGGGTGCAATGATGGAGGTGTCATGTTATGAGTTGTACTATATTTTTTTCGTTATGTTTTCAGGTTTTTGAACGTTGTTAAGAATCATTGATGTGCGTTTTTGTTATACGTGGTCGAACTTTACGCGGTGACAGTCCTGAGTTGACCATAGCTGTTGACGGGACTATAATAGACTATCGTGGTATGATTGTTGGTGTGTGTGTTGTTGTTTTGGGGTGGGTGTTTTGGGGTGGGTTTTTTTTGTTGTTTGGGGTAGGTTTTTTTTTTGGGGGGTTAGTATGGGGTGGGGGGGAAGAGGGTGGGGGGGGGGGGGGAGGTTAGGGGATTTTTCTTACAATGGCGGCTGCCTGTATAAGCAAGTTTAGCTTAGTAGTAAATTTAGAGCTGTAAACATTAATTAACCCTTCCCGTACCCCGTGGGTGCAATTGCACCCATACTTTTACTTTTTGTCTCATATATCCAAAACAGTTCATACGATTTTGCTGAAAATTTATGTTGTTGTCAATGAAAGATTTGAGCACGAGCAGCCCAAAACTCGCGCGTTTTTAGTTAGAAAACAAGAAAGTAAATAAACAACAAAGTCGTCGTTTAACATTAACGATTCTCCGTGTGATGGAAAGTCATGGTACAGCTCGTTAGTATTTTTGTGACTCTTAGTGCTGGGATGGGTTGGTCTTTGGGACCTTCCTCAACGACAGCTGTCCTGACGGAGAGACAGAGTGGGAGGGTGTACCCTGGGCACGGCATCTCCACTATGTATAAAATTGTAGCCCAGCCCGCCATAATAGCATCTGCCTCTTCTGCTATCTGGCAGTCATGGTCGGAAACGACTGACTGACATACACTCAGAACTATAAGAATGTTGTTTTTTAATATATAAACACACGCTACGTGTGCATACTCTTTGTCTTATTCTGCTCTCTCTGTCTCTCTCTCCCTCTCTCTCTCTCTCTCTCTCTCTCTCTCTCTCTCTCTCTCTCTCTCTCTCTCTCTCTCTCTCTCTCTCTCTCTCTCTCTCTCTCTCTCTCTCTCTCTCTCTCGTCTTCTCTCTCCCCTCCCACCCTATCTCTCCCTTTATTTCTTCTAACAATTCTTCCTATTTTATGCATTCTAATATTTGTAGTGAGTATGCCTGTCGTCCATTTCGCTATTTGTCTGTATTTTCGCTGGTTTGAGAGAGAGAGAGAGAGAAAAGAGAGAGAGAGAGAGAGAGAGAGGGGGGGGGGGGGGGGGGAAATAGAGACAGACAGAGAAAGAGAGAGAGAGAGAGACAGGACACCGGACCCTTTTAATGTCATTAACACTGGGTTCTCATGACATGGGGGAAGCATCATTTTCATTGCAAAACATTGAAGAACAAAAATAATAATAGAATATTTGAACTAAAGGGAACTAAAAGTAACAAAATTATTGTCAAATTTAAGTTATATGAATCAAATGAGGTATTCTAGTATATAAAGTTCTCTTATTTTCTCTCGCACTAAATTAAACACACACACACACGCACGCACGCACGCACACGCACGCACACACACACTCACGCACACATGCACACACACACACACACACACACACACACACACACACACACACACACACACACACACACAGACAGAGAGAGAGAGAGAGAGAGAGAGTCGAGCAGAGAGAGAGAGAGCGAGAGAAAGCTTCAGCTTCAATAAGTATTTTCTGTCTCCTTTTTACAGTTCCATGTCATTAGCTCTTTTTTTTTAGGCAGGTCGTCTCATTAATATAGCTTCCCTCTGTGTCTCAGCCTTTGTATATCTGTCTACATGTCTGTCTGTCTGTCTGTCTGCCTGTCTGCCTGACGGAGAGACAGACAGACAGACAGAAAATAGAAGAAACCGAGGAAGAATAAACAAACAAACAAAACGGACAAAGGGAAAGAAAGTCAGTTGAGAAAGAATGGATAAGATTTGTTATTTTGTTCTTTTATAATTTTTGGCTC
>CM065699.1:16900062-16942562 GCA_017654935.2 Phymorhynchus buccinoides
ATTCGCAATAGTTTGTGGCACGCGGTCTATTTTACCACTCCAATCATGAGTCACCTCCCCTGGCTTTTCAATAATTTTAATCTGTAAACCAGAATGTTATCTATGCACCATTTCGTAACTTTTTATATCTTTTGGAAAACATTTAAAACTATGTATCCTACTTATACTCATCAAAAGAAGCACCGCATACTCGTCGTGTCTGTTGCAGTGTCTGTATTACGTATGTTTATTATTTTGTACGCTTTTAAAATACATCATTTTAAAGAGCGGCCTCAATTTGAAGAGTAGCCTCGATTTGAAGTGCGACAATTTTGTCTATCAAACGACCAGAAGACAAATCTGTTTAACGTCCTCCGGTCTGAAACAGACACATTATGGGACATTAGTAGATATAAAGATGGTGGGAACGATCCTGGAGGCAATGCCCGGAGGCAGCGCAACACCAGGAAAGTCCCGAATTTTTTTAACAACACAGATTTAAAAAAAACGACCAGAAAGAAAGGACTAAATGAATGAAGGTGAATAAAAAATGAGGAAAGGAAAACAACCATCTGGATAGCTAGGCCTGGGGCAAGCGGAAAGACGAATGAAAAGAGAAAGGAAAAAGAAGAGGTGGATTCATCCACTCATTCAAGTCGTTCCACCCATATATGGCCGGAATTAATACGTGGAATCCGCTTAATCGGCCACTTTTGGGACCAGGAAAAATATGGCCGATAAAGCGAATCGGCCGATAAAACGAACATCGAGATACTGTATGACGCAATTATGCAAGTCAAAAGCAATGACGTCAAGATTAAATGTTGCAGTTCAAATTCAAATTCAAATTATTTCCCATTTTGTGATGTGTGTGTGTGTGTGTGTGTGTGTGTGTGTGTTTATTAATCCTACAACTTTTGACAGAAGCACGAGTAAAAGACAATGATTTTGTTTTCTTGAGTGATTTTAACGCCATGCAGGGTCTTTCAATTGACAACAGCTCACCTTCCAACTTACACTCAACCATGTAAACGTCAAAAGCGTGTTGTCAGTTTGTCTGCCTCTGTTGTTCTCCCTCTCAAAAAGGGGTAAAGAGGAAAAATTCGAGAGAAAAAGTGGCCAATAAAGCGAAATTGAAGATTTCAGCTTTGGCCGTAAAAACGAACAAAATAACACATGCTTAAGAAGAAAAAATTCCGTTCCAGAGTAAATTGGCCGATTAAGCGGCTTTGGCCGATTATCCGATGGCCAATTAAACGGATTCCACTGTAGGTCCTACAGGAAGTAAATCTGTGTGCACACCACACTTTGGTTATTTCTAAGCTCCATTACACCACACTTTTTGCCTCTTACTATGCGTTTGTAGCGGTTTGAAGTGGGGTAACTACCACTTCCCTATGTCTAAACCGGAAGTAAAAACCTGTAATCTCCTTTCGTTTCTCTTTTTATTTATGTCTGTTTTGTTTGATGGCTGGAGTGATTTGTGATGGGTTTTTTTTAATAATTCAAAATCATTGCGATGCGAATGAGTTAACGTGAAAACAATAGTTTAATAATTAGTATTAGCAATCTCTCTCTCTCTCTCTCTCTCTCTCTCTCTCTCTCTCTCTCTCTCTCTCTCTCTCTCTCTCTCTCTCTCTCTCTCTCTCTCTCTCTCTCTCTCTCTCTCTCTCTCTCCTGTAATGAGAGATGTTCCTGAGGAATTTCAAGTCAAACAAAGATTAATTGACATTTTTATACAAGAGTGGACAGGCAGTATTAGAGATCGAGACAGATATGACAGTTACAGATCGTTTAAAACAATATTTGAGAAAGAAAGATATAGTCACACGAGTATGGACACATACTGTTTTCGAGTGGCCATAACCCAAACGCAATTTAATGTTTTACCTCTTAATAATTATGTTCATCGCTATAGTCATCGTATTCAGGATGAAATTGTCCATTCTGTAAAACGAAAGTCGAAAATTAAAACCTTTTTATTTATTTATTGGAATGTAGAATGTACCATGATTTAAGAGTCAAATTTCTGAACATCAGCAATGTTCACACTGTGTCTGCACTTCAAATGCTAAAGGCATATAATGATCACGTGTACAGGTTATCTAGGTATGTGTTTCATGCCATGAACAGGAGAAAGTCGGTCATGTGATGCATGTGATGTGTTTCTTGTTTGTAAGGTTTTCATTATATGCGTTTTCCGCTAAAGTGGATTAATTTACAAAGAGTTTCATCTTAAGATGTTTGGTACATTTATGTTATAGTTTGACTCTATCAGAATCTAGAGTTATTTTGTTAGTTCTTATGATTTTATATTGATTACAAAATGTTAAAAGAAATATTGTGAGGAAAGCTGACAAGTTTCCTGTAGCCGATCCGCTTCCCCTTCCCCTAACATGTATTGTGGTCCATGGCCAATATGCATTAAACATTTCAGTGTTCAGTGCTCTCTCTCTCTCTCTCTCTCTCTCTCTGTGATAATTTATCACTTTGCACGGCTTCAGTGCAGAATTGTGATATAGTTAGAGGGGGGAAGCGGGGCTGATCCATTTATTATCCCTTTCACTCTAACTCATCTCAGGCTGCACTTCCCAACTGCCTCAATAAATTGGGATTTGGCGATCAGAGAAGGGTGTGTGTGTGAGGGTGGGTCGGGGTGGATGTAGGGAGGAGGTTGCGAGGGAAGAAGATCTCTGGGGTGGGACAAGGAGGGGAGTGGGGGGGTGAGCTAGGTGGAAAGAAGGGTGGGGTGGAATATGATGAACGTTTGAGCAGTGGAGCGTTCAGAATGGGTTGGGGCCTTTATGCCGGGAAGCCTATAAATCTGTAATGATGGTGACAGGCTGTGGCAACAGTGGACACCCCCTCATCCACCCCCTTCTGCCCCCCCCCCCACTCCATCATCACCCCGAGAACACCCCCCCCTCTCTCTCTCTCTCCGTTTACCCACACCCCTAATGTTACTTGTTTCCCATCGCACTGTTTTGTCCATGATCATCAAACTTCCATAATCTTGATCATATCATTTGGGTTATCATTTATGTGTGGATAATGTGTGGTCTTCTGTTTGTGCATAAGTGTAGCAGTCGTGATATACGCGTCTCGGTAAAGGTAAAGATGTGCCACCCCCCATCCACTTCTCGGTTAATTGTATTTTTCCGTTTTTGCCTTTCTTACCATACATAAAGCTGTATTTTAGGAACATTTTTAGCTAATTACCTTTTTGGAATACTAACCCTAACCCTAACCCTACCCCTAAACCTAACCCTACCCCCCACTATGTACTGCAGTACACCGCGATTTGTCACAGTTGTGGTTCGTTGCGTTTTTCCGTCTTATACGGTGGGGGGTAGGGTTAGGTTTAGGGGTAGGGTTAGGGTTAGTATTCCAAAAAGGTTATTAGCTAAAAATGTTCCTAAAATACAGCTTTATGTATGGTAAGAAAGGCAATAACGGAAAAATACAATTAACCGAGATAGGTAGGGGGGGGGGGGGGGGGGGGGCACATTGATTGACAATGTTCTTTAGATTAGCGGCGGTACAGGACTTGTAGTTATACTTCCTGCATTGCAATTTAGTATCATGGATGAAATCACGTGGCAGGAAAAGCAGGAGTCCTGATTTTGGTTTTGTTATGTTTCAGGAAGTCCTGACTTCGCAATACTTTATTGAAGAATGAATACTCTGGAATGAAAAGAAGAAATAACTTGTTTTATTGTTAATGTCAACGAAAACTATTTCCAAAATTAATGCTAATGATTTTATTAGTAAAAGTCTACAGCACAGCCTTCAGCTTCAGGGGTTCACCCCCTGACCTACATATACATTACATGCTTTAGTCGCCTCACTCGGTCTTCTCTCACATTCTCACACCCCACACATTTACGCAAAGAAAGAAAAACCTGTCCGCTGACGCAGGGAAAGTCCACAGGCATCCGCAGGGAAAGTCCACAGGCATCCGCAGAAGAAGGTCCCCCCCCAAAAAAAAAAAAAACAAAAAAAAAACCTGACACAAAGAAACAACAACAAAACAATCAATATTTACTTAAGCGAATGCGCAAACAAACAATGAAACGCTCCCCCTCCCTCACTTTGAAAAATCACTCTTTCATAATTATCAAGCTGTTAAATTCAATCGATTCCTTATCATGGCAAGGCAATGAAAACAAATCACACGGGTCTCCCTTCTCTACTGCAACGGCTCCAATGTTCACTTAATCACACTAACCACGTTTGTTGTGTAGGGTTTACTAACGTAATATTCTTGTTTTGATCACTCACCCCCACAGCTTTTGTGGGTTGTCTCAACTTGAGACGCGTAAACCCTGTTGTGCAGAAGAGCTTTATTGGGTTACAGTTGTTCTTCTAACAATAGTAGTGTGCCCCTTTTGTGCACGGGTGCTGAATCTTTTCCCACAGACTTGTCCGATACGAAAAGTTTGTTCAACCCTAATTGATTTAGATTGTGTTTCTTTCATTTTCTGCGCCAGAGTTTTAGGTTTGCGTGTTTGTGCTTGTTGACGGGTTAACAGCAGTTTATTTGGTGTATTTATTTCGTCTGTTTTTCTCTCTTATCTTTGATTCATTCTTGCCTGTTGGTCTCGTCTACCCTTCCCAGTCCCACCCCTCCTTCAGTATGTGTCTGTGTGCGCATGTGCGCACGTGTGTGCATGCGCATTTGTGTGTGTGGTGTGTGTGTGTGCGTGTATGTCAGTGTGTGTGCGTGCACACCCATGCACGCAAAACACTCAAACATTTTCCCGCCTTTTACTGCTTCCCCTGTGCAGAAGTGTAGCCAGTGGAAAATGAGTTTTTGACAGAGTTCCCATGGATTCTATTTCATCTTTACTATAGAGTTTCCTGGTGTTGCGGTACCTCCAGGATCGACCCATTATCTGTATAAATATAAATGTCCCATATGTACCTGTTCCAGGTCGGAGAACGTTTATTTTTCATTTCACTTTCTCTCTGTTTTCAGGTTCCCTGTCCGATGACAACACCTCTGAATCCCCCAGAGACTGCGAAACACAGGGAGACAACTCCCCTGTAGCCACCGATGAAGAAGAGGAGGAGGAGGAGGAGGAAGAGGAAGACTCTAAAGGGAAACATGTCACAGTCCCATCAAAACCAGAAATGTGTGATTCTGTCAAAGACGATGATGTCAAATCCACAAGGTCCCAATCTGTAGAAAATCCATCACCCAAAGGCGTGCCAGAAACCCAAGGTGCAAGTCCCACCCCGGCTTCTACCAGTCACCCTCCCACCCCCACCCCTAGCCCTTTGGCCAGCCTGCGGAGCATGACGGTTCCATCACGAGTGGAAGACACCAGCACAGATGTAGTCAAAGAGGAAGAGAGAGCCACCCCCACTGCCCCATCCAGAAAGAGCGCAGCTGCTAAGATCCCCCACAGCAGCCCTTCTTCTTCTTCCTCCACAGCCATGACTTCCATCATGATCCCCGTGCCAAACTTGCCCAGACCCACGCTGCAGGCCCCGCCAGACAAGGACAGACCCAGGAAGACCTCATCCTCCTCATCCTCAGCAACGCAGAAGAGTCCCAGCTGGCCTCGCGGACACAGCAGTTTCTACGAAAGAATGGCGGCCCAGGCTCTAGCTGCCGCCAGTTCTGCCGCTGTGGCAGCTGCCGTGGCCTCATCGTCCACTGCCATGAACCTTTCTGATGATCAACCCCTGGATCTGTCCCGGAAATCCAGCCGGCCCAGGTCGGTTTCGGAACCGGATCCTCCCCCTTCTACGTCGAGGTCGGAAGGGAAGAAGGGGAGTCACCGGAAAGAAGGTGGCAAAGGTGGTGAGAGTGTCGCCAATGGTATTTCCAGCCTGCAGAGTCTTCAGAAAAGGTTCGGGGGAGACTTTCTGATGGAGACGCCGCGTCGACCTAGCAGCATCATCCCACTGCAGTCCACCATCCTGCCCTCCAAGTCCATCCTCAGACCTCCCCCCATCCCAGGCAACGGCTTGTCCCACCTCAGCATTTCAGCCGCTGCTGCAGCCGCGGCTGCAGCCGTCAGTCCATCTTCATCTTCATCATCATTATCGGCGGCAAACCACCATCCACATCATCACCAACCACATCACCACTACAGCAACAGTAGTAGCAGTAGTAGTAATAGCAGCAGCGCGACCACCAAATCCAAATCCACAGGCTCTGCCAAAGCGGAGCGAATGGAGAAGATGATGTCCATAGCCACGTCCAGCAACGCTTCAGCCACGACGCGCAAAGCGGAGAAACTCCCGGAAGACACCTCCAGAAAATCAGACCCCTCTTCTTCTGCTTCTTCGTCTTCGAAGGCCGGGAAGAGTGGGATGGTGGTGGGCGGGGGGAGCCAGGAGGTGGATGGGGACAACAAGTACACGATTCACCGGTGCTCGTGCCAGAAGTCGTTCACCACGCTGTACGCGCTGAGCGCCCACCTGCAGGAGACGGGCCACGTGCCCAGCAGCAGCAAGCAGCAGTCCCTCATGGACTACCCCAAGCTGGTCAGGGGGCAGGACATGTGGCTCAACCAGGTCAGGCCGCTAGGTGTGGTTGCTCTGTGGAGGTGGGGGGGGGGGTATGTGGGTGATGGTGGTGGTGGTAGTGTGTGTGTGTGCCTGCGTGCATGCGTGTGTGTGTGTGTGTGAGAAACTCGCTCTTTTCTTGGTCATAAAACCATCAACGGAATTATTGACACAGATGTGGTGCACATACCATGAAATAAAATAAACTGTGTGTGTGTGTCTTTCATTTAACCATTTAACGTCTATCCACTTCTCGTGATATTAGACGGTATATTAAAATGTGTGTGTGTGTGTCGTGTCGTAAAGTGTGTGTGTGTGTGTGTGTGTTGTCTCGTGTCGTGTCGTGTCGTGTGTTGAATTAGGTAATGATAACTCCTACACACCATGAAATTACTCCCTTAATTATTTCCGAACAATTCCTATTCAAACCAGGCAAATTCTACACTGCGGTGAAGGGAATCTCTACCCATGCTAACAGTTCACTGGATGCAGACATGACACACAACTCGTCACACAAATGTGATTGTGCATGGAAAAAAAACTACATAAGTCGCTCAGAATGTTTTGAGGAAAAACTCTAAACAGTCAACGACCCCCAAAATATCAATTTTTCTATTTAGGGCATATTTATGCCTATTTGGATGTATTCAATCAATCAATCAATCAAAATTTATTGTCTTTAAAAAAAATAAAGAAAATCTTTTTGTGGCATGCATATAAAACGTAAACATAATAAGAAACATCATTTACAAACTCTCATCCAAAATCAAACTTTCCACACATTTTCCTTATATAAATGAATAAATATAGTATTAAATTACAATGCAAAATAAACAATAGGAAGTACACACACACACATGCATGCACGCACGCACACACAGCTAAAAGTAAAAACAACAGTTTGTATATGATATGACAATATGCATAAAACAAATATGAATAATATCACAAGCAAATGTATAATAGAAGTACATAAAAACAAAGTTTAGTTTATAAAAAAAAATTATAAAAAATTAATGTATACTGAAATCAGCACGCATTCCCCAAGCTCTCTCTCTCACCCTCGCCACCCCCCTCCCTCCCTTTCTCTCTCTCTCTCTCTCTCTCTCTCACATACACACACACACACACACACACACACACACACACACACACACACACACACACATGCACAGACACACACACACACACACACAAAGCTTAAACCAACAATTTGTATAAAAGTAGTAATAGGGTAATGTGCATAACACAAACTAAATTAAATATCACAATCAAAATATGTATCAGTATCCACAACATAAAAGACAATATTGAATGATTCCTTTGTTTATTTGATTGTTTTCTAAATCAAGTCAATAGAAACAAAGAGGCAAAATTGTATCTTCTATGCCCGATTTCTGCAAAATGATCCGTTTCAAATGCCAAACTTCAAATAATTATAAAATAAAAACCAGACAAGATAACTCAATTCGGTTTTCCGTGTATTAACAAGGAATCTTTGTTCCACCGTGACAAATTAAAATCTCAATTTATGCTCAAATTCCATTATGTCTAGTTCTTCCCATGCACTGTCACAAATGCTTGGAATTAAACATACCTGCTTTGTTTCTGTTTTCTTGCAGGAGTCGGAGCAAACCCGGCGCATTCTGCGCTGCATGCAGTGCGGGGAGTCCTTCAAGTCCCTGCCCATGCTGACGGTGCACATGATGCAGACCCAGCACTACTCCAAGATCGTCAGCGCAGAGCACGGGAGACGCTCGCACAAGTGCTCGGCCTACTGCGACAGGGACCTGGATCGCGAGTGCATTTTCAAGTGCAAGGTGAGAGGCTGTTGGAAAGAGAGAGAAAGATATCGTACAATGAAGACACCCGAACGACCACTTAAAACCGTAAATATTTCGAATTGTATTAATTCTTTATCATATACAACCATGGACTGGAAAGAGAGAGAAAGAGACAGACAGACAGAGAGAGAGAGAGAGTCACAAAGAGACAGAGAATAGGCTGATGGGCTCTGGTGTTTTGGAGGTGAGTGGGTGAAATTCTGTGTGTACAGTATATGTATGTGTGTGTGCGCATGTGCAGGCATGCATGTGTACATGATACATATGTGTGGGTACCAGCCAATAGTGCTTTTGAAGCATGGAAATCTTACTCTTGTCAATCCCAGAAAAGTAAATATGCAACATGTATGATATCTCCCAAACAAAAGAGGGATTGGCAATGAAAACTAACGTTCAAAATTAAATTCTGTGATCATTTTTGAGAGTTGATAGACTTGTCTAACATTAAAACATGGGTGCAACTACACAAAATGAAAAAAACCCTGAAAGGTCGGGTCTATGTCCCCCAGCAACTGAAAAAAAAAAATTGATTTATGAAGGTATTTTAGTTTGCTTTTTCCACAATTTATACAAATGCTTATTTTAAAATGTTTGAGAAATACAGTAGACACACAAAGGTCTTGGTTGACAAACTTAAAAGAAAGGAAATTCCTTTTCTGGTAAAATTCAAAAACAGGAAATCGTGGTATGCCAGGAAAGGTTGCACCCATGTTAACCCTTTCACCGCCAAAGTCTCATTTTAGCACCACAGTGATTTAACACCTATGTCGCTAAAAGGCATCACATTGAGGTCTATTATCCAAAGACCCTACTGTCTTAGTTTGGGGAAGTAAGGATAGACCTTATTTTATATGTCACAGAAGAATCCACAATACTGCAAATGGATTTTGTTCTCTATCCAGGTATATTTAATGGAAATGTGGTAAAGGTAAAGATGTGCCCCCCCTGCATTTCTCGGTTAATTCTATTTTTCCGTTTTTGCCTTTCTTATACATAAAGCTGTATTTTAGGAACATTTTCAGCTAATAACCTTTTTGGAATACTAACCCTATCCCTAACCCTAGCCCTAAACCTAACCCTACCCCCCACTATGTACTGCAGTACACCGCGATTTGTCACAGTTGTGGTTCGTTGCGTTTTTCCGTCTTATAGGGTGGGGGGTAGGGTTAGGTTTAGGGCTAGGGTTAGTATTCCAAAAAGGTTATTAGCTAAAAATGTTCCTAATATACAGCTTTATGTATGGTCAGAAAGGCAATAACGGAAAAATAGAATTAACCGAGAAATGTAGGGGGGGTGGCACATCTTGACCTTTACCGGAAATGTTTGGTTGAAATATGGTTAGCGGCGAAAGGGTTAAAGGAATAGTTGAGTATGAAGCGCCAAACATAACTTGGTAGGCCTACTTAACTACACCAAATAAGTTAGTTTAACGCGTAGGTCCAAAACAAACTCTGTCACCTTTGGCGTATGCATAGCCAAGAACTGTGGCTGGACAAGGGAAAGAACACAAGCGCTGGTCATTCATCAAGACTAGCACAGGTGTCTCCCCTAAGGTGAGACCTATGGCTCATGTGAAGGTGGGAGGCATCTGTCAGTGACTGAAACACCTTGTTGACACATGTACACCATCAACAGATTAAGGCATGAATTCCCCCAACCACGCCACAGTGGCAGTTGTCCTTCGTTTTTTTCTCTCGGAGAATAACATCTGCCTGAGTGTTAGTAGGTGCTTGCTGGGTCAAGAATATGTAGGCAAGTTTGTAAATGAATGTGCAATTCTTTTTAGCATAACGGATAGATACATTAGCTCAGATGACTCGAGGAATGTTTGGACTATGGGGGGAGGGTGAAATGTCAAGTTACGGATTAATTCGTTTACTTATAGTCCTGTCTCAAAATGACATCACATTTGTTTTAAGAAAAGACCTTGATGTGCACTAAGAGTTCGTGTTTGTCTTCAACTGGGTTTTTTGTGTGCATATTTTTCTGAAAGATGTTTTGTTGTAAAGAAATGCATGAAATAAATGATAGAGCAATGCATTTTCTGTATCAGAAATGTGGGTACATATGCACAAGTCAGAAGACAACACAGGCTTCCAGGGTCGGTGTAGGACTGATCTTGTGTTGTTGTCTTACCCTGGCTTAAAGACGCACCACGTCGGGTGTCAAAATCACGGTTTTCACATGTTTTCCCTCTTATAGCTAGTAAGGAATCTTAAGAAATCTTCCTAGTATAAGAGGGAATGTGACACTGACACGTGATGTGCGGGGTCTTCCCAACAGCCAAAGCACTTGAACACTATGGTACAAATGCACCAGCTAGAGATGAGAACATTACGTGTGTGACCGTTTTTGATTACCCCCGCCACGTGGGCAGCCACACTCCAGAGACTTTGGAGGAGTTTAGACGATGATGCTATGCCAGGAGCTTGTCATGGCTAACGACAATCCTGGCATAACTATGCAGAGCATAGCAACATTTTGATGTAGCCTTGGTGTTCTAGTTTATGCATGGGTGCAACTCCCCAAAATGAAAAAAACCTGAAAGGCAGGGGTCCAGGGACCCATGGCCCCAGCAGGGTACAGGGGCAAAGCCCCGTCAAACGATTCAGGGGGGCAGTGTTAAGAGAGAGAGATAATGAGATAGACAGACAGTTAAAATGATAGACAGAGATAGTTTGAGTCTGATAAGCCTTGTAAAATTATTGCATTGCCTTTGTAAACTTCCAAGATAGAACCACCAAGTTCAAAACATCCCTAATTGCTTATGCTCAATTTTTGTTGTTGATGAATTAAAAAAAATGAAGTTCAGTTTCTGGTAAAATTATGAAATCTGTGTCAAAATGAAAGAGTAGCACCAAAGTCTCTAAAAGGGTAAGATGGACTACTTAAGAGTTACGGTGAGCCAGGCTGATAGTTATCGTTAGTGGGGTAGTTCCACCATTCACAGACTCAGACTGGAATTCGAACAGATAATTCAACTGGCCTATCGACGTGTTTTAACCTAAATGTGTCACGTTTAAAAGGGACATAACCAGTGTTTCTGTCCTCACTACTCATATAGGGAAAAGGGACCGGATGTTAGTCTTTTCTTTTCAGTGTCTTTGGTAGCACCCATGCTTATGTCTGATACAGCCTTATGCCAAAGGGAAGACTTTCAGCATGTCTCTGGGTACTTTCAGCATGTGGGGTGAATTTTCGTTTCTGCGTGTTTCAGGTGTGCCAGGAGACGTTCACGGACATGGAAGGTCTGGCCAACCATATGATGGTGTCTGGCCACCACAAGAAGCAGGTGCTGCGCTCCCACAACTGCTCGGACCTGGCCCTGCGCCACAAGCACCGCAAGCGCTTCCTCAGCGATGAAGCCTCCTCCTCCTCCCCCCCGGGCCCCACGGTGGCCTCCTTGCTGGAGTACAAGCGCAAGTACCATGCGGGCAGCGGGGGGTCCAACGGCTACCTCCCCCAGATCGGGGCCACCCAGCAACACCCGGCGCCCTCCTCCAGCGACGGGTACGTCACGTGCGAGTCGTGCGGGAAGAAGATCGAAGCTCCCTGGTTCATCGAGCACGTGCGGCTGTGTCTTCGGCAGAAGGCGGAGGTGATCGACGCCTTGAAGCTCAAACTGTTCGGGGAGGAGTGCGGTGGTGGTGGTGGTAGGGGTAGGGGTGGGGGTGGGGGTGGGTCCGGCAGAGCCCCGGCCAAGACGTGCACCAGTGCAGAGTCCAAAGTTGCCTCCCCTGACAGCCTGGAGCAGCCCCTGCCCAGTACCAGAGACACCGCGCTGTTCAAACGACTCAACTCCGTCAGCTCCGCCTCTCCAGGCCCAGACTCCAGCACCGACAGTGTACATAAAGACAGTAAGGATGTAGAGAACAGTAAAGATGTAGAGAACAGTAAAGATGTAGAGGACAGCAAGGATGTAGAGGACCACAGCAAGGGTGTAGAGGATAGTAAGGATGTAGAAATATCCAAAGAGGAGAAAGCAGAGTCCCAAGAAACTGATGATGTTGACCAGAATGAAAACGATGTCCCAAAGATTCCTGTTCGGGAGAGTGCGGAGATGGATGCAAAAAACTCTGAAGAAAAAACTCCTGCGCCACAATCTCCCGAATTGCCCTCTAAAAATGTAGATGAGACCTGTGCTAACACAGAACCCAAACCTAGCAGTCCCAAATATGATACAGAGTGTTCAGAATCAAAGAAAGATGCACCAAAGGTGAACGCAGAAAGAGTGGAGGAAGAGATGCCAGCTGCTGAGGGGCTATGTTTGTCTCCTCGAATTCCCTCGCCCATGACGGATGAAGAGAACACTTCTGAGCGCTCCCCCTCCCCTCCCAGTGAGCCCAGCCAGTCTGAGGAAGACAGCAAGCCCCCTTCTCCTGCCCCTTCTTCCCCACCCCATTCCAAGCCACTCCCTCCACCTTCACCCACACCCTCACCTCCTTCACAAGGCATGATCCGCTCAGTGAAGCGGGAACACGACTCTGATGAAGACGAGGAAGGGGAAATCTTGAAGAGCCAGAAAAAGATCAAATTAGTCGAAGAGTCTCTAAAACGAACTGTAGACGCAGAGCAGCTGAAACGCGTCCAGAAGAAAATCAAAGTGGAGATTCCCGAGGAGGACGGCAGCATGAAAGGAACTCCTTCCCCAGCCTGCAACAGCTCTCCCGGCTCCTTGCTGTCAGAAAGGAGGGCCGGTGCTGGTGCCAAGAGCAGTTGCAACCCTCAGGAGGCCAGCCTGGACATCATAGACCCCAACGGTGGGGGCTCAGAACCCGCCAAAGGCAGCGGGAGCTCCGCCCTGAAAGCCATGGAGTCCTTCATCCAAAGGAGCTTCAGCTCCAAATTTGACTCTCGCAGACACGCCATGTTGGCAGGGTTTGGTTCTATTTCGGGAGCCCCACACATCTCGCCTCTTCTGGGCATGAGCCGGGCGGTGCCAAAGTCCACAGCTTCCCCCTCTTCCTCCCCCTCCACTTCTGCTGCAGCCTCTGCAGCGTCCTCCATGAACTATCTCTCCCAGTTCTCCAGGTTCCTGTCCCCTGTGCAGCCTTCTTCCTCCAAATATCTGGACATTGGCAGCGACGGCTCTCTGCCTTCCCTGGAGAAGAATGTGCTGTCCGCACTCAGTGCAAAATCCGCCGAGCTGCTGGAGAAAACCAGGAACCCCATCAGAGACATGAGTGGCATGAAATCTGTCACCGCAAACGGTTTCACGGTCAAACCAACAAAATCAGGGAACCATGCCAAACCCGCAACAACCGTCGCTAGAAATATGGAGGATGAAAATGACAAGGAAAAGGACAGTGAGGATGAGACAGATGAGAAGGTAGATGTCACCAAAGAGACTGTCAAGAATGACAAAGAAGAAGACCTGGCCACCAAGTACCTCAACCTGGACGAAGAAGAGAAGCAGAAGAAAGAAGAAGCGACAGAGGCGGGAGGGTCATCCCTTAAGGCGGGGAGCAGTAAATCGGGCAAGAAGTCTGCCTTAGACTCCCTGAGCAGCTTTGTGTACGGGCAGCCCATGACCAGCGAACATCCCTTGGACAGCCTGCAGAAACTGCTGACCAAAACCAGTATGCCCAAAGTCATGGCGGCGGCCGCCGGCCCCTTCCCTCCCTTCGCCCCCCACCACTACCCCCCCTACCTGACCGAGCAGATGATGGAGAGGATGTGCTTCACTCCCCCTGACCTCCCCTCCTCCTCCTCCGCTATGCCTCTCAACCTGTCCTTGAAACCGGGAGGGGGCGGGATGAGCAGCAGCGATGATGAAGACCCTGCCGGGCCTCACCACGACTGCGGTTCGCCCTCCGCTCTCCAGGAAGGGGAGGAGGACAACCACAGCAGTCCCGGCGCCGTGGGTCCTGACGGGGAATTGACAGAGTTCAAGTGTGCCGCCTGCAGTCGCAGGTTCGCCTCTAAAGGTTCGTACCGGTACCACCTGAGTCGGTGCCACCTGTCCAGCGTGAAGAAATACGGCATCAAGGAGGCCTTCAACATGTCGCCCTACGTCTATCTGCCCCTGGACCACACTGCAAAGTTCACCAAGTACTACCAGATGGCCCAGGAGTTGGCCAGTAAAGGAAAGTGACAGTGTGTGTTGGTTCACCAAGTACTACCAGATGGCCCAGGAGTTGGCCAGTAAAGGAAAGTGACAGTGTGTGTTGGTTCACCAAGTACTACCAGATGGCCCAGGAGTTGGCCAGTAAAGGAAAGTGACAGCGTGTGTTCGTTCAGTAAAGGAAAGTGACAGTGTGTTAGTTCAGTAAAGGAAAGTGACAGTGTGTGTTAGTTCAGTAAAGGAAAGTGACAGTGTATGTTAGTTCAGTAAAGGAAAGTGACAGTGTGTGTTAGTTCAGTAAAGGAAAGTGACGGTGTGTGTTAGTTCAGTAAAGGAAAATGACAGTGTGTGTTAGTTCACCAAGTACTACCAGATGGAAGGAGGCGTCAGCCACAAGGATTGAGAACTCTGGTCAACCTTGCCACAGGTGTGGTGCTTTGTCAAGTCTATACACAGGTTAGCAAACAAGTTCCACCCCAGCCCTCCATAGTAGCACTCGCTTCCTCTGCTGCCTGGAAGTCAAGATCAGATTTGTCCATCAATCCGTACAAGAAAGTGTGAATTGTCAGTCTATACACAAGTGTGTGAATTATCAATCTGAAAACGGGTGTGTGGTGGATTGTCAAGCGCTTCGCGGATGTGGTGAACCTTTCAATCTGTTCACAGTTCATGATCTATATACACAAGTGTATAAAGTATCGATCTGTACAGAGATGTGGCAATTGGAAGCTGTACATGCGTGATGAATTGTCAGTCTGTACACACATGTGATTGGTAGTGAGTGGACAGTAAGTTGCCTGCTGCTAAATTGCCAAAGTGGTTTTCTTCTTTGCCTTTTTGCATGACCGTGCTGCTTTAACCTTATACAAGCTGTTGAACCGTTCAAATTGTTTTTCTTTTCCTTCTTTGTAGACATACAATGGGCAGCAAACCAGCTACTACAGCTAGCGTGTTGTGTGAGCGACACACAGATTGTGATGCAAAAAGAAGTGGTGGTAGTTCATGATCATACACATAGACAATGGCATTTGCGGTTCTGTATTTTTCTCTCAGCATGGAGATCACCACAGAACTACAAACAGTAATTTAAAAATACCACAAAATGATCGTTAACATTAATTAAAAACAATTGCGATTAATTAACCTGATAGTGGAATGGAAACACAGAGGGATCAAACTTAACTTCCCCCTGCAAAGTGTGAACATGTTGGAAGTCTTTCCAGTTTGCAATGCCATTAAATGTTGTTGACTGTTGTTGTTTTTTTAATCTTAAATTGTGTTGACGTCATATCAAGTTTCTCTATATTCATTGGTTCATTGGACATTTTGTTGCTGCTGTTGAGTGATTTAAAAAAAAAAAGTTTTATTATTATTCTATTCTTGTTGGAGATGAAATCTAGGAAAACTCTTGTCCCTGGGCCTAATATTGGAATTATTTCAGATGGGGGTGTCATGAAGAACATGTATTTTGTATTGATTTATTAATCATCTTTCCTTGTTGGAAATTAGGGCACAAGAGTGTTGTCTTTTAAAATTGTTTTCTGGCGAATTATCAATTCTAGAACATTTATATTTGACTGCTGAACACTGACTGGCTACATTTATTTTGGGGCGGGGGGGGGGGGCAGTTGACTATTCTTCATTGTACTGCAAAAAAAATTTCATACAGGATATTTTGGTGCACAACTTATTTTTGTTAATCCCAAAGTCATCATGAGGTAAAATGGCTTGCATGTCCATGCCTTCTATCTAGTCTGTTTATTTTAGACAGTTCAGTGCTTTTCTTCTTCATTTCTGTCCTATAGCATCTGACAAGGATTGAGCAACTCTTATAGTTTGCCCTTATGGGATTTTTCATTTTCAGTTGATAGCAACAAGGTCGTTCGCCTCGAGTTCTGATACCAGTTTTGTTCTTTATTGTAGTGTTGTGGTTTACCGTTGAAACTGAATCCAGAATAACCACAGTTCACATTCTGGCACCCTTTCATTTTGTTAAAGTTGTATAATTGCACTGCTTTCTTAGGTAGTAGTGTCGGCTCAGTTTTTCTTAAAAACCACATCTAGTGTTGGTGCTTTTATTATGTTTTGTTTTCATTGTCGCCAAGGTCTGTGGAAAATTTGTAAGATTGATAAAGTTATAATAAAGATTGATAAAGCTATGATCAGTACAGGAGTTAAGTAACCGATTAATTTTTTCCACATTTCCACTATGTGTTAACCTTTACCGGACTTCTGGGGTCGCCCACGACCCCTTGACACACAAAACATGTTATATCTCTAAAACTATTTAAGCAATCTTCATGAAATTTCATGACTTTGTCAAAAACGTAAATGGCTTTAAGTGTGTTAAATTTTATTAATGTGTATAAAATATAAATGACGTAATATGACGCGTAATTTTGATATACCTGTCCGGATGACGGGGGTCTCCCACGACCCCTATTTTAAAGAGCACTGCAGTGCATTGAGTAGGGGTCGTGGGAGACCCCCGCCATCCGGACAGGGATATACACATGGTGACTCATTGACAAGTAGGGGTCGTGGGAGACCCCCGCCATCCGGACAGGGATAAACACCTCAGAATTTGCTCTTTGCTGAGTAGGGGGTCGTGGAAGACCCCCGCCATCGTGTCCGTGTAGTCAAAAGCATGATCCGGTAAAGGTTAAGAAGCATAGATTTACAAGACGGTCAATAATAACTGCTGCTTCTTTGTTTTTGCTGCGAGATAAACATGTACATGCTTGGAGGACTGAGCAGAATGAGATGAAACTTGACTAACTGTAGTCTGTTTGGGGGCTTTTTATTGTTTCTCCGTTCTAAAGGCCTATTTGTTTTTACTATTTATGTAGGAAACGATTAACTCACTCGGGACTGGCTGACTTATTTCCCCTTGTTGTGGGGACTGGGCATTTGACTAGGTTCGTAAAGCAATCACCAAAACCAAGTTATTTTCAGAAAAGATTAGCAACACCATGCACTAAACGATCGTAAAATATTCCACATTTCGTCGTTTGTTTCCTATTGACGAAAACAGCTAACACATTGAAAGAAGGACAATTTCACATTCCGATCTTTGACCCCCCTCTGCAACCAAAGCTGAATGTAAACTATGCAATGACTGGTTGGTTTCAAGAGAGGCAAGGTCAAAGCAAACTGAATGTAGGTTATGACGTCGCACTGGAAAGCTGGTTATACGCCATAAATCAAAACCTCTTGAAATCTCTTATGAGCCGGAGCCAAGCCATTCGTCCTAAGCGGTTGTGCGAGCCATAAGCCGGCTCCGGCTCCCAAGTTAGTTAATGTTGGGATAACTTTTATTGCATTAATACCACAATGGGGGCACTGGTTCATGAGCTTCAAAGAACTCAAGTCACGCACCAAGTGACTTGTTTTTTTTATAGGTAGCCATGTTTATCAGTATTGATTTTTTTTAAACATGGTAACTTTTTGTCGCTTTGGGTGTTGATATGTTTAAATCGTTTGTGTTGAAAGAAAAATAGCAAACCTTTTTGGTTTATGATAGACAGCATCTTGAGAGGGAAACAAAAATTATATTTTTTCAATTCTTTGAGAGCATTGTTTTTTTAATTTTTGTAAAATATCATTATATACGTGACTTGTTAATATATATATGGTTATGTATTGTACTAATTTAAAATGCACAAAATCTTAAGGAGCCTGAAATAAATTTCCATTGGTGTTAGGCATTCCAAGGTGGGCAAATTTATTGTAACATTGTATATATTGGGATCAGGAATAGTAATAATATATGACACTGATGTGCTTTGGGCACACACACACACACTTTTGTTACCTATAAATATGTTTCCTTTTCTGCCAGAAAATCTTTTAAGTTGCATAAGTTTATATTCAGACATCATGTGCTTAGGCTTTTTTTTTTCATCACAATTTTGCAACAGAACCTTTAGTTTTATTACAATATTCATAATGATTCAATCAATTTGATATCCTTTGTTGGCGAGCAGTTGAACTTTAAAAATCACAGATATTTTTAAAAACGGATTTTACACAGCTTAGAACATAATGGCAGCCTTTGAAGATTTAGTTTTTGTGTTTTGTTTGCAACTAGTTAATACCATATTAGGTGCATTAAAATCATATTTACATGGAATATGAATTCAATTCTAGTTCAGTATATACATGGTTTAATTGAACAAGTCTGGAGAATCGCAGAAATAAAGTTACTTATCTAATGCAATCTTTACGTAAGAAAAGAGAACGAGTCAACAAAGACCACCAAATACGCTTGAAGAGGGTCAATTTGCTTCTGATCAGTTTTTGTTGTTATTTTTCTTATTATGAATGATATATGAGTAGTAAAAGTGACAGAGATAAAATCAGAGATACATACACAGACAGAGAGTGTCTTCGTGAAATCATTTTCAGATTAAATGAATATGATTGTTTAGGACGTTATTCGATAATAGCATCGATGCTACTCCAAAGGCTGACTTATAACTATTGATTTGATTTTGTTGTGCATTTGTTTACAATTTTTATCATTTGTTTTGCTTTTTTGAAAAATATCAGTCCCTAGTCTTAATATTTGGTGCTTTGGCTGTCGTTGTAGTAGAAAAAGCATTTTCATCCCGTACAGCATATTGCCAAAATGAATGTTACACGCATGCTGGCATCAACACACAACTGCTCTGTAAGTTGCGCGATTCCATTTTGGGTCACAGATTATGTACGAGTTAAAGTGTGTACAGTTGTTTTCCGTTATCCACAGCGTATACCAAAGCATAACAATTGTATGTGTTGTATACAATTGTACCAGTGTATTCCTCATGAATTTTTTTTTATATTGTATACATGTTGAATTTGTGATCATTTTCGTGTAAAAAAAAAAATGAAACCAAAGGTGTCCACACGGTCGATACAACCCCCCCCCCCCCCCCCCCCCCCCCCCCCAAAAAAAACCCCAACCCCAAACCATGTGATTTGTGATAAAAGCATAATGACAAATGTATATAACCTAAGAATGAGAAAATAACATCTTTTATATATTTTACTGTACATAAGCTATTGGTGCAACCCTGCTTTTTTTAATCTTCAATTTCTTTAACTTCTTGAAATCCTTTGAAGTATACCTTTGCTTACTAAGCCCAGTTGATGCGTATCTTGTTTTTCTGTACTATGTGCTCATCCATACTGCTAGACTTGATTGTGTCATGCCACAACAGCATTATTTGCTACTAATGCCAACCGCTGTATACAGATTCAAATTATTACTGTTATATACTTTACTGTATGCATGACACAAACATATTCGTCTGTTTTTGATTACTCGTTCTGAAATCCTATCCACTTTTTTCCTGTTTCCTAAACGTTTAAAGAAACAATTCCATTTTAACCATGTACTGAATTTTGAAATGTTCAAAATATCTTCAGCCTTCTTCTACTAACTCTCTCTATGAACTGCAGCTTGGTTCAATTCCCCCCTAAGATGTAATACTGCTTTTTGGGGTTGCATTTGATGTATATCATGCATTTCGTCTTTTGAATTATGATCCCAAACCCTTCGTTATACATTTTTCGGTAAAGATACTCCCCCCCCCCCCCCCCCCCCCCCCCAAGACGTGCCCCCCCCCCCCCCCTTTCATTTCTCAGCTCTCCCCACATTTTCACACCTGCCTTGTTTTTTTTTTACCAAACATTAAGCAGTATCTTATCAACTTTTTTTTAGCTAATTATCATGATAAAGGCCATTATTTAATAGGACCCACACACACACACACACACACACACACACACACACACACACACAACAGCCGCAGAGCATTTGTCACATTCTTGGTTCATTGCGTTTTTTCCGTCTTGCCTTTATCTTCTACTATTATTGAATGCATGTGTTTAATTATATAAATGGATGAAAATTAGTGTTAAATATAGCAAACGATAGAGGATGAAGTACTCAATCTGCAGTAAGAAAGGCAAGACTGAACAAATGGAGGAGGGGGGGCGCATCTTTACCGTTACCCATTTTTCATTGAATGTCCCATTACATTTCATAATTATTTTTTTTACCTGACTTTTTTGTGTGTGTATATGGTTTTTGTTGGGTTTTTTTGACACATTGTTGGTGTGACTTGACTACACTATCAAAGCTTTAATAGGAAAAAAGTGTTCAAACAATGACAAAAGTTTTTTAAATGTTGGAGCAATCTCATCTAATCCACAAATAATGCACTTGGTGATCTGTCAAGATTTATTGTTTGTTTTCATTCTAGAGGTGGGTTTTGTTTGTTTGTTTGTTGATTTTCATTGAATGATCATTTTAATATTTATATTATTTAAAAGTAGTTTATTTCAGTGTTGGAACCTACGGTCTGCGTTTTCTGAGTGAAAACCAAATGTGTTCTTGTTCTCTTTGCAGTAACGGGTGGGAGCAGAAAATTGGGTATGGGAGCTGGATACAGACTATGTCTAGAAAACATAGCATGTTCTGATGCACTCGGGTTCAACTCCAGCCAAAGGCTGATTTTTTTTCTGTTCAAGTTGACAAGCTGTTTCATGGAAGAAAGAATAGCTGAAGAAAATGACCAGCACTCGTTTAAGTTCTAGAAACTAATTTGATCCATTACTCAACAACTCGCATTAATGATTTTTACTGTTACAGCGCTTAAATAGATCAATGAACACTTGCTTGAAAAGGACAGGAATTGAAATTGGAAAAGGAATGAAACTGATTTTCAGACAATGAAATAAACTGCAATCTTCCGAGTCAAAGTTCTCTTTTGCTTTAGAGTCATTCTTTTGTTCCGAAATTGCTAAATCGTTTTTGTCATTATGTGAATGCAAACATTCGGGGCCAGTGCAAAATGCAGCTCAATATTATTGGTTCCAACTTCACACTTATGATAAAAGCTTTCAAGGGCACATTACTTACCTACTTAACAACCTTGTCTACCTACTCTAAACAAGAAGGGGTGGGGGTGGGGGGTAGTATCCTTTCATCGTAGAGCTGCTCGCAACTCAAAACCCCAACTCCCTCAATTCTAACAAAACAAAAACTAAACAATCCCAAAACAAAGCAAAAAACAACAACAATCCTCTGCCTACCTACCTGGTAACTAGCTACCCTAGGCGAGGGGCAGGGAGTGAAAGGGGGCAGGGGGTGCCCCAACGCGGGGTTGGGATCTCCCACTCTCTCAACCCTACCTTACCAACCGCGTGACCTCCACTACCCCTCCCCTAACAGCCCCTTTACCCCACCCCGTAAAAAAAAGAAAACAAGTCTACCTCCTCCTTCCCACCCCACCCATCCTATCCCCCTTACCATTTCGTCTTTTTCCAGTGTGCACAAAATCAACTAGCATAAACTGGCATCTACACACTATACAAAATAAACTATCATAAACTGAACACAAAATAGCATGTACGCATACACAAAATCTAAAAACTGAACACATCTACTAAGTGTAAACCATGTGACAGAATCGTGATACTGTCCATGATCAAAACTGTTTATGAATGTTCAATAACTGATCAAGACAATAAAATTATGTAATCCTTTGCCAGCAAGCTGAACTTTAATTTTGTAAGTGGCCTGTATCCCAATGACAATCACGATTGATGTCGAAATTATGAGGAAAGTTCTTTAAAGAATCTAAACTTCACAAAATGTCGGTAAAATCTGTTCATAATTATGTCCTAGCCTTTCAACAACAACAAAAAATTAAAATCTTATCAGTTATGCTGTTTATCAAAAGGATACGAATCCCAATAACAAAAAAACCTCATTATGTGCCAAAACTGCCTTCAATTCATATTAGATAGGCAGTTTCAGCATTGTGTAGACAAGTCTATTGCTTTGGAAACAATTTTTTTTTATCAGGCGCTGAGACTTTTCTTCCTTAAAGATAGGCAAAACAGAGTGGGAATACTTTGCTAGTTTTTACTTCGGGGGTGAATTTCTTGAAAAATGACCAACGTACGGACTTTCTGGACGGCAGGGATGGATGGGAAAAGAGGGAGAAAAAAAAAAAAGGCTGAGGTATTATGCCAGACAGAATTCTGCACCTATGCATGGGTAGAATACAATCTCATCTCACATCATTTATTAACCCTTTTGCCACCAGCCATTTTTCTGAGGAGAAAAAATACCATTAAACTTAATTGGGTAGATAAAAAAAAACATCTGTAATATTGGGAATTCCTCTGTGACGTGTATAACATACATTAGGCCTATCCTTACCTCCCAACATTACAAGAATAGGGCACGCCCTGAATTGATGCCGTTTAGTGACATGGGTGTTGAACAATAGGGCATTTGCCACGAGTGTTCGTTCTCTATACTGGACTAATTTGCCTGCGCTCGTTCTGCCCGAGTTACGCTGACCTTTCTAATTCAACTCGATGAAATTCAAGGTCGCCGGCACGCGGCAGATGCCCTATAGTGGTGTATAAATTCAACATTGGCAGTGAAAGGACTAAAAGGCAAAAAGTTTTCAACTGGGTTCAAAAAGTGGCGAAGGGATTAGAAGTTAAAAAAATATCAGCACACTTGCTTTATTTTTTATCAGAGACTGGTGTTCCGATACAATCATACCAGTTTCAAAATGTTCCATCAATGATTTTAAGTGACACTGGGAGCACATTTATATGCCTTGTCATCGTCTTTTCTTCGGTTTGATTTTGTGGTGCTATTTTGTTGATAATCACTCTCTTCGTAACTCATCTCTTCTCTCTCTCATTCTCAACATTTGTGCGTTGCTTTAATTCAGAATGTGTCTAGTTTGTAAATGATGATGTTGATGTAAATGTGCCGGAATATGTACTACGTACCTCGATTTTTCTCTGCATAATTGACCTCCCGTGCTTGCTAAACAGGTGTTTGCAATATTTCTGGCTTGAACCGAGTATGAATTTTTCTTTTTCTTAATATATATATGTGCCATTTTCAATCATTTACAATTTTCTTCCATCTCTGACTAATTGTTGTAGATCGATTTTTTTTTAACTTTTTTTTTCTCCCAATTATCTATCTTCTTTTTTTTTTTTAAATCTATGCCCAAATTGAGGGTGGTTAACATGAAACTGTGCTGATAATGTGCAAAGGAAAAAAACATGGACATGAAACGTTTTGCTTGCTCTTCTTCTTGTATGCGTGTCTGAGAGAGAAGGTGCATGTGTGTTCATATTATGAAATACAGTGGAAGCTCCCTTATAAGACTTCCCATTATAAGACTCCCTCCCACATAAGACCTACTTCTCTGAGATATTGCCCTTCTTTGTAAGTATTAAAATTACCTCCCTTATAAAACCTTATTTGGGATGATTTTTGAAGGTCTTAGAAGGGAGATTCCACTGTATGACATTCTACCTGTATTTAGTGGGCAGGGCTCCCAATTGGGGGTCTATGAAGTACTACAATTCTAAAGGACCCTCTAAAAGAATGTGCAGTGGGTCCCAGGGATGCACTAGAAAAGGTCTTTTTAGCATCTGCAATGCCACTGGGACCCTCTATCCCGCCTCCAGGACCCTCTATGCTGTAAGTGAAGAGTCCCTGGGACCCCTTGTTTTGCGGGAAAACATGTCCATTTAGATGATTTACCTTTGATTTTGTAACCTTACTGATGTAAAAAACCGCACATGCACATCCACATAATTATGTCACTGTAGTACCATATTTTCCGGACTATAAGGCGATACTTTTTTCCCCCAGATTGAGACCCCTGCGCCTTATAATATGATTAATAATATGTGATGCAGTACGCGAATACCCAGCTAAAGTCGGCCAGCCACAAGAGAGAGAAAGAGAGAGAAAGAGAGATTTGATTGATTGAAAAATTGTTCAAAATAAACTATTAGAGATAGATGAATTCTGTTTTTTGCCTGTTAATCTGTTGTCTCTGGCCTTTCTGAAAATATGAATAAGTCAAAAGTGATCATTTACGACATTAGCCTGGTTTTCCTGTGCTGCATCACATATAGTAAGAGATTTTGTTTTATATAAAATTTGGGGGGTGCGCCTTATAGTCAGAAAAATAAGGTACACAATACGGAAAAAGGAAGGGAAATCATTGAGGGGAATCTGTGTGTGTGTGTGTGTGTGAGGGAGAGAGAGAGAGAGAGAGAGAGAGAGAGAGAGAGTATGAAAGAAAGACGGACAAATAGACAGACGACAAGGGAGTGAAAACGCCAGAATCCAAAGCTTACCTCTTTCGTAACATTCACAAGAACACAAGACGCCGTAAAGGCTCTTAAGCGAGAATTTCAAAAGGCGAGTGCCAACAGTTGGTCAGCAGAGGATGCAACGGCTATTTCAGAAAGCGGGACTGGAATCCATTGAAGGTAGAATAGCTGTGGCCGGGGGGGCATCCCCACTCTCTCGGCAAAAAGGATTGAGGGAAACTGTCTGTCTCTATTGGCCACTGCAACTAGGCTTATTAACGCCCTTGACAGTGAGAGTGAATCCCTTGTTGGTCAGTACTGAAAAGGGCATTCACTCTTGCAAAAGGCAGCCATTTAGTGGCCTCAAATAGGGTTATTGGCGAGTTATTCCCTTATTTGGTCAGTACTAAAAAGGGCATTCACTCTTGCGAAAGGCAACCATTTAGTGGCCTCAAATAGGGTCATTGGCGAGTTATTCCCTTGTTTGGTCAGTACTCAAGCAGCTACCAAGGGAATGCCATTCACTCTCAAGCATCAGAATAGTTTGAAGTCCAATCCTCTGAAAACCGCAGTAAAAGGGCCATCAAGGCTCTAGACTGAAGAGGGACAACACTAAAATGAGTTCCAAACACCACCAAAAAGGCTTAATATAGTAATAAATCATTTTAAAATGCTATTTAACACAAAGGATAACACTCAATAAAAATAAAAAGGCAAAACCTCTGACAGTAGAAGCCAATCCTTTGTCAGAAATTCTTAATCCTCTAAAATCCTCTGACAATCCTGATGCCTGACTCTAGCGAAACATAGTTGTTGCAGTGGCCAATACATGTCTGTCGTTTCCGTTAATGACTGCCAGCAAACAGCAGAGGGGGCAGACGCTATTCATTCTGGCAGGCTGGGACAACATTTGTTGATAGTCAAGATGCCCTGCCCAGGGTACGACCCCACTGTACACCAAAGGGATTTGAGGACAGCTAACATTGAGGAAGGTCCCCAAAGGCCAATGTATCCCTTTGGCTGCAGCACTCGAGCCAGTGTAAATGCAGCCTAGTTTGAGAGTTACTGTATTTTTTGGACTACAGTCGAACCTCCCATTATAAGACCTCCCATTATATGACTCCCTCCCATTAAGACCTACTTCTCTGAAGCATTGCCCTTTTTTGTAAGTATTAAAATTACCTCCCTGTTAAGACCCCTTTCATATAAGACCTACTTCTCTGAAGCATTGCCCTTCTTTGTAAGTATTAAAATTGCCTCTCTTATAAGACCTCATTTTGGATGATTTTGTAATGTCTTATAAGGGAGGTTCCACTGTATATGGCAATACTTTTTTTTCCCAAAGTGAGACCCCTGCGCCTTATAATGTGACTACTAATATAGTAAGAAAAACAACAACAGTAGAACCTCCCTTATAAGACTCCCTCCCACTTAAGACCAACTTCTCCGAGACATTGCCCTTCTTTGTAAGTATTAAAATTACCTCCCTTATACAACTCCCTCTCAATTAAAACCTTATTTTGGGATGATTTTTTTCAAGGTCTTAAAAGGGAGGTCCCACTGTACTAGTATTCCATGAAAGTCTCCAACGGAAGACTAAGCCGTGGCATGATATTCCAATACTGTAGAGTATCATTTATTGTACAGCTCTCATGCTACTGTTGGCCCCTACTACAGGCTGATGTCAACCAGTGATCAAAAGCCATTTGAGTAAAGGGCCAATGAGGGGACCTGCAAAGCACTTAACCCTTTCACCGCCAGCCATATTTCAGCCAAAAAATACCATTAACAGGGTTCGTACGGTCTTTAAAATACCATTAACAGGGTTCGTACGGTCTTTAAAGGTCAGTAACAAAAATTTTAAAAAACGCCACCCCATTTTTAAGCCCTTAAAAAGTCTGTAAAAACAGCCATTTTGTCCAGAGTTTTTAAAAAGTCTTTATTTTTGATCAACAGGCTTATCCTTCCCAGTACATAATTTGATGATCAGTTCTATTCAGAACAAAATGCCCCAGTAGAAATCCTGAAAAATCTGGTAGGTCACTGTGTATTTGGTGTTTGATATTTTGGTCAAGTCACAGAGACTTAAGATTATCTCTGTGAAATTCGGGTTGCTCCCATTTGGAAAAAACGTCGACGCAAGCGCAGCGCCACCCATTGTATGTGTGTGGTGTGTGTGTGTGTGTGTGAGATTACATTACCGTCATATACAGTCCTTATTTTTGGGGGAAAGGACTTTAAGAA
Source organism: Phymorhynchus buccinoides (assembly GCA_017654935.2). Classification (NCBI taxonomy): domain Eukaryota; kingdom Metazoa; phylum Mollusca; class Gastropoda; order Neogastropoda; family Raphitomidae; genus Phymorhynchus; species Phymorhynchus buccinoides. The sequence continues at coordinate 16,926,850 of CM065699.1, forward strand.
GTCTTTAAAAAGTTTGTAAATTTGGAAGGGAAAAATCTGTACGAACCCTGGTCCAGGGTAGAGAAAAAAAACTATCCGCAATATTGAGAATTCCTCTGTGACATGCATAACATTAGGTCTATCCTTACCTCCCAAAATTAAGAAAATAGGGTCTCGGATAACAGGCCCTGATTTGATGCCTTTTAGTGACATGGGTGTTAAACCACTGTGGTGCATAAATGCGACATTGGCGGTGAAAGGGTTCAAACATTCCACGACTTTTCAACAAGGTGATATATGAAACCACGCCTTCCACAAAAACACCAGAGTAAAGAGCTCTGTTTATTCCAAATTAGTCATTGCATAATAAAAGGCATAAATCATGTATCAAAATAAAAGTTCATTCTCCTCCACACCATTTCAATGATGGAATATGATTTTGCGGTTTTGTTTTTCATCTTTACAAACATTGTGAAAAATGAATGAATTAATTTTGGCACAGATGACATTTTGGACGATACGAAAATAACGATTAGTATTGTTAGTTCAAGTAAAACATCCAAAAAGTACATTGTATGTTATTTGCATTTTAAATCTCCAATCTTGCTTGATTGTTGCTTGGGTGAATCTTTCTTCTCTTTTTTTCCAAGTGTGTATAAACGCATGCAATCAAAATGCAAGTGCACAAGTGGTTAACACCTTTGCAATAAATAAAAAAAAATTAAGAAGAAAAGAACTCGAAACAATTGAAAGAAACAGAAGTACACAAAAACATAATGTTAAACAAAGAAACTGAAAATATTGATTTACAAAATGTAGATACTTAAAGCATTGAATTGCTATAAAAAAAAAATAAAAAAAAGACATTCATAAAAAAAAAATTAAAAGTCACCATTTGTTTTCAATTCAAACAATTTGGACAAATCAACTTCTATTCCTTTAAAACACTGCTTTTGAATAAGAGCATTGTAACTTACTTTAAGCATGTAAGTAACCCAAATACTTATATCGTAACCCACCAAGCAGACTTTTCAAGTTACCATTGAACTAAAAAACACACAACAAAAACACTACAAATAAATGGCATAATGACTCTAGTGTCTATTCACAAGAAAATTTGTATGGAAATAAAGTGAACATTAGCAAAATGGAAATGCAAATATGGATGTGTGCGAGCGTGGAGAGAGAGTGGTGGGATGTCTGAAATGATTCAAATCAAATTCACGGAGCAGTATCATACATTAAAAATAATTGCCAATTGTCTCACATGCTAATAAGCTTGTACAACTATAAGTAAAGTCAAGGTAAATTGAAGCACAAGTTCCTGATCCAAGATAAGCTTGCTTTTAAAAAAAAAAATATATATAATATACTTTCATTACAAATTGAATGTAAGAATGTGTAAATCATGAGACAGAGAGAAAGACTGACTGGCAAAGAGCTACAGAAAAATACAGGAGGTGAGAAAAATGATGTTATGCCTATGCACAGAAGGCATTATCTACAATGTACAATATAAGCATAACCAGTAGCTGTACAGACAGAATCACATTTGGTGCTGTTAAAATAAACGAGGAAAAAACAAACTCACCACTTTTTACATTATTACAAGTTACTTTTATACAGTACAACACACAAGTAACAACATCAACCACCAAAATGTGGACAACTCTAAATCAGGATGCACACAAAACCACAAAACATTCTAAATATTACTAATCCCATTTCATATTCTTTAACTTTATAAAATTTAACCCTTTCATTGCCAGCCATTTTCAAGCCAAAAATGCCCATTTAACGTAACCTGGCTATAAAAAAAAAAGTCGTCAATATTGGAGATTGCTCTGTGACGTGCATACAATAAGGCCTATCCCATGTGACTATTGACAGGTGACGTGTTGGGTCTTTAAGACTAAATAGGATTATTGAAAGTAACTAATCAGTTAGTGGATAAGTGATTTTCAATGCAATTCTTCAATTTTCATATATATGCCAGGATCAAATCATACCAAGCCACCTCAATGCTGCACCACTTTCAACAGCTAAATTACAATTTTACTTTACAATGCATGTACACAATCTAGATATTGATAATATCAATGTTTTACTTTTAGGAATTTAAAATTCAAAGTAGGTTGGAACTTGTGAAGTAAAGTAAAAATAATCGCTCGTCAAAATTGAAGGGACTGAAATTATATTTTGAAACAGTCAATATTTTGAGCTAAAAAGACTTTTTATACTGGGACCCAAAAATTATTTTGAGTTACCCAGCGTTTTTGGAGTTATCCGTTTTTGAGCTATAATTTCTCCACTGTATAGTAAAATGTGCCATAACACACACAAGGAGCTTAGAGAAAAATGTGACCAAATACAGAAAAATAAAACCTCAGGTAAAATAAAATGATAATGCCATCTCTCTAGATCCTTCAATTTATCAGGATATCTCTGGAATACATGTACATACATTTTAAACCCAACCGTGGTAAGAAAAAGACATCAAACTAATCACAGGATCTGTCTATTCTTGATGCAACGAACACTCATCTTGCACAAGCTCTCTAGCACAGAATCATGTGTAGTTACTGATTCTTCTTCTTCTTCTGCATTCCCAGGCCATATGGCCATAATGGGTAAGGTACATATGTGTCCGGCTCTCAGTTTTCACTGGTCTCCCCACTGCGTAAAGCTGACACATTCCGATTTCAGAGGAGCTCAAAGGAGAAAAGTTATTTGGGAGATTTGCTTTTTTTTAAGGCAGGAGAATGGGCCAATAAGTCAGAAACAGATAGTAGATGACAGAAAGCAAAGGGAAAAGGCAGAGTCAAAGAGAGTGGCAGATGATTAGAGGAAGTTACAAGCACATAACTTCCAGAAGGTGGGGGAACTATTTTTACAAAAGACACCCCCCCACCCCCCCCCACCCCTCGGTTTCCCCATGGGGAGTTACTGATTCTGAAATTTGTTAATCATGATTGCGTTTTTCTCGCAAAACTTCTCTTCTGAGTTAAAAGATTAAATCAACACAGCCAGAGCACCATCTTCCTTCGCCTGCAGCACTAAGGAAGACACTGTGACATAACTGCAGGGGTGCTAGTGGTGGGAGGTGGTCCAAAAACCTGAAACTACGATTCCTCAAATGAAAGATCATTAAAAACCAAAAACCTAAAACTTCCCAAAAAGTTGTTGAGCTGGGGGGGGGGGGGGGGGGGGGGGGGGGAAGAGGGCGGGGAGACAAGGGGGGAGAAGACCCTGACGTCAAAACCTCAAACCAGAAATATTCACACTCACTAAAACTTTTGTTGTGGGGGAGGGGGACAGCAAGCGACTATATCAAAACCTAGAACCGTCAATATTCACCTTCACCGAAACATTAGATGAAGGAGATGGGGGCGGGGGGGGGGGGGGGTGTGTGTGTGGAAAGAGGGCGGGGGGAGACAAGGGGGGAGAGCAGGGGGGAGAAGACCCTGACATCAAAACCTCAAACCAGAAATATTCACTCTCACTAAAACTTTTGTTGTGGGGGAGGGGGACAGCAAGCGACTATATCAAAACCTGGAACCGGCAATATTCACCTTCACCGAAACATTAGATGAAGGAGATGGGGGCGGGGAGTGGGGGGGAGGAAGCTTTTTTACGTCATCTTCACTGATGTCAATGTCAGTTTGCACAAAATTACGTCATTGGTTTCAGTGACGTTTTCCTGAAGTCTTTCTCTCATCCCAGCAATATTTTTAATGCTCTTAAAACACAAAGCCACAAAAGTTTGGCACTCCAAAAACCGGAAGCCACAAGTTGAGGCACTCCAAAAACCGGATTCCAGGTGTGTTCCAGAAAATTAGTTAGCGCTCCTGGAACTGGCATCAACAGCCACCTTCAAATGTTTGTTCTAGCGCTACACCATCTTCCTGCAGGACGAATTACAGCTAACAATGAAAAGACAGCACTTATATTCTCCACTTTTCCTCCCTCCCTCCCTTTTACCTTACCTCTATTTCCTTCCTCTTCTTTATTCAAAATATGCCACACACAAAAAAGGAACAAAAGTTTTTCTAATAAATATCAAACCAAAATCTGTACAACTGACATATCACACAATATTCAACACGTTCACTTCCAAGGCTGTACAAACAGTTTATCTTTACACTTGAAAAACAGAAACACAAACATACACACAAAAATCAGTATTCTTGGTTTTAGGAACTTGTGAACTTCATTCCAAGTTCAATAAGTCTGTAGTTGCCAAAATATTTAACAAAAAACATGTATACTCATTGATTCACACAAAAAAAGGAAACAGTAATACAATATCCAAAGTTAGACATGGTGAAAGTGGAATTGTTAATACTGAGAACATTGCAAAAGCTAACCCCCCCAAAAAATAGGTTTTAAAAAAAAAGCTTCAAGCAATTGCTGTGATCAATCTCAGAGCTTGCAAACACACGTATCTTGTACAAATGGATATAGTACCTCAGCAGTTCACAGTCAGAGATTTGCACACATTTACAATCAAATGTATCAAGAGAGAGTTGCACACATTTACAAATGCACACACAGAGCAACAATCACCGACTAGATGTGAAAAAACGCTCACCAGCCACAGATCAGTCGACAAAACATTGACCTCAGATTGAAAATGGTGAGAAAGAAATAAGTAAACTGGCTGGATGTCAGTTATTACTTGTCGCCATTTTAATTTTTCAAACAAATTGAACAAATCCGCCATCTAGGGATAAAGATGGCATTGCACCCAACTATTTCACTGTTTACATTTATCTCAAGATGGCAGCTATGACGACTGGACCCCAGCCATACACAGAATAATTTATAAGAAGAAGAAGATACAAAATCTTGAAACCAGATGCAGGTGTAATAAAATAAACAAAAAACAGAAGAAAAACCCCAATGGTGATAAAAGGTGTGAAGGTGTGGATGTAAAGGGAGTTATTATTCGGTTAGCAATGTATTTAGTGGTAAGGACAGTTTGAGTATCCCAGCCGCCTGCTGCTACCCTTTCCCGCATCAGTCCGGACGCTTTACGCTGCACAAGTCAGACGCTATTCTGAACCCGCGAATAATCTTTCTTAGATTCTGCAGAGATATATTGAAAGTTCTTTCTGTATCTCTGGATTCTCCCTTTTGGGCCTATAGCACATCATCCAAGCATTTAGAAGTGGCGCTGTGGTTGTTTGTGCGTAATGACTGGTGTTTTTTCGTTGGCACCGTGGTCTTTGTAGGATGACCGGTGACTTTTTGGGCGCCGTGTCTTTGTGTGATGACGCCGTTTTTTGACCAGTGATTTAGGGAGTTAGAGTTCCGAGTAGGAATGGGCAGCCTTAAGGGCCAGCCACACGTCCACTAAAATCGCACGACTGTACGATACGATTCGATCACGTGATCTCAAAGAACAAATGCATGGGTGCATGTAGTGATCAAAACTTTTGCCTGAACTTTCTTGCCGAAACCCAATGTACAAAAGAATGATATGTTAAAGAGCCCTTTCTTCAGGCACTCAGCTGCCTGAACCAGCATCAAATTGCCTGAATTCAGGCTTTGGGCATACCCACATGCACCCCTGCAAATGTGATTTGCGCATCTAGATCACGTGATCGAATCACATCGTACAGTCGTGCGATTTTAGTGGACGTGTGGCTGGCCCTTTAGAACAAGATTATCATTCCAAACAAGTGGTATTAAAATGATTATATTCTTTAGCCTCTGGATCTGAATTATCATATAGTAATAAGCCAACTGTCCGTGTGTGTGTGTGTCTGTGTGTGTGTGTCTGTGTGTGTGTGTGTGTGTGTGTGTGTCTGAAACACGAAACAGGCCTTATAACTCCGCCGTTTTTCGACCGAATCGCTTCAAATTTGCTGTGAGCCCTAACAGGCCGATGGCAACGGCAACCGAGGCGGCCGTGTCATTTGCGCAGTTCGGCAAATGCGCGAAACGCGCATCCGCCGGCCTCTCGGCGCCCGTATCTCCGGTGTTTCTGGACCGATTGCCTTCGAATTTGGCAGGAAGATCACCGGGGACGGTGACTATCCGTGTACCAACCTGGAAGCGAATCGGGTCAGAAACGCGCGCGCTATACGACTCCGCCGTTTCTTAACCGAATCGCTTCAAATTTGCTGTACTCGGCATTACCAGTACTTGGCGTTACCGTTACTAGGCGTTACCGTTACTAGGCGTTACTGGGACTCGGCGTTGCGCTAGTATATATAAACGTTACAGTTGGACTTCATAATTTTGTAGAATTAAAAAACAAACACATTACCCTCTTTATTATAATGAAACATGTAGGATTCTATTCAGTCTGCATGTTTAACTCATTCAAGTCGTTCCGGCCATAATTTTATATGTCTGGAATTAATAGATAACTGTCAGTTTGATGCATTTGCTTCAAAGGAAGTAAATGTGTGCACACAATACCTTGGTCACTTCAAAACTCGCTTCACTCCCTTACACCAGTTTTGCCTCTGACTTTGCTTTTGTAGTGGTTTGTTGTGAGGAAACCAATCGGTGTAGTTTTTCTACATAAAGTCTTTGTGTAAAAAAGTCAGAACTACCACTTCCCAATGTCTAAACCTGAAGTAAAAACCTGTAATCTTCTTTAATTTCTCCTGTTGTTTATGTATCTTTTGTTTGTGTGTGTGGCTGGAGTGATTTGTGAGGCTTTTTTTGTAATTCGAAATCGTTGCGATGCGAATTGATTTAAACATTCTGTTTGTCTACGTCTTCATGCCATCAAATGTAAAGAGGCAGAGAAATGATTTCCTGATTATGATGTTTAAAAAAAAGATTTAACACCTAAGATAAAGGGACTCAATTTGAATGAGGCTTTATACCGAAAATTATCTGTCCCTGTCTCGCAACCTCAAATGCAAAGCCACCTACTTAAGATTATCGCCCTTGCCTGTCAGGAACTAGTGGTATGTAGCCACAGAAGATTTTCTGCTCCTGACTTGTCACCAGGGGGCATCGGCAGTTCGGCCCTAAAATTATCGCCCTTTCGACTCGGCAAGGAGTAGTATAACGCCTCATTAGAATGAATAAGTTGGCTGTACAAACCATTTCACTCAGTTTGATAAGTCTTTTCAATGAAAAAACAAGTCAGTTTTAAGACATTATTCAAACTGAGCATGCCGGTACTTATTGAATTTCCAATGAGCACATTCTCTTTGCATTATGAGACAACCTCGATGCAATATCGAGAGTTCATAAAACAATATTTACGAGAGAAAAAAAGAAGAAAATTTGTCATTTCATGAACCTTTTCTTGCACCATTTCCAAGGAAATTACAAGCAACATATTTTATTACACTACAAATTTAGTAGTCTGCATACATTCTGAACTGGCTAAGTTTGTTTTATTTTACATTTCTTGGCTTGCTTCTGAATTTCACAGATTATTTTGAGAATGGTTTTAGTGGTCTGGAATAAAGCAGTATGAACGCAGAACATTCACATTTGATGGATAGTGTTAAGAAACATCCCCCCCCCTCTCTCTCTCTCTCTCTCTCACACACACACAAAATCAAACATACTGCAGATCTTCATCATCCACTAGTGTTTACGTGCACGTGTGCAACTTTTTCCTTTTCACAAAGATTTCCTTTTTTTAACTTTACCCTAAAAGGAAGTTCCATTTAATTTTTGTCAAAAAAACCTTTGTGCATCTACCTACTGTATTTTTCAAACACTTAAACATTTGTATAAATTGTGCTTTCAATTAAAAACTATAACTTGTTCTTAGAATGGCAAGAGAGCTACCTAAAATACCTTCATAATTAAGTTTTTGCTTCAGCTTCTGGGGCTCGTTGCCTCAAACCCCTCCCCCAACAGGGCTCTGCCCCTGTACCCTGCAAACGCCTGCACCCATGTGTTTAAATGCAAATAGGCAGGTTAAGAATGGCCCTCTCAATAGTACACATTAGATCGCTAGTCATGTTCTTTTGCCTACCAGTATTTGCATTGATTGTTTCCAGTACATAGTGTGTAAATAAAGTTGTTTTTTCAGTAAAAAAAAAAAAAAAGAGTGACAAGAGATATACAACAAAATTAACTTGGAGCATAACAAAAAGTATGAATTGCTTCTCACCTGGTTATAAGGAGCACCCCCCAAATTTTACACCAAATTCTGATTTTGTTATTATAGTTTCTTACTATTTTATTAGTCATACTATAAGGCACAGGGCTCTCAGTCTGGGGGAAAAGTATCGCCTTATAGACAGTAAAGTACGGTAACTTCACAATTTGATTCATGAAAATGAAAGCCAATTTATGAGAGAATTGGTGGGGATATAGGATATTCACATGAAGAAATGGAAAATAATAATAATAATAAATGGATATTTATATAGCGCTTTTTATCGAGCACAAAGCGCTTTACAATCAGCATTGAAACGCTCACACACGCACAACAGACACACACGCAAAACAGACACACACGCACGAGAGTGAACGCGTTCTTGCACACAGACATACACACACATACCCACACACATTCATCAAACACACAGAAAACACATTCTCACTGAAACGCACACAAACTTACTCAAACATACACTTGTACAAACACGCGCCCACGAACAAATAGCAAAATGAATTGCCACTTTTGGAAGAACAAAATCCTAATCCTTCAGTATTTAATTGAACCCTTTCACCGCCAACATCGCATTTTTGCACCACAATGATTTAACACCCATGTCACTAAAAGGCATCAAATCGGGGTCTGTTATCCAAAGACCCTATTCTCTTAATTTTGGGAGGTAAGGATAGGCCTTACTTCAAAAATGTCACAGAGGAATCCCCAATATTACACACATTTTTTTCTCTACCCGGGTAGGTTTAATAGAAATGTTTTGCTGAAAAATGGCTGGCGGCAAAAGGGTTAAATAGAAAGCAGCGTAAGGCACTTACAAAAATGACAGAAAAAAGCAATGTCATTATAGCGCTTTTTCAAAATATGGTGTTTTGGGGTTATCTTTCCCTACTGCCTCGTCTTGAAGTCGGTTTGGAGTCGTTCCGGTTCAAAATTAGAATGAAAAAACTGAAGTTACCCTCCTTAAACAAAAACTATATTTTGTTCTTGTCTTCAAGTTTTAGGGTATTTATGCGGTCGCATCAAGTAAACAAATAAGAACATAACTGTTTATAGTCAACGTAAATAAACACCAACACAAAGAAACATGAAACAGGACATATTAAATCTCCAAACTGATAACTGAGCAATTAAACACCCCTCTATTTCAATTAAGGAGCAGCCATGCCGTGTTTACAGCAGCAGACGGTGTTTTTCTCAGCCTAGTATATTATTGTGGCGGTACCATAGCCGATGAGGTTTAACCGAGGCGTGGTTACCGCTACTCCTATCTGTTTTGTTTTTAAAAATCGGGACTTTACTGGAGTTGCACTGCCTCCGGGCATTGCCTCCAGTATTGTTCCCACCATCTTTGTATCTACAAATGTCCCATATGTGTCTGTTCCAGACCGAGAGGACGTAAAACACCATTTTTCATTCATTCACAGTGTTTTTCTAACCAGAACTAAGTGTCCTAACGAGCACAAAACTCGTCTGTTACTTCCATTTACATTTCGAATAAGTGCTATAGATGCTGATCAATGGATTTACGTTTCTACAAACAGACAAAAGCATGCACATGCAAAGTGCTATTAAAGGAGTTGACCTATCAGAATGCTATGCGCCGTTACATATAATTATAAAAGAATAACTTTGCAAGCCATACAATACTTTTTTTTAAAGAATTAGTCTGATCCCAGACATGTATAATACAAGGCACAGTCAAAATGATGAGATCAATGCAAGATTCAGCTTCTAACATGGAGAAACCAGTCTGCTGGGTAGAAAATGCACCCTCTACCTGCTTATCAAAATTATATTTCCTTTAACCCCTTGACTGCCAGAGAAAATTAAAGAAAAAATAATTGGGCAAATCATACCTTGAAAACAACAACTGATAGAGCCAATCTGGCAAAATGGTCTGGGGATATTACTCTCTTGACTGTGTTAGAGCAAAAGCCAGCATATCAGTTATTCCTCTTCATCTGATGACGTCATCAGTGATGTCACCAGGTCAGTACATAATACGTTGGTGGCAGTCAAGGGGTTAACTCTCGCTCTATTAACTGCACTCTAAGTCTAACAAGGGTCCAATGCCACAGAACAGATTACATATCTGCGTTAAAAACAATTTATCAAGCCTATCACTATCAGTGAGCAAATGTTTAGTCAAACGTAGCAACATTTTTAGGCAGTTTACCTGATGTATTTTTTCAAATTTTCTAAAATCCAACAGTTCGGAATCCTTAGAGAACAAGGAGCATCTGTCTTGCTGAATTCATGGTGAAAGAGGTAGTCCTGCTTCAGGCGACTGGGCGCAGGAATAGGGTCTTCCAGATACCGGCCCTTCTTTCTCATCCAGATATCTTGATGTCATCTGGATCCTTTGATGAAACATGGACTCAAATCTCCAATCAAATAGAATATAGAATCAAAATTAATAGATATGATCTTGAAAATAGAAATAGAACTAAATATCACTGACTAATTTCAAACACAATGCAAAATCTGTCACTATTTCTCTAACGACAGGAAAGGTGGCTTGATGTTTTCATTCAAACCAACCGCAAGTTAAGAATGGTATTTTTGTTATGCCATTTCACCCAACAAACTTGATTCTCCACATTATTTGGCTGATATCTCAATAGGATTGCGGTTGACGGTGAGAAGGGTAAAGCTATTCTACTTCCAGAATATGGCACTGTGCATTTTGTCCGTGTCTTTGACACTCGTCATGCATTCTATACTCTAATTAGCTACTATATAAGTAATGATTCAATTTTAAAAGGTCTTAGTTAATATCAGTAGGTTCACAAAACTCAATCTTTCTCTCTCTTAGCATTCACAGACAATAAAAATCAATAGTATTACTTGCTAATCAAGGTCTTGTCTAGTAAGCTGATGCCGTTTTGAGGGAAAATAATGTTAGCAATGCTTCTTGTTTCGATGCAAGATGAAGAAGAAACCTCTCAGTCAAATATTCCATCCGGTTTTCCACTGCATAGCAGCAGAAGGAGCAAGACATCAACTTTCAGATCAAAAGAAGAAAAGGTTGAACTACACAAACATTGATTTTGGCTGAGGTGATCACAATATTAATTTAATTGTACTAATATTTCTGAGAACAACATTGGCCAATGTATTCAGAAACTGCTATGGATATCAAATCTAAATTGACAATCTGTTAGTATCCATGCCTCCTAGTCCTATACCTATCAATACAATTGGCAACTTGCTATGCAATACAAAAATGTGATTTCTGTGTTGATTCATGATAAATAGTCATTGCATGCGCACACATAAAAATACACCCAGATACATACAATTTTAAAATAATTGAAAATGCACATTTTTATATAATAATGTGTAAAAATGGATTTATATCAGTGAGCAAAAAAAAAAGCACAATTTCGTAAAGCGATCTAGAAAAATGTTAGTTGGTAAGATAAGGCTTCACCAGCAATTTGCACCAAGCTTCATGTTAAAATTGTACCACCAAAATGCTATTCACATACCAGATGAGTGAGTTCACACACTCCGAGACTGTGCAGAGAGTGTAAAATCGTACGTCTCTGACAAAGTCAAAAAGGCAGGACAAGTGAAGGTTAAGAAATGCCAACAGTTTTGACCATCTGAATGGAGTCTGAATGCTTTTGATGCCATCAAAGTCACACACACACCACTGGAGGCAAACTAGCCCAGAGGAAGCAGGTGGGGTTTTAATACTACGCATTCATAAGTAGATGCAGCAAAGCTATAAACATTGTCATCTAAACCAACCACTAGCATACATATAAATTCACAAGAAAATGAACTATGAATGTTAAGAACATCTTTTTTTGTATAAAAACACATATCCAGACCATACCTAAATATTATTTTGAAACAAATTGGAAAAAAACCAGGATTGGAAGACCAAGAATGTGAATGTTAAAAGCAATCATATACAATATGCATATGAAACCATATTTCAATTGTGACCTTGACATTCGTCTTCCGCCAATATCATCCAGGCATGTTGATGATTTTTTTTACACAATCTGTTCAAAACGAAACATAAAAAGAAAACATTCCTTTAAAAATGCAATTTGTCTTTTGACTGAATGAAGGTTATAGTTCTACCAAAATCAGTGCAAGTTATCAGGATTGGGGATAATTATCCAGCAAGCTTGCAAGTATATAATATATCACCTGCCATATCCTTATCTTTTCTTTCACTAAATCATACCAAATGCTGGGTAATCTTAGTATAATGTGATTTGACATCTTGTATCTGAAGTTTCGACATCAGATCAGTATTTCCCTCCACATTTTTCCTCCCGCTTAAATGCGTTTCGACCGATAAATTTTAAAAAAAAAACAAAAAAAAACAAACCCACCAGCCATTGTCTGTTTCGTAAATATCTTTCATCTGTTTATCTTTTAATACATGGGTTAGAGCAAGCAAAATCCGATTTCAAGCCCCAAAAACGAAAAAGAGAAAATAAATCATTACTAGCTGGTACTAGAATACAAAAGTCATTCCAGTGAGTTACCGTCCATAAGGGTCTCCGACCGATTGGACGCTAATCTCATCATCATCCCATCCAGTGAGTCTACCAGTGCATTATCCCCGCTACAAGAAAATCATCTTCTGAACTGATTATAACAACAGTCCTGATTAACAGCAAATGCGTCATTCTTTTCTTGTCTAGAGTAGAATACATCTGGCTGCAGTCGGTGTTCTTGTGACCTTGCGATTCAACAGTTTAGTTTCACAGGTATGGTAAAGCATAACAGCATGACATCAAGGAAGGAAAATCAACACAATCTGTTTGAATGATTAGTAGATAGCAATCCTTCTCATCTCCTTGATTCTGGTTAAAAAAATAAAATAATTTAAGCGGATGGACACGAATGACAAATCACTTTTTGGTCAGTCACATTATCTTTACAATTTTTGCAATAAGTCACTGTTTATTGAAACAGAAACAGGCAAAAATAATAAAGTTAGCAAAAACAGAACATGAATGATTTTATTTGCATATTTACACAAACACTGGAGAGAAAAAAACCTTCTTGTTATTATCATCTCCAATATACTTAAGACCTTGAGTATTCCAAACCCTCAATGGAAAAAGAAAGGTACAAATGAGAAGAAAAAGCCACATAAACCGCTTTCAGATAAGCCGCAAAACTGCCAGTCTCCAAACAAAACAGACCCTAATTAACAACTTTGGGTTTTGCCTTCACCTTCATGTTGAAAGTGGCCTACAATCGACCCAATCCAACCCACATACAGTGGAGTACACTTAACACAAAGCTGGATAACACAAAATATTGGTTAACACACAAAGATCTGCTTGAAAGGACGAAACCCTGTTGGCGTTTATATCCAAAATTGGATCCTGCCGACAAACCTCATCAAGATCAAGATCCCTCTTTATTATTACTTAAAAAAGATTGTTTTACACACAGATTCTCTTCTCAGCACACCATGAAATATGGTTAACACACAAGCAAAAACTTGGTCCGATTGTTATCTATCATACTACAGTTCGCATTGATAGCACTAAATGAAGCTGGAGCCATCAAATATTTCTTTACAAACTTTGCAAAAGCCACCACCAAGCTCAAATGTTCCTCTACTGTGCCATGTGCTAGTCAGGAAGTTGGAAGTCGGAAAGTATGAATGGCGCATGCATGTTCTCGTGTCCCGAACAAAGTGTGTCGTCTGCAGCACTACTGCTCGTTCAGTAGTAGAACTACAGTTTCACATTTTTGACTGTAATTTTGTCGAAAATGTTTTAACACAAATAATGGTTCACACACACAAAATTCTCTGTCCCCTGAATATCGTGTTAAGAGTACTCCGCTGTACAGTAGAACCATGTTTAACAGGCACCCCAGTATTGCGGACGCCTCAGTAATCTGGACAGTTTTACTCAGTCTGTTATCTATTTAGTATTACTAAAATGAGTCTCCAGTATAGCGACCACCTCGCAATTAAGGACAGTTTGGGCCAGTCTGTAGGGTGGTCGCAATACTGAGGTTCCCCTGTACACAATCACATCCTCAAATAATTGTCTGTCTCACTGTCCGTCTGTTTGTCTCTCTGTGCGTGCATGCACGCATTTGTGTGTGTGTGTGCGTCTTAAATGTGCACATCTCTAAATTGATGTAATGAACTTTAATGATTTGATTAATGAACGAGTCGGTGTCGATAAATGTGTTCGTATGTGTGTTAGAGAAAGAGAGAGAGAGAGAGAGAGAGAGAGAGAGAGAGAGAGAGAGAGAGAGAGAGAGAGAGAGAGAGAGAGAGAGAGAGAGAGTTTTGCTTTGTATGAGTTGCTGGTTGGTGTAATTCTGTTTTTGTTGTCTATTTGTTGATGAATAATTGATTGTAAAGCGCTTTGGGCTCATCTGAGGTAAAGCGCTATATAAATGTACTATTATTATTATTATTAATGTTCTTTCAGCCTATATGTTGTATTTCTGTCATGCAGGTTGCACCTAACCTGAATTTCTCTATTGGAGATATTAAAGAATACTTGAACTTGAACTTGATAATGTCTAGGCTGTCTTGTTTAAAAATTAAAAAAAAAGCACAAAGAAATTCACGTAAGAATAACTAATAAAAAATCAACACAGTAGCTAAACTAAAGACCTCCAAACCAAACCCATTGACACCAAGGCCGTGTACACACATAAGCGGATATTCCGTGCGGAAACCTGTGCGCAATCCATAAATAAGTGAAACAAAGAAAGGAAAAGATTTGCGCACGTGTCCGAATTTCCCCTATATGCGTCAACTTTTATCCTTCTTTCTTTCACTTATTTAAGGTTTTCCGTACGGAACTTATGCGTCTAATGTGAACCCAGCCTAATGCAGTCTATAACCATGTCCAAGCTGCCGCAGATTTTTTTTTTATTGATTTTTTTGTTTAAAGGGAAAAGAAGAAAAATGAATAACCGATGTATCTCAAATGAAATGTTCAATCGTAATTCATGCACACAAATGTCCAGGCTGTTGCAAGCTTGGAGAAGCAAAAAAACAAAAAAACACCAGTCGCTAAAATAAATACCTCCAGTCCAACCCATTTATATAAATACAGCTTATTAATCCATTCCAAGCTATACAATTTGATAAAGAAAACCAAGGGAAAAAAATACAGAAAATAATTTTTTATTTTAAATATCGCCATTGCAGTTGTTTTATTTAAAAAAAGACCTCCGATCCAATCCATGCAGTCTGAAAATTACGTTTACGCTGCCCTGGTTAACTTGGGGAGAGAAAAAAAGGGGGGGGAGAACTTCTGCGGCAGCTGAACTAAAGATGAACTAAATCTATATATCACACTGCAGAAAGTGTAGGCACCTATCCTCTCACACATTGGTGTGTTCCTCCGCCGACATGCGTCTCTTGAGCTCCATCATGAGGTTCTCCGACATGGGGGGTTTGGGTTTGGGGGTGACCGGCGGCGGCTTGGAGCACACCGTCTCCATGGCAGCCAGCTCCTGCTCCGTAGGGGGCATGGGGAAGTCCTCCTCGGGAGGGGGCGGAGGGGGCAGATCGTCAGCCTGGGAGGGGCGAGGGTGGTGGTGCTGGGGGTGGTATCCAGGGTGACCGTACTGTTGTCCTGATGCCACCATCCCTTGGGGATAGTGCCCGGAT
>CM065699.1:16945062-16970062 GCA_017654935.2 Phymorhynchus buccinoides
CAAATTGTACACACAAAAATCAGATTTTGCTCAAATACTTTCTTACTAGTCCTATGAGGTGCAGGGGTCTCAGTCTGGGGGGAAAAACCAGTGTTGCCTTATAGTCTGTAAAATTATGTAACATTATGCTAGAACAACTTGCAAATGACATTTTGTCAATGATGAAATGCTAGACAGCCTTTTATAAAATTAGGACTCCCTATCACAAGCAGAAACAATTTCTAAAATTTATGGGAAAAGGCAAAAAATTATGTAACATTATGCTAGAACAACTTGCAAATGACATTTTGTCAATGATTAAATGCTAGACAGCCTTTTATAAAATTAGGACTCCCTATCACAAGCAGAAACAATTTCTAAAATTTATGGGAAAAGGCAAAAAATCCCTCGAATCTTTACAAAGGGTTCTGGTACTACTTATCAGTCTTTACATTTAATTGTTGCTTTCTAATGTTGATTTTACATGTCAGAACAAGATAATATTTAAATGCTTAAAGAAGGCCAGTTTAGAATTGAAACAATCAAGTTTACCCGATAACTCATTGCACAACTACTGTTCTAGATCTTTCTTCCATCCCTTTGATACCTAAAAATAGCATTTTCCCCTGAAATTATTTTTCAATTTTTGCTGAAATCTGCAAAATCATGAAATGTTAGTAGCCTAAAACATAACTTTCAAAAGATATTATATTTTTGTTTGTTTTTCTGTTTGCATACTAAAAGGATATTTTTCTACATTCGTCTCCTAAATGTTAACCTCCAAAACATACTGTATATCTAAAGAAATAAAAACTGTCCCGTTTTGTTGTTGTTTTTGTGTGCTTTGTTTTCAACTTCAACACTGAAGATAATGTATAATTTGATCTGATTTCTTTTCCACACACTGCCTAGTGTAAGCATCAACATTAATGCCAGACAATATTTTTGAGAAAGATAAAGTAAATAACGCAAGGATAAAAAAAAACAGAAATCTGTCAGACTTGCTATCATGCAAGGGCGTAACATGCGCTAACATTCTCTTTTCCAAACATAACTAGCCAGCACAATGATATAACAAGCAAACAATTTCATAAAAGGATGTAACAAGCAATAGCATTATCTTCCAAAAGTCCACAATTTCAAGACTGTGACAAGCTCTACCCTACTTCGACTTATCAAGCAAAGGTGATCATCAAGGCTATATTTTAGCAGAGAAATTGTAAGAAAGGAGGAGGTAACAGACATTTTTCTTTGAAAACAGCAAACAATGCAAAGGCGTGACAAGCAATGACATTATCTTTCAGGACGCTTAGAGGTTTCTGGATAACGTAATAGATTATGCTCAAGACATGTGCTTGCTTGCATGCACACATGAACACACATATGAGCACACACACACACACACACAGAAACACGTACACACACACACACACACACACAAAAACACGCACACACAAACACATGCACATGGGTGCAACTACACAAAATGAAAAAAAAATGAAAGGCCGGGGTCCAGGGGTAATGTCCCCTTGCAGCTTAAGCAAAAATTGAATTATGAAGGTATTTTAGTTTGCTTTTTCCACACTTTATACAAATGCTTATTTTAAACTGTGTCAAAAATACACACAGAGATCTTGTTTGACAAATTTAAATAAAAGGAATTTCCTTTTCTGGTAAAATTCAAAAACAGGAAATCCTTGTATAATACCAGGAAAAGTTGCACCCAGGCATGTACGCACACACACTACACACACAAACACACACACGTACACACACACTACACACACACGTACACACACAAACACACTACACGCACACACACCCAGACCTCCAGGCGGAATAACATCATCGGAACTGGAAGGCGTGCTATCCATGGTAGCGTAGCCACTGGAGCTGGGCAGCGAGCTGTGGCTGTCAGTGTCGTAGGTGGAGTGTAGGGCCGCCGTGCTCTGCTCCAACTCCCTTATCGCCTCCGCTAGCTCCAGGCTGTTCTGCTGCATCTGCAGATTAAGATTAAGATTAAAATTATAGCCCCGTCGACAACAAAGGCCATGTCAGGGCTGTTACCACGTTAAATCTTACCACGTATTAAAAAGGGATAAAAACACTAGGTAAAAAGAAAATCATTTTTTTGGTTAAAATACTTTTGTTAAAAAACCCATTAATCAATCACAAACTTAGCAAGTAAAAACATGACACGCCAAGAATCTAAAATATCACAATATCTTACATCAAGTGAAATATATTAATCTCTTTCAAGAAATTAAAGATCGTGTCAGGCGGAACATCACGGAACAAATTTTTCATTGATTCCGCAGTGTAGTGTTTCCTTCTAATGTCCAGAAGAACATGATGAATGAAAATTGGCGAATCGTATGCTACACAGTAAGGCGGGTCCTCTCCTTTCAATAGAAAGGAATGCGTGTAGTATGTGTGTCCAGTGTGTAGTCTACATATAAGTGTTTCTTCCTTCCGGCCGCCAGCAGCCGAAGGAAGATGTTCTTTAAGGTCTGGACGAATGTTGTATCTGCAACCAGCCGATCAAAGCAAGCTTTACAAAAAATAAATATTTTGCATTGGGTCAATAACAACAGCTTTTACATTCATGAAAATGCATTACCAAATCATGCCAGGTTTTAGATTTATATGGAGAAAAACACGCTGAATGTTTAACGTCCGCTTGGCTACAAAAACAGCACACGTGGGTCAAAAATGCCAACCAACCATCATTCTGTAATCATCAAACACACTGCCCAATTACTGCCCATTTTATCTCAGAGGGATATAGCATTGCCCAATCAGTAAATGTTTAATGAGTAAATTTTTAAAGGTCATAACCAAAGTACAAGAAACAAAAAAGTAATCATGTATTCAAATATAAACCTTCAGCCTGAAACTAAAGCTCATGAAATAAACAATTTATTACACACCCACAAACAAATCGTAACATACCACTAAGTAAAAGATATGAAATATATAAAATTAAGATTTTTTTTTTTAAAGGGGGAAAACCCAACATTTTTGCTTTCTACATATGTGACCCAGCACCACGAAAGGGACATTAAGTTGCTGGGCTAGTTTCTAAGAACAGGCTGGCAAAGTCAAAAATCTCTTTTTTTGTCACTTTTGAGTTTGGGGTATTTTCGTGATCTCTAACATCTGATCTTTCATATTTATAAAGGATAATCTTTAATATGGTCTCTAAATGGTCTTATAAGTGTTTTAAAACGAGTAGGTCAATGCATTTTCTTCAGCTAGGCTAGACTTTAGACAGTGTTTTCTCAAAATGGCAGACACTCACCCTACTAACTTTAAATGCTCATAAGTCTGGAACGAAAAACGATACAAGAATGGTTCTTGCACTATTAGCAAAAGAACTGTCTGATGTTTTCAAATGCATAATTTACTCAGAATGGTCAGCTTGACACTTAATGTCCCTTTCGTGGTGCTGAGCCACATATTGTGCTTTTTCGAACTTTTTAACTGGGAAAGTGTTTCTAGTGAAAAACACTCCAAGAACATGAAGCTGTGTTATCAACCTGCACTTCAGAAGCCACTGTGAGGGATACCAACAATTTTACTGACGGACATTCCATCATACAGTGTGCAGCTTGTGATCGTGCAGCTCTTTAAAGCTTTAGTAGAAAGGGTGTTAGCATTTTCTTATTTTCTTCGTAGATGTAGGGAATAAAGCATCGTGTTATCATAGATATAGTAGAATAAAATGTGCAAAGATGGCAGGTGCAAGGAAAAACAAACAACAACAAAAAAACAAAGAGTGGGATGAAATAACTAGCAACTCAGTTCAAATTAACATTTACATAAATTACTCACGAGTTTTGCTTAAACTATTAATTTGTTATTTTCATGTCAATGTGTATTTGACATAAAATGGCAATATGATCTTCGTTTATATCCAAAACATATGTATATTGAGTAAATGAACAAAATCCTTCAGTTGCATTTTTATCTTACAAATAAAATGAAGGAGAAAACGCAAAAACAAATATTTTTTTTCTTAACTTTTTCTCTCTTAACAAATACAGTCAAACTTCTATTTTAAGACTTCCAAAAAGCCAGAAAGAAAAAAAAGTCGTAATTTGGAGGGGTCTTATAACAGAGGTAGTCACTGGCAGTTGCAAAGGCTTTTTCGAACGCTGAATTTCCGTTGTTGGAAAAAAAAGCACCTTCACACATGGGAAATAACCAATGCGTTACTGGTTAGTCTTGAACGCACAGTTGCTTCCCTTGCCAAAACAAAGCTGGAGGAAATGGCAAAGTTGTCACTATCATGTGGTTCTCAGAAGATAAAACCCCACTGAATTTTGAGGAGAGAGCTGATGTGACAAACTCGAAATTTATGTCTGGCGAAGTCGCCACTGTTATGTGGTTCTTTGAAGAGAAAAAAACACCTGAATTTGGAGAAAGCTGATGTGATCATACGAACCGACATTCAAAATGTATGTTTACTGTTGTAAAATTCAACAAAGAGGAAGTTGTAAGTCGTGTGTTAGAGGAAGTTGTTTAATGAGAGGTCGGTTTTTATAGTAAAATAGATCTGTGAAAAAACAACCAGTCTTAAATGGGAGGATTCATTAGAGTGTATTCATTAGTAGGTGTATACATGTTATATTAAGAGAGAGAGAGAGAGAGAGAGAGAGAGAGAGAGAGAGAGAGAGAGAGAGAGAGAGAGAGAGAGAGAGAGAGAGAGAGAGAGAGAGAGAGAGAGAGAGAGAGAGAGAGAGAGAGAGAGAGAGAGAGAGAGAGAGAGAGAGAGAACATAAACCAAAGAAACCCTTGAGTATGCACACAAAATAATGATAAAAATATAAGGCAACCAAATAAATATGACAGCATGCAAACCACTTTCTCATAAACATCAATCTTTCAATCAAATTTTTTTTTTAAATCACTTTAAAACCCAGAAATGACAAAAATCTGTTGTTTTTCTTTAACCCTTTCACTGCCAATGTCGCATTTTTGCACCATAAAGATTTAATACCCATGTCATAAATACCTTTGAAATCTGGATCTGTTATCCAATGATCTTGTGTTCTTAATTTAAAGAGGTAACAATAGGCCTTGTTTTAAACATGTCACAGAGGAATTCCCAATATTGCAGACAAAATCTTTTTTCTACCCATGTAGGTTTAATGGAAGATTTAGGCTAAAAAATGGCTGGCAGCGAAAGGGTTAACAGTACAAAATAGCTGAATCATTCTGTAGAAAGAAAACAATTGACATCCTCATCCCAAGCCCATCACATCTCACATGCCCAACGCTCTTTCTCAAACCATTTTGTTCCTCTGTTCTCATCTTCATATTCACTAGCGCAACGCCGAGTACCAGCAACGCCTAGTACCAGCAACGCCTAGTAACGGTAATGCCTAGTAACGGTAATGCCAAGTACTGGTAACGCTGAGTACAGCAAATTTGAAGCGATTTGGTTAAGAAACGGTGGAGTTATAAGGCCCCGTCTCCCATTGACGCTGCTCTGAGAGTGATGCGCTCTCCCTAGTAATGGTAACGTCTAGACAGCAAATTTGACGCGATTCGGTTTAAAACCGGCGGAGTTATAAGGCCCGTTTTGCATCATGCTGCTGTTATGCGCCTAAGTAATCGATTCGCTTCCGGTTCGGCACATCGATAGTCACCGTCCCCGGTCATATATCTGCCAAATTTGAAGGCAATCGGTCCAGAAATACCGGAGATACGGGCGCCGAAAGGCGGGCGGATGCGCGTTTCGCGCATTTGCAAAACCGCGCAAATGACACGGCCACCTCGGTTGCCGTTGCCATCGCCCCGTTAGGGCTCACAGCAAATTTGAAGCGATTCGGTCGAAAAACGGCGGAGTTATAAGGCCCGTTTTGTGTTCCAGACAGACACACACACACACACACGGACGGACACTTGGCTTTTTACTATATGATTTATACAGAAGCCATCACAGCAATAACAACCAAGCATGCCTTCTAACATATTGGGAAAAAACAAAAGTCAAAGTTGTAAACTGCATGCTAAAGGTAAAGCCAAAGCACATTATGAAAAAAGCGCAAGAAGCCATGACCCAAAGAGCTGTCATTTTACAAAAAAAATGACAGACAAAGTAAGAAGAAAAGGAGAAAACATTAAAGATAAACACTCCCAAGCCAGCACAATGCAAGCAGGGTATTAGGTTAAAGATTTGTGACCCTAAAACATGCATTAACTCACTCAGGACGAATGAGCCGAATCCGGCTCATGGCTCGCACAACCGTTTAGGACGAATGGCCTGGATCCGGCTCATAAGTTTTAAAGAGGTTTTGATTTCTGGCGTGTAACCAGCTTTCCAGTGCGAAGTCATAACCTATTTTCAGTTTGCTTTGACCTTGTCTCTTTTGAAATCAACCAATCATTGCAGACTTTACATTCAGCTTTGGTTGTAGAGGGGGGTCAAAGATCGGAATGTGAAATTTTCCTTCTTTCTATGTGTTAGCTGTTTTCGTCAATAGGAGACAAACGACGAAGGTAAGGAATCTGATATTTTACGATCGTTTACTGCATGGTGTTGCTAATCTTTTCTGAAAATATTGATGCGTAACTCTTCATAACTTGGTTTCAGTGATTATTTTACGAACCTAGTCGAATGCCCAGTCCCCACAGAACAAGGGGAAATAATTCGGCCAGTCCCGAGTGAGTTAAAGTAGAGGATTGATGCAGACAATTTGCAGAGGAAGAAAAAGGAAGTTCTTGGATTACAAAGGAAATTTCTTGAGTACTTCATTTTAGTTCGCAGTAGTGCTTGCTTGCCTTTTTCGACGAGCGCATCGAGTGTCGACGATCAAACTGCCCCCATTTTTTCTCTTCTTCTTCTTCTTCTTCGGTATCTACGGATATCTCCTTTGCTACAACATCTGAGCCCAGAGCAGCTGTGAAATTGTCCAGGTTGCGGATTGCATCTTCAAGCTCCTGAGCTTCACGAACGCTGGCACCATCGGAGGCTTTTGAGCCAGGCTGCAGAGAGTCAGTTAGCCAAAGCGTACAGAGACAACGAGACAAAGAGTTTTCACTAAGCTAACAGCACACACACTCCAGTCAGTCAGCCACAGTTAAGAAAAAAACGACGAAAAGCATTTTTTTTTTCTCGTATCAATATAAGCAGTGAATAAATCAAAGAGTAGAATGAAATGAAGCACAGCAACACAAGTCTACACAAAGCAACACACTGAAAATTATAATAACAACAATAAAAACGTAGGATGATAATAGGGGAAATAAAAAGTATAATTATAATGTAGAACAATGAGAATGACATCTAGTGTTTTACGTCCTCTCGACCCAGCAAGGCACATATGGGACATAAATGTAGAACAATGACAGACAAAGAGACCAGTTTAACCTTCTCGACCTCTTCCTTTTTTTTCTTGTTTAAACCTTGCATTTCACACATAATTTTAATAAAACCACTAATTTAAGAGACTGACTTTTCAGAACTTTGCATAGTAAAGAGAATAACTCTACCTCAATCAAACAGAATAAACTTGAAGATTTTCTTTGTCGCGGACACAGAATGATTACACGATTTCAATGGGGGGTAAGTAGTTTCTAATCAGAAAGCAAAAAAAGGGAAACAACTCATTTTGAGGAACTGAAAAAACATTCTGGCATTCAGCTTAAATTGCTATTGATTACCGTATTATCCAGTCTATAAAGCGATAGTTTTTTCCCTAGACTAAGACCCCTGCGCCTTATAATATGACTGATAACATAAAAGAAAACATAATAACAAAATCTGAATTTTGTGTAACATTTGAGGGGTGCGCATTATAATAAGGTACTTTTCAGTTATTTCACTCCCTCAGTATTTTGGAGCCATTCTAAACAATGTGGTGGTGCCATAGCCGATGAGGTTTAACCGAGGCGTGGTTACCGCTACACCTATCTGTATTAACAAAAAAACATCGGGACTTTACTGGTTTCGTACTGCCTCCGGGCATTGCCTCCAGTATTGTTCCCACCATATTTGTATTTACAAATGTCCCATATGTGTCTGATTCAGACCAAGAGGACGTAAAACACCATTTTCGTCGGAGCCATTCTAAGAGATGGACTTGTTGTCTTTTGCTTTACTTTTTTATTACCCGGCCAGAGGCCGAGGTATTGCAATTGGTTTGTGTGTGTGTGTGTGTGGGGGGGGGGGGTGTGTGTGTGTGTGTGTGTGTGTGTCTGTGTATCGATTATCTTAAAAACTACTGTTTGGACTGTGATTAAAATTGGCAGAGGGGTAGACAGCTTGAAAAGGAAGCTTCCTTTCGTTAATCAACACCGTGCTGACCTTGACCTTGAAGTATGACCATGAAAACCAAAATTTCCTTCTTTGGGCTATGTAATTTCCCCCCAGCTTTATTTCGTGAACTAGTGAACAGAATCGCTTCAAATTTTGTGTGGTGGTGTACCATGGTGCAAGGAAGTTTGTATAAAAGTTCAGCTGTATCTCGTGAACTAGTGAACAGAATCGCTTCAAATTTTGGGCTATGTATTTTATGCGTTCTGTAAGGGTGGAAAGTGGTGTGTTTATTGGGGGGTGGGGGGGGGAGAGGACATAACTCTGGCCGGGTTTGCATTGTCACAATGCCTTGCTGCCGCTCGGCGATGCACTTACAATGCGTTGCTGCCGCTCGGCGATGCCCTTGTTTATTTTTCAATAGGCAAAGTAGGGAGTACTTGCTTTCTGTATGGATAGTGACTACTGAACATAAAATATAAAACAATAGAATGGAAAAACATAGCTTTTTGAAATAAATGATTTGTACATATGAAAAGCTTTAATAGCTACCCTAAATAGCCAACACTGAAAAGAGAGGTTAGACTTCACAACACATTAGCTAAAAATGAAAACAGAGAACACAGTTAACCCTTTGCGCACTGCCCATTTGCCCTGCGGGCTGCACTCCCAACCTGCAGGTTCTGAGAGAGAGGTACTAGTTTTATTACAAAACACACCAAAAAAACAGACAATGAAGTACTTGCAAATGATTTAAAATTGCGCAACGAGCTTAACGATCATTCTGACGCAAATAACTTCAGAATAAACATACTTTAGTCATTAAAAGTTTCTAGATTGATAAGGAAAGTAAATGGAGGTCTCTGCCTGACAATTTGTCGGGCGCAGGCGCTGGTAGTTGAACTAGGGCGCCCGACAAATTGTCAGGCGCAGGGCAGAATGAGTTAAGTCAGCACAACACACCATGAGTGAAAACACAGCAAACAGGTAATGAATAAAAAAGATGAGTTATGTAGCATACTACTTACTACACAAGCAACAACGCATTTACGTGAAAAGTATGCACACAAGCACACATACAGATCTAGCACTACGATACATGCAAATTATTATACAAAGTAATTTACAGCGGAAAACCCATTCTATCGGCCGAAATCCAAGTTACCTTAGAATTCATTAATCACACACAGTGACACACACACACACATTCTTAAAATTAACTGCTTTCAAACAATTAAACAGCGTTCACAGTCTTGACCAACACTGTTTTGGTGATCTAGACAGATCCAGAGCCACAACTGTGTCTCTCAAAATCTGTTGTAAAGTGGGAGACAGTTTGTGGCTCTAATTTAACACAAGACCATATAAGTTTGGTTTTCTTTTTTTTTCTTTTTATATTTTCGGACACTTTTTATTTATTGAGATATCTATCAATATCTATCTATCTAGTCACCCCCTCATATTTATGACCCTCAATCATAAAGTCTGCTTCTTTCAGTTTTATGAAAACCCAAGACTGATCCTCACTTTATCCATTGACCAAAATTGGCAGAATGTTGCTCCTCAGTCAAAAGTTTCTATGCAAAAGGGGGGGGGGGGGGGGGGGAGGGGGGCGGGGGGGGGGGGGTGGGGGGGGGGGGGGGGGGGGGGGGGGTGGGGGGGTAGGGGGGGGGGGGGGGGGGGGGGGGGGGGGGGGGGGGGTGTTGAAGGGGGGGGGGGGGGGGGGGGGGGGGGGGGGGGGGGGCTAAAATGCATGATAGCGAAAAGTACCTGAGGATGAGGGACGCCATCTGTTTCATCCACTTGTTGCAAGTGTTGTTGTTGTTGGTGGTATTGTTGCTGTTGTTGGTATTGTTGTTGTTGGTATTGTTGCTGTTGGTGGTGGTATTGTTGCTGTTGTTGTTGTTCCCTCTCTCTCCTTTCCATGGCCATCTGATGAAGCTCCATGGTGTTGGCGTAGTCAGGCTGCATCTCTGAAACATCATCAACACCGTTCTCATAATGTACAGCTTGCGGGATATTCATGTATGTTCTAAGATTCTGTGATTTAAGAGCCATGGCTATTCCACAGTATTGGCATAGTCAGGCTGCATCTCTGAAACATCATCAACACCGTTCTCATAATGTACAGCTTGCGGGATATTCATGTATGTTCTAAGATTCTGTGATTTAAGAGCCATGGCTATTCCACAGTATTGGCATAGTCAGGCTGCATCTCTGAAACATCATCAACATCGTTCTCATAATGTACAGCCTGCAGGATATTCACATGTTCTAAGATTCTGTGATTTAAGAGCCATGGCTATTCCACAGTATTGGCATAGTCAGGCTGCATCTCTGAAACATCATCAACACCGTTCTCATAATGTACAGCTTGCGGGATATTCATGTATGTTCTAAGATTCTATGATATAGGAACCATGGCCACTACAAAGTATGGGTGTAATCAGGCTGCATCTCTGAAACATCATCAACAACATCCTCATAATGTACAGCCTGCAGGATATTCACATGTTCTAAGATTCTGTGATTTAAGAGCCATGGCCATTCCACAGTATTGGCATAGTCAGGCTGCATCTCTGAAACATCATCAACAACATCCTCATAATGTATCCGGTACAGCTTGAAGGATATTCACACATCCTAAGATTCTGTGACATAGGAACTATGGCCACTCCAAAGTATTGGCATAGTCAGGCTGCATCTCTGAAACATCATCAACACCGTTCTCATAATGTAGCAGGATATTCATGTATGTTCTAAGATTCTGTGACATAGGAACCATGGCCATTACACAGCATTGGCATAGTCAGGCTGAATCTCTGAAACATCATCAACACCGTTCTCATAATGTACAGCTTGCAGGATATTCACATGTTCTAAGATTCTGTGATTTAAGAGCCATGGCCATTCCACAGTATTGGCATAGTCAGGCTGCATCTCTGAAACATTACCAACATCGTTCTCATAATGCACAGCTTGCGGGATATTCATGTATGTTCTAAGATTATGTGATATAGGAACCATGGCCACTACAAAGTATTGGCATAATCAGGCTGCGTCTCTAAAACATCAACAACATCCTCATAATGTACAGCTTGCAGGATATTCAAACATTCTATGATAGGGGAACGTGAGGCAGGGAGATTGCTCCTCAATTTTCTACAAAGGCAGAGGCCACTGTAAACTAAACGGAATTCATGCACAAAGCATGAAGAGAAGCACCCATATAATATACAGCCTGCAGGATATTCAGAGTATAAGCTGTGATAAAGGAACAAGTTACAGGAACTAACACAAGAATCAGATTCACACACTCACTCTCTCTCTCTCTCTCTCTCTCCCTCTCCCTCCCTCTCTCTCTCTCTCTCTCTCTCTCTCTCTCTCAGTACCGTCTGCACTCCACCCCCACCCATTCCTCCCTATCTCTCTGTCTCTCTCTCTCTATTGTTTAACTATCAATGAATACCAGCAGGGTTACAAAATCAGTGACATGGTCTTCAAAGGACGTTGAGGGTTAACTTAAAACAAAAGTTACTATTCATAAAAAGAGTGAATGCATAGCTAAAACAGAAAAAATGATCACAATATCAAAACCGTCACTAGTTACAGGGTACAGTGGAATATTGCTAATTCAAAATGGGTAACCAAAAAACAATGGATAACTCACAATATATTTTTGGGTCCCAAAAGTCCTTTCAATTTTGACTAACCTGATTTTTCCACTGCATTTTGGTTTTTGACTCGCACATTGACCTGGAGGCCACACGGGCGGAGCCACAGCCTTCAAAACTACTGGATAACTCACAATATGTTTTTGGGTCCCAGTAGTCCCTTCAATTTTGACTAACCTGATTTTTCCACTACGTTTTAGTTTTCGACTCACACACTGACCTGGAGGCAACACGGGCGGAGCTGTTAACCGCCGTTTTGTTCAAATTCAAAAAAAATTTAGATCCGCCGTTTTGTCAAAATTTTCTATTATGATTTGGACAAAACGGCGGTTCAACAATCCGCCGTTTTGTCTATAGACAAAACGGCGGGTTGGACAAAACGGCGCCTGATTTTGAACCGCCGTTTTGTCCAAATGAAAGTTGGAGTTATAAAAACTCATTCTTGACAAGTTCTCTTTTTTTTTTTAAATCTTCACTGACCAGTGGTCACTTTGGCCTTTTTTCACTGTTTGACTGCAAATTAGTGCATTAGGAGTTCAAATGAACAAGGTTTGATGTGGTTGACCAGTGGTCAGTGACACTGACCAATGGTCAACCACATTTTAAAAAAGGCCAAAGTGACCACTGGTCAGTGACACTGACCACTGGTCAACGACATCAAAAATTTTTCATTTGAACTCCTAATACACTAATTTGCAGTCAAACAGTGAAAATAGGCCAAAGTGACCACTGGTCAGTGACACTGACCACTGGTCAGCAACATAAAAAAATTGTTCATTTGAACTCCTAATACACTAATTTGCAGTCAAACAGTGAAAATAGGCCAAAGTGACCACTGGTCAGTGACACTGACCACTGGTCAACCTCATCAACAATTGTTCATATGATCTCCTAATACACTAATTAGCATTCAAACGGTAAAACTAGGCCAAAGTGACCAATGTTAGTGGTCAGCTTGTTATTCATTTTATTTAACAAAGATTTTTTTTTAAATAACTTGTCAAGAATGAGTTTTTATAACTCCAACTTTCATTTGGACAAAACGGCGGTTCAAAATCGGGCGCCGTTTTGTCCAACCCGCCGTTTTGTCTATAGACAAAACGGCGGATTGTTGAACCGCCGTTTAGTCCAAATCATAATAGAAAATTTTGACAAAACGGCGGATCTAACCCCGCCGTTTTGTCTATAGACAAAACGGCAGAATTTGGACAAAACGGCGGTTAACAGAGCCACAGCCTTCAAAAACACTGGATAACAAACAATTGTTTGTGGGGGGGTTCCAGTAGTCCCTTTAATTTTGAATAACCCAAATTTCCACTGCATTTTGCAGGTTTTTGACTCGCACACTTACCCGGGGGCAAAACGGGCGGGGCCACAGCCTTCAAAACCACTGGATAACTCACAATATTATTTGGGGGGGGGGGGGGTAGTCCCTTCAATTTTGACTAACCCAAATTTACACTGCATTTTGCAGGCTTTCGACTCGCACACTTACCCGGAGGCAAAACAGGCGGGGCCACGGCCTTCACTTTGGGCTTAGGACAATGCGGGGGAAGCACAGGCTGCATCTTGCTGATCCCCGCCGCCGGCCGCACGTAATGACCCTCCGACGAAGACACACTCTGCGACCTCGATTTCATGCCATCACCACCACCTCCATCACCTCCACTCTCCTCACTCCCTTCCGCTTTCTCCTGCAAAGGTTCGAACAGTTCCGGTTTCACGGACTGCCGGGCGAAGGCTTTCTCTGATCCCGCAGAGATGGTGTGGGGCCTGTTGCGGTCGATTCCTCTGTGGTTGGGGGAGAAGGGCAGGCTGTTGGTGCTGTAGGGGGTGGTGGGGGAGGGGGTGAGGGTGGAGTCCAGGTCGGCGGTGGCGGAGGGGCTGCCCGGCGAGGAACTACTGTCTGCGGTGGTCGCATCTGTGCTGCTGTCGCACCGAACACGGGGGTCCTGCACATGGCACGGTGACAATATCGTCTTCTAAAACGCACAAGTCGAACAACATATTTTTGCAGCTCTCGCCTGCGCAATTTTGGATTCTGACAATAGCAAGCCAAGACTAGACCGTTAAGGCGCTAGACCACCAGCCCCGCAGAAGCATTTTCAGGTCCAGTGACCTTGACCTATGACCTTGATTTTTGCACTTGGTCTAGATATCTTCAGTACCTTA
Organism: Phymorhynchus buccinoides; assembly: GCA_017654935.2. Taxonomy (NCBI): domain Eukaryota; kingdom Metazoa; phylum Mollusca; class Gastropoda; order Neogastropoda; family Raphitomidae; genus Phymorhynchus; species Phymorhynchus buccinoides. Next base: position 16,959,151 of record CM065699.1, read on the forward strand.
TCCGCAAGCAAAATTTGAGTGTCCTAGGTCCCTGCGTTAAAACGTTATCGTGCCAGGTGCTCTGCAGCATTTTTGGCTCCAGTGACATTGACCTTTGACCATTTTTTATTTTGGCATAGATATCTTTAGTACATATCCGCATGCAAACTTTGAGTGTCCTAGGTCCCTCCGTCATCGTGCCAGGTGTTGGCATCTTTTTCAGCTCCAGTGACCTTGACCATTGACCTATGACCTTAATTTTCGAACTTAAGTTCATTATTTTCAATAACTGAATAAGTCATTTTACACAAACAGGACCTAAATATTTCATCAAAAAAGCAAAAACTTTGTCTATGAGGTGTCATGGTGTATATCCTGCATATTCAGAAAACAAATAAATTTTATTTTTGTCACTCAGTATCGAACCTTATGAACACTTCATAAAATGGGAGTATATTGCAAGTATCATCTTCCATATAAAACCTAAAACATGGGTGTTTTTGTCTTCATTAAGTTCAGCATTCATTCATCCTTGTTTCCACATTGATAGCAATGTCTTTATCAAGTAACATTATGCATGCAAAACTCCACCATGCATATAATGTTATGTGAAAGCTGAAGGAAAACATGTACATGGTTGGTGCACAGGGGAGCAAGCAGCTTACAACTGTAGTTGAAAGAAGGGAGCTAAATCATCAGGCCAGATGTGCTGTTTAAAGGGGCACCCTGATGGTTGAGTTTTTGCAAGAAGCACGTCAAGATCACCAGGAAAACACCCTTTACAGAGATCGTAACACTCACTTTGCTCTGGTTTCCTAGAATTCAAACCGTCAAATCGATGATTCATCCTTGGCGGAGGTGCTGGAAGTTAAATTATTTCAGTGAGCTTTGGCCAAATCGTTTGCACGAAATGTTCACAATACAAGCCTTTTCATTTTTTGTTCATTTTTTTTTATACAGTTTACTTAAAGGAGTTTCGCTCACAACAAAGGAAATAGTTCCTTTTTTTTTTAACTGCACTACAAAAAAGAAAAAGCTTCAACCACAATGAGTAGCCTCCACCCACCCCATCCAAAATGGCTTCTCTCTCCGGCATCTCCGCCATGGGGGAATCACCGTTTTGACGGGTTGATTTATTATAGGAAACCAGAGCAAAGTGAGAGTTCCGATCCATGAAAAGGATGTCTTTCTGGTGATCTCAACGTGTTTCTTGCAAAAGCTCATCCGTCACGGTCCACCTTTAAGGTCTTTCAAGTTCTGCTTATCCCCCTTGGAAGACATGTCAAATACTCACAGACATGCCGACAACATAAAATATCACTTTCCAAAGACAACAAAAAAAGAGGCAACAACGGCAAAACATGCAGCCACTATAAACACACACACACACAGAGAGAAAAAAACACATCAAGATTCTGCTGTAACTATCCTACAAAGCGTGCAAATCATTGTTTCATGTTAGTTTGTTGGTGAGACTCAGCTTATCACTTGGGTGACAAAGCGGGTCATAGACTGATAGAGGCACACTTGATACAGTGGAAACTCCCTTATAAGACCTCCCATTATAAGACTCCCTCCCACATACCTACTTCTCTGAGATGATGCCCTTCTTTGGAAGTACAGTGGAACCTCCCTTAAAAGACCTCCCATTATAAGACTCCCTCCCACAAAAGACCTACTTCTCTGCCCTTCTTTGTAAGTATTAAAATTACCTCCCTTATAAGACCCCTCCCTAATAAGACCTCATTTTGGATGATGTTTGAAGGTCGCATAAGGGAGGTTCCACTGTATATAAGACAGGGGGTATCTCACATACTTGGTGTGCCCCACATGGCCAAAAGGCCCAAGAGGGCGTTAAACATTATTTTCTCACATACTTGGTGTGATTTATGGGACAGGGCGTGTGGTCACAACACCACATTCAAAGTCCTTTTAGCTAGTGCCCCCCACCCCCCACCCTTCCCCCCAGTCTATTTCTATTCAGCACTCACTAACAGTATTTACCACTATATTGAAAGTTTTCAGCCCTTCAATTTGTAGTCCAGAATCTGTTGGCTCTTGTGCTAATCCTAACCACAATCAGTAGGAAGACTAGCAAGCAGACAGAATGTATGTAATTCTCTGAGGAGTAAATTAGGTTGTTTTTTACGTCACACTCAATCCTACCTGGTATATTCTAAGGGACAGGGGGGTGGCTGATCTCACACACATGGTGTCCTGAGAGGTGAATCCAGAGTCCTGCGATGACACACTACTGGTCAGTCGCTGCACACCCATGGCCAGCTGCAGGAAGCAACAGGGCTTCAGGCATGGGTAGGTGGGGAGAGAGAGATTGTACTTTAACCCTCTTGCATTCGCATTTGATACAGAAAATCTTCTTCCAGCGTTCAGGTACTTTTTTTTAATAGAAAATATGTCTTTTGAAGCACACAGAGCACCATACAGTTGTCATTGCATCACTGGAAGAAGCTCCTTCGTGCAGTGATGTCCCGAGGGCCCGGTCAAAGACCATTGATCTATTAAATTTGAAAATGTCCTATTGTGTTCTCCCCTGTCAGGACAAATATCTGATTCAATTTTTAACACTGGCATTCTTCATCTTATTGATTTCTGAAAGAGCTAGGACATTGTCCTATTGATTTCTTTTATTTCATGACAGTTTGTCCTATCACTTTTCTATCCTCGATACATCACTGTTCATGTATGCCAGTCAATCGTTTCCGACCATGACTGCCAGATAGCAGAGGGGGCAGATGCTATTCTGGCGGGCTGGGCTAGAACTTCTTTATAGTGGAGATTATGCATGATGAAATGCCATCAGAGGGGTCTCAGAGTGGTGGCAAGCTACGGCCGGTTTTGGCCGACTTGGAATACTTGAGGCAACTTTGGACCGGCCGGTATTGGCCAACTTGAATGCAAGAGGGCTAAGGGAAAGGCACGGAGAAGAAAGGAAAGCATGGAAAGCACAGCACAAAAGAACAAAAGGGGCATGTCAGGACAGGGAATGCAAACATGGCAAAACAGGGAACAAGAGAATGACAAGCAGTTTACGGTGGAAGCACAATCATGCAGCAGAAATATGTTAGACTGCACTCAAGACTTAGGCCGTGTACACACATAAGCGGATATCCCATGCGGAAACCCGTGCGCAATCCATAAATAAGTGAAACAAAGAAGGGAAAAGATTTGCGCACGTGTCTGAATTTCCCCTATATGCGTAAACTTTTATCCTTCTTTCTTCCACTTATTTAGGGTTTTCCGTTGGGAACTTACGCGTCTAATGTGAACCCGGCCTTATGCTTTAATACAACAATCAATTTGAAGCCATAATAGTGACTCACTGAAATTATGCATTTTCTGCAGTTGCCGTTACATTTCTGCCACTGTGCAGATACTGTGCAAATGTTTTAGTGCTTTCATTTTCCCATGGGCATATTTGTGATGCAATGCGTTCTTTACCTGCATATTTCTCGGTGTGTGTGTGTGTGTGTGTGTGTGTGTGTGTGTGTGTGTGTGTGTGTGTGTGTGTGTGTGTGTGTGTGTGTGTGTGTGTGTGTGTGTGCATGTGTGTTTGCATGTGTGTACATTGATGTTGGCATTTAACTTTTGTGCAGAACTTTCATCATGGTGTCGATATATTAATTAAAATATTAGTGAGTGTTTGCTTACATGCATGTGCTATACATATGTGTGCGCAATTTAATTGTAACCTGTGCTCAAATACAAAATAAATGCAGACACACATTCTTAGCAGAAATTTTACCAAATAGATAAATCAAATGGAAAACAAATTATTCAGGTGTGGTGACATAGTGGGTTTTTTGCTTAATAAAATACACATTACACAAATCCCTACTAACCTGCTTTTATTTTCTTCTTTTCCACTTCATTTCTTCTGAGAGTTATTCTTTTAAAAAGCAGAGGAACATACTATTTTTTTCACATTCAGCCTTACAAAATCCTGAATATAAATTTTTTTTTAAATGAAATCTTGATTGCTAAAACTCAACTGGGCCTAAGCTAAGAGTGCATGTTCTGAAAAGTGTCTAGCATACCTGTATTCAGTGAAGAAACATTTCTATCAATTCTCATAAGCAAACATGCACACATGCGTAGTTATGATGCACTTAAAATTCACAACACAGCTTTTAAACAAAACACACTCAGTGAATAAAAATGTCCAAACAAATCTCATGTGCAAAGACATGACAAACAAGATTTAAAGGTCTTCATGCAGACAAACACACACAAACACAGTGGTAAAGCTAGAATCTAAAGACCTCGACAGTACCCTGTTTTAAAATAATTTGATCTGATTTGTTCCTCTTATTCCCACATAACATCCTTATAAACACACATAGGGCATTTTATTGTCAGAATACAGACAATTCCCCCACACATATTCACAGGCATGGTGTGCCACACATCAACACAGAGAGCATACAGACAGTTCCCCCACACATGAACTCACGGGCATGGTGTGCCACACATCAACACAGAGAGCATACAGACAGTTGCCCCACACATGAACTCACAGGCATGGTGTGCCACACATCAACACAGAGGGCATACAGACAGTTGTCCCACACATGAACTCACAGGCATGGTGTGCCACACATCAACACAGAGGGCATACAGACAGTTGTCCCACACATGAACTCACAGGCATGGTGTGCCACACATCAACACAGAGGGCATACAGACAGTTGCCACACATGAACTCACAGGCATGGTGTGCCACACATCAACACAGAGAGCATACAGACAGTTCCCCCACACATGAACTCACAGGCATGGTGTGCCACACATCAACACAGAGGGCATACAGACAGTTGCCACACATGAACTCACAGGCATGGTGTGCCACACATCAACACAGAGAGCATACAGACAGTTCCCCCACACATGAACTCACAGGCATGGTGTGCCACACATCAACACAGAGGGCATACAGACAGTTGCCCCACACATGAACTCACAGGCATGGTGTGCCACACATCAACACAGAGAGCATACAGACAGTTCCCCCACACATGAACTCACAGGCATGGTGTGCCACACATCAACACAGAGAGCATACAGACAGTTCGCCCACACATGAACTCACGGGCATGGTGTGCCACACATCAACACAGAGAGCATACAGACAGTTGCCCCACACATGAACTCACAGGCATGGTGTGCCACACATCAACACAGAGGGCATACAGACAGTTGCCCCACACATGAACTCACAGGCATGGTGTGCCACACATCAACACAGAGAGCATACAGACAGTTGCCACACATGAACTCACAGGCATGGTGTGCCACACATCAACACAGAGAGCATACAGACAGTTGCCACACATGAACTCACAGGCATGGTGTGCTACACATCAACACAGAGGGCATACAGACAGTTGCCCCACACATGAACTCACGGGCATGGTGTGCCAAGCATCAACACAGAGAGCATACAGACAGTTGCCCCACACATGAACTCACAGGCATGGTGTGCCACACATCAACACAGAGAGCATACAGACAGTTGCCCCACACATTAACTCACAGGCATGGTGTGCCACACATCAACACAGAGGGCATACAGACAGTTGCCCCACATATGAACTCACAGGCATGGTGTGCCACACATCAACACAGAGGGCATACAGTTCCCCCACACAACTCACGGGCATGGTGTGCCACACATCAACACAGAGAGCATACAGACAGTTGCCACACATGAACTCACGGGCATGGTGTGCCACACATCAACACAGAGAGCATACAGACAGTTGCCCCACACATGAACTCACAGGCATGGTGTGCTACACATCAACACAGAGGGCATACAGACAGTTGCCCCACACATGAACTCACGGGCATGGTGTGCCAAGCATCAACACAGAGAGCATACAGACAGTTGCCCCACACATGAACTCACAGGCATGGTGTGCCACACATCAACATAGAGGGCATACAGACAGTTGAACTCACAGGCATGGTGTGCCACACATCAACACAGAGGGCATACAGTTCCCCGACACAACTCACGGGCATGGTGTGCCACACATCAACACAGAGAGCATACAGACAGTTCCCCCACACATGAACTCACAGGCATGGTGTGCCACACATCAACACAGAGAGCATACAGACAGTTGCCCCACACATGAACTCACGGGCATGGTGTGCCACACATCAACACAGAGAGCATACAGACAGTTGCCCCACACATGAACTCACAGGCATGGTGTGCCACACATCAACATAGAGGGCATACAGACAGTTGCCCCACACATGAACTCACAGGCATGGTGTGCCACACATCAACACAGAGAGCATACAGACAGTTGCCCCACACATGAACTCACAGGCATGGTGTGCTACACATCAACACAGAGGGCATACAGACAGTTGCCCCACACATGAACTCACAGGCATGGTGTGCCACACATCAACACAGAGGGCATACAGACAGTTGCCCCACACATGAACTCACAGGCATGGTGTGCTACACATCAACACAGAGGGCATACAGACAGTTGCCCCACACATGAACTCACAGGCATGGTGTGCTACACATCAACACAGAGGGCATACAGACAGTTGCCCCACACATGAACTCACAGGCATGGTGTGCCACACATCAACACAGAGAGCATACAGACAGTTGCCCCACACATGAACTCACAGGCATGGTGTGCTACACATCAACACAGAGGGCATACAGACAGTTGCCCCACACATGAACTCACAGGCATGGTGTGCCACACATCAACACAGAGAGCATACAGACAGTTGCCCCACACATGAACTCACAGGCATGGTGTGCCACACATCAACATAGAGGGCATACAGACAGTTGCCCCACACATGAACTCACAGGCATGGTGTGCCACACATCAACACAGAGAGCATACAGACAGTTGCCACACATGAACTCACAGGCATGGTGTGCCACACATCAACACAGAGGGCATACAGACAGTTGCCCCACACATGAACTCACGGGCATGGTGTGCCACACATCAACACACAGAGCATACAGACAGTTCCCCCACACATGAACTCACGGGCATGGTGTGCTGTTTGTGCAGGGTGTGCCCCGGGGAAGAGTGTGACTTGGACGATGCAGAAGAACTGATGCTGGCTATGCTGCACACTGACGACTTCCGAGAGCCCAGAGAACTGGGAGAGCTGGGCGGAGAGGAGGACTGAAGGCGCGTGCACACAAACACGCACACAAACACACATGCACACACACACGCACACACACACACACACACACACACACACACACACACACACACAACACACACACACACACACACACACACACACACACACACACACACACACACACACGCACACACACACACACGCACACACGCACACACACACACACACACACACGTACACACACACACACACAGACACACATACATACACGCACACACGATTCAATATTTAATTATCCCTTCACCCGTATCAGGGCATAGAGGGTTTCATTAAACTTCAACTATTATACAATTAACAGCAGTACTTTTGCTTAAAAGATTCAAACGTATGCGACATGGCAAGCTTTAATTAATTTGCTTCATATTAGTAAAATCTCTTCTCTAGCAGAAAATACATTACAAAATAAAAACACAGATCTGGAATAATATATGTAATATTACATGCATAAACACAAATGTCTTTTAAGGAGGATCTATATGACGACAATAGTGGTTGTACCGAAACAGTGACGACTTCTGAAAAGATAAAACAGACAGAAGACTGGGAGAGAATGTGAGCTTTTAACACACTAAACACAACTCACATTTACATCTTTTCGTGGGGGTTTTAATCAGGATCAGGATTAGGATCGATACGTCACAGGTGCCAATACTGGCAATAGTCACGACGGAACTAGGACGGTGCATGTACCTAACAGAAAACATAAAAAAAGAAAGACCTAAAGCTTGCACTGGGTTAAGACCATTAAACCCCCCAGTTCAGCCAGGAAGGAACAGACCCCACTTCCAGCAACAAGCGGAAAAACATTTTTTTTAGTGATCAGCGGGGGACAGGCTCAGATGGAGATCTGATCTGACAGTAGCCTCGCTCAACTTGTTCCACTCCGCAGCAGTCTACACGAAGAAAGAGCTACTATATTGCTCTGTTCGACATTCTTGGACACAAAATCCATGCGAGTGGTTGATGGCCTGTTGTTCGAGGATGTTTGTGGACTGGAAGCCTTCATATTTGGTGGGTTTGATCCTGCAACGCTTTGTATTTGCTGGTCTGAGAAACTTTTCAGCTGGGAGTGCAGGAATGTGGCCCTCAGCTATCATGTAGAAATGGGTGAGACATTGCTGCCTGTGACGTTCAACCAGAAGAGGGAGGTTCAGTTCTTTCAGCATGTTGCTTACGCAGCCTAGATTTCTGGTCTTCTAATCCCTTGTGATGAAGTGAGCTGCCTTGATCATGGTAAATCTCCCTTGGGGAGATGCTTTTTGTGTGCATTTTTTCCTTGCTTTTTTGGGCTGTTTTTTAGAGTAGTTAAATGTTTGCTTAAATTGCTATTCTGATCACACATGATCTTTTCAAACTGACAAAAAAGAAGTTACAAGAAACTGTCACAATCTTCAATATATATTTTAACCCCCTCCACACACACACCCTACCCCCCAAAAAAAGGAAAACAGTAAGAAAGAAATACATGGCTAAAGAAATTTACCACAGCATAATAAAGTGCAGTGATGCACAGAGAATGGAAAAGTAATAGGACAAACTGACCTGAAGCAACAAAAAATCAAAATGACAATGTCCTGGATCTTGCAGAAATCAACACGACAGTCTGCCGGTGGTAAATTTTGCATAGGACATTTTATCCAGATGAGGGAGAACACAACAGGACATTTTTAGCTTTAAAAGGAAAACTGCCTATGACCTGGGCCTCGGGACATCACTGAAAATGTCCCTGAGGGATGTAGGGGTGTAGAGTGGCACAGAGGTAATGCGTTCGCCACGCATACAATAAACCCGAGTTTGAACCTGGGTACAGGGGATTTTTCCTCTCACTCTGCACTAGGCCTTACGGTCTGAACATGGAGTCTTTCGGATGAGACGATAAACCGAGGTCCCATGTGCCCATGCACCAAACCCAGTGGCATAAAAAATGTTCTCATTTCATCAAAATTTAACCCACCCCCATCCCCCTTTCTTTCCTCATCAGTCGCACAAAAACCGCATGTAAAAATGGTTGGCGCGCCTCTGGCTGCGACGCGCTCTCTAGGTGAGAGTGACCCAAATTTCACAGACGCCTCTGTGACTATAAAATACCAAATAGCAAAAATAGTAACATTGTTACCTGTTTCCCCTGCAGGCCGAGGGTGGTCAGGTCGATGCCTTTGAGGTCAGTGATGACCTGCTCGCTGGACTCTGGCAGGCTGTGTGGGTCAGCCGCCTGAAGGCACAGGGAGTGCATGATGTCCTGAAGGTGAGTCACCTCTGACAGCAGGTGCACTTCATGATCCTGGAATCATCATCATCATTTTCACCACCATCATCACCATCATTGTCATCAAAATATGTGTGTGTGGGGGGGGGGGGGGGGGTCAGCAATCTACATGCACAGCGACTGAACGAGTACATGATCTTCTGAAGGTGGGTCACCTCTGACAGCAGGCGCACTTCATGGTCCTGGAATCATCATCATCGTCACCACCACCATCATCATCATTTTCCCCACTATCATCGCCATCATTGTCATCAAAGTATGTGTGTGTGTGTGGGGGGGTGTCAGCAATCTACATGCACAGCGACTGAACGAGTGCATGATTTTCTGAAAGTGGGTCACCTGATAGCAGGTGCACTTCATGGTCCTGGAATCATCATCATCATCATCATCATCATTTTCACCACTATCATCGCCATCACTGCCATCAAAATATGTGTGTGTGTGTGGGGGGGGGGGGGGGGGGGTGTCAGCAATCTACATGCACAGCGACTGAACGAGTGCATGATTTTCTGAAAGTGGGTCACCTCTGACAGCAGGCGCACTTCATGGTCCTGGAATCATCATCATCATCATCGTCATTATTATTTTCACCACTATCATCGCCATCATTGTCATCAAAATATGTGTGTGGGTCAGCGGCCTACCTCTGGTCCTGGAACAATAATCATATACAATAACATCACAATAATATTATGGACTCTGGCAGGAAGGCACAGGGAGTGCATGATCTCCTGAAGGTGGGTCAACTGATACAGCAGTGTGTATTCATGGTTCTGGAATCATCGTTATCATCACCATCACCATCATCATCATTGTCATCACCATCATCATCACCACCACCACCATCATCATCACCACCACCACCACCATCATCATCATCTTCATCATCATCATCACCATCATCATCACCACCACTGTCACCTTCAAATTTAACTATAAACGGAAACGGCATAAAGAAGAAAAAGTGCAAAACATTAAGCAACACTACATACCACAAAAGGGTAAATTTTACTAATACAGCTTTACAATTTAATTAATGCACAGATACACAAATGTTCTCTCTCTCTCTTTCATCAAGTACAAACACACAGATTTCTTCTGCAAGGTTAACCGATCACATTGATAGAACACAACATAGCAAACATTTAAACTCCATTTTTTCTTACCATTAAAAGTTTAACAACAGTGACGAAGACATGTAACACTCCCCCTCCCCTCTCTCCTAGATCAGGGACTTGTGCACAGATTTCTTCAGCAAAACCTCTATGAAACATTTAACTCTCCTAGCACCATGGTTGAATACATCCGCCCAGTACATCACACTTCACTCCCACCAAACGCAAAGACATTCACTGCCAATTGCCCTGCCATGTGTTATCTACTTTCAGAGCTTATGTCAGTGACTTTTCCATTAAAGTAAAGTATGTGCACTTAAAAAATAGT
>CM065699.1:16975062-16992562 GCA_017654935.2 Phymorhynchus buccinoides
CACTGCACTGCTGCTGAGTCACTTCGGTGGAGTTCAGTGGAGCCTGCTTTGAGGTAACATGTGCAGAGACACCACATACTAAGCCCCTTACTGACGACAATAATATCTTAGTCACGGAGCCAGCGTGAGTGAGGTCCTCCTCGGAGGGCGCCACCACGTCCGTCCATCGACAGCTCCCCAGAACATACTGATCCCCACGACTTTGACCGGAACGCACCAAGGACATAGACTTGATTGGAAATCGAAACTGAGGTCGTCATGACAGCAGGCTGCAAGGCCACAGAATTTGAGATGATAAACTCTCAATGTTCCCAAAGAGAGCTTCTAATTTTGTTAAGATTTTTTTGGTTAAGACCTTTATTTTTAACATTGTTTCTCTTAAATAATTCTAAAGCTTCAGTATGTTACTTTCCAAGTTCAATTTTCAAGGGTGTATACAGCACATACCTTTTGCATGGTCTTTATCCAGTTGAGCAACAGCCTTCTTCCAGTCTTCTAGTCTTTCCTGTAGAGGTGCTACAACACTGTCCAGTACTGAGCTGAAATGAACAATAAAATAATAAAACAGTAAAGCTAAACGTAGACAACATCATAAGTAAATATAGCATCAAACATCATGAGTAAACATAGCAAACATCATGAGTAAACATAGCAAACATCATGAGTAAACATAGCAAACATCATGAGTAAACATAGCAAACATCATGAGTAAACATAGCAAACATCATGAGTAAACATAGCAAACATCATGAGTAAACATAGCAAACATCATGAGTAAACATAGCAAACATCATGAGTAAACATAGCAAACATCATGAGTAAACATAGCAAACATCATGAGTAAACATAGCAAACATCATGAGTAAACATAGCAAACATCATGAGTAAACATAGCAAACATCATGAGTAAACATAGCAAACATCATGAGTAAACATAGCAAACATCATACAAGAGGAAAAATCCAGGTGACAAGAAATAGTTTTTTCCAAAAACTTGCTTTTCCTAAAAATGCATTCCTAGTACAACTATGATTTAAGCTATCACACTGATCAAGGCTTTTAAAAATCACAGTCTCTCTGTGTTTACAGATAGTGGAAGGGCATTACGATCCTGAAATACAGACAAACTGAAAGAAGTTACAATTTGTTGAAATTCAAGTTATACTCAGACTCTTCTTTTGATAGAAAACCCTACCCATATAAAACTGAGGCCTTCTTATCTCCATTTGAAATCAAAGATTAAAAAAATGCAGTTGGACAAAGAAAGAAAACATGACAATGTGTGTGCACAACATTACAAGGCAACCTGATTTCTTTTTTTATCTCAAAATGTCCCCAAAAATATCTGAATACATATATATCATTGACTGTTCTAAAAAGTGCAAAACTAAGAAAAAAATGAAAATATCTCTCTCTCTCTATAGAAAAAAAAATGAAACTCTCTCTCTCTCTCTCTCTCTCTTTAAAACTCAATTCTATCTACAAAAGAGCAGCTAAAATTATTCTTCCTGACGCAAACCTCACCACATCAGAAAAACAAGCAAAATTAAACATCCCTCCGTTAGATTCACAATTAAAGTACAACAAAGCAATCATGTACAAAGTGCATAATGACTTGGTCCCACAATACCTAAAATTATTAGTTACCCCGGCATCACATCGTTATGGTTCCATTTACATTTACATCTACATTTTGCCAAACACTAGAATTGACAAATACAAATCAAGTTTTGCCTTCTCAGGTTCCTCAATTTGGAATTCCCTTCCCTCTGCCATTCAGTTATGCCCTTCCATCTCACGATACAAAAAGATGGTGCGGGCAAACATAATTTACAGCCCTGCTTAAATCCTGTGTCATTTTGAACGCACACTGTATAACTGTATTGCCTTGTGTACACCTACATGTGATATGCATGGTATATATGTCAATTGAATGTTTACATCTCAGTTTTATGCTTTGTTTATTTGTTTGCCTTTAAACTGCTTGTTAAATGTGTTTGGATTGATGTTGCTTTCACCTCCTACTTGTCATCAATTATTTGTTTCACTATGTGTATTTTTATTTATTTATTTATTTTTAACATTTTTTTTTATATGTATGTATAAACAATGTATGTGTGTATGAGAGAGAGTCAGAGAGAGAGAGAGAGAGAGAGAGAGAGAGAGAGAGAGAGAGAGAGAGAGAGAGAGAGAGAGAGAGAGAGAGAGAGTATGTTTACAAATGTTTTTTGTTTCTTAAATTTGTTTTTCTTTTATCCAAGGACAGATTGTAAGAATAGGCATCGCCTAAAATCTTTATCCTTGTCAAATAAAGTTTTCCAGTGTCCAGTCTGTCTCTCTCTCTCTCTCTCTCTCTCTCTCTCTCTCTCTCTCTCTCTCTCTCTCTCTCTCTCTCTCTCCACACAGAAAATCATAATTACAATAATTTTGCTTCCCTTTCACCCCACCCTTTCTCTTTCCTACTAGTACTACGTTACACAACACTGTGTTATATATATATGTATACCATCAGTGATATACCGAGGATCGAAAAGTGATAGGACAAACTGTCCTGAGATCAGATAAATCAATAGAACAATGTCCTGGCTCTTGCATAAATCAATAAGACAAAACGTGCCAGTGTTAAAAATTTAATCAGACATTTGTCCAGACAGGGAAGATCACAAAATTACATTTTCAATTTGAATAGGTCAATGACCTATGACCGGGGCCTTCAGACATCAGTGTACCATTACAAAACAACCATATACTTCAACTTCTTTGTGTACAACAGTTGAATACTCACTTTGTGAGAGCCTTTAGACAGGTTTCGATGCTTTTGTGTCGCAAGCACAGGCGCGTCAGGGCAGAGCCAATCTCTTTGGTAGCACCTGGACGAAAGATGATACATTTTTAGGTACAGTATTTTATGGAGGCGATAATTTTTCCCAAGACCAGCTACACGTCCACTAAAATCGCACAACTGTATGATACGATTCGATCATGTGGTCTCTAAGAACAAATGTGATTGGCGCATCAAGACCACGTGATCAAATCGTATCATACAGTCGTGTGATTTTAGTGGACGTGAGGCTGGCCCTTAAAGGGAGAGCTACCGATCCCAGGGATCGGGTGTAGACTGCTAGCCTAGTCACTGCGAAGTTCTGACTCACAGTGGCTCGAGCAACAGAGAAAAAAGAATGGTTGAACCGTCTCTCTGTATATGTGTGTGTGCATGTGTGTGTGTGTGTGTGTGTGTGTGTGTGTGTGCGTGCGTGTGCGCGTGCGTGCGTGCATGCGCGCGCGCATGCATGCGTGCGTGCGTGCGTGTGCGCGTGCACACGCATGTGTGTGTCAATCACTCAACGTGTCTGCATTTGTGTCTGCATGCATGTATGTGTGAGAGCATGTGCACATGTGCTCACATAAGCAAGTTTATCATTTTATGTGTGAATAATATACAAACATTTCTTCAAATTAAAAAAATGTAAAATACATTATCAAATTACACTCTGTATACTATACAGCATACACTATACAGTATAGTGTATGCTGTACACTTCCCATGGGTTTTGGCACTCACAAGTTAATAGTATAGAGAATGAAATATATTCTTCACCTGAACTTGTTAATAGTGTGCATACATGTGTACTCATGCGATAAGGGAGGAATGGATTCATGATCATACGAAAAAAGAGGAGCCTAGTACTCATATAGCCTGTAGCTTTTTAGCTATGCATACTGCTTATCCAACAACAACAAAAGTACAAAAGCGAAATTCAATTAATTTGCTCACATTCATTTTCACATTTCCCTCCCTTTACCAATCTCAGCTAAGTGAAAACAATTCAAACCATTCACCCTTTCACTTTCACTCTCTTCTCCTCTCTCACAAAGAGCAAACAAGGGCAATATTAATTTATTTATTTTTTAATTACGACTTCCGCAAATGAGAACAAATCAACATATATGACCTTGCATAACACAACAGACAAACAAGAAGTGTTAACAAATTATATAAGGGTTAACAAACATAACTGACAAGTGAGAGTTAAAGCAGTGAAAACATAGAGTCTGTTATTTCATATAAAACAAAACAACAACATAAACAAAAACAAAAGAACTCTTCATCAGATCCGATAAAGCAAACCACTGTGAATGACCTTGATTATGATATTATCCGCAGGTCTCTTGCCCTCTACTTGAACGTTGATTTGGACTAGTGATTAATTATCATAGCGCTTGGGACAAATCACTCTAGTCCAAATCAACGTTCAAGTAGAGGGCAAGAGACCTGTGGATAATACAACAGTACGGGTCATGTTTCACAAAAGCGATCCCTGTGTGCTGTCTAGTATAGCAGTAATGCTACTTGAGCCTTTGGAGTAGGGCTCTCAATAGCTTCCTTCCTTCCCTCTTGCTTCTCGCAGGTGGCCACGCGCGATTGAGTTTGCACAACGCGACAGCAGGATGTGGTCGTTTCTTATGTGAATATTGTACATTACACCAGTAACTTGAGTAAGGCAAAGTAGAGCGCAATTAATTTAAAATACTCCCTCTTCTTCTTCCATGTTCCGAAATGGGCCTTCTTTCAGGCGTTTGAAGTCCAATGATTGGTCATGCTAGGCAGGCAGCGTGTAAGAAAAATGATTTAATTAAAATTAAAATCGCATACTAAAGTACTGCCCTAAAAATATAATACAGTGGAACCTCCCATATAAGACTTCATCCCACTTTAGACCTACTTCTGTGAAATATTGCCCTTCTGATTAAAATTACCTCCCTATTACAACTCCCTCCAGTTTAAGACCTTATTTTGGATGATTTTTCAAGGTCTTCAAAGGGAGGTCCCACTGTACTGTGATTGCAAATCATAGTGAAAAGCAAGTCAGACTTCATGGCCTAGACTGTGCTTAGTTTCATCATTTTGTTTTCTTGTACTTTTCTTTTCCTTCAAAGTTAATAATAGAGTACTAACAGGTCTGCGCGTTGGTTGGGTACACGCTTACCCCCCCCCCCCCCCCCCCACCCCCACCACCCACCCACCCCCTTGAAATCGTAGAGATTGTAGAGAAATCATGTCATGCTTGCGCTACTGTTTGTGTCATTTTGAGGGGTATGCAACCCCTCTTGGTACTCTAAATGGCTACGATACACAATTGTCCAAAGCTATCTGTTACACCCAAAGAATGATTGATGAATTTTTGTGGGAGTCATTTAAAACAACTTTTAGTGGTGCCGTGTTAATCAATGACTGAATGACTATGACGCTAAAATCTAAAGACTAATTCAAGATTTCTGTTTCTACTTTAAACATTATGCAGTTTTTTAACAAACAAAATCTTGGCCCCTTTTCTCATATTTTAATTCTATGTACTCAGCTTTCTTACATTAAACAGAAAAAAAAGTTTTCCTTAAATATGTATTTTGAGAAAGCTAATTCCCTGCCCACATAAGTTTTTAACAGTTATAAACATCTATTTATCAGACTTTTGCAACAGCATGAGCATGTCTACATGCTTTTAAGTTTGCTTTTTTCTCTCTAATCTTTAAGTCAATGTGTGAAGACAGCAAAGATTGTGTGACAGTGTGCATGTGTGTGTGAGAGAGAGAGAGAGAGAGAGAGAGAGAGAGAGAGAGAGAGAGAGAGAGAGAGAGAGAGAGAGAGAGAGAGAGAGAGAGAGAGAGAGAGAGAGAGAGAGAGTATGCGTGTGTGTGCAAGATAATTTGTTTATGAATATGCATGCATGTGTGTGTTTATAAACATGTGTTTATATACATATCTGACTTAAATAAACAAACACAGTAACCTTAGCTCTCAGAAGGTAGTTTCAGAGTTAACAGAGATATAACCAGAAGAATGTTGTGAATAAATGCAGCGCTGCATAAAAATAAAATAGGAGAGAAAATAGGGGTAGAAGAAAAGCAGGGGGTTGGTGGGAGTGTTCGAAAAAAGAATGTGCTAAATTTGAAACTGCATTCCCTTGCAGTGTCAAAAGAAGGCAACATGTCATTGAAAGCATTCAACCTGTCAATCTCCCTTGACATCTACTGATCTAGCACACAGACTGTTCTGTTTCCTTCCTTCTTTATAAAAAAAAACCTCTCTCTCTCTCTAGTGACTAGTCTCTCTCTCTCTCTCTCTCTCTCTCTCTCTCTCTCTCTCTCTCTCTCTCTCTCTCTCTCTCTCTCTCTCTCTCTCTCTCTCTCTCATGGAAAGGTTGTGTTTAATGATTTGTAATGGGCTAAGCCCTCTATACAATTAACTCACTCTCTCTCTCTCTCTCTCTCTCTCTCTCTCTCTCTCTCTCTCTCTCTCTCTCTCTCTCTCTCTCTCTCTCTCTTCACCCCTCTCTCTCTCCATCTCTTCCTCCACCACTCATTCATTTTACATGTTTAAAGCAATTCTGCTTTGATTCCAAAGAACTGTCATTTAAACCAAATTTCTTTTTTCAAAGTATGGTAGGTATTGTCCTATTTCCCAGATCTGTGCTTTCTATACTCTTGTAGTAAAACCACCCTCTTTCGCAAGGGAAAATCCTGGTGTCAGATCGACCAAAGTACTAGAACAGTAGAGTTCAAGCTTTGGTGGAATTATGTGAGATAATTGTTGACAGAGAAAGTCAGGTCAGCGACCTGGTTTTCTTGCACTCCCAGTTCAGTAAGAACAAGAGTACTTTGCAATTAGAACATGGGTCTGTTCATTTCTCTCTGTCCGTCCATCCGTCCATCAGATCAGCCGTGATTGGGGGAAAAAAAGGTATACCAATAGCATACACCACTAAACTAATCGTAAAGAAAATTGGAAAAATTGTTCTTGATGATCCAAAGATTACGCCTATATTCTCAGTTCACCTACATGGTAGCAATAATTTATTTTAATAATACTCCAGGTAGCAAAATCGATTTTCTTTTTATGTAAATATATGCTGTTAAAGATACTGAATCAATCAACATGAAAATTGGCAAAACTGTCTCTAATGCTCAGATGATGATGCTTGTTAATGTGTAGTACATGTATATAAATACTCAAATTGCAAGCCATATGAGTGTACATCCAATGACTTTCAATGTTTAATAACAATTAATTCAGAATGTTGTTAAAGATCCACCAGATCACGTGTCAAAATCACGGGTTTCACGTGTTTTCCCTCTTATAACTGAAAAGAAATCTTGTTTTGACCAAGTCTGACTCCCATATAAATGGCCCCAAATTCAAACCGACACATCAGTTTAAAGAGCAGCCTCAATTTCGAGTTGGGGAAATTTGGATGTGGGTCACAGCTACCCAGGAAAAACCAAGGGACTTAAAATCGTGGCACGTCACTGGGTCTTTAAAGAGAGTCAACCGTTCACAGCCAAAGTTGGCTACATTGTCCCCAGTGTCTGACAAATTTGTATCAGTTCACCAAAATTATGGCAAGACAATAAGTGTACTAAAAATGATAGGATTTTGAACCCACCCACCCCCCAAAAAAGACTACATATTGTTGAAGATATATTTACACAACTTCATGGAGTACGCTGATATGGCCTACGGCGTTGTTCAGTATTGACCTTATTTGCAGGGTGGTGGGTCACGGCTGTTTAGGCTGAACTGTGACTGCATGGACACCGACTTATGTCATGTTTACTTCAACTTTTCAAGGGATTATAATATAATGCATAATTTGTCTGAGTGGATTTACATTATCTCTCTCTCCCTCTGTCTCTGTCTCCATCTGCCTGTCTGTCTCTCAAAACTCTCTAGTGCTTTCTCTTCATGTCTCATAGTCATATTGTGTCTGTCTCTGTCTCTGTCTGTCCCAATTTCTATCTGTCTGCCTCTCACTCAACAACAAAAAATATTAATTTTCTTTCCCATCTCTCTCTGTCTGTCTTTATGTCTGTCTGTCTGTGGAGCTCCGGTGTTGGTGACCAGTCCGAGTGGGCGGGGCACTGTCCAGCAGACTGGTCACCAACACCAGAGCTCCACAGGGATGTGTGCTGTCCCCTGCGCTCTTCGTCCTGTATACTGCCGACTGCCGCAGTACCGAGGCCTCCACTCTGCAGGTCAAATTCGCTGACAACACGTCCCTGATGGGCCTGATTCAGCAGGACGAGTCCCAGTACCTGGCTGCTGTCCAGAGGCTCGTCGACTGGTGTGACTCAAACTTCTTGGAGCTTAACGTGTCCAAGACCAAGGAACTGGTGATTGACTTCCGTAAAGTTAAGACGGACGTCCAGTCCATCGTCATCAAGGGCCAGCCAGTGGACACCGTTGAGTCCTACAAGTACTTGGGCACCATCATCGACAACAAGCTGTCCTGGACTCCAAACATGGACGCCTGCTGCCAGAAGGCCAACCAGCGGAAGCTGAGGTCATTCCAAGTCTGCCCGAAGATCCTGTCACTCTTTACCAGGCCACCATCCAGTGTCATGCTGTTCAACCAGCTCTGCTTCTATAGCAGTGCCAAGCAAGCTGACACCGACAGGCTGGAGAGAGTGACCAGGACTGCTGAACAATTGGTGAAGGAGGACCTCACGTCACTAGCTGTCCTCTACCAGCGTCAGGAAGCTGAGGAGGATCATGACCAACGCTTCTCACCCCCTCCACCCTGCTGTGGAGTCCTGCCGGCCGATGAGGGACAGCTCTCGCCGCCTGCGTTGTTTCAAGGCGAGGACCAGCCATCTGCAGAAATCCTTTCTGCCAACTGCTGTGCGCCTCTGCAACGCTGCCCTGTGAACGGCACCATCACCCTGCTTGATCCAAGCTATGTGTGTGTGTGTGTGTGTGTGTGTGTGTGTGTGTGTGTGTGTGTGTGTGTGTGTGTGTGTGTGTGTGTGTGTGTGTGTGTGTGTGTGTGTGTGTGTGTGTGTGTGTGTGTGTGTGTGTGTGTGTGAGTGTGTGAGTGAGTGAGTGAGTGAGTGAGAGTGTGAGTGTGTGTGTGTGTGTGTGTGTGTGTGTGTCTGTGTGATTCAGATTCAGATATTTATTGTCTTTGAAAACCGTAACAGGTTTTATATGACACTAAAATAAATAATGTGTGTGTGTGTGTACATGTGCTGTGGGTGGGAGCGTGGGTGTCTATTTCATTGTGTTTAGTCCTGTTTTTCTGTTTTACACATGTGTGTGTGTGTGTGTGTGTGCGCGCGCGCGTGTATGTGTGTGAGCGTGTGTTTGCTCGTGTGTTGTTGTTGTGCGTGTACATGTGTGTGTGTGAGAGAATTTAGGGCGCATGTGCTAAAGTGCTTCTTAATTTAAAGTGCTTCTTAATTTATTGTTTGGAAATTTTATTTAAACATGTTTTTCACTTAAATCACTTTACATCTACATACAGTATTTTTGTTTTATGATCTTACAGATGTGTGTATTCTTTTTAACCTATATGTAATGTAATCATATATGTTGGTCACAGTGTAGTGGTTGGGGGGGGGGGGGGGGGGGGGGGGGAGGGGGGGGGGGGGGGGGGCTTGTGTGGGGTGGCTTGTGTGATGTTGCCTCAATTTTATATATATTACGTAAAGTTTTATATTTCTGAAGGATTGCTTCACTGCGCATAACGTTGTGAGTGAAGGGGGTAGGCGGGTGATAAATAAAGTTGTGTTCAGATCCATAGTGAGGCAATAAATAAGTGTTAGAACTGTCATAAGAGGGGGAAGGGGGTGGATATTAAATATAAGAGATTTGGCATGGGAGTGTTTGCAATTTTATTTTATTTTTTTAAATGCGTTTATTTTGTCGCTATCAATTTGTGTTGTTTCTTTTATATCTATGTGACGTGCTGCACAAAAGTACTTGAGGACATAATAAATTATTTGATTGATTTGATTGATTGATTGTCTGTCTGTCTGTCTTATAATAATAATAATAATAACAGTACATTTATATAGCGCTTTACCTCAGATGTGATGTTCAAGAGTGTGTATGCTCTCTCTCTCTCTCACACACACACCTCACACACACACACACACGCACACACACACACACACACACCACACACACACACACACACACACAAACACACACACACACACACAAACACACACACACACACACACACACACACACACACACACATCAC
The DNA here is from genome assembly GCA_017654935.2 of Phymorhynchus buccinoides. Taxonomy (NCBI): domain Eukaryota; kingdom Metazoa; phylum Mollusca; class Gastropoda; order Neogastropoda; family Raphitomidae; genus Phymorhynchus; species Phymorhynchus buccinoides. Next base: position 16,985,106 of record CM065699.1, read on the forward strand.
ACAATTATTGACGCCAACTCGTTCTACTCTCACAGCAACTGAGCCGCATGGATTGACCACATACTGCAGACACAAACACCCTCTACTCTGCACACACAACCCACAAAACCAAAATACACACAAGCACACATTCTGCTCACACACACACACACACAACACACACACACACACACACACACACACACACACACACACACACACACACACACACACACACACACACACACGCTCGCACACACACACAAAACACAGCACAAACCTCTTAAATCAATCTTCCCTCACGTGCACACAACGATAGACAACTGATCAAATATTTAGGGCGCAGCAGGAAAAAAAGATGGGTTTTAAGAGAGGTTTTGAATGAGGAGACTGAGTTGGAGTGTCGGAGAGGAGAAGGCAGAGAATTCTGGTGCTTGACAAGAAAAAGAACGTTGGCCAGCAGATCGGATGGAGGGAATGGAAAGGAGACGAGAATCTGTTGGCGAGCTGTCTGTGTGTGTGTGTGTGTCTCTCTCTCTCTCTCTCTCTCTCTCTCTCTCTCTCTCTCTCTCTCTCTCTCTCTCTCTCTCTCTCACCCTCTCTCTCCTGATCAGTGTGTGTGTGTGTGTGTGTGTGTGTGTGTGTGTGTGTGCGTGTGTGTGTGCGTGTGCGTGCGTGTGTGCGTGTGCATGCGTGTGTGTGCGTGCGTGCATGCGTGTGTGTGTGTGCGTGTGTGTGTGTGTGTGTCTGTCTGTAACTCTGTGTGCACACATTCATGCGTGTATACATGTGTGTTTGTGCATGCCTCTACCTGTCTGTGTGAGTAGGCGTGCGTGAACACTCAAGTACAAAGTAAAAACAGCTCTTGGCTCACACTTCAGCCTCAATGAATCTTGAGTGAACTCGTTGAAAGCGTCACCAGTTGCAATGTGTATTCACTCATTTACAACCAAACCAAATTAAATCAGATACTAAATATTTTCAGCCCTCTTACCCCACCTACATTTTCCCCAAAGCGCACTTCTAAATGAATGAAGCTTTTGACTGTCAGAGTCATGGTTTATTTTTAGTTTAAATACAATCAACAAGACGGATCAGCAATCCCCTCCTCCACACATTCCACTTCAAGCCCCACCTATGAAAAGAAACATTTCTTTTTTAACTCAAGAATTGAAAACAGGCATGCCATTGACATCAGACATCTATTACGCAAGTTATTATGTAAGCTATACAGTTGTTCTTCTTCCTCTGTGTTCCCAGGCCAAAAGGCCATAATGGGTAAACTACGTGTGTGTCCGGTTTTCAGTTTTCACTGATTAGTGGTCTCCCCGCTGCGCACTGTAAAATCACTTTCAATTTAAAGTCAAAATTGAAGGGACTGAAATTTTATTTTCAGATAGCCAATATTTTGAGTTAAAAAAGACTTTTCAGCCTAGAGATTATTATACTGGGACCCAAAATTTATTTTGAGTCATCCAGTGTTTTTGAGTTATCAGTTATCCGCTGTATTTCAAAATAGAAAATCAAAAGCTTGCTACAAACTAACCCTACTTTCAAAAATTCACAAGGAAGATCCTCTATTCTTCAAACATTTAATAAAACATTAAAAGCAGTTAAAACATAAATCAAAACCCTAAAGAAAAAAAACCACATTTAAATCATGGAAATGTTTTATTAACCCAATGACTCCCAACCATTCGAACCGGGAATCGATCCCAGTTCCCGAGAGATGGGAATTAACTCTGAACATCACACCAAATATTTTCATAAAACAAATCACCCAGAATAAAGTCTAACTCACATTTCATTTCTGAAAGATGCATATTGAATAGCAATGATGATATTATTATTCCAAAGCTAACACACTGTCACACAACAAACCATGAATTGGAATTTAAAAAATCCGTAATGGCACTACGAGCATCGCGCCGAGTCAATACTGCGTCACGTCATGTGGAAAGAAGAAAAACATTTGGGGTCACTTTGAAAAATCCGTTCAAAAAGACTAGTGGGTGCTTTCCCTTGCTGTAAGAACCAAAAACGGACCAGCGAGAGTCAGGAACAGGAAGAACTAACTTAGTATATTGCATTGTGGGTAGGGAGAAAGTGAAAGTGAACGTACTAGACCTGGCGTTCAGCGGGCGCAATCGGCGAATTTTGCATGAGTTGACAAAATTCAGTCGAATTTGGCGTCTGTGTCCTAGAGAGGGTTAAAGAACACTAAGATGGTAAAGAATCATTCCACTAGACTTTCAGCTTACCTCTGGAACTTGTTGCCATGTCTGCCACTTTCTGGAATGCTTCTAAAAAGGAACCAATGGCCACCAGTGTTGTCCTGTAACAATGCACACAATAATTAAAACCCACAAGCACGTTTGATTTACAAACAAGAGCCTTGATGCTAGTCACCAGCTATGTAGCTATGTGATACATTTTCAGCTCCAGTGAGCTTGATCTTTGACCAATGACCTTCATGTTCGAACTTGGCCTAGATATTCTTACTACCTAAGCAAATGCAAAATTTGAGCCTCCAGTCCTCCGTTCAAACATTGTTTTAGCATACACAGTCAAGCATGACATAAAGATACATATTTAGTCAGAAACAGACAGACAAACACTTGACAGCACTGAAAACAGTACCAGCTTCGCAGCTTGGGATTATGATTTAACCCTTTCACCGCCAAAGTCGCATTTTAGCACCACAGTGATTTAATGTTCACCTTTGTCACTAAAACTAGTAAAAGGCATCAAATTCGGGTCTAGTATTATCCAAAGACCCTATTATTGTATTAGTTTTGGGAAGTAAGGATAGACCTATATTTTATGTCACAGAAGAATCCCCAATACTGCAGATGGATTTTGTTCTCTACCCAGGTAAATTTAATGGACATATAAGTCATATTTGGCTGAAATATGGCTGGCAGTAAAAGGGTTAAATGAACATTAACATGGGCATGACCCAAAAGATAAATTTTCTACGGTATGGTTAACAATAACTTAATAAAAATGGCTGACAAAAAAATTACATGAAAAGGAACACAAACTTTTTTGTATTCAAATTAAATGAAGAAAAGAATGTTTTTATCAGTTACATGATTCTTGCCACTTTGTATCCACCTGATGGGTAAAAAGTGGAAGTTTATGCACACCCATGCAGGCACACGCACTTCCCTTTCCCTGGAAACATTAGGCTTTTGTTTATAAATACTATAGAGAAAGACATAAGGCATAAAATAATGTCTGCTAACATTTGTATTGTACAGTGTTTTTAAAAAAATACTAGCATTCCACAAGATTGTTTTGCTTTGCTGGCAGGCTTAAGCGCATTGCATCGCATAGTGCTGGTTATATGCCATGTGTAGATTTCAACTACATCAACATACACCTAGTCTTCCCCCAGCCTCGCCCCCACTCCCACCCCCATTGCTTACCACCACAACACCCTTCCCTCGCATCGCCTGGAAGCAAGGCTCACGAATTTTGTTGTTGTTACTTGTTTTCTTCTTTTTTTTGGGGAGGGAGGGAGGGGGGGGGGGGGGGGGGGGGGGCAGATTCTATTGGCAAGAACAAACACCGTAAAGAAAACTGACACTGTGACAGTCAGCCAATGTCAACTAAGGTTGTTGGTTTTTTCAATGACGAAATGTCACGAATGCACAGAGCCAACTTGGCATCGGCAATGATACATACCATAATAGTAACCTAAAACAGGAATGTTACAAAAAAAAGGGTGGGGATGGTAGAAAGGGGAGGGGAGAGAGGGGGGGGGGGGGCAGAAATTTGACAAACTGTACTAAGATTTGGTCCTATCACACAGAAGCATGACAAAACAACTTTGTCCCAGTGCAATAAGCATAGATCTAGCTGTTGGTGCAGTCAAGCAGCATTGTCATCATGTGATGCTGTGCATATTGTGCTCACAGACCATGTGATATATGATAAAACGTCAAAATAAAGATAATAGAAGGATCAATTAAAACTTTTCAAAAATCAAAAATATCTAATCAATATTTGAACACATTATTCCACAAAAAAACTGTCCCCAGAGAAAGAAGTAAACAATAAACTTCAAAACGTTGGGAATATCGTGTGTTTTTGTTTTTCTTTTGGACATTCTGTGAGAACATATATATATATCATTATATGGATGACTAAATCTGATATGGTCTGGAATGCCAATACAGTTATATTTATAATTATCTTAAGTTAAATACAACATAACGAGTGCTGCATGTAGGGTTGAAATTCCTAGCTCGTTAAAATTCATAGCTAGCTACTATGAGAGTGACTATTTGCGACAACCACAAATTTCACTTTTTCGTTACTTGAACCATTTACCTAACTAACCCTAGCCCTATAAAAAAAAAAAGTGAAATTTGTCGTTCATACTCAATGTCGCAAAATGCCGCAAATAGTCAGTCTTATAGCATAGCGAGCTATGAATTTTAACCCGACACTGCATGGGCTTGCTGCTTTTTGCCTGTTTAACATGTTGCATCAACTGAGTCATCGCTTTCCCCCATGGGATAGGGGGGTGGGGTACTAACTAAGTACTAGTGGGTGTCTTTTGTACAAACAGTTCCCCCACCTTCTGGATGTTCTGTGCATGTAACTTCCTCCAATCTGTCACTCTCTGACTAGAGGTGCCTTTTCCATTTGCCTACTGTCATCTACTGTCTTTCTGCCTTACCGGTCCATTCTCCTGATTTTGTTCTAGAAACTTGTTCGAAGATTTTGTTCAAACTGGGGGAGAGGAGGGGGTCTTTTGTACAAATAGTTCCCCCACCTTCTGGATGTTCTGTGCTTGTAACTTCCTTTAATCTGTCACTCTCTGACAAGAGCCAGTAGAGGTACCTTTTCCCTTTGCTCATTATCAACTGCCTTACCAGTCCATTCTCCTGATTTTTTTCTAGAACATTTTTTGAAGATTTTTTTCAACCAAACTTGTCCAAAGATAGACATGCTGCGCTTATTTCTTGGTTGGCCGCATAATGGTGGTATTACGCATCTGCGCTCAGTATTCACAGGAAACTGTCTAAGCGATCGATGAAAAAAAAGAAGAAGTCATCGCTTGCCCCCGCACACAGCCATTCTTCAAGTTCAATGTAGACAGAAACAAAAAGTGACAAACAGTAAATTTCATAAAATAGATCATTAGAATAGTCATATACTGTTATGTGTGTACAACTACAAGTACACACAAACTATTTTGTTGCTTACTTCAAACACTGGTGGAGTTTGATGGCTTTGTATGTAAAATCCTCCCATACTGGTGAACTATTCTGCACACAGGAGCAAAACAACAATTTTGTAAGTATACATACATATGCAAGCAATTACAAAGCACGTTACCTGCTAGACAAATGTGCATCACTGGAAATGAATCATCTGTTCATGAAGCTATCAAGTATTATGCCTTCTGTCACTGACAGTGTCAGGTTCTATAGTAAGGTTCATGCAGTACCTGAGTAAAAGAAGAGAATATTACATTTTTTAAACGGCAAGAAATATCTAGACATGTGTGTGTGTGTGTGTGTGCGTGCGTGCGCGTGTGCATGTGCGTGTGTGTGTGCGCGCGTGCATGTGTGTGCGCGTGTGCATGTGTGTGTGTGTACGTGTGTGTGTCTGTGACTGTGTGTGCGCGTGAGCATGTTTGTGTCCATCTGTGCACAGGTGCATGCATGCAGAACCTTAAAAGAGGAGAAAAGGTGCAACTAGTACAAACTAGTAAAAATCAATCATCCATAGTTGTATTCACAGCATGAGTATCAGTATGCCTGGAGTAAGCGTTACAATGTAAAGCAAGCTAAGTCTAAAATAGAATGAAAGCGATATTACTAATTACTTAAAAACTCTCTCTTGACAATTCTGGGCTCAACTTTCCCTTGAAGTCTTTCCTCTATAGTACAGTGTACGTGTGCATGTCAGTTGTGTCACTGGGGAGTGTCTGTCAGTGAAGTTGTCACAAAATATCAGTTTTGTCAGAAGGTGACTTCCTTAACTGAAGCAGTGACAGTTTGCCTCTTAGTCCAAGTGCCAGTTCTGACAAACCACAATTGTTTCATCTGCTAGAGCTAATTCCAGTCTCGCAAAGACTGTGTGTGGTCAGGTGGGCTGTACTATAATTATCCAAATTTGGGGGTTGCTTTCTCCCCACTTTCTCAGGCCACTGGGGAAGCACCATTTCAGCATGACAAGAGAGGAGAAATGTGCCTTGGTTTGTTCTAATCCTCCTGTCCGCTGTGCTTACTTATAGACACTGAATTCATTTTGCTGTAGCTGCACTTGAAGTTGAACAGCATAATTATTCCATATGAAAATTCCTTTAAAGTCTATTTTCAAACATAAGATTAAGATTAAGATTAAAAACATAGCCCCGTTGACAACTAAGGCCATGTCAGGGCTGTCACCACATTAAATCTTACCACGTATTAAATAGGGATAAAAACACAAGGTAAAAACAAAATCCGTTTTTTTGTTAAAATACTTTTGTTAATCTCTAAATAATGAGAACAGTACACAGCACAATGTCATTGCCAAAGTCGTAAATTTATTCACTGGAACATCTGTATCTCTATTAACCCTTTCACCGCCAAAGTCGCATTTTAGCACCACAGTGATTTAACACCTATGTATCAAATTGGGGTCTATTATCCAAAGACCCTATTGTCTTAGTTTTTGGGAAGTAAGGATAGACCTTATTTTATATTATATGTCACAGAACAATCCCCAATACTGCAGATGGATTTCGTTCTCTACCCAGGTAAATTTAATGGCAATTTTTGGCTGAAAAATGGCTGGCGTTGAAAGGGTTAAAGTCTTCTTTTCTGTTAACATCTTTACAATTTTAAATGCCTCATATGACCCTTTGGTCCAGAGGGCATTAAACCTCTATTCTTCTCTCTCTCTCTAAATTTATTCACTGGGTCTTTGGTTTGGAAACGGTGCAAATATGTTCCTCTTTTGCATATTTTCCTTTCTTGTAATTCACCACTTCTTTCAAGATGCACCAGTACTTAGTACTTAGCATCATTTTCAGTTTTAAAATTTGACAAACAAAAATTAATAACATGTTCATGGTGTGCTATACATACATGTGCACATCTGTGCGTGTGCACGCACACACACACGCACACGACACAAGCAAGACACACACACAAGCATACATGTGTGTAAATTAAATATGAACACAGTGCAGTCTACACACACACACACATGTGACGCATACGCATACATGCACGCAACACACACATACATGATGTGCGTGTGCATACAAACACAATGTTAACTACAGCGTGTACACACACACACACACACACACACACACACACACACATGTACATGTACACACACACACAGAGTAAAAGTACTAAAACACAGATTGACATAGGACTGTCACACATTGTGACAACTTCAATAATATTAATAAGCTTAGGCCTGTCGCAGTCAAAAGTGTAGCTCGTGCAAATCTGCCGCTC
>CM065699.1:17000062-17005062 GCA_017654935.2 Phymorhynchus buccinoides
TCTCTCCCTCACACACACACACACACACACACACACACACACTGACTATTGAAGCGTACGTGGCAGTGAGCTTGCTTTGTTTGATTCCAGCGAATGGCAATATTGTCTTATAAAGTAAAATCATATGCACACACACGTTCCAGTACATCTGTGGCTGTGTGTATGCATGATAGAAAAGATTAGTTTCAAGTCAGATGTCGAGACTTAGTCCTATAATACAGAGATAAAAAGGCAAAAACAAACAAACAAAAACATAGATCCAGCCTAACCTGTATTTTCGTACTTTTTCTCTTTTGCTTTCCGATGTTTTTGTACGAGTATGTGGGTTTAATCTGTAAACCAGAATGTTATCTCTGCACCATTTCGTAACTTTTTATATATTTTGGAACACATTGAAAACTATTTATCCTACTTATATTCATCGAAAGAAGCACTGCATACTCGTCGTGTCTGTTGCCGTGTCTGTATTACGTATGTTTATTATTTTCTACGCTTTAAAATGACGATTCATGTGCTCTGTTCAGTATATAATTCTTTCCATACGTAAGAATTGTAAGGATTTTTTAAGATATACATCTGTATCGTTACAAATTCGGGACATTCCAGGAGTTGCACTGCCTCCTGGCATTGCCTCCAGGATCGTTCCCACCATCTTTATATCTACTAATGTCCCATATGTGTCTGTTTCAGACCGGAGGACGTTAAACGGATTTTCATAAGGATTGTACATAATATCATGTGGCGGTACCATAGACGATTCGGTTTAACCGAGGGCTACACCTATCTATATTGTTAAAAACTCGGGACGTTACTGGTATTGCACTGCCTCTGGGCATTGCAGCCAGTATTGTTCCCACCATCTTTGTATTTACAAATGTCCCATATGTGTCTATGACCGAGAGGACGTAAAACATCATTTTCACCAGGATTGTAGATAACATTATACTTGTGGCGGTGCCATAGCCGATGAGGTTTAACCGAGGCGTGGTTACCACTACACCTATCTGTATTTTTTTTTTTTTAATCAGAACTTTACTGGTTTCGTAGTGCCTCCGGGCATTGCCTCCAGTATTGTTCCCACCATATTTGTATTTACAAATGTCCGATATGTGTCTGGTTCAGACCGAGAGGACTTAAAGCACCATTTTCGCGCGATGATTGTAGATAATTATGTAGAAATGACAACTGAAATGTTACTTTATGTCCAAGTATTTTTTTCTCCTTTAAAATATGTGCGACAATTTTGCGAAATGTGCGACAATTTTTGACAGACCGACCAACCGACAAAGTGAATTATAGGTTTGTGGCTTTGTGCCACAAACAAGAATTGGAAATCCGTGTCTTATATCGCCCTGCCTTTGCCTTGAGAATGGTTCACAATGTAGACTATAATGTACACTAATATTAGAAAGCAATGACACAACACAAATTAGCGTCAATTAAGAACCAAGAACACTGTTAACGTGTGTGTGTGTGAGTCAGTGTGTGTGTGTGTGTGTGTGTGTGTGTGTGTGTGTGTGTGTGTGTGTGTGTGTGTGTGTGTGTGTGTGTGTGTGTGTGTGTGTGTGTGTGTGTGTGTGTGTGTGTGTGTGTGTGTGTGTGTGTGTGTGTGTGTGTGTGTGTGTGTGTGTGTGAGTATGTGTGTGTGTGTGTGTTGTGACATGTGTGTGTGTGTGTGTGTGTGTGTGTTTATGTGTGTGTGTGTGTGTGTGCGTGCGCGCGCGTGTGCGTGTGCGTGCGTGCGCGCGTGCGTGTGTGCGTGCGCGTGTGTGTGTGTATACAAGCGCGCACGCGTGTGCGTGTCTCCTCAATTGTAAAACTTCAATGCCATTCATAGCGTTTCAATTTTTGTTTGTGGCTCAAGCCACAAACCTATAACTCACTTTGTCGGTCGGTCGGTCGGTCCAAAATTGTCGCACATATTGACAAAATTGTCGCACTTCAAATCGAGGCTGCACTTCAAATTGAGGCTGCTCTTTAAAATTATGTTTCGTTTTCAATTGTCGCACGCCACAAACGATTGCGAATCCGCGCTTGTTTTCAATTAGTTAAATCAGCACTGAAACCATTTTCAATCGCGTTTGTTATAATGGCCAGTATAATAATTATATTATCATGATTATGAAACGGATTTAACGGACAGGGTTTTGTTATATCTTTTTTTTTGACAGTGTCGGTTGAGCCATTTTCAAACTTGTATAAACTGTCACTCTAACTGTCATCAGTCATAATCGTCACCTGGTGATCTTCAGTTGTGCCGTGACCTTTGCACGCGCGGGTCATGAGCATGCATTAACATAATAGATTATTAAAAGGCCGAGATGAAGTCCAATCAGATGCGGAACTTATTCGTCAGCTGAAAGCATGTACTCAAGATGTGTGTCTGTGCATATCAAGTGTTAATGTCTGATGATATAGTGTCCCGTTATAAATAGGGTTCGTAACTGTCTGAGAGGCGTAGGGTGAAGACGGGGTAAAGAGCCCATGGGCGGGTAACTGAGAAGCCCATGCCAATGAGAGACTTAGTGCGATTTTTCTCACGCCAGAGGGCATGACGCTCGTGTGGGGCTAATCCTCTCTCTATTATTAGTTGGGGATAAAGAGAGAGAGAGAGAGACAGTGAGTGGTCCTACCATCACTCTCTCTCTCACTACGCCCAAGTAAGAAAATCGCGTGATAAGCCCCTAGTGCATTGACTGCCCTCTGGCGTGACAAATATCGCCATAGGTCGACCATTATCTCATGACTAAATAAAGCAAATTTCAGTCAAATTTGCCCATGAGACGAATGCTAAACATTAACACTCGTCTCATGGGCAAAATGTGACTGAAATTTCATGAGATAATTGGCATGGGCTTCTTACCCGCCCATGTCCCTTGTTACCCCGTCTTCACCTATTTTTTTAAGTTTTGTTTTACGTCCTCCCGGTATTAACCATGTGGGAAAATCTTCACCTATTATTTTAGGCCTACCTAAATATACTAATCTTGCTTTGTTAACACATTCTGGACAGCATAGTTTTCTGTTTCTTCTTTTTCCCCCAGTTTGGTCGAGTGTCAGTGATAGGGGAAGACGGGGTAAAGAGCGCATGGGCGGGTAAGAAGCCCACCCCAATAATTTCATGAAATGAAGCAAATTTCAGTCTCATTTTGCCCATGAGACGAGCGTTAATGTCTAGCATTCGTCTCACGGGCAAATTTGACTGAAATTTGCTTCATTTCATGAGATAATTGGGGTGAGCTTCTTACCCGCCCATGCGCTTTTTACCCCGTCTTCCCCTATATGCACAAAGAAGAAAGTTAAGCACCCCACCACTTTTTTTGCTGTAGATGAGATGAAATCGACATTTATTGCAAATAATCAATAAAGAATGAAACAACATTGATTGGTAAATGAAAGTTTGACTATCTGACTATACGAAAACGCATAATTTAATGTATGGTTTTACAAATGCATTCTGATATTCTGAAACAAAAAGGGTTGTCATGTTCAAATTAAAAAATACCATGTTTAATTATCAATGTAACAATTTCATATGGCTATATCAAAAGTTAATTATTGTGGGAAAACGTCGTGAGGAGTGTCCAAAACTCATTTGGCAAATCAAAGTTCAGTAGCGTGTGTTTCCTCCCTGTGGGGTGCTTAACTTTTTTCTTTGTGTATATATTGTGATATTTGTGAGATGTATTGCTTTGTTGTGTTGCGTTGCTTACTAATTAGGACATCGCATTTCTTTCTTTTTTAAACACACAAAAACGGGAGCCAATTGTCATCATCAGCATCATCATCACCATCATCGTCGTCGTCGTCCTTATCGTCATCATAATCATCATCACCACCACCATCATTGTCGCACGGTCATCATCAACAAACCACAACAGCAATATAGCAACAATGAGATTCTGTTTGCTCTAACAAAGTTAAGGAGAAAAGTAGTCCAAGCGGTGGCTCAATTAGAGTGGAAGGGGGAGGGGGGGGGGGGGTTGGAGGAGTGAAGAGAGACACAGGGTGAGAAAGAAAATAAACGAAAGGGGGGGGGGGGGGGGGGGGGGGGGGCGGCTAGAAACGAATGGCTGACAAAAATCACAACCCCAAGTGTCAAAAGCCACCTGGCCAACTCGACTACGACCAGTAGATCCTTTTACATTCACTGAGAAAGAGAAAGGCCAAAGAAGAGCCAGAGTCAGTTTCTCTAGACGACGGTCGCCGCTCGCATAACTGTTACGCCAAAAGGGGTCTAAGAAACACCTAGAAAACGTTTGCGGAAGAATGTTACAAGCTCTTGTCTGATTGGTGAAACAAACAAAAAGTATTATTTTAACCAAACTTTAATGGACCAATCAACAACAAGAAATGTATTAACCCCCTACAAGTTCCGGATAGTTCGCCGCTTGCTCGGTGTTTGGAAAGAACAAAACGTCACGCGAACTATCGGCAAACGAAGGGTGTTTCTTAGACCGTCTTTTGCCGATTTGAGCGAGCGCAACGTAACGTTAGCCCTTGTGAAACGGTCCCTGTAGATCCTTTTAGTACGGGACAGTCACTTGCATAAGAAAGAAAGAGAAAGGCAAAAGAAGAGCCAGGCTTGACCTCCCGTGGTCGGGGTCAGCTGAGTCATGACGGCGTGTGATGTCACCCGTTACTAAAGGTCAGTTAGCCGATAAAGTAGGTCCGACTACACTACTATACCTATTACGACCGCAGGGGTACCTATCTACCTACATGCACCTTCGTCTCAGAAAGTAGGGGTGTTAGGATAGGCCTCTAGGGGAAAACGACCCCTTCCTTCCTTCCTTCCTTCCTTCCTTCCTTCCTTCCAGTCGGCCGAGCGTAAGGTCCACGGCCAGTGGTCCAAAGAAACATGGGGATGTTGTGGTGTCAAAAGAATGAAAATGCGAGGTACTTTCGGAAACCATAACAGGGCGACCAGGGACCCCCATTTGGGGGTCTATGAAGCACTACAATTCTGCAGGACCCTCTAAAAGAATGTGCAGGGGGTC
>CM065699.1:17020062-17022562 GCA_017654935.2 Phymorhynchus buccinoides
CACGAACACGCTGCTTGCACGCGCATTGCTATACATTACTCTGTCCCCGGCTGTTCGAACTGCCAGGAGACAATCTCCCCTTGACAGATGGCGGGGCCAGTCATTTTCAGCTTAGCCAGTCGGAGAACTCGGGAGACGCACTCCCAGTCACGTTGTACTCAAATAATAAGCTCCAAGCTGATTGGTTTCCAGTAATGGAAGGGATTTGATAGCAAAGCCAAAGGGACTGACATTGGCTAACCCTTTGAAACACTCCAAACTGAAAGCACTGATACTGTGCAAACCATCCGGCCACCAAGGAAAGTTTAAACCAAATTGTGTCCGCTACATATCCCCTTGGGGATAGCGGAGGGTGGTGGTGGGGATTTGCAGGAGATCGTTGCTTCTTGGCGATAAATTCATTGTTTTCCGCCTTGAGCCAGGCAGATTCTTGTAAGCATTATAGCGATGCTTGCCTCGTTCCTCCCATGAAGCTAACGACCACGCCTAAAAAAACCTACTGTTTGTTAACTTGTAATATGATGTTTCGGTACAAGTAGTTCCCCCACCTTTTTGAAGTTGTGTGCTAGCAACTTCCTCTAATCTATTACTCCCTTTGACTCTGCATTTTCCTTTTCTTACTTTCGTCTACTACCTTTCTGAGATAACAACAACAAACTCTATGCCTAACTGATAATCTAAGCAATTCAAGAAATTCAGTGGAGTAGGGGCCTATTGTTTGCGTGCTACTCTTAACCATCGTTTAATATTTGCTAGACAGACAAAACAGAGATACATACAAAGAGTGGGGGGAAAAACAACGGAAAAAGAACTGCCGAGGCCGAAAAACACTAAATATTACTAGTCTTCGACCATGTTTGGATAACAAGGACAGCAATCCGATAATTATGCGACTTTCCTGCCATTGTTGTCCAAATAGGCCCCCTATTCCAAGAATGAGCTCTTCACGTCAGCTTACAGCTAGCACACAGATGATTGGCGGAGAGGACGTGGCTGGTCTGCAAGGAAGGCTCTGATTGGTTTGCACTCAAACGTCACGTGAAGGTCATGCGGGCAAGAAAGGAGTCTAAACAAACATATAAGTCCTTATGGTGACACGTGTCGGATCAATAGTTCAATGGAGTGTAGTTCTAGCAGGCTACAGAGGACTCAGTGTCTCGCTTACAACAGTAGAAATTGTTTTGTTCTGTTTGCAACTCTCTCTCTCTCTCTCTCTCTCTCTCTCTCTCTCTCCCTCTCTCCCTCTCTCTCTCTCTCTGACTCTCTCTCTCTCTCTCTCTTTCTCTCTCTCTCTCTCTCTCTCTCTCTTTCTCTCTCTCTCTCTCTCTCTCTCTCTCTCTCTCTCTCTCTCTCTCTCTTCTCTCTCTCTCTCTCTCTCTCTCTCTCTCTCTCTCTCTCTCTCTCTCTCTCTCTCTCTCTCTCTCTCTCTCTCTCTCTCTCTCTCTCTCGCGGATTAAGTAACTCTGTGATGTATTTTCTTTTCTGTACTTGAGTGTGTGTGTGTGTGTGTGTGTGTGTGTGTGTGTGTGTGTGTGTGTGTGTGTGTGTGTGTGTGTGTGTGTGTGTGTAGTGTAGTGTAGTGTAGTGTGTGTGTGTGTGTGTGTGTGTGTGTGTGTGTGTGTGTGTGTGTGTGTGTGTGGTCTATGATATTTGAATTTTTTGATAAATGTTTGTATTTTTGCTTGATCTTGAAAACTTCATGTGTTTTTCCCCATTTTTGCTTAATTGCATTGTTTCTTGTTTTCTTGTTATTTGATAGTCATGGTTTTTTTTTTTTCCCTCCTTGAGGGCATGGTGTAAAGAAGCGAAAGCTTATCTGTTTACCCTCATTAAAAACATTCGTATTCGTATTCGTATTCGTATTCTCTCTCTCTCTCTCTCTCTCTCTCTCTCTCTCCAAATCGACTGCCCTTTAAATGAACAAATTTAGAGACATTACCATTTCGTTCAACAGCTGCGGCGGTACCATAGCCGATGAGGTTTAACCGAGGCGTGGATACTGCTACACCTATCTGTATTGTTTTGTTAAAAAATCGGGACTTTACTGGTATTGCACTGTCTCCGGGCATTGCCTCCAGTATTGTTCCCACCATCTTTGTATTTAAAAATGCCCCACATGGTCGAAAGACCGCAGAGGGCGTAAAATCCTATTTTCACGACATTACCATTTACGAAGTGTTTGGTGAAAATTCATTGTACGCGCTGACAGAATAAAAGTTTTCCATGTGATTCCTACAGAAAACCCCAATTCGTTGGCCCTAATTTTGTTTGCTTTTTTCAAGAACAAAATTTTGTTGACAGTTGGAACTTGGTTACTACAAGTACCCGATTTTTATTAAATGATTATTATTATTAATTTTTTTTTTACAGTTTATCCGACTTTTGATCTTGTTACAGGCGCTGATTTGTACTTCATTTTTCATTTGTTCTTCTTCTTCTTCTTCGATCGCTCAGACAGTTTCCTGTCAATTATGAGCGCAGATGCGTCATGCTGCCGTTA
>CM065699.1:17032562-17037562 GCA_017654935.2 Phymorhynchus buccinoides
CTGTTAACAGCATATCACCATGAAGGAATAAAGATAGGAAGATGAAACTTGATGTGCATGTAGGCTAGGTACTGTAGATGTGCCTTTTGGTGTCAAGGTCAACAAGTAATGACCTTGACGTATGACCTTGAAAACTGAAAGTCTATTTCTAGCCATATCTCGAGCACCAGTCGACATAGGATGTTGAAACTTGGTATGAAGGTGGTTTGGCTTATGCTCCTTCCGACTATTGTCGACTAATCAAGGTCAAGGTCAAGGAGATCGCTGGACCCTGAAAATCGGGGGGTCGGAAAAATGGAGTTCCCAAGATAACAGCATATCACCATGAAAGAATAAGGATAGGAAGATGAAACTTGACGTGCATGTAGGCTAGGTACTGTAGATGTGCCTTTTGGTGTCAAGGTCAAGGTCATGACCTTGACGTATGACCTTGAAAACTGAAAATCTATTTTTAGCCATATCTTAGGCACCAGTCGACATAGGATGTTCAAACTTGGTATGAAGGTGGTTTGGAATATTGTTGACCAATCAAGGTCACGGTCAAGGTCAAGGAGATCGCTGGACCCTAAAAGTCGGGGGGTCGGAAAAAATGGAGTTCCCAAGATGAAATCAGGTGGGAATGTTGGCTGGGCTCCGCGGGTGATTCTCGAATGCTACATTCGAAAACTTTTCAATCTAGTTATGTATTTGTTTTTACTAGGATGTGTTTGTTATCCTTTTTTACTGTTTAAAAAAACCCACCCAACTGGATCCCATAAGTAGAGTAGAGTGGCTCAACGTTTCCAGCACTGTGTGAAATTATTAGATAATAGGGTACAGTGATGAAGATGCCATGTCGTGAATTGTACTGGGTTTTTTTTTTTCCCCCCCCCCCCCCCCCCCCCCCCCCCCCCCCCACCCTCCCCCCCCCCCCCCCCACGGTTTTTGGACGTTGTTAAGAATCATTGATGTGTGTTTTGTTATACGTGGTCGAATGTTATGCGGTGACAGTCCTGAGATAACCATAGCTGTTGACGGGACTATAACAGACTAACTAACGAACTAAATCTCGATACTCTCTCCTTCCTCCCATAACTCTGCCTTTCGCTCACACCCCTCCTCCAAAAACTAAAACTCCGCGGAATGCATTGTAAGTGAAGGTGTCCTCCCTCCTAATCGCCACGCATTAGTCTAGATCTCTGTCTACGTTTCTTCTTTTTCTTTTGCGTTCCCAGGCCATATGGCCACAATGGGTAAGGTACATATGTGTCCGGTTTTCAGTTTTCACTGGTCTCCCCGCTGCGTACAGCCGACACATTCCGATTTCGGAGGAGCTCAAATGAGAAAATTATTTGGAAGATTTTTTTTGGAAAAAAGGCAGGAGAATGGGCCAATAAGTCAGAAAGATAGTAGATGATAGAAAGCAAAGGGAAAAGGCAGAGTCAAAGAGAGTGGCGGATTAACAACAACAACAACAACATACAGTATTTATACGGCGCTGAATCTTGATAGAAATCAAATCAAAGCGCACACACACGTTAGCATTCAAAGCGCATTCAAACACAAACGCAATACAACGCGAACACACACAGATAACATAAATGGAATCTAGCAGAAACAGACCTAATGGCAAGAGAGAGAAGATAAAGAGAGAGGAGCTTTAATGACGGGGGAACAGGTGGGTTTTGAGGTTAGCTTTGAAAGCAGAGAGAGTCGGTCGCTGACGGAGGGAGAGCGGAAGTTTGTTCCAGGAGGTCGGTCCTGAGACAGCAAAAGAGCGCCGACCAACAGTTGAAAGCTTATACCTAGGGATCTGGAGAGAAAGAGGGTCAGAAACTGAACGTAAAATGCGAGCTGGCGTATAGATGGAAATAGAGGAAGTTACAAGCACAGAACTTCCAGAAGATGGGGGAACTATTTTTACAAAAGACCCCCCGGTATCCCCACGGGGCTACGTTTGTTCCACTTCACCCGTTCGTCGTGTCACCATAAGCACTGGAACTGCAAAAGCTAAATAATGCTTCCCCATTTCCTCTGGTACCACTCCCTATATGGGCTACCCCCGGATTCCTGTAAGTCACCGTCGTGGTTGTTCACATACCAGATAACACGGGGGACAAGGTCGTCCTGCAAGAATCGGCGCTTCTGACTGACTTACGGGGGATCACTCTACCGCCTACTTTACTACTTCCCTTTGTCGAATAGGAGGCAACTTGCATTTTTGCTGCGTGCGGAACAGAGAGAAAGAGAGAGAGAGAGAGAGAGAGAGAGAGAGAGAGAGAGAGAGAGAGAGAGAGAGAGAGAGAGAGAGAGAGAGAGAGAGAGAGAGAGAGAGAGAGAGAGAGAGAGAGAGAGAGAGAGAGAGAGAGAGAGAGAGAGAGAGAGAGAGAGAGAGAGAGAGAGAGAGAGAGAGAGAGAGAGAGAGAGAGAGAGAGAGAGAGAGAGAGAGAGAGTCGCTTTGGCGTTGCTATGAAACTGCCTTCAAATGAATCGCCATTTGATTTGGATATGGATATGTGTTGTTGGTAAATAAAGAATATTTAAACCAAACGAAACGCCCCCTGAGGTTAAGGGCTAAGGATCACGACTCCACCTAAACAGCCCATATTCCTTATCATGCCTCATCTTCTTGGACATCTACTTCTTTACTCCACGAGGCTGTTAGCGGTGCCAAAGATAGCCATCGCTGGCCCTGACATGGTTGATGGTGAGAGAGACACACACACACACACCCAAAAAAAAGGTCCACCAAGACGCTTGTCATGGACAAGCCTACATCAAGAGGTGTGGTCACATACGACGTAGTTGCACGTGCAGGAGGGTAAGCCCATCAAGAAAGCATCATATTAATAACTTTCAGAGGTACACAGTCCGACAGCCGACGTGGTTTTTCCAGCAGCAACATTCTAGTCAGCGTTTGCCATGCTGATAAAAAAAAAAGGGGACTTGTAGAGTGTTGTGTAGTAGAGTGGTACAGAGGTAACGCGTTCGCCTCGTGTCAAGTAAACCCGAGTTCGAACCTGGGTACAACAGGGGATTTTTCCTCTCACTTTGCACTAGGCCTTACGGTCTGAACGTGGAGTCTTTCGGATGAGACGATAAACCGAGGTCCCGTGTGCCCATGTACTTAGCACACGTTAATCCCAATGGCAACGAAAAAGTTATCATTTGGTCAAAATTTACCCCCCCCCCCTCTCCTCCTTTCCTTCCTCATCAGTCACACAAAAATCGCACGCAAAACAAATGGTTGCGACGCGGTCTCCAGGTGGGAGCAACCCGAATTTCACAGAGACGCCTCTGTGACTATAAAGTACCTAATACCTCATGCCTTCTAGCTACTGGGCATTGGGTTTTCCGATTCCAGATGACAATCTTCAGTTTGGCACCCATCTGGTCTCCCCCACTCTCCCTCCTTTCTCAGGTACATACTGTGTTTCCCAGCAAATTCCCAGTCAGTTACCATGGGAAAAAACATTGGTTTAAAACAACATGTATTTGAAGACATGCGCAGCAAGGCAGCAACACACATTAAAGACCCACCAGGTCACGTGTCAAAATCACGTGTTTCACGTGTTTTCCCTCTTATAGCTGGTAAGAAATCTTGCTTTGACCAGGTTTGACTCCCATACAAATGTCCCCAAATTGAAAACGAACATCATTTTAAAGAGCAGCCTCAATTTGAAGTTGGGGACATTTGTATGTGGGTCACAGCTACCTAGAAAAAAGACGCACTGACGCACCACGCTTAAGTCCCTTGTGGGGTTTTTTTTCTGGGTAGCTGTGACCCACATAGACATGTCCCCAACTTCAAATTGAGGCTGCTCTTTAAAATGATGTTTCGTTTCCAATTTGGTTGTATGGGAGTTAATCCTGGTCAAAACAAGATTTAATACTAGGGAAAACACGTGAAACCCGTGATTTTGACACGTGATCTGGTGGGTCTTTAAGTGAGTTGAGTACGAAAAAATGTGTTTTACGTCCTCTCGGTCTGGAACAGACACATATGGGACATTTGTAAATACAAAGATGGTGGGAACAATACTGGAGGCAATGCCCGGAGGCAGTGCAACACCAGTAAAGTCCCGATTTTGTAACAATACAGATAGGTGTAGCGGTAACCACGCCTCGGTTAAACCTCATCGAGTTGAGTACACCAAGCTAGAAGCTTATAAATGCAAGGCACTCTGACACATATTCCAGTTGCATAGTATTGGCTGCCACAAACAAAATAAAGGCATTTGGAAAAGGAACAGCATAAGGGATAGTCAGTGGACATTGGGAGAGAGGACAAAACAAGCCAACAATAAACAACAACAACAACAACAACAACAACAACAACGACAACAACAAAACAAACACAAAAACAAACCAAAGGGATTTATCGGGGCTGGGGTGGAGGTTGTTGAAAAAGGATTGCTTTTAGCGTTGTTGGGATTGATTATAACTGTTCAATAAAAAAAATAAAAAAAATGCTTTCTAAAGACATAACACACAGAAAGACAATAGAGAAAACGGATTGTTTGTTTGTTGTTCGTTACTACAAACTACAAGATTATAGAGGAAGCAATTGTAACTTTAAAAAAAAACACAAGGGCGTCGCCGAAAACATGTCCGTCACCAGCAATGCCACCAAACACCCCGTAGAGTTCGTTTCTGTCTTCTAGTTCACGAGATACAGCTTGAAGAAGAAACATATAGCCAAAGAAGGAAATTTCCAAGGTCACACTCAAGGTCATCAGCATTGGTGAAAAATGATATTTTCTTTGAGCGCAGTGGAAAATATGGCTTAAAACCAATGTGTAGACCCCTACCACTTTCAAGGCCTACTGATCGCCCGGACCGTGACGTTGACCTTGATCGGTATGCCACCATCAGAACGGGCATAAGCCAAAGTACCTTCATGCCAAATTTGAAGACTTAACACCGCGTGGGAGTCCATGTTTTCAAGGTCGTGCATAAGGTCGACGGCAAAATGGGTTATGGTGACACACCACAACACACAGAATTTGACGTGATTCTGT
>CM065699.1:17045062-17047562 GCA_017654935.2 Phymorhynchus buccinoides
ACTCACCCCAATATATTATATTGTATTTGTAATTGTATTATTTCTAGTCACAGAGACACGTTTAAGTCCTCTCGCGTGTATTTGTCCTCTCGCGGATACCATGACCTACAATAAGCCTAGGGTCTCCCATAACCATAATTATATTCATGATCAGCATGTCACAACCTATTCAGATCCTGAATTGTGAACCGCCAGTGCAAACCTCCGCCAAGGAAGACTCACAAAACCGAAATTTCCTTCCTTCATGTCCGAGCTGTATCTCATGAACCAGTGGGTAGAATGGCTTCAATTTTTGTGTGGTAATGTAACACGGCGAGCAATGAAATAAATACTTGCAATAATGTTAACAAGTGCAACGCCGAGCGGCTGCAACGTCCCCTCGCAGCATCGCCGAGATACTCCGAAATCGGAATGTGTCGGCTGTACACATACATAAAAACGCATCAAAGCAGCACGTAACTACATAAAAACGCATCAAAACAGCACGTAAGTGAATAGTATTTTATATATAGCCTTGGTGTTCGGACCCGTGATTTGAGCGCGCGCGATCATGCGCACACGAGCGCACAGAAAAATTCATGACAACTGTATTATAGACCATTCATCAAGAAATGTTGTGAAAAAAACTGCATTGAAATACATGCACAACTTCGCGAGATATTAGCGATTATGTGTTTTGGGGTTTGAACCCCGTAACTGGCGCGACCTTGACCTTAATGTAAAACTAAATACATCAGTGGATAGCCTGCATCTTAGCAAACTAGTATGCCAAATTTGATGATGATAGACTGAATAGTTTTTGAGAAAAACGGACGAATAGCCGGACGGACGGACGGACGGAGGCACGCCGGACGCCGGACGCCGGACGGACCAGACCAAAAACAATAGTTCCCCGAACCTTCGGCTCGGGGACTAAAAAAAGAAGAAGCAGAAACAGGGTCATTTTAGACTAATGTGCACATAAGGACAAAAAGGCCGCGAGAGGACTTAACACACGTCTCTGTGAAATTCTCGTTGTTCGCACGTGGAGAGCGCGTCGCAACCAGTGCAGCGCCACCCAGAATGGTGGCCCCGCCCAGAGACAATATTATTTTACGGTGATGGTGAGTTTAACGTCCGATTAATCATGCGACCCTTATAGGGATCTCTTTTACTATTGCAGAAATTATCAATAGTCAACTAAGCTTACTCATCGTATCTTCCTGTCTGTCTGTCTGTCTGTTTCTGATTATAACTCTCACCACCACCCCACCCATTTGCCTTGCAGCTAAACACATCATAGTTCGAAAACCGTATTTAGCGTATCTCATTTGTCGCTTGATAAATAGTTTGAAATCAAAATATGTCGCGAATGTTGCATAAACTCCAGTGGGGTTTTCCTATCAGGAAAGATTATTTTAACCGTCTCTGAAAGCAAAGGGAGAGCCTGGGAATGAATGGGATGTCAAGACAGCAGAAATGTGATAGGAAACAGAACGGTAGCTAAAGTAGTTTAGCTGTGGCATGAAGAATTTAGTAGAATGCCATCTTTAGAAAAAGAATGGTATAAACTCGAGATAGACCCGCAACACAGTTTATTGCCAAGAGGCTAAAGACCGGAATTTCGGCCCAACAGCGTCTGTTCAGTCCTTTCGCGAACATTTGTCCTCCCGCGGATACCATGATCTACAATAAGCCTAGGGTCTCCCATAACCATACATTCTTGATCAGCATGTCACAACCTATTCAGATCCTGAATTTTGAACCGCCAATGCAAACCTCCGCCAAGGAAGACTCACAAAACCGAAATGTCCATCCTTCATATCCGAGCTGTGTCTCATGAACCAGTGGGTAGAATGGCTTCAAAGGTTGTGTGGTAATGTAACACGGCGAGTAATAAATAAATACTTGCAATAAAAACCAAAAAACACCCCAGAAACATGGTCATCTTAGACTAATGTGCACATAAGGACACAAAGTCCGCGAGAGGACTTAACAAGCGTCAGCAGGTCAGCTACTAATGAGAAAGACAGGCATGAAAGAAAGACTGGATAGAAACAATGCTCTGCTGTACTGGTAGCCAGTGCAAAGGATTCCAGACACAGAGGTGTCGTCTGACATCAGCCAGAATTGCGAATGTGTGACTGAAATTCAAGATAACGCGTGAAAGCCGTGTGACGAAGTTCGACTGACTGTAATATTTCGTTTTTAGTGATGAATGCCTTGTCCCAGGTACATCCTCACGCATTTGAGCTTCGGGGTCAGAGACTAAGGACTAGCACAAAGGTCAAACATTCCCCAGGGTGGTAAAAGCCCAAAGAACCAGTGTGTGTGTCACAACCACTCACGTAGGCTGAAGAACGAAATAAGGGCCTAATAAAGCCGGTCACTTCGTGAAAGGTGGCAGAGTGGTTAAGACGTTCACCTCCCAAATGTAATGCGCGACTGCAACGCGAGTGACCCGGGTTCGAATCCCGGCCTCGCCCTTTCAGGAAAATCGAACTGAACGTCCAGTCCTTCG
>CM065699.1:17057562-17065062 GCA_017654935.2 Phymorhynchus buccinoides
ATTTTATTACACAGATTATTCATGTCTCTCATTCTTTATCTTGTATTTTAAATTATTTTATTTCCGCCCCCCCCTTTCTCTCTCTCTCTCTCTCTCTCTCTCTCTCTCTCTCTCTCTCTCTCTCTCTCTCTCTCTCTCTCTCTCTCTCTCTCTCTCTCTCTCTCTCTCTCTCTCTTTTTGTTAATTTGCTTACAGCATCACTGTATTTTTGCATTGTTCACTTTCATTTTAATCACCGTTCTCCTTTAGTACTGTATATAAAAGTTGAAACAATTTATAAATGTGTGTATGTATTTGTCTGTTTTGGTTAAAATTTATTTCCTCCTGCCATATTGTTAATTATTCTTTATGAAAGGGTGCGTTATAAGCATATGCTTGTTGTCACCCTCATTACCGCATCATTGTTTGATTTTGTATGATATTTGAAAAAAGTTGTCTAAACCAAGGGTAGTGTGGTCAACTTAAAGACACACCAGCTATACGGGTTTCACGTGCGTGTTTTCCCTCTTCTAGCTGGTAAGAAATCTTGTTTTGACGAGGCTTGACTCCCATACAAATGCCCCCAAATTGAAAACGAAACATCATTTTAAAGAGCAGCCTCAATTTGAAGTTGGGGGTTATTTGTTTGTGGGTCACAGCTACCCATAAAAAACCCAACCAAGGGACTTAATCGTGGTGGGTCAGTGGGTCTTTAAGCAAAGCGGATAAAAATTCGTGCAAACGATTTGGTCTAAACTCAGTCGGCCATTAGAAAAGAGACGGCACACGCCTTCTCTTTCAGTGAAATAATTTGACTTCCAGCACCTCCGCCAAGGAGGAATCGCCGATTTGATGGTTTTGATTTCTAGGAAACCAGAGCAAAGTGAATGTTCTGATCTCTGTAAAGGGTGTTTTTGATGGTGATCTCGACGTGTTTCTTGCAAAACTCATCCGTCAGGGTCCACCTTTAATTGTAATTTTCGAAGCCAAGGGATGAAAATATCAGTGCAGAGACAACACAGTACTAGCAGACCCCACGTTGAGACACTGGCATTCTAAAATATGAATTAACTCGTAACCATTAAAAAGCAGTTCCTCTTATAAAAAAACACACCCCAATATGCTTAGGCATCACTGTACACATTACTTTGCATGTGCTATGTATGTACCCCATGCAACAAGAATGCACATAATAATGTAAATGACTGGTATTGTAATCATGAGTACGTCTTAATCAGTAAACACGGGTAGAAACACGTACATTAGAAGACACTGCCAATCGTTTAGGCAGTTATGTCTGATTTACACGTTACGACCCGCGTTAACTGATTAAGACGTACTCATGATTATCGTACCTGGCCTTGGTGAGCACAAAGACCTTATAGTTGCACCAAAGACAGCAAGCTCTGAGTGTGTTTAATTATTTGCACCAAGGGTTCTTTCATCAAGTGGACCGACGTCAAACCAAGTCCTAAAACTTAGAGTACTCAGTCACAAAGTGCTGTCTTGAATTTCAGAAGAACTCCACAGGAAGTGGACGCACGTGTCACTGGGTGTGTGTGATGCAAACTTATTTTTTGTTGCTTAAAATGGGGTGTTTTTTCTCTTCCAAAATCAAACAATGATCCTGTGCTGGGGTGTTGCAACAGTGTTCGATACTAGTCGTGAGCTTAAAGGGGCACCACGACGGATTAGTTTTTGCACGAAACACGTCGAGATCACTAGGGATTACAACATTCAGATCACTAGGGATTTACAGAGATTGCAACATTCATTTTGCTCTGGTTTCCTAGACTTCTAATCGTCAAATCGGGATTCCTCCTTGGCGGAGGTGCTGGAAGTCAAATTCTTTCAGTGAAAGAAAAGGCATGCGCCTTCTCTTTTCTAATGGCCGCTTGCGTTTAGATCAAATCGTTTGCACGATATTTCTACAATACAAGCCTTTTTATTTGTTAAGAAACAATTGTGTACAGTTTACCAAAAGGAGTTTCGCTCACAACAAAGGAAATATCTCCAAAGTTTTTACTGCCCTACAAAGAAGAAAAGGCTTCAACTACTCGCAGTGGCCTCCACCCACCCCATCCAAAATGGCTTCTCTCTCCGGCATCTCCACCAATGAGGAATCGCCGTTTTGACGGGTTGATTTATAGGAAAGCAGAACAAAGTGAGTGTTCCGATCCTTGAAAAGGCTGTCTTTCTGGTGATCTCGACGTGTTTTTTGCAAAAACACATCCGTCAGGGTCCACCTTTAAGGTGTCTATACACGTGAACACAGCGATACACAGCGACAGGCCAGTCATAAAGGTCTCGGTGCACGTTAACATTATTCACGGGATATTTCTATTTCTCCATGGCAACACAGTGTTAGGCCACTCATAATCTGTGTACACGTTAACACTATTCACAAGATATTTCTATTTCCCCATGGCAACACAGTGAGCTGTACGTCATATTAAGAGTGGGTTATCATCACTGTGTTGCCATGGGGGTGGGGTGGGGTGGGGTGGGGGGGTAGAACAATACTTTAATATGACTTACAACTCACTGTGTCGCCATGGGGAAATAGAAATATCCCGTGAATAATGTTGTCGTGTACCGAGACCTTAATACGAATTACAACTCACTGTGTTGCCATGGGAAAATAGAAATATCCCGTGAACCGTGTACCGAGACCTTAATACGACTTGCATATCACCGTGTTGTCATGGTGAAAGAGTGAAAAATCTTCAAGTGTACAGAGACCTTTAAGTGACAGTGGGGATAGGAGTTTTCAATCATTTCATGCAAGAACGCAGGGGAAACAAGCGTAGATTCGCAATCGTTTGTAGCACGCGACAATATGTGCGACAATTTTGGACCGACCGACAGACCGACCGACCAACAGACCGACAAAGTGAGTTATAGGTTTGTGGCTTGTGCCACAAACAAAAAAGAGCAACAACAACAGCATTAAAACAAGCGCGGATTCGCAATCGTTTGTGGCACGCTTTTCTTTCTCTTTTACAATATGTGCGACAATTTTGGACCGACTGACAGACCGACAGACCGACAAAGTGAGTTATAGGTTGTGTCACAAACAAAAAACTGACTCGGGACTGGCCGAATTATTTCCCCTTGTTCTGTGGGGGCTGGGTATTTGACTAGGTTCGTAAAACGATCACCAAAACCAAGTTATGAAGTTAGCTAATCTTGAGTGGCAAACCGTTATTGGAACTTTGTCAATGAGTGACTGCCATGTCAGTGTGTGTGTGTGTGTGTGTGTGTGTGTGTGTGTGTGTGTGTGTGTGTGTGTGTGTGTGTGTGTGTGTGTGTGTGTGTGTGTGTGTGTGTGTGTGTGTGTGTGTGTGTGTGTGTACGTGCGTGCGCACGCGCGTATGTGTGTGTATGTGTGCACGCGTGGGCGTATTCCTTCCTCCTTCGAATGCTTCTCTCTTCAACGTCAACCATTTAATTAAAGAAAAGAAAAGAGAGAGAAGCACTTTTCCCACTGAATCTAAGTACACAATGGATGGGGGAGAGGGGGGGTGGTGGTCTTGATTCGATTGCCACCTGGCCTGACGGGAAAGAATAAGTAAAATCAACAACAGGAGTCTCTCAAGGGTGCCCGCTGCTTCCCGTGTCAGGCCCTATCTAATTGGACGCGCTCTCTCATTTTACATGACGTACGCTACCTGACTGCTGAGCTAACACCAGAGACAGTGGAGCTAGCGGAGAGAAAAGACGAAGAAGATGCGAAAAGCATTAGCTGTCATTAGAAACAAGAATAAGGCAAGATAAGAAGAAGAACAAGAAGACGAAGGAGAAGAAGAAGAAGAAGAAGAAGAAGAAGAAGAAGAAGAAGAAGAAGAAGAAGAAGAAGAAGAAGAAGAAGAAGAAAGAAGAAGAAGAAGAGAAGAAGAAGAAGAAGAAGAAGAAGAAGAAGAAGAAGAAGAAGAAGAAGAAGAAGAAGAAGAAGAAGAAGAAGAAGAAAGAAAGAAGAAGAAGAAGAAGAAGAAGAAGAAGAAGAAGAAGAAGAAGAAGAAGAAGAAGAAGAAGAAGAAGAAGAAGAAGAAAAAAAAGAAGAAGAAGAAAAAGAAGAAGAAGAAGAAGAAGAAGAAGAAGAAGAAGAAGAAGAAGAAGAAGAAGAAGAAGAAGAAGAAGAAGAAGAAGAAGAAGAAAGAAGAAGAAGAAGAAGAAGAAGAAGAAGAAGAAGAAGAAGAAGAAGAAAGAAGAAGAAGAAGAAGAAAAAGAAGAAGAAGAAGAAGAAGAAAGAAGAAGAAGAAGAAGAAGAAGAAGAAGAAGAAGAAGAAGAAGAAGAAGAAGAAGAAGAAGAAGAAGAAGAAGAAGAAGAAAAAGAAGAAGGAGAAGAAGAAGAAGAAGAAGAAGAAGAGGGAGAAGGAAAACAACAAGAAGAAGAAAAACGAAAAGAACAACAAGAAAATAAAAGAAGGATAAAGAAAAGGAGGGGGGGATAATGATGAATAGAATTATTCTAGAAACCCTTACACCCATCTCCTCTTCTCCCCAATTTTGCGTCACTATGTAGCTTTAAACAGAAAAAACAACAACTACTAAGTAACGGAGAAACAGATGTGTAAAACTGTATGTAGGTATGTTTGTGTCTGTGGGGTATTTGAGAAGACAGAACGTTCTCGGGTAGACCATTGTTCCTTTTCATTTGGAATTTGTACATAACGTAACTATTATTATCTACTAGTGGTTCCCGTTCCGTTTCCATTGCAAAACCAACGAAAACAATAACGAAAAGCTCCGTGCTTGAATAAATAAAAACACGCACACGAACACAGGAAGACAGACAGGCAAGTAGACAAACTCCCCCCCCCCCTCTCTCTCTCTCCCCGGCCCCCCCTCTCACAGCTCTTTCACTCTAGCAAAGGGACGCAATTTGTTTTTAAATTTAACCTTTTTGTGTAATACATTTTTTGTATATAAAAAAAATGAGAGGAAAAAACACAGCAAAACATTATACTTACATAACATAACATAGAAAAGTAATCAAGACAATATTAAGGCATATACACTCACTCAAAAGAAAATAAACATGTGGATGAGCAATAATATCATAATAATTATACTATCAATGGCAGACAAGGAAAGAAGTGAAGTTGATGGAAGAGAGGGAGAGAGAGAGAGAGAGAGAGAGGGGGGGGAGAGAGAGAGAGAGAGAGAGAGAGAGAGAGGAGAGAGAGAGAGAGAGAGAGAGGGTGTCCTTGAGATTACAATGCAAAGATGTGTCTGCATAGCACAAAGGGACGCAATTTTGTCACTGGATAGGGCCTAGTTCTTCAGCAAGCAGAGGTGCCGTCCCTTGCTGTACTGAAGTCTTCATATTTTGCTCGGCAGTTCTGTGGGAAGAGAGCATGGCTCTCTCTCTCTCTCTCTCTCTCTCTCTCTCTCTCTCTCTCTCTCTCTCTCTCTCTCTCTCTCTCTCTCTCTCTCTCTCTCTCTCTCTCTCTCTCTCCCTCTCTCTCTCTCTCACTCTGAATCTTGGATACAGTTTTATTTGTATATATTTATTATATTTAGTTGTTTATGTATTGACTTTGTTTGTTCTGTACAATATTGCACTTGCCTTGAAAATAACAGAAATAATCAAACCAACCAACCAGATACACGAACCAACCAAGTAAGCAAGCAACAAACAAAAATACATTCAACTATTCATTGACTAGAGAAAAGGGAAACTCCTTAAATTACATGGCACTTGAAAGAGTTTCTGTCTTTCAAAATGTCTGCCTTACTGTCTACCATTTTGGAATGGCGAATGTGGGTGTTCATGCTAAATGGCGAAATAAACTAGCTGCATGTATCTTCGCACGCGCGCGCGTGCGTGTGTGTACGTGCGCGCGTGCGCGAGCTAAAGTTGATCTCATTTTCTTATGGCCTCTTTGGTTGATATTGGTTCTTGGATAAAGTGTCAAAATGGTGCCAAAACGGTTCCAAATATGACGTCAAAATGGCGGCATTTCCTTGTTTTGTTTGTCTTGTTGTTGTTGCCCTTCTTCGTTCATTCCTTTTCTTTTTTCCCTCTTCGTTCTTTCTGTTCTTCTGTGTTCTTGTTAGCACCCTCTATCCTCCTCCCTGATGTTTGTTCTCTTTCACTCTTTCCTTCGTTTTTCCTTCTTTTTTCTTCTTCTCTAAATTCTTTTTCTAAACGACAACTTTGTTGTGTATTTACTTGCTTTTTATTTTTTTTATTTTTTATTTTTTAAATAACGCAAATGCTTGATTTTTGGGGGTGGGCATACTCAAATCTTTGATTGACACGGTCATAAAATGTTAACAAGATTCTGTGAACAGTTTTGAAAATATGAAGTAAAACGTAAAAAGTATGGGTGCAAATAGACCCACGGAGTACGGGAAGGGTTTTAATTAAGATACCCTTGCCGTTAGTCTCTTTATTGACCCTCGAATGAAATTCTGCTTAACGTCCTCCGGTCTGGAACAGACACATAAGGGACATTAGTAGATGCAAAGATAGTGGGAACGATCCTGGAGGCATTGCCCGGAGGCAGTGCAACACCGTGAAGATAGTTGGAACGACCCTGGAGGCAATGCCCGGAGGCAGTGCAACACCGTGAAGATAGTTGGAACGATCCTGGAGGCAATGCCCGGATGCAGTGCAACACCGTAAAGATAGTTAGAACGATCCTGGAGGCAATGCCCGGATGCAGTGCAACACCGTAAAGATAGTTGGAACGATCCCGGAGGCAGTGCAACACCGTGAAGATAGTTGGAACGACCCCGGAGGCAATGCCAGGAGGCAGTGCAACACCGTAAAGATAGTTGGAACGATCCTGGAGGCAATGCACGGAGACAGTGCAACGCCAGGAAAGTCCCGAATTTTTAACAATACAGATATGCACAAAATATAAAGGTTATACTTATAATAATATTTATTGACCCTCTCCTTTCTTTCTGTCTCTTATTCTTTCTATCACTGTACCTTCTTTTTTTAGTCCCCGAGCCGAAGGTTCGGGGAACTATTGCGTTTGGTCTGGTCCGTCCGTCCGTCCGGTGTCCGTCCGTCCGTCCGGCGTGCCTCCGTCCGTCCGTCCGGCTATTCGTCCGTTTTTCCTCAAAAACTATTCAGTCTATCATCATCAAATTTGGTATACTAGTTTGCCAAGATGCAAGCTATCCACTGATGTATTTAGTTTTACATTAAGGTCAAGGTCGCGCCAGTTACGGGGTTCAAACCCCGAAACACATAATCGCTAATATCTCGCGAAGTTGTGCATGTATTTTAATGCAGTTTTTTCCCACAACATTTCTTGATGAATGGTCTATAACACAGTTGTCATGAATGTTTCTGTGCGCGCGTGTGCGCATGATCGCGCGCGCTCAAATCACGGGTCCGAACCCCAAGGCTATATATATAAAACAAAAAACTATTCAGTTACGTGCTGTTTTGATGCGTTTTTATGTAGTTACGTGCTGTTTTGATGCGTTTTTATGTATGTGCACAGCCGACACATTCCGATTTCCGAGTAGCTCGGCGATGCTGCGAGGGGACTTTGC
>CM065699.1:17070062-17072562 GCA_017654935.2 Phymorhynchus buccinoides
CTTTAGGGCAGGCAGGCCTCGCGGCCTCTTGATGCGCCCTTTCTTCTGATTGTTCGTTTTAATGTTTTTGTTTTGCAACTAGATTGGCATAGCTGTGACGCTTTTTGAGCAACCATTGTTGTTGCCTTAATCATAATTGTATTTCAATACAGCAATTTTTGGATCACGGTCTAGGAGCTAGGTTTTTCAAGTTTAGTTTGTGCAGGGAGATTGTTCCAGTACTGAGTGACTGTTAGAAAAGAAGTTTTTCATCTTGTAAGTTCTACTGTGTTGGGTTAGTATTTTTAGTTCGCTGTTACGGGTTCTCAAATAATTACTAGATAATTGAAACAAATGTTTGTTAGTTTTGTCAGGGTTATGAATTTTTTTTATAAACATTTATCAAATCTACGAAGTCTCTCCCCATATTCCAATTTTTTTATATTGCTTAAATTTTTTTTTAAAAATTGGTTGCTCGCCTTTGTACCCACAAGGAATTAGGGATAAAGACACACTGACGCACCACGATTAAGTCCCTTGTTTTTTTTTGGGTAGCTGTGACCCACATACAAATGTCCCCAACTTCAAATTGAGGCTGCTCTTTAAAATGATGTTTTGGTTTGAATTTGGGGGCATTGAGACCTGGTCAAAACAAGATTTATTTCTAGCTATAAGAGGGAAAACACTTGAAACCCGTGATTTTGACACGTGATCTGGTGTGTCTATAAAGACCCCGTGACGCGCCACGGTTACGTCCACTGTTTTTTTCTGGGTTGCTGTGACCCACATTCGAATCTGCCCATATTCAAATTGAAGCTGCTCTTTAAACTGATGTGTCGCTTTCAATTTGGGGTGATTAAAATGGGAGTCAGACCTGGTCAAAACAAGATTTCTTTCGCTATAAGAGGGAAAACCGTGAAACCCGTGATTTTGACACGTGATCTGGTGGGTCTTTAACACAGTCCTGTTATTGAACCGTAACCCAACTCTACACTGGTGGAGTAGTGGTGAGCCAGTACAAACCCAAGAGCTTGCTGAACAGAAACAGAGGGGCAGGGCAGTGCAAGTGCAACAAAATACATCATCCGTTCACTACCATCAACAGCGATAATAGCTATAACCAAAACGATGACGAATACAAGGAAGAATCACAGTAGTCAGTGGCTAGACAGAATTGGGGGGAGTGTGTGTGTCGGAGGGGGAGGGGGGGGGGGGGTAGAGACAGGGCTTAGGTTTACATGGTCTGACCCTTTCTGTGCTACTGTTTAAACTGTCCAGCTTCTGAGTCGGTCGCCGATCTTGCTGGGCCCTACTACTAGAAAGGCTGCTTTTTTTGTCTGGGTTCGTTCGACAAGATCGCTTGATTCCTTTCAGCGGCGGTTCGACTAATTCAGTTAGCCCGTGCACGAGGTGATCAACCCTAACCAGCCGGCCTGTCACTGCCGGCCACCACTGACACCACAGCTCTCTGACGACCCCGGACCGCTGCTGTTGCCTTTGGCCCGGCCTCCCGTCAGTAGAAAACGGGGCGGGGCCAAGCTTTCGCCCTCCACCAACGGAGATTGTCAATCAAGGGCCGTGAAGGGGCGTGGCTTAACTCTCTCCCTCCCTTGCGGGAACTAATCGATAAACTAGTTGTACATTGGCCCGTTGCTGCTGCCCCGCGCGGAAAGACAGGCATTTCACGCCTGCCGCCTGTTTGTAGTGACGGAAACCAGCGATTGGCGATCCCTTCTGTACACACACACACACTCACTCTCACACACTTCACCACTCCCACCTAACCCACGCGCGCACCGACTGGCCTCACTACACACGCATCGGAAGGTTCGCCGGGCTGTCCCACGCACGCACGTATCTCCGACAAACACGCCCTCCTCCTCTTCCTCCTCCTCCTCCTTCCCCCACCCCCTGCCGCCGCCCGGTGTGGTACCAGAGTTGTCGGCCTGTGGGACGTTTCCATATTTACGAGAGCGCGGGATAGGAAATAGGAAAACAGCGCCGACATCGGCTCCAGCCAAACAGGTCGACAGCAAGTGCAGGCTACCGGGCGACAGAGAACAGGCAGCACCCAGAGACAGTCCCAGAACCGTCACTGGAACCAATCCAACACACCTCTGTCCAACCATCTCTGTGCCAGACTTGTTTTTGTTTTCTTTAGTCAGACTTCACTCCTCCGTCAGCGACCGTCCTAGGGCATCTTCGGCTTCCTGAAAGATTAATTGTTCGTGTGTCAAAGAAGAAACGAGGGTGACAAAGTTTTAGGTTTGTTTAAATTCTTGCTAAAAAAACACCCAGAAGGGGAACCAGAAAGGAAACAAAGACAAGCACCGAAAAATAAAAAGCAAAGAAAACCGAGAAGAACACAGGGCTTCATTGTTCCAGGATCTTTGAAGAACTCGTAAGTGAAAGAACAAAAGAAGGACGCAAAAGTTGGTGTAACTTTCTTTCAACTTCAGAAAAGCGAGGCGCAGTTTCGGCTTCTAATTCTATTCGATTGCAAAGTTGTCCGACAATCCTT
>CM065699.1:17077562-17105062 GCA_017654935.2 Phymorhynchus buccinoides
GCTGCTGCTACTACTACTACTACTACTACTACTACTACTACTACTACTACTACTACTACTACTACTACTATTGATAAGGATGATCAAGATAATGGTATAAATACCAATCAAACTAAATTACATTGTCGTTAAATCTGCCCGTGCTATGGTCGTTATTAATCAAGCGATGTACTGTTTGGGCTATTGTCTTTATCACAATGATACAATGTAGTGTTATCTCACTGTCAGTCTTCGTACTAATTGTAATACCTCATTTGATGATCATTTTGACCCGATGTACGTCTTGATTAGGACATCGTCCAGACATGATAGAGTGGTAGGGGATGATGCATCAATCAAACATAATAAGTGCAGAATAAACTGACAGCACACACGCACATATCATATGCACACGCACACGCACGCACATATTAGTATTTTCCTGGGATCTAAGGAATACTTTGTACAACATAACATTACTATCTCTTCGAGGGATTTAAGAGCTTTTGTACAACAGTTATATATGGGGATTTTTTGGGTATAAAGCACTGACATTCTAATATTACAAATACAAGGACTCCATCTGTTCAATAAATTGTGCAATTATGACGTTACATTTACACACACACACACACACACACGGTATAAGCACACACGAGCCCACACGTTGTTGCTCTAATTGTCTTTTTGTTTGATCGTTTCCGAGAGAGAGAGAGGGGAGAGAATAAGAGATTTGCTTAAACCAAATACAAGGACGTTTTTACATCGTATTCGTAAGCCTACTTATGATTACATCTCTGCTGTCCAATTTCTTCACAATCATTCACAAACATACACCTGGGATTTTTTTGTACAACACATTGGTTTTTATAGGATTTAAGGGATGCAACATATTAGTATTTTCCTGGGAATAAGGAATATTTTGTACAACATAATATTACTATCTCTTCGAAGGAGCAGTAATATATGGGGATTGTTTGGGTATAACAATGCATTCTAATGTACAGGGAATTTGAGTACAACACATGATTTTTTGCCAGGGAACTAAGGGATTTTTCGTACAAGATATTTTTATTTTTACGATCTAAGGGACTTTTAGTGCAAGATAGTAAAAATGTGAAGGAATCTAAGTGATTTTTGTTAGTGCAATCAATTACTGTTTTTCAAGGATCTAAGTGATTTTTAGTACAATTTATTAATATTTCGTTCAGGGATGTAATTGATTCTTAGTACAACGGTTGTACCTATTCATATTTTTCAGGGATCTAAGTGATTTTCTTTATTACAATCTGTTAACATTTTTCAGATATCTACGTGATTTTTTAGTACAATATATTAATTTTCAGCGATCTAAGGACTTATAGTAGGTCTACAATCTATTACTATTGTTCAGATCTAAGGGATTTTCAGTACAACATATTACTAGTCTTCCAGGAATGTAAGGGATTTTTAGAGCAACATAATAATATTGCGTTTAGCCCTATCTTCTTCTCTCATCTCCTTCCTTTGGGCTTTTATTGAAAGAGGTCAGCAAAGCATAAACATGACATTTTTTTGCGATTAAAACAAAATCTATGATACAAATACAAGGACTCCATCTGTTCAATCAATTGTGACGTTTTGTTGCTCTAATTGTCTTTTTGTTTGATCGTTTCCGAGTGAGTGAATAAAGATTTGCTTACACCAAATACAAGGACGTTTTTACATCGTATTCGTAAGCCTCAGATCGAGCTGTAATTTCTTCACAATCATTCACAAACAACACCTGTGGTTTAAAGCTGCAACATTTTTTGCTAATATAATTATTGATAATAATACTTTTTACAAGAAAAATAGAGAGAAAAAGAACACGGAAGGGACACGGATTTGTTTGTGTTTTTTAAATAATAGGATTACAAGAAACAAAACATATTTCCATAATGAGAGGATGAGGAATAACACGTGAAGCAACTTTAGGTCCTATACAGGTTTTTAATCTAGGTGAAGACGGGGTAAAAAGCGCATGGGCGGGTAAGAAGCCCACCCCAATTATCTCATGAAATGAAGCAAATTTCAGTCTCATTTTGCCCATGAGACGAGCGTTAATGTCTAGCATTCGTCTCATGGGCAAATTTGACTGAAATTTTCTTTATTTTCATGAGATAATTGGGGTGGGCTTCTTACCCGCCCATGTTTTTACCCCGTCTTCCCCTACCCCTTTTTTGTGATGATGACGATGATGATAATGAGAAGGACTATACCATTAAACAATTTTATACAAGCAAGTTCTTTTTAACTATTTTTTAACCATTAAAACAATTTTATATACAAGCAAGATTTTTATATTTATTTTGTAACCATTCAAGATACACTGACGCACCACGATTAAGTCCCTTGGTTTTTTTTCTGGGTAGCTGTGACCCACATACAGATGTCCCACAACTTCAATTTGAGGCTGCTCTTTAAAATGATGTTTCGGTTTGAATTTGGGGGCATTTGTATGGCAGTGAGACCTGGTCAAAAACAAGATTTCTTTCCAGCTATAATAGGGAAAACACGTGAAACCCGTGATTTTGACATGTGATCTGGTGGATCTTTAAACAAGCACGTTTTTAATACCCACACTTAAAAAACAAAAAACACAACCTGTACGGTACGTTTTTAATATTTTGTTTTCCTATCGCACAGGGCCTGTATTCACGTTGAGATAGCATGGGACTTAGCATCATGCTAACTTAGAAGCTCTTCCAAAAGTCCTATTAAATCCTACAGGACATTGGAAGAGCTTCTAAGTTAGCATCATGCTAAGTCTCATGCTATCTCAACGTGAATACAGGCCCAGGTCTCAGAGCATGTTTTTAATATCTTACCATTAAACAATTTTATAGAAGCAATGTTTTGATACTCTACTTTTTACCATTTCAACAATTTTATGCAAGCAAGTTTTTCATAATCTACTTTTTACCATTTAAACAATTTTATACAAGCAAATTTTTGATATCTACTTTTTACCATTTAAACAATTTTATACAAGCAAATTTTTGATATCTACTTTTTACCATTTACAAAAAAACCTGAAACAGACTGCTACGTCACTGGAACATACAACAAACAAACAACTACACGACAAGTGTAAAGTGACGTTATTTTATTCACAAGAAACAAAACAAAACTACTGGATATTTCGGCGAATATGCGCCTTTATCAACATAGACAAACAAGAAAACAGCAAACAGCAAATATAGCAAAAGGAGAAAAAAGCAGGCAACAGAAGGAGCAAAAAAACAACAATATCAAAAAAAAACAATACTTCCCCTCTACAGTCCAATGCGTAAATTATTTTACCATTTAAACAATTTTATACAAGCACATTTTTGATAATCTACTTTTTACCATTTAAACAATTTTATGCAAGCAAGTTTTTGATATTTACTACCATTTAAACAATTTTATATAAGCAAGTTTCTGATATCTACTCAAGTTTTACCATTTAAACAATTTTATGCAAGCAAGTTTTTGATATCTACTTTTCACCATTTAAACAATTTTATACAAGCAAACGTTTGATATTTAATTTTATGCAAACAATTTATTTTATATCTACTTTTTACCAAACTATTTTATACACGCAAATGTTTTATATATACATTTCTTATTTTCGGCGAAAATGGTGTTTTACGTCCTCTTGGTCTGAATCAGACACATATGGGACATTTGTAAATACAAATATGGTGGGAACAATACTGGAGGCAATGCCCGGAGGCAGTACGAAACCAGTAAAGTCCCGATTTAAAAAAAAATAATACAGATAGCTGTAGCGGTGACCCCGCCTCGGTTAAACCTCATCGGCTATGGCACCGCCACAAGTTAGTACATTTCTTATTTGATTTTAAATTTGACGTTTTATACTATTTTGTTTTCCAATGACACAGGTGCCCTCATCCAGTCCACCCACGCACACGCCTGTTACGCGGAACTGCTGCGAAAATGGGCGTCCTGTTTTGACGGACCCCACCACGGGCCAGTCCGTGTGCTCCTGCCAGTACAGCTCGGCACTGCTGGGCTACTCCCGACTCCCCGGGCTCTCTGGCTCCCTCTTCTCCCCTTCCTCCTACTCCCCCGGGGGTCCCCCGACCCCCTCGGGGTACGGGGTGGGGCTGGGGTCGGAGGGGTCGGCGTTTTATTCTCCTTTGGTGAGTTTTGTGTTGTGGTGTGTGTGTGTGTGTGTGTTGTGTGTGTGTGTTGTGTGTGTGTGTGTGTGTGTGTGTGTGTGTGTGTGTGTGTGTTCTGTGTGTGTGTGTGTGTGTTGTGTGTGTCTTGTGTGTGCGTGTGTGTGTGTGTTGTGTGTGTGTGTGTGTTTGTGTGTTTGTGTGTGTGTGTGTGCGCGCGCGTGTGTGTGTGTGATAAAGATGACGAATACAAATAGAAACACGACAATGATGATGATATTGATGATGATTATGATGAGAAGGAGAAGGAAAATATTAAGGTTGATGAAGAGCAAGATGAAGTTGGTGAACAAGATGGTTACAATTATAGTAAACAAATTGTTTAAATGTTTATGATAATGATGTTGGTTATGATTATGACAATGATGTTGATGACAATGATGATGACCGACGACGATGATGATTGGCGGGGATAGGGTGGGGAGAAGGAGGAGGAAAAGAAGATTGACAAAGAAGAAGAAAAACAGAAAGAATGAGAGTAAGAAAAAGATCATGTTTGTGTTACTGCGTGTTAGCGTGTGTGTGTGTGTGAAGAGAGCGTCTGAGTCTGAGTATGAAAGATCAATCGATTAGGCCATATGCCCATTTGAATGGGCGAGCACAACCATACAAACTATATAAGCAATCAAGCATAATCATCGTGTGTGTGTGTGTGGGGAGAGAGAGAGAGAGAGAGAGAGAGAGAGAGAGAGAGAGAGAGAGAGAGAGAGAGAGAGAGAGAGAGAGAGAGAGAGAATGATAGAACATAAATGACTACTGAGTTTCAGCATTGGAATCCAACCCCTCCCCGTGGGGATACCTGGGGGTCTTTCCTAAAAAAATAGTTCCCCCACCTTCTGGAAGTCCTGTGCTTGTAACTGCCTCTAATCTGCCACTCTCTTTGACTCTGCCTTTTCCCTTTGCTTTCTGTCTTCTACTATCTTTCTGACGTATTGACCCATTCTCCTGCCTTAAAAAAATAAATCTTACAAATAGTTTTTTTCCTTTGAGCTCCTCTGAAATCGGAATGTGTTGGCTGTACGCAGTGGGGAGACCAGTGAAAACTGAAAACCGGACACATACGTACCTTACCCATTATGGCCATATGGCCTGGGAACGCAGAAGAAAAAGAAGAAGGAATCCAACCCAGAATTGTAGTTAAACCGAACATATTCTATTAGTGGACCAACCACTGTTTTTTCCCTTCTTTTAATCTTTTTGTTTTGTTTTTGTTTTTTTGTAAGCAAAGGGAAACAACTTTTTCATACCAAACGACTTGTTAACCCCCTTCTTAGCAAAACCCTTTTTATTTTGCCAGTCTCTTCCCACCCACGGTGTCAGGCATAATAGAAGACATGGCAGAACTTTGATCCTAGTATGACAAACAACATTCAAACAAGAACATCCACCGACAAATACCATACAAGACGTTGGGCAGTGTCTTTTACACCCCATCGCTCGCTAGGGGGCGACACGGAGGGAAAGAGGACCGAGCAGTCAAACGGCGGGCCGTAAAAACCTCGAGGTATTCAAAACGGAAGTCGAGCGGCGACATCTTTTCTGTGGCATGCTGGGATGATGGCGGCGTAGAGCCAAGTCTAAGTCGTGGTGTAGGTAAATGGGTTGTTATATTAGGGTTGTGGGGTTGTACGTTGGTTTGGGAATGTTGATCTTGTGGGATCAAGCGAGACCCTGACATGAGAAATAAATGTAGGAGAATGAAATGGTAATTTGTGTTTTGAAGATTTTGTTGTCCGTGGCATGGGAAACGTTGTTGTTGTTTTTTTGGTTTTTTTTACGTGTACTTTTCATCCCTTGTCTCCCCTCCTTCCTTCTTGTTTTTGTTTCTTACACCCCCCCCCCCTTTCACCCATTCCTTATCTATCACACTTTCTATCCATTTGAAACAACCTCGAGATTTCAGATAAGTTAAAGAAAGGAAGTAAAATACGTCTCTTGCTGCAGTTTGCTATTAATCATATCTGACTTTCAAAAGAGAAAGTCTGTACCATCATTTATGAGTTATGCTATAAGTATTTCGTGTTTCCCTCCCCCCCCCCCCCCCCTCCGACATACATCTATGTTTCCGTGCCTAATGCGGTATTTGTAAACGTTTCTTGTGAATGTGTTTATTGTTTGGTGTGAGAAAAAGCCGATGAATCTTTATTTTGAGAAGATGGCCGACCTATAGTAATTTGTATTGATGCACAAGAGATTCTTCTTCTTCTGTGTTCCCAGGCCATACAGCCATAATGGGTATGGTACGTATGTGTCCGGTTTTCAGTTTTCACTGGTCTCTCCGCTGCTTAGAGCCGACACATTCCGATTTCGGAGGAGCTCAAAGGAAAAAAAAATGATTTGGAATATTTTTTGTTAAAGGTAGAAGAATGGGCCAATAAGTCAGAAAGGTAATAGCAAAGGGAAAAGGCAGAGTCACAGAGTGGCAGATTAGGAGAAGTTACAAGCACAGAACGTCCAGAAGGTGGGGGAACTATTTTTTACAAAAGACACCCCCCGGTATCCCCACGGGGAATGCACAAGAGATAAAAGGTTTATTTCTGTTATAAGTCCTTTTTTTAATGAGGTTGTTATACGTCGATCTTTCTTTTATCTCTTTTATCATCAGTTGTGTTTGTTTTTCTTTTGCTTCGTTTCATTCTATTTTATCTCAGACCTGGTATTGCAGTATCTCCAGGATCTACCCACTATCTTCATATTTACAATCGTAACATAATAATAATTATGTACCTGTGCCAGGTCGGA
Source organism: Phymorhynchus buccinoides (assembly GCA_017654935.2). Taxonomy (NCBI): domain Eukaryota; kingdom Metazoa; phylum Mollusca; class Gastropoda; order Neogastropoda; family Raphitomidae; genus Phymorhynchus; species Phymorhynchus buccinoides. The sequence continues at coordinate 17,084,492 of CM065699.1, forward strand.
GGTCATTAAACTCATTTTCTTCTCTACATCATCACGCATCGTACAGTACAATTGTGAATTCGTTTGTTTCGATTGCTCACAATATGTAGCCTGTAACTTGGCCCTATGTTGAACATTCTAAGTTAAAAGAGGTAGGCCTATGCTATGCCTGACATTATTGTCGATAAACACTGTTAATACCCATGTAGGCCTACTTTAACTGTTTCTGTCATAAGTGCTGCATACGGATTGAATGCTTTTAGAAGTTTAAGCCTATTGTGTTTATGATGAATTGATTTTGAAGCTGTTTCTGGCGCACTCTTAGTCCTAGTTTCTTTAGCCTATACGCCCTCGTTTAATTCTCCAGTTAAAAAAAAGAGCTATTGCTGGGCGCGAGACTGTCTTGATTGACATACGTTTACGCTTGACAAAACTGAACAGATTTGCAGTAACTAAGATAATATTCTTTTCTGTTTGCTACAACTCAACTATTTGTTTCTAAATAAAATTCTTTTTTTATCACGCGTTTTTCTACACTTCCATTAGACATATACATTTGATGTTTTCATAAACAGATTACATACATAATTGTCAGATACAGGAGAGAAAAAAATCAAGCGAAAGTTAGGGGCTGCTAAAAATGCTATGCCAAATTCTCCCCGGGAAAAGAGTGAGCGACTCTCCAAAATCACAAAACTACCTCCCACCAAGCGACGCTCAGATTACATGCTAGGCGGCCTCTTGACTCCAGACCAGAAAACAATAGTGAAGTGACACAAACCACGCCGTTACCTGTCTCCCGTCCCTTCAACCCTCCCCACCCCCACGGGCTCGCCACTGACAGTTTCCATACTTGAGGCCTCTCCTCCCTACAGTGAGGGCGAGGAGTGGTCCTTTGAAGTGTCCCCCAGTCACTAAGCCAGGCGGAACAGGGAACCCTGCCAGCTTCTCTGTGCTGTCCTCCTACAACAATGGGTCTCACCCCGCCGTGAAATAGAGTCGCCCAGACCCCAGTTTTCCTAGATTATTACAGCCCGTTACAACGTTAAAACCTCGCGGAACGAAACGGTGCATAAACCCTTTAAAAACCCTGTACCGAAACGTTCAGGGTTGAAAGGAAGCGTCTCCGCAGGAGAGTGACCTGGAGGGATATTTTCGGAATCGCGCAACAGTCCCGTTTGTTTCCCTTCATTGGTTTTTCATTGGGTGATTATTATTTGGCGGAAGCTGGGATGGCCTGGCGAACGGTTTATTTCCCGTCCATTTTGAAATAGGATATTGCAGTTTGCAAGGTGGCCGAACAGGTTGAGTGTTGTCTTGTACATTGATTTTACTACGCCGCTTGCTACATTAAATCTGCTTTGTAGGACTTCCGTCTTGGCGACGGTCCTTTAAAACAAGGGAAAACCGTGTGTGCGCAACCCGATACAGAGAGCCCACAGGGAGAGATGTTGCACTTCACAAGATAGCGACAGTGCATAAAACTTCCGTTGTCCAATGAAATTGTCCTTCTTCACCCCGTGATTCCATCCGGATTATAGATGGCGCACTTTCAAAGGAAATGCTTATAGGGAGGCGGCGTACTGCTAAGATGAACTGTGATTTTGAGATCTTGTTTTATCGTATACAACAGGCCTACTAGAGATTTTAAGGTTTAACACACAGCGTCACCTTCAATGTAAGGCCTTCATTAAATGGATTGGTGTGTTTGTGGAGGGGAAGTGTTTGTATTCAACTACACATTTTAAGGTTATTTCATCCGCCACCCCCAACCCACTCCAGGTGAATAAAAAAAACCACACGACCGAAAACAAAACTCAAAAGCAATCACCGGAACATTGTCAGTTGCACTGTCTAGGCCTACTCTAACAGAAACAAAGCTCTCGATGTTACGAGTCGTCTACATATATATAACAATTCTTAAAAGAAGGCAGTCGAGCTTTACAGTTTGTTCTGTATAACTGATTGCATAAAGTCAACAGCACGGGGTCTTTTTAGCGAATTATCCAGCAGCTCCCTATCTATCACCAAGCTTACTACGGGCTTTGATAACGTCGCGATTGTAGGGCCAGTGACAGGAAACACCTATTAAGAGACTCGATCGTCCTCGAGTTATCCGACCAGCTGCAGGGCCTGTGATTAGCCCTGTTATCCCATCGCAGCAGTCTTTTTTTTAAGAACAAAGCCACTGGACAGCTTGCGGCTTGGCGGGGCCACCAGAAGCCGGCGTGATAACACTAATCCCTGGGCCTTCTTCAGTCTTCGCAGCACTGATAAACTCATTGTTCCACCAGTACCCGTGTCTCGCCGGCTAGCTATCGGGCACGTAGCTCGCTGGGACACATAGACGGAGGATTTTCCAACAAGGACCTTGCCAGCTGTATAGGGATATACTGTTGAAAGCTGCATGAGCAATCTTGTACTTTGTTTGGCGCCCCCCCCCCCCCCCCCCCCCCTTGGTTTAAACGAATTTTATTAATATTCAACATAGCAGCAACATAGACAAATGCAAATGAGCACAACAAGCTTAAGGCTTATACAAGGCGCTCAAAACACAGATATGACACACAATATTGGCTGCCAAAAGTAATGACACTGGAACAGAACATTCCCCTCCCCCTCATGCTTACGACCATCAATCTTAAAGTCTGCTTCTTTCAATTTCATGAAAATAATACCAGGCTGATCCTAACCCTACCCATTTCGCCCCCAAAGAGCAGAGTGCTGCTTCTCAGTGAACATTTTTAATGCGAAAATTTGAGGGTGGGTGGGGTGGGGGGTGGCTAAAGTACCAGACAGCGGAAAGCTGGATGAGACTGATAGGGGTGGTGAGACTGACGGAAGGAGTGAGGGGGGGGGGGGGGGGTGTTAGAAGAGAGAGAAAGCTTGATGTTTGTGTGCGTGCATCTATGAAGTTGGGGGTTGATGTATTTGTAATAGAGCATTTGCCGCGTGAGGGCGACCTTGAATTTCACTGAGTTGAATTTAGAGAGTTGAATTAGAAAGGTCAGCGTAACTCGGGCAGAACGAGTGCGGGCAAGTTAGTAGTCTAGCATAGAGAACGAACACTCGTGGCAAACGCTCTGTTGCCGATAATTCAATAGAAGGAAAGACAGTGCACAAACAATTCGCGCAAGTGTTGACGACAATGCCAGTCTACCAGTATCACTCGCTGGTATTATGATAGCCTGGAGTACCAGAAGAAACAACAACAACAACATTAGGGCACAACACTGCACATACAGCATGGATGACGTGTAGGCCTACACACATTGATCACACTCAGAAACAATTTGTATACTATTTCTGTTCTTGACTTAAAACACCATGATTTTTCTAAGTCGTATATTAATAATCATAATTGTCGCCTTCATCGTGATCACCAAGATCATGTACAGTTGAACCTCCCTATTTATTAATAGGCTACAGTTGAAAATGTGCGAAATGATAGACGTTTGCTTTCCATTATGATTTTTAAGATAAAATTTTTATGACGCAGAACACATTATGCAGTTCGCAGGGCTCCCAATCGTCCCGCAAAACAAGGGGTCCCGGGGACTCCTTCACTTACAGTATAGAGAGTCCTAGAGGCGGGATAGAGGGTCCCAGTGGCATTGCGAATGCTAAAAAAGTTTTTCTAGCGCATCCCTGGGACCCCCTGCACATTCTTTCAGAGGGTCCCTTAGAATTGTAATACTTCATAGACCCCCAAATGGGGGTTCCTGAGTTCGTGTGCAGTAAGGTGCAGTCAACCTCTTTTCTAAGACTTCCAAAAATACCAGGACAGAATCCGTCTTAAATTGGAGGGGGTCTCGATATAACGAAAGTCGTTTTTATAGTAAGAGTTCGACATCTGTACCCCCCAAAAAAAAGAAAAAGAAAAAAAAAGAGAGGTGGTCTTTTAACGAAGGGTCGTATAATAGAGGTTTGACTGTTTTGCGATTTTGTTTGTTTCCAGAGTGGCAGCGGCAGCAACCTCCGAGAAAGCGCGGACGCCTGGAGATCCCTCACTCAGTCGACACTGTACGACACTTCACCCATGGGCTTCTACCCTTATGGAGGGTGAGATGATTTGTCTAGTAACACATCATCATCGTCATCATCGTCACCATCATCATCATCATCATCATCATCACCATCATCCGTTCATCGTCATTATATTTCATTATGATAGATTTTGAAATTGCTATTAACTAAAGAATTCTCTTAGTCTTACTTGTTTTTGAAGGTATTCGCCATTTGTAAAACCGGGTTGGTTCACATTGCAAACGTTAAACTCAACATGAAAAGTGAGGTGAATAGACCTGTTTACTCTACTCTTTGTTTTTAGTATTCTACTCAATTTGGACCTCTACTACTCTTCAAAATTGAAAATAATTATGTAATTACTCATTTTCAGTGAACCTTGTTTGATGGTTTAATGAACAAAACTACACATTTTGCACCAAAACTACTCATTTCAGCTATCCAGACTACTCAAGACTTGTTTGCGTAGGGGGTTAAACAAGTCTGTATAATAATTGTTGTTTTCCCTCTATTATCATTGAACAGCTACGGAGGTTTGGACCTCAACGCGCGCCGCAAGAACGCCACCCGGGAGAGCACCAACACGCTGAAGGCCTGGCTCCACGAGCACATCAAGAACCCCTACCCCACCAAAGGCGAGAAGATCATGCTGGCCATCATCACCAAGATGACCCTCACCCAGGTCTCCACCTGGTTCGCCAACGCCCGCCGCCGCCTGAAGAAGGAGAACAAGATGACCTGGTCCCCCAGGAACCGCAGCGAGGACGGCGAGGAGGAGGAGGACGACGACGACGATGATAGTAACAACGGCAGGGGCGGTGGTGGTGGTGGTGGTGGTGCTGGGGAGGAGGGGTCTGGCAAAGGAGGGGTGGAGAAGGAGAAAAGATTGACTCGTGAGTATGATTGTAGTTGTGGTGTGGTGTGGTTTGGTGCTCTCTCTCTCTCTCTCTCTCTCTCTCTCTCTCTCTCTCTCTCTCTCTCTCTCTCTCTCTCTCTCTCTCTCTCTCTCTCTCTCTCTCTCTCGCCTAAAATCTTCATCCTTGTTTAGATAAAGTGTTTCAGTGTTCAGTGTGTTCTCTCTCTCTCTCTCTCTCTCTCTCTCTCTCTCTCTCTCTCTCTCTCTCTCTCTCTCTCTCTCTCTCTCTCTCTCTCTCTCTCTCTCTCTCTCTCTCTCTCTCTCTCTCTCTCTCTCTCTCTCTCTCTCTCTCTCTCTCTCTCTCTCTCTCTGTGTTAGGCATATATTTTCATTATATATTTTTAAAGAACAAAACCCCCTAAGTTAGTTTACACACTTTCACCGCAGCACTCTCGTTAGATCTAGTAAGTTATTAGTAAGTTCTCATTGTTAATTATTCATTAACCGCCACTGTTGTAGTAGACCGTCTTTTGTTGAATAATAAATAACGACTTTGTGAAACCATACCCTCCCCTCCCCCCCGAACCTCATGGCTGCTTTGTTTCCCCATGCAGCCTAATAAACCTTGTCAAATGAAGTCTCCCTCCTTGTCAAACATCAGTTTGGGACCCTCCCACTACTCCATCCATCCCCTGCTCTATTCTTCTCATCCCCCCCCCCCCCCTCCACCTCCCTTTCCCCTCTCTAACTAAATTAACCCTCTCTGCAACAGCAAAGCGAAACTCCGGACCTGCATTAAATTAACCAATTTTGTGAAGAGATGAATGATGATCGCGGAGGTATCAAGAGAGTTAAAGACTGAAAGAGCGAGAGAAGGGTGATTAAAGATGAAGGAGGTGAGGAGGGGAAGGAGGGAGGGCGGGGTGGGGGGTGGGATTAATGAGACGACGCAATAATGGAGGAACGAACAGGACCGTTAAAAAGGCTTGTCTTGGTGGAACCGAGTAGAGTGGAAGAACAAGAAGGAGAGAGAGAGAGAGAGAGAGAGAGAGAGAGAGAGAGAGAGAGAGAGAGAGAGAGAGAGAGAGAGAGAGAGAGAGAGAGAGAGAGAGACAGAGAGAGAGAGAGACACAGAGAGAGAGAGACACAGAGACAGAGAGAGAGAGAGAGCGCAACTCAAAAACGTTTTTTACTGAATAGGCCTTCTGCCCGTATCATAGGGAGGCTGGGGGAGGGTATTATAATGACACATAGCATTCGAGAGAGAGAGAGAGAGAGAGAGAGAGAGAGAGAGAGAGAGAGAGAGAGAGAGAGAGAGAGAGAGAGAGAGAGAGAGAGGAGAGAGAGAGAGACAGAGGGAGAGAGAGAGAGAGAGAGAGAGAGCGACAGAGAGACAGAGAGAGAGAGAGAGCGCAACTCAAAAACGTTTTTTACTGAATAGGCCTTCTGCCCGTATCATAGGGAGGCTGGGGGAGGGTATTATAATGACACATAGCATTCAAGAGAGAGAGAGAGAGAGAGAGAGAGAGAGAGAGAGAGAGAGAGAGAGAGAGAGAGAGAGAGAGAGAGAGAGCGAGCGAGAGAGGTGGACGCAACAAAGAGAGCATAATAATATACACTGGTGCGTAAGTGAACAAGATGAAAGCAAAGTGTAGTGTACACCACTTTCATATAGACAATAATTGTATTGTAAACGAGAAGGGAGAGAAACGAGATCGAGATAATAAAAAAAAAAGCTGAGTTGAGAGTAACTATGACGCCCACTGACGACTTAACTGTTCATTTGAATACTTGGCTTCTTGCTAGGGTAGGTGGCTCGGGGGGGGGGAGGGGGGGGGGGGGGGGGGGTGGGGGGGGGGGGGGGGGGGGGGGGGGGGGGGGGGGGGGGGGGGGGGGGGGGGGGGGTGGGGGGGGGGGGGTTGGGGGGTATGTTGTGTGGCAAATTTCCCTTGAGACAAAAGCCAGAAAATCCCTTCTTTATTGCGCAAGATGACACGAACACAAGACGCAGCCTCATATTATCCACTGGGCCCAGAAGGAATAGGGATTACAATCACGGCACCATTCTGTTGCCCGACTCCCCTCTTTTCACATTCACAGGCCTCTTTCTTCATTGAAGAAGAAGAAGAGAGGAGGAGGAGGAGGAGGAAGAGGACAAAAAGAAGAAGAAGAAAATCAACAACAACAACAACAACAACAGCGACAACAAGGCGGGATTAATTTAACCCTTTCATCACCACTGTCACCTCTTGGCACCACAATGATTGAACACCCATGTCAATGAAAGGCATCAAATGAGGGTCTGGTATCCAGTGACCTTAATATGTTCTTCATTTTGGGAGGTAAGGACAGGCCCTATTTTATGCGTGTCATAGAGGAATCCCCAATATTGCAGACGAAAGCTTTTCTCTACCCGGGTAATTTTAATGGTACATTTGTGGGCTGATGAATGGCTAGCGTTGAAAGGGTTAAAGGAAACGATGAATTAGGAGAAATTTAGGATAAGGATGATGATGATGATGATAATAAGAATAACAACAAAGGCATCGCCGAGCGGCAGCAACGCATTGTGACAATGCAAACCCGGCCAGAGTTATGTCCTCTCCCCCCCCCCCCCCCACCCCCCAATAAACACACCACTTTCCACCCTTACAGAACGCATAAAATACATAGCCCAAAATTTGAAGCGATTCTGTTCAGTAGTTCACGAGATACAGCTGGGGGGGAATTACATAGCCCAAAGAAGGAAATGTCGGTTTTCAAGGTCAAACTTCAAGGTCAAGGTCAGCACGGTGTTGATTAACAGTAGTTTTTAAGATAATCGATACACAGACAGACACACACACAGACACACAACCCGATCGCAATACCTTGGCCTCTGGCCGGGTAACAACAAGAAGGCGAATAGAAAGAAGAAGAAGAAGAAGAAACAATACACAATAACAACAGGAACAGGAAGAAGAAAAATCGTAGCCCCAAACCTGCAGTGCGCTTGTTGCTTTCTTCTTCGTCTTATGATTATACGCTGAGTGGAGGCGTTGAACCGCTCTTTGAGGCTGTCTACAGAGTCAATGAGGCGAGAGAGAGGAGAGAGAGGTCAGCATTGAAATGGGAAGAACAGGAAGGGAAAGTGGGAAGAGCAAGCGGAACAAGAAGGCAAACGCCTTAAAAACGTACTCCCAGTTTAACCCTTTCACCGCCAAAGTCACATTTTAGCACCACAGTGATTTAACACTTATGACACTACAGACCTGTTTACTCTACTCTTTTCGAGTAGTATTCTACTCAATTTGGGCCTCTCCTACTCTTCAAAATTGAAAATAATGCTCTAATTACTCATTTTCGGTGCACATTGTTTGATGGTTTAATGAATAAAGCTACACATTTTGCGCACAAAATACTCATTTCAGCTATCCAGACTACTAAGACTTGTGGTCTGGTCACTAAAAGGCATCAAATTGGGGTCTATTATCCAAAGACCTTATTGTCTTATTGGGAAGTAAGGATAGACCTTATTTTATATGTCACAGAAGAATCCCCAATACTGCAGATGGATTTTGTTCTCTACCCAGGTAAATGTAATGGACATTTTTGGCTGAAATATGTCTGACGGTGAAAGGGTTAAAACAAAATTTCATGCCACTAGTTGTAAATTGCGAATGATTTCCGTTGAATTTCGTCAAATAAGACCTGCTGATGAAATTCAGGGGGAGTCAATTTTTTGACTCTACGGTCATTGTGTATTTTTGTGTTTCAAGATGTCCTGTATCAGTATAACATTGTTTAGAAATTTAATAATTCTACAACAAAAATATTATTAAATAACACTTTTTCAGTAAACCTACTTTGATTTAAATCATTTCATTATCTTTTAAATAATCAGTATTTTTTTTATTTTATTATGCAAACTTTTCTCACTGTAACTACGTTGATATAGTTTGTCGTTCTGTGAATCTGACACGAGAGCCTTAGGTTTTATAATAAAGTTTTGATTTTGGGAATGTGGTCCTGAAATTTTAACCAGAATAATTTTGACTACGACATAGCATATTAATTAGTTATAAACCTCACTCCTTCATCTTTTTTATTCTTATTAACCTCTTTTAACCACAGCAGTACTAAATTTATACTATTGCGAATGCAGTCTAACAAATCTTTTAGATACTTTTGTTATAACTACCATACATCTTACTAATTTTAATTTAAAGTGCAGCAGCACTAAGCTCCCATCCATCAGTATTAACAAACACCTATGTTACCATATCCTAATAAAAACATACCTCATCATTATTAATCCCTTCATTCTTGGTGCCCCTTCTCCATTTCTTTTTCTCCCCCATCTTCATCCTAACAAATGTGCCTCTATGCAGGTCGGAGGACGTAAAACATATTTCTGAATCTGATCTGACATGGTGTGCAGCATCTGCAAGCTCTAAGGAATCATTGTGCCAAGTTTCATTACGATCGGTTCAGTGGTTTAGGCGCTATGGACTGGAACACATTTTAGGTTGTGTACGGACACACACATACACACATACGGACAGGCAACGCACAGCTCGCGTTCCCATTCTAATGTTCACCCGTTCTGTGAGAACTGGTGTTGAAGAAGTTGAAGGGGGATAGGGGGTTTAGAAGAAGCGGTTTTTCGGAGATCCTGGCTATTGTCTAGGGAGGGGCCTTGTGACAGTGAGCATGCCTCGCCCTCTCTCACGCCTGGTTAGCGAAGCTGATAAACGCAACCCGCCATTGGGGGGGGACATCAAAGCCTCATTGTCCTGTTAGTGTCGTCCGTCTCCTTCTCCTGTTAGTCTTTCTCCTTGATTCATTTCGTCCCGTCTTTTCTGTTTCTTCTCTACCACTCGCTCCTTCACTCTTTTCCCCCGTCACGGTTTCCATCATGCGAGCCTTTTCATTTATCATTATTTTAAGTTTCTCTGTCCCGCATCTCCCCCCCCCCCCCCGCCCCCCCCACCCCCACCCCACACCCCCCACCACACCCACCCCCCCCCCCAGAGCACACACAAAGTGAACATGAAAAGATGCCACTGTTCAAGATTGTCATGATTTGCAAATCTTGGTGGATTTTCCCCCGAGATTCAAACTCAACCTAAGCTTTAGGGAGAAAATCTACCAAGGATTTATATATATAATGGGTACAAATATCATAACTATTGAAAATGTGTATACAAGTTAAGGTGTTATCATTGTGTTCAGTGTTCTTCCCCTCTCTTCAAAAGCATCGTCAAACACAACCAATCACCACCAACTAAAATAATGTTTGACAACCCCCACCCCACCATACCCCCTCTCTTCCCCATGCCCCTCACCTCCCAACCACCCAACCCTCACTCTCTCCTCTTCATCTCCTCCCCGTCTTTCTTCTTTCCTGGATATGGACATGCCCCCCCCCTCCCCCCCCCTCCCCCCCAAGACGCAATCAAAGAAAACGCGATAACGAGCACAATATTAACACCGTTTCACGCACACACTCGCTCATACGTGGCTTTATCAGGACACGAGAAGACGAGAGAATGAAGCTTTATCAAGATGAGAAGGTGCCTTCGATCCTTTTCCCCTCCCAAAATCTGTCTCTGTCTGTCTGTCCTTTCAACAGGTTTGTCATGATCTCTTTATCTTACTTATGAGCTAAAGGTGTTTGAAAAATGTGTATGTCTAATGGTATGTTTTTGCCCTTCATTCATTCATACGGAGGGTTTTTATCTGTCATGACGAAAGTACTATCCCTCTCTGTCTCTATCTCTCTCACTGTCTCTGACTGTCTGTCTGTCTGACTGTCTGTCTGTCTCTCTCTCTCTCTCTCTCTCTCTCTCTCTCTCTCTCTCTCTCTCTCTCTCTCTCTCTCTCTCTCTCTCTCTCTCTCTCTCTCTCCTCTCTCTCTCTCTCTCTCTCTCTCTCTCTCTCTCTCTCTCTCTCTCTCTCTCTCTCTCTCTCTCTCTCTCTCTCTCTCTCTCTCTCTCGTTCCCTTGTCCTTCTAATTGGTCACAGCTGATGTTGGTCAGTGGCTCTACAGGTCTCATTATCACAAAGACACCCACCAGGGGGCGTGGCAGTGGACAAGAACAGCGCGTGCCGTTAGCTTTTGCTAACTCCAGGAATCAAAGAGTAGGAGGGAAAGGGGGGATAAGCATCGTGTGGACGTGGAGTGGTTAAACGGGGAGGGAGGAGAGGGTTTGGGGAACAGGAGGAAGACATGAGGTGATGGATTATCAGGCTGCATTGGTGGGATTAGGTCAGTGGGAGTGTGTGGGTGTGGGGGGTGGAGGAGGGGGGGGGGGGCACCTTGATCTACGTGCGAACATCACAGGAATGCGCTAAGTGCAAGGGGGTGGGGTATATGGTACCGTACGGTTGTGTGGAGGCTTGTGCGCACAATAGATTAAGACGCAGCTACAGTACACAGAATGAAACATAGAGAGAGAGACAGACAGACACCACACACACACACACACACACACACACACACACACACACACACACACACACACACACACACTCTCTCTCTCTCTCTCTCTCTCTCTCTCTCTCTCTCTCTCTCTCTCTCTCTCTCTCTCTCTCTCTCTCTCTCTCTCTCTCTCTCTCTCTCTCTCTCTCTCTCTCTCAAGCGGAACTCACGTATAACTCTTCAAAATCGGACTTACCTTCAGTTCTTGTTTGTCACGATTCTGTCTTCAATGGTATCTCAGGAAAACGATTAGGAGAGCCTTAGTAAGACAGAATTTACGTAAAATTATATATTCAAACGGTTATATCTTCATGTTGATCAGGATATAAGTGGCGATTTTTGTTTACTATAGTACTTTTTAAAAATCATACCATCAATACCAGTTGGATTTATTTTAGCCGTCTCAAATAATTACGAAAATGAAAAATCCCTTTTTCTAGGCGATTTACAGACGGGTTCCTTATCGAGGTACGCAAGAAAACGAACACGAAGTCTAGCCTAGCGACACTAGTGGGATAGAAGATTCACCACTCAACACGGAAAAGGGCAACCAAAAATCTGGTGCCATCAGTCCAGCAGTATGCTATGCATGCTTATCACCAGAGTTGTCACAGTGCTATCAGAGACCACCTATGATCAAGCCCCCCCCCCCCACCACCACCCCTCCACTCTTACACCCCCATTATTCTCCCCCACGCCCTTGTCCCGATTATCTGACTATCTGAGTGGTCCTTTGCCTTTCATCCTCTCACATCTACAGCCAGAGATCCAACATGCTATATATACAGCAGGGTGGGATGTAGGGAGGTTGGTTTCCTTTGATGCTAGACAAAGGAGAAGGAGGCCACCACGAATATTGTGGTCGGTTCCAACTGTTTTTTGATATCGTTGGTTGTTTGCTCCTTTTGTTGCCTGCTTTTCGCTCCTTTTGCTATAAGTATTTCCTGTTTGCTGTTTTCTTGTTTGTCTATGTTGATAAAGGCGCATTCGCCGAAATATCCAGTAGTTTTGTTTTGTCTCTTGTGAATAAAATAACGTCACTTTGCACTTGTCGTGTAGTTGTTTGTTTGCTGTATGTTCCAGTGACGTTGCAGTCTGTTTCAGTTTCATGTTATTTAAGGTCTCTGGACACGTTAACATTATTCACAAAATATCTCTATTTCCCCATGGCAACACAGCGTTAGGCCACTCATAATATGACTTACAACCCGTTGCGTTGCCATGGGGAAATAGTCATATTTTGTGAATAATGTTAACGTGTACACTGACCGTTACATATTTGGAATGGATACTGCCTGAAAGAGAACGCGTCACAACCTGAAAAGAAAACGATTAGAGAAACAATTGTATGTCTGGATTATAAGCAAACTCCCCCCCCCCTCCCACCATGCTCCCCCTCACCCGCCTTAAATATAATTAGCAATGTTGTGTTAATATCATCCATGAAGACGATGCGTGTCGATACTGATAAAATAATCATTAATGAAGTTTAAACCTAAGGAGAGAGAGAGAGAGAGAGAGAGAGAGAGAGAGAGAGAGAGAGAGAGAGAGAGGGGGGGGGGGGACTGAGAGACTTGTATCGAAATACACACGGATGGGACATCATGGCATTACACTGGAGCTAAATCCTCTTTAGAAACGATGCCTCTGCCAAGATACATTTTAAAGAAGCTGATAGATACACGTAAAAAACTAATAAAAATACACGCTTCCAACACTGAATTTTGTGTCTTCTCTTCTTTCAGACCTGGGCGAAGACATGGACGGTCTCAGCACCCCCTCCAGCAAATCCCCCCGATCCAAACCACCGCACCTGGGCTCCGCCGACAGCGTCTCCCCCACCCCCAGCATCGCCGAAGACTCCAGGAGCCGCCTGTCCCCTCCGCAGTCCAGGGACTCCGATTCCAGCAGCTACCCCGGAGCCCCGGACACCCACCACAACGCCCAGACCGACCTGGACAGCGAGCAGCAGAAGCCCAAGATCTGGTCCGTCACCGACTTCCTCCACTCCGGTACAAGCCCGGCCAAGAACCCCCTGTCCTCAGAACCATCCAGCTGCAAGGAGACGGGCATGAAGATGGACGTCATGAGGTGCGTGCCCACTTCCGCCGAAGCCGCAGCCGCCGCCGTCACAGTCCCGGTCGATCTCACCGGAAGGACTCTGGGAAATGTCACTTCCGCCGCTGCGGCGGCGCACGCGGTGGCGTTGTCGGGAGTTCGCGGGTCCGCGGCCGGGTTCTTCCCGCCCATGACGTCACTGTCGCCCGCGGCGCAGCAGTTGACATCGTATCAGAACGCCCTGGCCAGCTACGCAGCGCACCAGGCGTCGTACGTTCCGTACGGGGGTCTGGGGTCCATAGACATGAACAAACTGGTGATGAAGCCCACGGCCACTAGGTTCGGACCTTACAATGGCCACACCACCTCCTCTAAGCCTGTAGGCCTGCTGGACTCTGCTGGCTACCCCCCGGCCAGGGACTTCAGCGTGTTGAGGGAAGGGGAATGAACGGCATTACACGGCATAGTCCTTCGTTTCTGAACTAAAAGTTCACACATTTTTGTTCTTTTTTTTTTATATCCACGCTTGTGGAACCCTCTATTTCTATGGACAACTGAAAGCAGCAATAGTGTGCTGATTTCAGCGACTTACCTGGTTTATTCAAGTGGGTAGACAATGGCCATCCTTGTGTTTGAGCAAAACTGAAGGAACATTGTATAGGTTCAGTTTGATTGTGGATTCTGTGAAGGGTACAAACGTGCATTATTGCGCAATTGTTCAAGCATTTTGATCGGACAAACTGGCAGGTATTGGTGACCAACCTATAGACAGGACCCCCCATCTCTCCCATAATACCCCCAATGCCCACGCCTTCTCCCATCTCTCTCCCCGAAGCACGACTGGAATCATTGTCTCAAGAGCGAACTTCGTGGATCCCAACACATTCGACGCAGTTTTGTTTAATGTTATCGTAATGCTTGCTAAACAGTCTTTGACATATAGGTCCTATGGGGCCAAGATAGACGAACGTTCAAAAGACATAAATAAAGCTACTGTTCTTCACGGAATGCTGTCTAAAACGGGTCAACTCTACCTTTGCAGCTCTTAGAGACGACAAGAACAGTTTGAAGGTGGCGAAAAAATAATACAGATAATGGCGAAAGGTTCCAAACCACTCTTGATGCGCATTTGCATCACAAGTTAATGGACACATTTTACGCTTCTTTTGTGTATGTGTATGTGTGTTGGTTTTTTATACTTAAATTAAAGTCTTTCCTTTTGCTTTCGCTGTTTGACATTTATTACTAAATAATATTGATTATTTTGATCATAATGCTGACTTTACTCGTTACAAAATATACTGTTTCCCCCTTCCATTCTCAATGGTTGTTGTGAAGATGTGCGTCCTACGTTATTTAATGTTTGATACCAGATTCCATATCTCAGTGCAGCCTGCTGCAGTGCTCTACAAAGAACGCCAAATACTAACATGGCCACCGAAAAAGAAACTTTGCTAAAAAAAAAAAGAAAAAAAAAAGGGAAAGAAACAAACTATGTTGATTTTCTAAAACGACGACTCAACCATATATTTTTTCCTGTTTTCTTTTCTCCTCTCAGTAATAAATTAAATGCGAAAAATAAAACCGATACTTTTCTGGCATAATGCAGCAAGGTTATTATTTAAAGACACATCACGTCACGTGTCAAAATCACGTTTTCACGTGTTTTCCCTCTTATAGCTGGTAAGAAATCTTCCTAGCATAAGAGGGAATGTGACACGTGACGTGGGGGGGTCTTTAACCATCTGGACGCTGGCATGATCAGTTTCCTTCCGCTTTTAGGATGACACATTCAAACAGTCTGGGGTCAGGTGGTGAAGTTAGTTGTACAATGCCTGCGTTTGGTTTCAAAAAGGACAACATGTGAAACACTGGCACCATTCTACTTCAAGTAAGAACGAATAATATACTCTGGTGATGCTTTGTCGCTTTCTATTATAGTTAAACAGAACTTACCCAAAACTTAAGCTATAACAAAAAAACCCACCAATGCAACCATGTGTACAAATTTCGTTGTTGTGCTCCCAGTTTGGCCACTGCAACGACCACCTTTTGCAAGAGTGAATGCCCTTGGTAGATGCTTGAGTACTGACCAAACAATGGCATAACTCTCGCCAATAACCCTAGTTGAATCCGACAAACGAAGCACTTTTCTTGCAACATGTTTGCTTAGGTCTCTAGTTTTGTGTGTGTCTTTGGGCGTTCTGCCTTTGGTCTGAGAGAGAGAGAGAGAGAGAGAGAGAGAGAGAAGAGAGAGAGGGGGGGGGGGAGAGAGAGAGAGAGAGAGTGTGTGTGTGAGAGAGAGAGAGAGAGAGAGAGAGAGAGAGAGAGAGAGAGATCATACGCTAGCATGTTTATTTGCGCGTTAGCATGTTTGTCTGCTCGTAGACGTGTGTTTATATTATGTTTGCGCGAGCATGTTGTTTTCATTTGACAAACGTTGTCGCCAACTTCTTTGACATTGTATCCATAATAGACCGCAGGTTATTATTATTATTTTTTAAATTTTGTTTTGCAGTTATTTGGACAGTTTTGATATTATTAACACAACACAATTCTTTCTACTGGCAATGTCCACAGATGATAGAGGAAAACATCTGCAGCTTAAAAGTACTTACAACCTTTGAACAATGCTATGGCGTGACGATAGGTTGATGGTGATGATTATTATTATCAATAATAATTGAAAGACAATTTGTTTTTAATTGGTTGTCTATTCGGCTCAAGTTTTACACGTGTATTGATATTATGCATTGGCATTAAATGGGCAGACGTATGCGTAATGTCCTTGCAAGTGTGTTTGTGATAATGCGATTGTGTATCATGTGTGTGTGTGTGTGAGAGAGAGAGAGAGAGAGAGAGAGAGAGAGAGAGAGAAAGAGAGAGAGAGAGAGAGAGAGAGAGAGAGAGAGAGAGAGAGAGACGGAGAGAGAGCTAGAGTGTACATTACATTTTTGTCATTGATTATATTTAAAAATGCGATAACATTAAACACACAAATGTCCCAAATTAGCAAACAATATAAAATCATAAAAAAACACACACGTCTTTTTCATGATATTTGTTTAAACACTATTATTGTTACCCATTCATTGATAAACTGTTTTTATGACATATTCAGTCATCATGAGTCACATTAGTCAATCGCTTCAGGGATGGTGTCGGTTTATTTTTTAAAATCTATTTAGCTAAACCACTTGTCAGTCTTCTTTGAGTAACATACTTACATGATCATTTGTCCCCTTGTAAAACTGCTTCTTGTACATAGTTTTTACTTGCGTGGTTTTTTTGATCTCAGTACATTCTGGATGGCTATTGTTTTTGTTATGTTACATCAGTGTGTGACATGGAATGTGTTTCTTTTTTCTTAAACTATTGCACGATAATTGTTGATTCTGTACTTATCATTCATTTTGCCTCTTATTTGAAAGGTCGAGCAAATCCATAGTTTATGTTAAGACTGTGGGCTCCCAGGGACCCCAATTTGGGGGGTCTATGAAGCATTACAATTCTTAATCACAATCACAATATTTATTCGTCCAATACAATAAAAATAAACATTCTAAAGGACCCTCTAAAAGAATGTGCAGGGGGTCCCAGGGATGCGCCAGAAAAAAATATTTTTAGCATTCGCAATGCCACCCTCTATCCCGCATCTAGGACCCTGTATACTGTAAGTGAAGGAGTCCCTGGGACCCCTTGTTTTGCAGGACGATTGGGAGCCCTGAGACATAAAGGGTGGTGGTGGTGGTGGTAAAAAAAATAAAAAAATTAATTATTAAATACTTGTAGCGGTGCCATAGCCGATGAGGTTTAACCGAGGCGTGGTTACCGCTACACCTATCTGTATTAATAAAAAAAATCGGGACTTTACTGGTTTCGTACTGCCTCCGGGCATTGCCTCCAGTATTGTTCCCACCATATTTGTATTTACAAATGTCCCATATGTGTCTGATTCAGACCAAGAGGACGTAAAACACCATTTTCGCCCCCCCCCCTCCCCCCAAAGAAACACTAGGGGCGGAATGAAGAGCTAAACACCAGGGGTGAAACGATGTGGGTGGGTGTGAAAGGGGTCAAGGGGAAAGAGCGTTTAAAGACCCACTGACCCGGCTGGATTAAGTCCCTTTGGTTTTTTTCTGGGTAGGTGTGACCCACATACAGTCTGCCCCCATACACGATCGAGGCTGCTCTTTAAATCGATGTCTCGTTTTCATGCATGGGGGGGAATATGTATGGGAGTCACACCTGGTATAAATAAGATTTCTTACCAGCGAGAGAGGGAAACGCATGAAACCCGTGATTTTCACTCGTGTATCTGGTGGGTCTTTAAATTACGCAATATACCTTTTTTTTAAAACTCTTGACAAATATGGCGATTCAATTGGTGTGTGGTTCTTTTTTGTTTCTTTTTCAGATCTGCATTGTTGAATGTCTGAAATAAAAATTAAATAAAAGTGTTGCATTAAAACCGCATTTGTCTGCTGCATTTTACACTTCTTTTTGTGTGTGTGTTGTAATTCGTGTTTCGTGTTATTATTGTTGCAGATCTGTTTATTCTACTCTTTTCGAGTAGTATTCTACTCAATTCGGACCTCTACTACTCTTCTGAGAACTGAAAATAATTCTCTTTAATTCTTGAATGATTACTACTCGTTTTCAGTGGACATTGTTTGATGGTTTAATTAATAAAACTACACATGTCGCACCAAAACTACTCATTTCAGCTGTCCAGACTACCCAAGACTTGTGTAGGGGAGTAAACAGGTCTGTTGTTGATTCAAGTTGATTTCAATCTCTCTGTGTGTGTGTGTGTGTGTGTGTGTGTGTGTGCGCGTGCGTGTGCGCGCGCGTGTGTGCATGCGTGCTTGTGTGGGTGTGCATGTGTGTGTGCGCGTTTGTGAGTTGTGTGTGTGTGCGCGCGGGACTAGACATTAGCGATACACGCGCTGGATACTTTGTTAGCAGCTGCAATCTGATGTCTAAATTCAGGGGTGGATCTGGGGGAAGGGGGGGGGGGGGGGTGTTTCCTGGGTTTTCCAGAACCCCCCCCCCCCCTCTCTGCCACAATATGGACCTTATACAAGGGTGAAAAATAAGAAAATGACTCGATTGTGGCCTTAATAATCGCTTAATTGGAAATTTTAAACTCGAAAACTTCACATTTAAAATAAATTACTTTGAAAAAACAAATAATTTATATGCGTAAAAAAAATGAGGGGAGAGAAAGAAGAAATACTAAATGATATTGATTAATAATACCTTTAATTTTGTTCATCATTACATTACTTGGTTTAAACGCAGTCTCCATCTTTTCAATCAATTGTGCAAGTATGATGTTGATTTAAGGAGCACGGTATAAGCTTCGAGCTTGTTGTTGCTCTAATGGTGTTTCTGTTTGAATATGTTTTCAAATGAATAAAGATTTGCTTAAACCAAAGAAGACATACATGTGTCAGACTCGAGCAACGTTTTTGGCCGATCCTAAATCGCACAATTAAGAGTGATTGTTTTCATGGTCTTTCACAGTACGACCTTCGTGAACTTGTCAACCAAAGAGAAACCGTGTCCGCAATGCAAAAACTAAGGTTGGAGATACTTTCTTATTCACATTCAACTCCCCCAAAGTCGGAGTGTGGCTGCCCACGTGGCGGGGTAATAAAAAAAACCGGTGACACGCGTAATGTTCTTATCCGTAGTTGATGCATTTGTACCATAGTACTGTTCAAGGGATTCCGCTGTTGGGATGATCCCTGGAGTCTTTTAGCCCAGGGTAAGACAACAAACTGAACAATTGACCTCAAGACTCAATAATACTTTTATCTCATAAAGAGAAATGATGTTGTGGCACGGCATAAAATCACATACATTTAAAAAGATAATATTAAATAAACGAACACATAGAATTTTAAGTAACAAGTAAAATGGAGCATAATTTGTTTTTACTATAACAATGCATCTCATAATTAGACAATAATATAGACCTAATTATACATAATACATCATATAAAATCGATGGAATAAAATGAAAAAGAACATATCACATAGACCCTTCCCCCCCCCCCCCCCCCCCATCTCCATACAACCAAATCGAGAAGTGCCTGCCAGAACGGTCTATCTCAAAAGGAATAAAGAACACAGATAGGCAGTTCTGGCATTCACCCCTCGAAATAAGAGTTTAAAAAGTATGTATGATAGGCCTACACGCAGAGACGGAAAGAGAGGGAAGGGGAGGCAGAGAAAGAGGGGGAGGGGGAGAGGAACATACTAAGACCAGGAAATACATGCAATTACATTTGACAAAAAGTATTTTGCTTGCGCGTTTAAAATCTGATTTTAGCAGGGTGCACACGACGCTAAGTCATGCTGAACATAAAGTGGAGACCAAAAATCAGATGTGATTTTTTGGGAAATTCAATTACGGGAAACCACAACTTTTCAAAATAAAAGGCGACTCCAAAGACAAACCATTACTGCCAAGACCATAGAAAGAGACTGCGAGAGGAAAAGGTCACATGCGACAGCTTTTGGAGCGGCGGGGAGGGGGGGGGGGGGGAGGGGGAGACTTAAGGTAGGGGGAGAACTAGGGGGCTGTACTGGGGATGTAGGAACAGCGGAGTAGAGGAATGAATGATACCCGTAAACGAAAATTACTTGCAGGCACGAATTCATGTGAGAGAGTCAACGTCCACAAATGCCCAAAAAGCAGAAGCAACCAAAACAGATACGTGACCTTGAAACTATCTCCCTCCTTATCCACTAACTCCCAGGCATGACCTTCTCTCTGCTTTTTTTCTTTGCTTTTTTTCTTGAAGAAGTACAGTAGTTTTTTCACACATCTCTCTCTCTCTCTCTCTCTCTCTCTCTCTCTCTCTCTCTCTCTCTCTCTCTCTCTCTCTCTCTCTCTCTCTCTCTCTCTCTCTCTCTCTCTCTCTCTCTCTCTCTCTCTCTCTCTCTCTCTCTCTCTCTCTCTCTCTCTCTCTCTCTCTCTCTCTCTCTCTCTCTCTCTTATTGCTTTTTGTTGTTGTTATTGCTGAGGACCTGATGACGAAAAGAAATTGTATGCTTACTCAGTTATCGGCATTAACAATTTCAAGTTCAAGTTGAAGATCAAGTTATGTCTGCCTCTCTGTCTCTGTCTCTCTCTGTCTGTATGTCTCTCTCTCTCTCTCTCTCTGTCTCTCTCTGT
>CM065699.1:17107562-17110062 GCA_017654935.2 Phymorhynchus buccinoides
GCAGGCTTTCACTTTCAATCAATACTAACATAATAGAATATGGCGCAATGTGGCCAAATTAAGCAAACAAGTTAAATAATCCAACAGAAATCTTTTCTTGTAGTCTGACAATCTCACACAGTCTCCCACACGTGTGTCATCATCTCGATCACTATAGAAAGGACAAACAAACTCTCTCTCTCTCTCTCTCTCTCTCTCTCTCTCTCTCTCTCTCTCTCTCTCTCTCTCTCTCTCTCTCTCTCTCTCTCTCTCTCTCTCTCTCTCTCTCTGCCCCTCTCCATCTCGACTTAAACCTACACAAACCACCCACCCAAGGCGACCGCTCCCTACTGGACCAGGCAGTTGAGCCGCTAAATAGTCATTTATCTCAAGGTCTCCAGCCAGGATCCTCTCCCTACCTGTCCACTTTCCCTGACCACTTCACCCTCCTTTCCTTGACCCCTACCCCGCTATCCTTCATCCACTGTGCCAGTGGTCAGTTGGTTTATGACAAACGTTAAAGCTCCCCTCACACCGAACACTAGGCTCATTGTTTTACTGGAGGTACAGGTGATGGCTTACAATTCTTCATCCTAACACGCTTCGCACAAGATGTTAAGAATCACACTACATTTTTATTCCCATTACTTTGAAACTGAGGTGAGATAAGGAATCTATTATTAAGACGTGACCTTCAAATGGCTAAGTTGTCAAACGTACAGCTGAGCGTAAATAAACAAGCCTAATGTATTACTTGCAAGTGAGATGGGCTAAGGAATAATTATATTAAGATGTGACCTTCAAATGGTTTAGTTGTCACACGTACGGCTGAGCGTAAATGTGACCCAGCACCACGAAAGGGACATTACGTCGCTGGGCTAGTTTCTCACAACAGGCTTGCAAAGTCAAAAATCTAATTTTTTGTCAATTTTGAGTTATGGGTATTTTGTAGTTAAATAGCATCTTATTTTTCATATTTATAAAGGATAATCTTTAATATGGTCTCTAAATGGTCTTATAAGTGCTTTGAAACGAGTAGGCCAATGCATTTTCTTCAGCTAGGCTAGACTTTTTTGTTTTCTCAAAATGGCCGAGGTTCACCATACTAACTTTAAATGCTCATAACTCTGGAACGGGAAAGTATACAAGGATGGTTCTTGTAGCATTAGAAAGAGTATTGTCTGACGTTTTCACATGTATATTTTCTCCGAATGGTCAGTTTGATACTTAATGTCCCTTTCGTGGTGCTGGGTCACAAATAGACAAGAAGTCAAATGCATTACCATCGTTTTACACATTTGATATACCCTTACTGGCTTTGCATTCCATTTTAAGTGTTTATAAATGAGTCTTTTCATGTCATAGTTGGAAGCTTTTGGAAGAAAACGACCGCGTTCGTCCAACAGCAAACTACCGTGAACTAGTAGGCCCCTATTATATATAGTAAGTTGTACTAGTAAACCACTAGTAACCTTTTTTAAATATATAAAAGACTTGCTTCCAGACATGATTACAAGTAGAATTGTCAGAAACAATTGATAAAGCAATCCCTAACTTGTGGTGACTAGTATACTTACACATCATGCAGTAGTAGTAGCTTCAATCCCCCTCCTTTACAACAACAGCCAACATGGCGACGTATTTGTAGAACAGCAAGGGAGATAAGACTTGAGAACTGATCCTTCTCTTTCAGAGAAAGTGGCGTCCCTTCTTGTTTTTATATAGTAGTGGCTGGGTAGTATACAAGATGTAGTGGGGTAGCTAGTACAAGATAGTGGATTGTTGGTGATGGATTTACAAGTTCTGAAGTGCTGCCACCGGGACTTGGGAGCGCTACCGTTGGGTGGTTAGGGTCTAGTCATGATGAAGAAGCTGTGGGGAGTCAACGGTTTAATTCCGTGTCAAACACTAAGAGTTTCTCTAGAGAACTATACAGATTGTTGGTGTTGAAGGCAGAGTTTATGTGCTACTTAAACGACGATTTTTGTTGTTTATTGACTCGCTTGTTTTTCAACACAAATGCTTGCTATTCGGCGTGTACATGTACGCATCTCTCATTAACAAAGACATAAAATTTCAGGAAGATTCAATGAACGGTTTTGAACATATGAAGCACAAAGTAAAAGTATGGGTGCAAACACACCCACGGGGTACGGGAAGGGTTAAAGCTATGTTACGTTGGACACTGACCCTACATACAGCTATGTTACGTTGAACACTGACCCTACATGTAGCTATGCTACGTTGGACAGTGTCCCTACATATAGCTATGTTACGTTGAACACTGACCCTACACATAGCTATGTTACGTTGAACACTGACCCTACATACAGCTATGTTACGTTGAACACTGACCATACATACAGCTATGTTTCGTTGAACACTGACCATACATACAGCTGTGTTACGTCGTACAGTGACGCTGCAACAGCTGTGTTACGTTGGACAGTGACCCTACATACAGCTATGTTACGTTGGACAGTGACCCTACATACAGCTATGTTACGTTGGACAGTGACCC
>CM065699.1:17125062-17130062 GCA_017654935.2 Phymorhynchus buccinoides
GAACTAATAGAGGAATACTACGACTGTACAGCAATTTTCTGAAAGGCCGTGTGAAGTTATGGGAGCTTTATGCCTTGATAATCAACCGCGGAGGATTGAGCGAATAACAGAGAGAGAGAGAGAGAAAGAGGCAGGGCGGGGCATACGGGCTTATATGGTGCGGGGGCCGGTTGTGAAAATCTCTCTCTCTCTGTACAAGATCCCTCTCCAACAGGCGTGAAGGGGATTTTCGCGCCTTATGAACTCGTCACACTTTGCCGTATTGGTTTGGCTGAAAGGCTTCCGTCGTCACGGCGTACGTTTGATGTTGGGCGACAGATCATCTTTGATGTTTTGGCGTTTCCGCGGTAGGGTAGAAAAACAACAACTTGAGTTTTTATTAATAGGGGTGGGGGAAATGGTGAGTTGAGTGGCATGGGGGAACAGGTCGTGGAGGGTGGGGAGCGAAGTTGGGGGGGGGGTGGGGGGGGGGGGTGGGGGGTGGGGGTGGGGGGTGGGGGGTGGGGGGCTAAAGAAAACGTTACAAAGGGTTGAGTGAGAAGGGGTGGGGACAGTGAAGGAATGAGTTCACTATGTAGGAGGTGTTGGCATCGGAACAGATTGTGTGTGGAATATTGCAGAATAACTGCTGTTTCCCCCCGTGGGGATACCGGGGGGGTCTTTTGTATGAATAGTTCCTCCACCTTCTGGAAGTTCTGTGCTTGTATCTTCCTCTAATCTGTCACTCTCTTTGACTCTGCCTTTTCCCTTTGCTTACTGTCATCTACTATCTTTCTGCCTTTCTCCAGCCTTTTTCTTCAAGAAACACTTTCAAGATTTCCTTCAGCCAAAGTCGGACATGCTGGGCCTAATTATTTCTTACTTAGGCGCATAACGGCAGCATGATGCATCTGTGCTCATAATTGACAGGAAACTGTCTGAGCGATCGAAAAAGAAGAAGAACTGCCGTTTACCCGTAATTTAGTTTATATAGAACACAGGTACACATTTCCCTTGAACGACCGGAGCCGTCTGGTTTTGAGTTGTTCTTACCTACACGTGATTCTTTTGTATGTTCTTCTTTTGTTAGATTATCATTATTTTCCTGCACGTGTTTATTATTAGTCCCCGAGCCGAAGGTTCGGGGAGCTATTGTTTTTGTCTGGTCCGTCCGTCCGTTCGGTGTCCGTCCGTCCGTCCGGTGTCCGTCCGTCCGTCCGGCGTCCGTCCGTCCGTCCGGCGTACCTCCGTCCGTCCGGCTATTCGTCCGTTTTTCTCAAAAACTATTCAGTCTATCATCATCAAATTTGGTATACTAGTTTGCGAAGATGTAAGCTATCCACTGATGTATTTAGTTTTACATTAAAGTCAAGGTCGCGCCAGTTACGGGGTTCAAACCCCGAAACACATAATCGCTAATATCTCGCGAAGTTTTGCATGTATTTTAATGCAGGTTTTTTCCCACAACATTTCTTGATGAATGGTCTATAACACAGTTGTCATGAATGTTTCTGTGCGCGCGTGTGCGCATGAACGCGCGCGCTCAAATCACGGGTCCGAACCCCAAGGCTATATATAAAAAAACCTATTCAGTTACGTGCTGTTTTGATGCGTTTTTATGTAGTTACGTGCTGTTTTGATGCGTTTTTATGCATGTGTACAGCCGACACATTCCGATTTCGGAGTACCTCGGCGATGCTGCGAGGGGACTTTGCAGCCGCTCGGCGTTGCACTTGTTGACTTTTAAAACCATGCATACAACACCTCAGTGTCAAACACTTTGGGAGCCAAACTAAATCCTAGTTACGGTTAAGATTGAAACAATTGAGATTTTATCTTAAATACGATTGTTTTAATTGGTTTAAACGAATTTGTGTAATTGAAAATCAATATAGCAGCAACATAAACAAATGAAAATGAGCACAAAGACAGATATGCTACACAACATTGGCTGCCAAAGGTAATAAGACACTGGAACAGAACAGAATAATGAAATAACAGCAAAAAGGGAACATTAAGTGAAATAACAAGTTAATGAATTTTTACAACACGAACAAACAACAACAGTAACAACAACAAAATAATAGATAAAAACAGCAAAAAGGGAACATTAAGTGAAATAACAAGTGAAATATGTTTTAGAACACGAACAAACAACAACAGTAACAAGAACAAAATAATAGATAAAACGATTTTTTATGCATTCCACACTATTTGCTCTGTATCTCTCCCCCCCCCCCCCCCCTCTCTCTCTTTCACAGTGGAGAGAGAGAGAGAGAGAGAGAGAGAGAGAGAGAGAGAGAGGGGGGAGGGAGAGAGAGAGAGAGAGAGAGAGAGAGAGAGAGGTAGAAAGAGATTGATATATATAAAGGATGAGACAGAGAGAGACGCAGAGCGAGCGAGCGAGAGAGAGAGAGAGAGAGAGAGAGAGAGAGAGAGAGAGAGAGAGAGAGAGAGAGAGAGAAGGTAGGTAGAAAGAGGTTGATAGATATAAAGGATGGGAGAGAGAGAGAGAGAGAGAGAGAGAGAGAGAGAGAGAGAGAGAGAGAGAGAGAGAGAGAGAGAGAGAGAGAGAGAGAGAGAAAGAGAAGAGGTTGAGAGAGAGAGAGAGAGAGAGAGAGAGAGAGAGAGAGAGAGAGAGAGAGAGAGAGAGAGAGAGACAGACAGACAGACAGACAGACAGACAGACAGACAGTTAATCAGAGAGAGAGAGAGAGAGAGAGAGAGAGAGAGAGAGAGAGAGAGAGAGAGAGAGAGAGAGAGAGAGAGAGAGACAGGCAGACAGTTAATCAGAGAGAGAGAGAGAGAGAGAGAGAGAGAGAGAGAGAGAGAGAGAGAGAGAGAGAGAGAGAGAGAGAGAGAGAGAGAGAGAGAGAGAGAGAGAGAGAGAGACAGACAGGTTAATCAGAGAGAGAGAGAGAGAGAGAGAGAGAGAGAGAGAGAGAGAGAGAGAGAGAGAGAGAGAGAGAGAGAGAGAGGCGGGGTGGAGGCAGGGGTAATCGGGGGACGCCCTTTAACGGCTGACGTCCTTTCACGATCGGGTGAAAGACTCAAGTGTCTACATTCTCAGCACACAATCAAACACCCTGATCGCTTGCATTACCCGCCACACCACCAATCCCATAATAATACACACTTGGCATTACTCGATGTTTAATGCACCGATAAAAGTGATCTGTTGCAATAACCCTAATGGTTTACCCGTGTCCCTTTCTTTTGGGACGATGGACCCCCCTCTCCCACCCCACCCCCCACCACCCCCCACATGCTCCATGAAACATTCGGCCTATTGTCCAGTTTCTCTTTGATTTATTTGCCGTTTGGAGGGTTGTCTTTGTCCTCACGAGATATGTTATTAATATGTTGCGAAATGTCTCACTGAAATATCGCTAGAAGCTCTAGAGGAGGTTAAGAATGTCTTGGGGGTTGGGGTGTGTGGGTGGGTGGGGTGTGGGTGTTGTAAAAAACTGCACCAAAGAAAAAGGAAATCAAAATTAAAAGTGTCGGTTTATTTCTAAAAACTTAATATTTGGTTATTTTTTTCTTGTTTCGTTATCCTTTTTGTGTGTTATTTATTTATTTATTTATTATTACGAGTTACGCGCTTGGATCAAAGAAAACTTCAAATGTATAGCATACACATAATACATTATGTACATAGTACACATACATTGATTGGAAAACCCTTACAGTGATTTCGTTTTTGTGTAGTTGGGGATAGTGGAAAAACCCCACAAACGGAGTAAGGCTAGCATAGTAATTCATACTCCCTCTACCATTAGCAAGTTTGTCAAATGTTAACATTAAACTGGGTTATGTCAGATTAGTGATCACGAAACTAAGACTTGGCATAATTATGTCACACGTAGGTTACTATATCGAAACGTGAATAAATACCTACAGCTAGCTATACGAGTATACTTAGAAAGACCAGACCTTTGATGAAACTAACTACTCAATTTGTGTTATGGCTTAAATAACATTTAAAGGACATTGAATTTCATGTTGGTTAGACAATCAAAATCAAGCGTGTTATCCTGAAATAACCAAATGGATAATCCTAATAATATACCTTTCTTTCAGAAAGCTAGACATAAGTTTTGTTTGTCACCAGTCAATCCACATTATTAAGTTCAGTTTCAAGCTGACATGACCTTGATTCTTAAATACAGCTAACGGCTAAGAGGGAGATTCACCCCCCCACACACACACCTTCAACGTCGTGGTTCATTGCATTGCTTTTGTCAATCGTGTCTTTATATTCTACTATAAACAAGTGCCTATTATTACTTGTTTAACCCTTCCCGTACCCCGTGGGTGTGTTTTGCACCCATACGTTTACTTTTTGCTTCATATTTTCAAAACTGTTCATTGAATCTTGCTGAAATTTTGATGACTTTGTCAATGAAAGATTCGAGCATGTGTACCCCAAAACTCAAGCATGTGTGTTGAACAACAAGCGAGTCAATGAGCAACAAAGTCGTCGTTTAAAAGGATGGAATTAAATTAACTTTAAAAATAGAAAACGAAGGATGTCTATTATTATGCTCAATCTGCAGTAAGAAAGGCAAGGCTGAAAACACCCCACCGGAAAGAACCGAGAAAATGGATGGAGTCGGGGTGTGTGTGTGTGTGCTTTAACCTGCATCTTTGCAGATGAAAATATTGAATAGATATTGAAACTATCTAAAAAATTGTTTTGGTATTCAATAAAGAATGGCTTGTGTAGGCTCGGAATCTATTCTTTACTTTGGCGTTTTATTTTCTACTCTACTGAATTTGCATCTATTCAATACTGTTTTTGTTCTATTGAATAGAAAAGTGCACTAAAGAATTTTTAAAAAACCCGATAGTCATGGGAATAATCTTTTTTTTACTTTGGATTCTTTACTTTTCCTATTTAATATTGATGATGACATTATTAAATACAGTTTTTGTATGCTTAAAAGGTGGAATCCGTTGCAGTGGCCAATACATCCCCTCCCCCTTCCTGTTTCTACTTGCTCTCATTTTACTCCGAT
>CM065699.1:17137562-17140062 GCA_017654935.2 Phymorhynchus buccinoides
CTTACCAGGTATAAGAGGGAAAACACGTGAAACCCGTGATTTTGACACGTGATCTGGTGGGTCTTTAAGATTACTTGCACATCAGTGTGTTGCCGTGGGGGAAAGAATGAAGACTGTTCACGTGTACGGAGACCTTTACGAAGAAGAACAAGGTCACTGGGTGGAGCGTCGTCCGCCGTTTTAAGAGTGACGGTTAATGCTCGGGACTTGGTATCCCAAACGTCCGAACAGCGGACTTTAATGGAGTACTGTAGAAGAAAAGGTGTCTTTTGTTTGGGTGGGGAAACACGCTGGACCAGGGTTTTGGTCCCCATCGACGATAAAAAACCAACAACCAAGAACTTGAAAGAACAGAAAAAAAAGTATAATGTAAAAGTAGAACGAGCCACAGCGGCACAAACACACGGCAAGACGAGTGTACTTTAGCGTGCTTACAAGGACGGACAGACAGACTCGCACGCATGCACGCACGCATGCACGCACGCATGCACGCATGTACATACAAAAGCACAAACGCACGCACGCACAAACAAACAAACAAACACGTGTGCACGCCTATAAGTATACGTAATTGCTATAGTTAACTAATACACGTTGTTCGTATCCATGCCGACCTTAAAAATGTATTCTAGTGAACGATATTATAAAAATCCATTTTGTTCTAATGTAACAAAGTTTTGTCGCACTTGGTTTGTTTTGTGTGTAGATTTGTCTGTAGTTGCTGTTGCTGCTGCTGATAACGACGATCACGATTCGATGACGACGACGTTGTTGATGATGATGATGATGATGATGACGAGAATGAGGAAGATGACGACGACTTTTTCTTTTTCAGAAACTTAGAAGATGACAGAGAAAGCAAAGCTGAAGGGAAAAGGCAGTCAAAGAGAGTGACAGATTAGAGGAAGTCATGAGCACAGAACTTCCAGAAGGTGGGGGAACTGTTTGTACGAATGTCCACACCCCCGGTATCCCCAAGGGAGATGACGACGACAACGATAACGATGACGACAACGACTCGGACGATGATGAAGATGCATATGAATAAATCACGTGTAGAGAGAGTATGTGTGTGTGGTGTGTTGTGAGTGGTGGTGGTGGTGGTGTTTGTGTGTGTGCGTGCGCGTCAGCGCGCATATTTTCATGTAGTTGTGTGTGTGTGCGCGCGATGATTCCACTTGTGAGTCTTTTCCCATACCTTATGTTTTTATCATAGCTCTCTCTTTTCATCCGCACTTCTCGCCTTGTTTATGCTCATCACGTGGGATAAATAATAATTGTCACCCCGATTTGGCAAGTCGTTTGTCTCTCTAGCCATCCTCCTCCTCCACCCACCTACTTCTCTCTCTCTCTGTCTGTCTGTCTGTCTGTCTCACTGTCTGTCTGTCTTTCCACCCCATCCCCCTGTATTATTATTTCGTGCATTTAAAGTGGCACCCTGACGGATGAGTTTTTTTTGTAAAAAAGAAAACTCTTCAATCACAATGAGTGTCCTCCACCCACCACATCCAAAATGTCTACTCTCTCCGGCATCTCCGCCAAGGAGGAATCGCCGTTTTGACGGTTTAATTTCTAGGAAACCAGAGCAAAGTGAGTGTTCCTATCCTTGAAAAGGCTGTCTTTCTGGTGATCTCGACGTGTTTCTTGCAACAACTCATCCGTCAGGGTCCACCTTTAATAAACAATGTATGGACAGTAGTAGCTTTCTCTTCTTTTCAGCACTTCCCTTATCCCGCCTTTATTTCCCTTCATCATGTCAGTGCTTTCTTTCCTCTCTCAGCTCTCTCTCTCTCTCTCTCTCTCTCTCTCTCACATTCTTGTTGTTGTCTGTTGTCCTGTCTCTTGTTCTCTCTCTGTGTGTCTGTCTGCTGTTGATTCCCTGATGCTGTGATTGCTCTCTCTCTCTCTTGTCTTCTTTCTTCTGTGATTCTTCTCTCTACTACATACATACTCCAGCCCTCGCCTCTTCTGAGACATCAGCTCTCTTTTCGTCTACCCCATTGTCTCCTCCCTGTCCCCCTTTATCAGAGATAGCACTTTCTCCTTCTTTTCATTGATCTATATCCCCTCACTCCCCTCTCTCTCTGTGTGATCTCTCCTCTCTCTCTCTATCTCTGTGATCTCTCTCTCTCTCTGTGATCTTCTCTCTCTCTCTGTGATTCCCTCTCTATCTCTGTGATTCCCTCTCTCTCTCTCTCTCTGATCTTCTCTCTCTGTGTGATTCCCTCTCTCTCTCTGTGATCTCTCCTCCTCTCTCTCTGTGATTCCCTCTCTCTCTCTCTGTGATCCTCTCTCTCTCTCCCTCTCTATCTCTGTGATTCCCTCCCTCTCTCTCTGTGATCTTCTCTCTCTGTCTTCTCTCTCTGTGATCTTCTCTCTCTCTGATTCCCTCTCTCTCTCTGTGATTCCCTCTCTCTCTCTCTGTGTGATCTTCTCTCTCTCTGTGATTCCCTCTCTCTCTCTGTGATTCCTCTCTCTCTCTCTCTCTCTCTGTGATTCC
>CM065699.1:17157562-17160062 GCA_017654935.2 Phymorhynchus buccinoides
GCTTTACAGAGACCTTCAATAGGAATTGTTGGGAAATAATGAAGGGGAGTAATCTCATGGTGTGTGGGAGTGATCTTACCTAATTCAATCGGTCAAACAGGGGAAGTCAGTCTACCATCAGCTCTCGTAGCCTATCGACTCGTGTGTTTGAGCAGACACACAGCACTTATAACACCGTGCGTCATTCTAACAATGTATGTCATTTATATTTTGACATCACATTTTGCAAGTTTTATCAGTTTGTGGCCACTGGCCACCCCTAATGTTTATAAAAAAAATGTTTGCAAGTCGCTGACTCGCATCCTGCGCTTTCAAGCTTCGACGCCATTGTTGCATTGTTGCTATGGTATTTGACCGAGTAATGGAGGTAAGCAACTCTAATTTTCACGAAGTTCTCTCCCCTAGGTTTTTTCTCTCCGAAAATCGTCTATTGGACAAGAAAGTGAACTATCTGGCTGTGGATGCAGGAAAGACGTAAACCACAACCTACGAACGAGGAAAGTCGGAAAAGGGAAGGTGACTCTCCCCGTGGGGAAACCGGGCTGTCTTTCGTACAAATAGTTCCTCCACCTTCTGGAAGTCCCGTGTTTGTAACTTCCTCTAATCTGTCACTCTCTTTGACCCTGTCATTTCCCTTTGCCGAATTATGTCATCTACTATTTTTCTGACCTGCTGGCCCATTCTCCTGCCTTTTTTCAACAACAACAAACACATCTTCCAAATAATGTTCTTCTTTTACCTCCTCAAAAATCGGCTAAATGCAGCAAGGAGACCAGCGAAAACTGAAATCCGGACACATACAGACACAATTACCCCACCCATTATGGCCTGGGAACACAGAAGGAGAAGAAGAAGGAAGGTGAACAAAGGTGGTGGTCTGCTGACCCAAACTGCCCAACATTGTTCACACCTACTCTACAGTCATATCTTTCGCAGACAGATTAAAACATCCTCTGTGACATGGCCACCCCAATCAGTTTCCCTTGTAACGGAACAAGCCATACCAGACGCCATACCATTGGTCCACGTGGGTCTCGTCTTTTAACGCCTCGGGACACGATAAGGGGCGAGACTTGGTTGGGCGAGCGGACCAGTACAGCCAGTCGGTAGCCTTAGGCTCGGTGTACATCTCGTGTGCTGGCTAATACAAAGCATATTATGTTTTGTTTTATTCTGTGATTTTCTCACACCTGCTGCCATGTCATTCACACCGACTGGCGTGCGTTGTGTACGCATTTTGGTCCGCTGTCGCCCATGTCGTTTGGGTCTTGAGGAAGGGAGACCAAAAGAAGCAGACCTGCGTGTGTGCATAACCTGACAGCGAGTCAAAAGCAACCAGGCGTGTGCTACCTTTCACACGATTGTCCAACATGCTGGGTCCTCGGTAGAACACAGATGGACACCGAGCATAAAGCTAGCTCCCAGACTAATATCGCTGATGCATATCTGTATGTATGTTCGTGTGTCGGTCTGCGCTTGTCGTCACATCTACATTATGACTATCTCTGTCCGACCACCCTGTGCTACTCTGACTGGGTGTCTGGTGACGTCATTTTTGTCTGGCTGAGACAAGAACACACCCGCTGGGATAATACTACTCTGGTAGGGCACACACGCGCGCGCGCGCACGCGCACACACACACATACACACACACACACACACACACACACACACACACACACACACACACATACACACACGCACGCGCGCGCCGAGAGATGAGAGAGAGAGAGAGAGAGAGAGAGAGAGAGAGAGAGAGAGAGAGAGAGAGAGAGAGAGAGAGAGAGAGAGAGAGAGAGAGAGAGAGAGAGAGAGAGAGAGAGAGAGAGAGAGAGAGAGATTGTTGTGCCTCTGTATATTCAAGATTGGACTTCATAACAAAATAGATGAAGACAGTTTAAAAAAAGAGAAAACGAGCGCACAGAAAAATTCATGACAACTGTGTTATAGACCATTCATCAAGAAATGTTGTGAAAAAAACTGCATTGAAATACATGCAAAACTTCGCGAGATATTAGCGATTATGTGTTTTGGGGTTTGAACCCCGTAACTGGCGCGACCTTGACCTTAATGTAAAACTAAATACATCAGTGGATAGCTTGCATCTTGGCAAACTAGTATACTAAATTTGATGATGATAGACTGAATAGTTTTTGAGAAAAACGGACGGACGGACGGACGGACGGAGGCACGCCGGACGGATCAGACAGAAACAATAGCTCCCCGAACCTTCGGCTCGGAGACTAAAAAAAGAAAGAAGAAAAGTATGTGGATCGGAGGATTGAATATAACAATAATTCCAAAACGCACTCAAAGATGTTTTTTAGTAAGAGAGAGAGAGAGAGAGAGAGAGAGAGAGAGAGAGAGAGAGAGGAGAGAGAGAGAGAGAGAGAGAGAGAGAGGAGAGAGAGAGAGAGAGAGAGAGAGAGAGAGAGAGAGAGGCTGAGAGAGAGAGAGAGGAGAGAGAGAGAGAGAGAGAGAGAGAGAGAGAGAGAGAGA
>CM065699.1:17185062-17190062 GCA_017654935.2 Phymorhynchus buccinoides
CATTTCTGTCGCTGCGAGCAAAATCAAAATAGTGCGTTCACTTTCTATCCTAGCAAGAAAACACTATGTTCACTTTCTGCCAAAACGAACAAACAACTGTGTTCCCCGTCTGTCATAGCGAGCAAACAACTGTGTTCCCTATATGTTATAGTGAACAAACATTGCGTTCCACACCGGTATCTAATCTGAGCCACGGGACAAATCAACTGGGCCTGTAGTGATGAGTGCGGCTAAGACAACTAATCCGGTGTCATGAGAAATAAGTACCTACCGTGAAATAACTACCCTTCAAAAGCGCACTAGAACCATTCTTCTTTCATGTGATAAATAAGCCAACTGTTATTTAAAAATATATATATATTTAAGTGCTCAATCTACACGGAAAGAACCAAGAAATAGAGCGGGAGGGTGTAAATCTACATGTTTTGCCGAAAAATCGATATACAAAGCCATCACTTAGGTTCGTATTTTTCAAAATGGCGGACGATAAAAACAACCGTCCGTGTAAAACCAAAAAAAATTAAAAAAAAATTTATAAAAAATATCCCTGACTTCTCAGTACTTAATGATGAATCTTCTGTTCTTCCTGCATGTCACAAGACGCCTCTGAATGTATTTAGGGGCGAATCTTTCCCAAACACCAAATGAATTGAATGAGGATAAGGGTATTTATTTCATGGGTAAAATATTTTATGCTACACCGGGATGGAAAGTGCAAATGATTCTAAACTGGCAATGGGATTGGTAGCTTTGACTAATTTGCATTTTTTTCATCGCGGATTAGTCTGTCTTAGTCCGCACTCATGATTTCAGGCCCTGCACCCGCTGCAGGTGACAGACATATAAAACGCCCCCTATATCAGCTACCTGGCAAAACGACAAGGCTTTTAATTAACACGATCTATTTACCGTTACCCTCATCGCACACCACCTTCCTTCCTAGTCTCCAGCACCCTGCTCCGAATGCCAGAGCCCTAAAGCAACATGGCACCACAGAACAGTGATAGAGCGCTTAGTATAACAAAAAAGTAAAAAAAAATACCCGCACACACCTCCATCCCTACTACGCAAATAGCCAAAAGCTACCCAGGTTCTGATCACTCCATCGCTCAACTCGGGTCGCTTTGTCTCTGTCTCTCTTGTTGCGGAAATCCTCAGATCTCTCTCTCTCTCTCCCTCTAAACCCCCCTTACCCCCCTTCAACTGTAGTTCTGGCATTTATATCTTAAAGTGCCTTTTCGTTTTGTTATTCGTATTATTTTAAAGTTGTAAAACAAAGTCTACTCAGCGGCACAACTCACACGACTTTATTAGTGTTCAACTCTCTCTCTCTCTCTCTCTCTCTCTCTCTCTCTCTCTCTCTCTCTCTCTCTCTCTCTCTCTCTCTCTCTCTCTCTCTCTCTCTCTCTCTCTCTCTCTCTCTCTCTCTCTCTCTCTCTCTCTCTCTCTCTCTCTCTCTCTCTCTCTCTCTCTCTCTCTCTCTCTCTCTCTCTCCCCCCCTCTCTCTCTCTCTCTTTAATTTTCTTTTCCTTTCTTTTTTTCTTGAGGACTGGATGAAAACAAGTATTTTTACGTACTCTATTACCCTCGGAAAATAAATGTTATTCATCCATTCATTCATTCATTCTCTTCTCTTCGCGTTTTCACCCCTCCATCACTCACCACCCTCATACTCCCCCCCCCCCCCCCCCAGCACCTGACCATCACAAAGCAAACCTTATCCTTAATCAATAACTGGCAGGCAGAAAAAACACACACATTGGCATGCGAGAAACGGGAGAAGAAAGGAAACGAAAGGAAATGGATAGGGAGGGGGTGATAGGGGCAGGGGCTGAGCGAGAATCGAACCCGCCATCCCTCAAGGTGTCATGTCCAGCAGCGTGGTGGCTAAACACAGCCCAGGAGGCCCCCAGTGTTTGCCCTGTCAGGAAACATGGCTGCAATCAAAGAAAACGGCTCTGTTTGATACATCTCCGCTGTCGGGGTGGGCACGTGAAACATGTGTTTGCGTGTGTGTGTGTGTGTGTGTGTGTGTGTGTGTGTGTGTGTGTGTGTGTGTGTGTGTGTGTGTGTGTGTGTGTGTGTGTGTGTGTGTGTGTGTGTGTGAGTGGGTGTGTGCGTGTGTATGTGCGAGCGTGCGTGTGTGTGTGTGTATGTGCTTGTGTGTGTGTGTGTGTGTGTGTGTGTGTGTGTGTGTGTGTGTGTGTGTCTGTCTGTGCATGTGTGAGTGTGTGTGTGTGTGCGTGTGTGTGTGTTGTGTGTGTGTGTGTGTGTGTGTGTGTGTGTGTGTGTGTGTGTGTGTGTGTGTGTGTGTGTGTGTGTCCATGCGTGTGTGTGTGTGTGTGTGTGTGTGTGTGTGTGTGTGTGTGTGTGTGTGTGTGTGTGTGTGTGTATCTGTCCATGCGTGTGTGTGTGTGTGTGTGTGTGTGTGTGTGTGTGTCCATGCGTGTGTGTGTGTGCGTGTGCGTGTGCGTGTGCGTGTGTGTGTGTGTGTGCAAAGCAACGGCTGGAAACACGTCATCGTTGATGGATGGTTGTTATTCTGGCGACTTTGTTTCTTGAGTTTCTGTATTTCTGTCTGTGTGTCTGTCTGCTGTGTCTGTCTGTGTGTCTGTCTGCTGTGTCTGTCTGTGTGTCTGTCTGCTGTGTCGGTATGTGTGTCTGTGTGCCTGTCTCATGTTTAGTTTGGCTGCAGAGAATGTAACTCTTTGATGGCTGTCAACCCCTTCTGTTATGCGAGATAAGCAAAGGTCTCAAAATGCACCCTTGCCTAACAGTAACACACGAAACATAGTAAACTAAACTACTCATTTGTGCTTTCCATTAAATTCGCGGAATCTTCATAAAACAAAACCCACTTGTTATACGTACTTTACTAACGACCCGCTTTATTATAATCTACGTCTTATGACAGTTGTACAAAATACATTGTTGAGTAAAATGTCTGTTCAATGTTCGGATTAACTTCAGGGCTCCCAATCGTCCCGCAAAACAAGAGGTTCCAGGGACTCCTTCACTTACAGTACAGAGGGTCCTAGAGGAGGGATAGAGGATCCCAATGACATTGTGAATGCCAACAAGAATGTTTATAGTGCATCCCTGGGACCCCCTGCACATTCTTTTAGAGGTCCCTTAGAATTCTAGTACTTCATAGACCTCCAAATGGGGGTCCCTGGGAGCCCTGATCTTGAAACCTACGTGGAAATCTGGAATCAAAATTCAGAATTACTTTCAAGAATAGTTTATGAATAACCATTTTGCGTAGCTTACAAAACAATATAATTATTTATTTGCAATTTAAAAACAATTTTCAACAATATCTTTGACAGAGCGAGAGAGAGAGAGAGAGAGAGAGAGAGAGAGAGAGAGAGAGAGAGAGAGAGAGAGAGAGAGAGAGAGAGAGAGAGAGAGAGAGAGAGAGAGAGAGAGAGAGAGAGAGAGAGAGAGATCCGAGGTACCCGTTAGGGTATGGAAAGAACCACAAAGAAATCCCCTCATTGAAAGCTTAATGATGATGATTCGTTGGTTTTGTGAACAGCTTGTAGCTAGGTGGTGTGGGGAAAGAAAATAAAACCCTATTGTATGTGCTTGGGCGTGTGTGTGTGTGTGTGTGTGTGTGTGTGCGTGTGTGTGTGCGTGTGCGTGTGCGTGTGCGCGCGCGCACGCGTGTGTGTCGTACGTGCGTGCATGTGTGCTATAGTGTTTGTGTGCACGCGCGTGCTTGTGCGTTCATGTGTGCGTGCGTGTATATATATGTGTGTGTGTGTGTGTGTGTGTGTGTGTGTGTGTGTGTGTGTGTGCGTGCGCGTGCGTGCGCGCGTGTGTGTGTGTGTGTGTGCGCGTGTGCGTGTGCGTGCGTGCGTGCATTTGCTTCACGAGTCGGTAGACACTGATGGGAGATTTATGGGGCACATGAAGAGAGGCTTGCAATTTATGGCTCAGGTCAGAATACAACAGTCAGGAATTGTTATTTGATTGTGCCGTGATTGGGATGGCTTGGAGTCAAAACGGACTATCTTTAGACAGTCCGTTGACGTATTATTGGATTTATTACAAAAACGTAACTTGTATCAAACAATGACTGCAGAAATACAAAAAGGGGATTTTGCTTTTTATATTTCAGCAGTCTTTTTTTTTTTAAATGCAAGTTATTAGTTTTCTTAATAAGTTCAATAATATGTCAATGGACTATCTGAAGATAGTCCGTTTTGACTCCAAGCCATCTGATTTATGTGAATTTGGTTCACCACTACTGAGTTCTGTGCATGTTGGTCCATGGATACAATCATGTGCGAGACATGTTGTGACTTGGCTTTCCTTGTCTGTGTATGTTGCTGTTGTTAGTCCCCGAGTCGAAGGTTCGGGAACTATTGTTTCTGTCTGATCCGTCCGGCGTGCCTCCGTCCGTCCGTCCGTCGGTCCGGCTAGTCGTCCGTTTTTCTCAAAAACTATTCAGTCTATCATCATCAAATTTGGTATACTAGTTTGCCAAGATACAAGCTATCCACTGATGTATTTAGTTTTACATTAAGGTCAAGGTCGCGCCAGTTACGGGGTTCAAACCCCGAAACACATAATCGCTAATATCTCGCGAAGTTTGGCATGTATTTCAATGCAGTTCTTTTCACAACATTTCTTGATGAATGGTCTATAACACAGTTGTGATGGATTTTTCTGTGCGCTCGTGTGCGCATGATCGCGCGCGCTCAAATCACGGGTCCGAACACACGTGCGCCATGAAACAGCTTTGTAGCTCTGTGGTTGACGCTCTCTCTCTCTCTCTCTCTCTCTCTCTCTCTCTCTCTCTCTCTCTCTCTCTCTCTCTCTCTCTCTCTCTCTCTCTCTCTCTCTCTCTCTCTCTCTCTCTCTCTCTCTCTCTCGATTTCGGAGTACCTCGGCGATGCTGCGAGGGGACTTTGCAGCCGCTCGAGGTTGCAGGTGTTGTTGTTGTTGTTGTTGTTGTTGGCTTACCCTGGCTAAAACTCCATGGATCATCCCAA
>CM065699.1:17195062-17212562 GCA_017654935.2 Phymorhynchus buccinoides
CGCCATTCAGAAATTCATGTATAGTACGTTGGCACAGTATAAGCTTTAAGCTTGTTGTTGCCATTATGCTTGCTTAACATGTATGTAATGTGCGTTTTGGTCAATAAAAATCATTTAAACCAAAACTACAAATGCACTGTGACAGTGCAACCCGGCCAGACCGACGCATAGCAAGCACACTGAGCGACACATGTGCGAACCTCCACGTGTAGATCATCTTCCCCCTTCCCCACTTTCCTCTGAGCTTATACTACTCCACCAATTAGAATCCCAGTGTCATGAGAAATAAGTACCTACCGTGAAAAAAGTACCCTTCAAAAGCGCACAAGAATCATTCTTCTTTCATGTGAGAAATAAGTCAACTATTATTTTAAATATTGAGATTTAAGTGCTCAATCCACACAGAAAGAGCCAAGAAATAGAGCTTTGTAAATCGATGTACAAAGCCATGCCACTTAGTTTCATATTTTTCAAAATGGCGGACGATATAAACAACCACCTGTGCAAACAAAAATAAATAATAATAAATATTAGAGAAATATCCCTGACTTCTCAATATTTAATGATGAATTCTCTGCTCTTCCTGCATGCCACAAGACGCCTCTGAATGTATTTAGGGGCGAATCTTTCCCAAAGAGCAAACAATTTGAATGAGGAAAAGAGTATTTCATGGGTTAAATATGTTATGCAACACCGGTCTCATTGTCCAGTCTGTGACTGGCCAACACAGTGAGTCAGCAAAGGGAGAGTACTGGCTAAAAGAGGGGTTCCCTATAGCGCAATCCCTACATCAGACCAATCCGGATTTTCAACAAACAAAATCATTACAAAAAAATCATTAACAATGTACAAGAACACGGACATAGGAAGCTCCCTCGATAAGGTGTCTAGGCCTACATCGGTGCCAAATTTAATTTTAAAAAATCGTCCAGTAGTTTTTGAGAAAAGCGATACACAGACATACATACAGACAGGCGGATCCAAAACAATACACGTCCCAGACACTTGTCTGGCCGGGTAAAATCAAAGTTTATATAATAGCAAAAAAGGCATATGGCCTGGGAAGAATCGATGCCCAGTCGGCGTCCCAAATCTTCACTATCTTGCCTGCGTAAGATGCTACATAGATTGCACAAACACACATACGTTTCAGTTGTTTCCTTTGTGTGTTTTTTTGGGTCGGTTTCCTTTGTTTTTTTGTCAAGTAAAACACGCTACAATCAAAGTTTCGTTCGCATGGAACGCGCAATCTCCTAAGGAACCGGAAGCCAAAGGTAACAACACGAAAAGGGCGACCACTCCCCAGCGTTAACTAGTTCCGGAACTGACGACATACTATACCCAATCATCATTGCCATCACCACAACAATCAAGGCTGAAGTGAAGGTGAGAACAGACGGGGTGTTTGCGTGTGAAACGCTCGCTAATTTGAAGGGTACCTTCTCGTCGACGCGAGGTTTTATTTGTCCAACAATGGCTTTACACGCTGTTTGGTCCTTCCTTTTTTGGGGTTACCATCTGCTTGGCACGTGCTACATTCTTGCAGACAATAAGGTTAGTTTCCCGGGGGTTGGGGGATGGGTTTGAAGGTGGGGAGGAATTCTGTTTTGAGGTGTTTGATTCCGATGCTGTTCGCGAGGAGAAAGTCTGTTGGGAGTTCTTTTTGCTACACACTTAACCCTCACTACTACGTTTTAAGTTTACACACGCTTACCCCTCCACCCAAAGGCCAACAAGCAAGAAAGCAAACAAGGACTAGGATCGCAGACATTCTCTCGCGGAAAGTTCTTTTGGAATAGGTCTCTCGGGGATTCGGTTAGAGATGCGTGTTCTTGTAGGAAAGACAAAAAAAGTCATGATCGGTGCAACCCTTGGCTTGCCCTGCTCAAACTTTTATCAGATGTAAAACTTGTGGGGGCTGTGGAACGTTATCGCATGCAGATTGTTTCTAGACAGTTCCGGAACGACGTGTTTTCTTTGGGGTTTAGTTTCAGTTCTAATGTGAGAAAGCTTGCATTAGTCAGCGAGTACGATGGGTCACCAGAGGATAATAGAGGCCAAAAAACTAAAAGTTTGAACTAGAGACAGAAGTGTGTGTGTGTGTGTGTGTGTGTGTGTGTGTGTGTGCGCGTGCGCGCGTGCGCGTGCGCGTGCGTGCGTTCGTGTATGGTGATGGTGGGGCACTGCATAGGACTGAACTGGGGGTGAGAGGAGTTGAAGAGGTGTGGTGGTGGTGGTGACGGTGACCATGCATAATTATGCAAGGATGTGAGTGTCCGGTACAGGAATAAGAGAGTGTTTGGC
This sequence comes from Phymorhynchus buccinoides, assembly GCA_017654935.2. Taxonomy (NCBI): domain Eukaryota; kingdom Metazoa; phylum Mollusca; class Gastropoda; order Neogastropoda; family Raphitomidae; genus Phymorhynchus; species Phymorhynchus buccinoides. The sequence continues at coordinate 17,197,367 of CM065699.1, forward strand.
ATGATCGTTTTACTGCGTTTTAAAAGTGCGAAGACGTCTACGCGCCTTGACTGGATACAAACAAAGGACCTGTTTATTCCCCAAATAAGCAATGTACTCAACAGTAAACATTGTGTGAGTATATAATTTAATGTAACTGGGGGTTTAACGAAATCTCCTCACTCCAAAGTAAGCATTGTGTGAGTGGTGTGAGTATATCATTTAATGTACATGGGGTTTTAACGAAATCTGTGCATTTTGCTTTGCTTTTGTACGTCCAGATTTGTTCGTAATTCACCCTTCTAGGGTCTGAGTGTGTGCGGTTTGTTTGCTTGTTTTCATGAACATAATATAACATTTTAGTGAATTAGTAAAGCGCTTGGAGCTTCAAGATCAAGCGATCTATACATTTTCTTAATAAATAAATAACTCGAAACGGCCTTTACCATAGGCATTTATTACTTTACTATACCAATAACCACAAGTTTGGGACAAATGGTAAAGCGAGAATGGAAGCTGCACGATGATGGATTTTCTCTAGCAGTTGAACATTATACCTCAAGGCTTAAAGACCCCCCACGTCACGTGTCACATTCCCTCTTATGCTGGGGAGATTTTTTATGATTTCTTACCAGCTATAAGAGGGAAAACACGTGAAAATCGTTTTTTTGACACGTGACGTGCTGGTTATTTAAGGGGCCGACCCATTTACATACACCTCAATCCAACTGCGATCCAATTGTGGCGATTTCTGTGAGGCATGATTCTCGATAAATACTTCCTTCGAAAATAATTCTACAATTTTCGTTCTCGTTCACTATGCTCATGTAGACCCCAAGACATGATTCACATAAAATGTCTGATGCAAAAAATACAGATATTTCATCAGATTCGTGTACGCTGGGGACTACAACACATACAGCGAACAAAAACTAGTAGGATTTCTTACAGGTCACAATAATACCTGTATCGTTTAACAATTCGGGACTTTCCTGGTGTTGCACTGCCTCCGGGCATTGCCTCCAGGATCGTTCCCACCATCTTTATATCTACTAATGTCCCATATGTGTCTGTTTCAGACCGGAGGACGTTAAACAGATTTTTCTTCTAGTAGGATTTCATCATATAATAATTTGGCAAGTGTGTGTCTGTGTGTGTGTCTGGAACACAAAACGGGCCTTATAACTCCGCCGTTGTTCGACCGAATCGCTTCAAATTTGTGGACAGGCTTGCTGTGGTCGGGGAAAAGCCTGACAGCAAATGTGAAGAGAATCGGGGGAGGGCGTCACTCTCAAAGCAGCGCCAACGGGAAACGGGGCCTTATAACTCCGCCGTTTCTTAACCGAATCGCTTCAAATTTGCTGTCAGGCTTGCTGTGGCGGGGATAAAGCCTGGTAGCAAATGTGAAGAGAATCGGGAGAGAGCGTCACTCTCAGAGCAGCGCCAACGGGAAACGGGGCCTTATAACTCTGCCGTTTCTTAACCGAATCGCTTCAAATTTGCTGTACTCAGCGTTACCAATACTTGGCGTTACCGTTACTAGGCGTTACCGTTAATCGGGAGAGCGCGTCACTCTCAGAGCAGCGCCAACGGGAAACGGGGCCTTATAACTCCGCCGTTTCTTAACCTAATCGCTTCAAATTTGCTGTACTCAGCCTTACCAGTACTTGGCGTTACCGTTACTAGGTGTTACCGGTACTCGGCGTTGCGCTAGTTCAGATTAATTTATTTAGACAGTCGAAATTCACGAGAATCATGCCTCACAAATGTGAAAGTCGGATCGCACTTGGATTGAATCGTATACAGTGGATCCGCCCCTTTAAACCGGCGCCACACACGCGTAAAATCGCACGGGGGATGCGATCCGACTGGGCCACGCGAGTCACGATTCACGTGAAATTCATGTATTACCGATCGTTTAATATGGACTTTTTTCATAAGTATAATAATATCAAGGATATCTTAAGTGACGAAGAAATTGACTTTGCTTTCATTGCTAAATTAGTGCTGTCCACGCCTATTGGAAGCTTACTATAGATGTTTTATTTTGTGTTGTATTTTAAATTATAAAAAAAAATTGGTTCAATTTTTGCATGTTGTCTAAAATCATTATTCATGTGAAAAGACATTAAATTAAAGATTCATTCATGTATTGGGTCTACTTGAGTATAGTGAGCGAATGTTTTTTAATCAATCAATCAATCAATCATTTATTGTCCCCATCTCATTATAACAAGGACATTTGTCTTGCAATCAATCAATACAAAAAACAAAGACACAATAAAATGCAATAAATGCAACACCCTAAGGTGTCTGTACACGTGAGCTCCCCCAGCCCCACCACGGCAACAGAAAATAGCAGAATTATTTTCAGAGGGAGGTATTTCACGTGGAGCACGCCTCACAAAGATCGCAGTCGGATCGCAGTTGGATTGAATCGTATGCAGTGGATTAGATGCAGTCTTCTTCTTCTTCTTCTTCTCTTCTTCTTCTTCTTCGATCGCTCAGACAGTTTCCTGTCAATTATGAGCGCAGATGCGTCATGCTGCCGTTATGCGCCGAACTAAGAAATAGCTAGGCCCCAAGCAAGTCCGACTTCGGCCGGAGGAGGAAATGTTTTTGAAATTGTTTCCTGAAAAAAGGCAGGAGAATGGACCTGGTAAAGGCAGAAAGGTAGTAGATGACAGTAAGCAAAAGGGAAAAGGCAGAGTCAAAGAGAGTGACAGATTAGAGGAAGTTACAAGCACAGAACTTCCAGAAGGTGGGGGAACTACTTATACAAAAGACCCCCCCCCCGGTATCCCCACGGGGGGGGGGGGGGGGGGGGGGGGGGGGGGGGGGGAGATTGGATGCAGTGGATTTAGTCTTTCGTGAATGAATACGACTCTCAAAGTAGGAGCCCTTTGTATACAGGCTCTCAGTTCTCTGCAAGCTTGAAGGTTGGTTGACCTTTGGGGACCTTCATTCACATCCCCATCGCCAATAGGAACTGTTCGGAAATAATTAAGGGGAGTAATTTCATGGTGTGTGGGAGTGATCTTGCCTAATTCAATCGGGGAAGTTACTCTGCCATCAAGTAGATCCCCAGCTCTCGCCTCGTGTGTTTTGAGTAGACTTACATCACTTTAGCACACCGTGCGTCATTCTAAAAAAATTTCATTTCATTTATATTTTTACGTCACATTTTGGAAGTTCTCTCAGTTTCCGGATACTGGCCGCCCCTCATTTGTCCATAAAAGAAATGTTTGCAAGTCGCTGACTCGCATCCTGCGGTTTCAAACTTCGACGCCATGCTGCCATGGTTGCTATGGTTTTAACCGAGTAAGTTGAGGCAATCAACTCTAATTTTCACACGAAGTGCTCTCCCCTAGTTCCCCCCCCCCCCCTCCCGAACATCGTCTATTATTCTACTAGGGCCTCGTGGATAAAACAAAAAAAAAGAGGGCGGCTGTTCCCTGGGCAAGGCATCTCGTCGATGAACATATTTCAATCCAGCTTTCCAGAATAATGGTATGGCAGACGACCCAAGCACGCACGTACACACACTTTGTCACACACACACACACACACACACACACACACACACACACACACACACACACACACACACACAAACACACACACACACACACACACACACACACACAGAGAGAGAGAGAGAGAGAGAGAGAGAGAGAGAGAGAGAGAGAGAGAGAGAGAGAGAGAGAGAGGAGAGAGAGAGAGAGAGAGAGAGAGGAGAGACACGCATACACACACACACGCACAGACACAGACAAACACACACACGCACGCACGTACACACACGCGCGCACTCTTCTCTCACACACACGCACACACACATACACCCCCCCCCCCCCACACACACACACACCATTGTACTAGGAGGGGGGGGGGGGGGGGAGCCACCAATAAGGGAAACGAAGTAGCGGAGAGCCCCATAAGCCCAATCGAAGCACCACCAGCCATTTATTCCCCCTCACGAGCGCTCTCTTGAAACGCTCCTTTTTAATAGCGTCATCGGCGCGTGCAAAGCACAAGCACGCATTCAGACGCGCACGCGCACGCGTGAATCGAGTCTCGCTCGCGCTCTGGGCTCGCGCATTTAGCCCTTTTTATGCAGCCATCCGAAACGTGGCTCGTTTTCGGGACCGTTTCAATCACGTGTGCATTGAGATGACGAAGAGTCTTGGTGCTATTGTTTTTATTGGTTAGAAAGGCGCTTTGATTTCGGGGGGGGGGGGGGGGGGGGGGAGAGAGAGATAGAGAGAGAGAGAGAGAGAGATGAGAGAGAGAGAGAGAGAGAAGGCACAAGTCATCAATGTTTAATCAGTAAGGCACCTTACTGAAGGGTGTACAATAAAAACTAAGCCAAAATGCACGAACAAGAAAACTGTTTCAACTAAGTTCTACTTACAATACATTACATGAAAGGAAAATAAATGCCAAATTGTAAGGCAATAAATACACAATGAAGCACTGGATTTCTAACAACTTACGACGCTACAATTTCCAACATGTTCTGGGCTTATACTATGCAAGGTTCAGTCTCTGCATTGGCTCCCTGTTGAAAAACGGATCGATTACACGCTCTCTCTCTCTGCTGTGCTATAAATCCCTGAACGGTCTTGCTCCTTCCTATCTAGCTGGTCTTCTAAATGTCTATTCTCCATCTAGACAGCTACGCTCCTCCTCTGACTCTTATTTTATTCTTCAGATCCCTCGTTAGAATTTCAGAACTCTTGGCGAGCGTTCTTTCTCTTTCCAGGCTCCTACCTCTTGGAACAAACTGCCTCTTTCTCCCCGCATCTCAAACTATCTGCCTTCTTTCAAGTCTTCTCTGAAAACCACTTTATTTTGATCCTAATTTGAGAGAGAGAGAGAGAGGAGAGAGGAGAGAGAGAGAGAGAGAGAGAGAGAGAGGAGAGAGAGAGAGAGAGAGAGAGAGAGAGAGAGAGAGAGAGAGAGCGAGAGAGAGAGAGAGAGAGTGAGAGAGGCTGCTATCCTTTTTGACAGAAGCTTAAAGTTTAGGCCAAATGTAAAGTGAGAACAGGAACTGTATAGGCCCTGATTTTCTACTCAAACGGCGTGTGTCGTGGATCATTGTGGAATTGAGCCAGTCTTTAGGAATTAAATAACAAAACGCCTGTCGTAGTTTTTTTCTGTTTATAAAACAAAAGACATTGTTTGTCATCTCCTCAAATTCTCAAATTCTATTGTCAATGTGTGTTTAAATAATCGGTTGAATCTCCTCTCTCTCTTGTAAGTCCTCTCTCTCTCTCCTCTGGAGCTTCTCCTCTCTCTCTCCCCACCTCGTTAGTAATCCCTACACAATTAGGAAGTCTCCAAAAATCTCCACCTCTCCAGACCGCCCTCCCTGTCCTCGGCCCTTCCCTGGATCTTTATCAGTCGATCCAGAGAGTCTCTCTCCCGCTCATATCTTTAGTACGGTCTCAAAAAACTCCTCTCGTCTTAGTGTCTCTCGTCTCTAAACAGAAGAGTCTTCTCGTCAGATCTCTCCTCATCCTCTCGCTCTCAACCTCTCTTAGATCTCACTCTCCTCTCTCTCTCTCGTCCGTCGCCTCTCTCGCCCTCAGTCTCTTCTCTCTCTCTCTCTCTCTCTCCCTGCTCTCGGTCCTCTCGCTACTCTCTCATCTCTCTCCTCGTCTCCGCCTCGCCTCTCTCTCCTCGACTCTCTCTCGGCTCGCTCGCCGCTCTCTCTCTCTCTCTCTCTCTCTCTCTCTCTCTCTCTCTCTCTCTCTCTCCTCTCTCTCTCTCTATACTCCCTCCTCCTCATCGTCTCTCTCTCACCTCTCTCCTCTCTTTCCTCTCTCTCTCCACGTTCAAACGTATCTCCATTATGTTACATTTCCTTTTGTTACCCGTCAATTATCCTCTCTTTCCCCCCCTTTTTTGTAAAACCTTTTTGTCTCTCTTCAAATCGTTTCCCAGTTCTGTTCTTTCTTTCTTTCTTTCATTCAGGGAACCATCCTTGTTGTTAGCTCAACAGGGGTCCTCTATATACATGCAAAACAAGAAAGAAGCGCTCTACCATTGTCAAAGTGATGTCATGTGCATGATTTCGCGCGTGCATTGTCAAAAAGGTTCTGACTGGGAAGCGGGCGCGTGCACCGCCCACGCTGGCATGGCACGCGCGCAGACACAAACACACAAACACACTCAGGGCAGGACCTTTTCCCTTGTAAAACAAAGCGAAGGGGGAGGGGGAGAAAAAACATAGCCTTTGCCCCTCTTGCGCTGCAAGGCAACCTGACACTATGGCAGGTGAAAATACCTAACCATCGGAGCATCAAATTGAAGGGCCAGCCTTCAACTAAAATCGGACGGCTGTCCACTAAAATCGGACGACTGTACGATACGAGTCGATCAAGAGGTCTCCAAGGACGAAATGCGCTTCGCGCTTCGAGATCACGTGATCAAGTCGCATCGGAGATGATGAGATTAGCGTCCAATTGGTGGGAGACCCTTATGGACGGTATTCCTGAAGATTGGGTCTTCTTGTTGAGAAATCGTATCGTGCAGTCGTGCGATTTTAGCCGACGTGTGCCTGGCCCTTTAGCGAAGGTGCAGCACCACAGAAATCGTTCTTTGCTTGCAGCAGGTAATTTAATGCTTGACATGACCCCCTTCAAATCAATCGTTCCAGCTACATGCATGCATGCATGCAACGTGTGCGCGCTATTGGCCACTGCAACTAGGGTTATTAACGCCCTTGACGGCAAGCGTTAATCCCTCGTTGATCAGCATCCAAAAGGGCATTCATTCACTCTTGCAAAAGGCAGTCATTAAGTGGCCTCAAGTAGGGTTATTGGCGAGAGTTATTCCCTTGCTTGGTCAGTTCTCAACCATCTCCCCCCACCCCCACCCCCACCAAGGGCATTCACTCTTGCAAAAGGTGTTCTTTGCAGTGGCCAATAGTCGCCTGCATGCACGCGACCCGAGCAAGTGCGCATGCACATATAGATGCACATCCTCCCTCTTACACACGTGAACAAACATAAGCACAAAAACGCCCATGCATGGGATGCTACCAAAACAATAAAAAAGTATTTCGGGAAGTTTCTCTTTTTTTCTGTTACACTTTCCTGTATGTTAATGGAAAACAAAGGAATATAATTATATCACTTGATGGCACTTAAAAATCAACTGTATTACTCCGATAAGTGGGAAGGATATTATTCTAATAAAACTCACGTTCTCTTAAAGACACACTGACGCACCACGATTAAATCCCCTGGTTTTTTTCTGGGTAGCTGTGACCCACATACAAATGTCCCCAACTTCAAATGGAGGATGCTCTTTAAAATGATGTTTCGTTTTCAATTTGGGGGCATTTGCATGGGAGTCAAACCTGGTCAAAACAAGATTTCTTACCAGCTATAAGAGGGAAAACACGTGAAGCCCGTGATTTTGACACGTGATCTGGTGGGTCTTTAGAAAAGAAGACGAACAAAGACTGACAGGAAACAAACAAACAGCGATCAACAATAATTAAAAAAACCACCCAGCGCCTGGCAATCTTGTTCATTATTCACCCCCTTATGCTACGACCCTCAATCTCAAAGTCTGCTTTCTTTCAGTTAAACGGAAATATGTTATCCTAACCCTTTCCCCAAATTGTCAGAATGTTAACTTGCTTTTCGCTTTTGACATTTTCAATGTAATGCGAACATTTGAGAAGGGTGCTGGTGACAACGTACAATAACTTGAAACCTTGATCTATGAGTACGACGGCAGGCTAGTCGTTGGCGTTGTTAAAGGTCTCCGTACACGTCAACATTTTTCACTCTTTCCCCATGGCGACACAGTGATATGCATATGAGTGGCTATCGCTGTGTTGCCATGGGAACAGATTGAAAAAAATGTTCACGTATACAGAGACCTTACGCACCACAATGAAGTCCCTTGGGTTTTTTCTGGGTAGCTGTGACCCACATACAAATGTCCCCAATTTCAAATTGAGGCTGCTCTTTAAAATGATGTTTATCCCCCGAAGACGGAGTGCGGCTGCCCACGCGGACGGGGTAATCAAAAACGGTCACACACGTAATGTTCTCATCCCTAGCTGATGCATTTGTACCATAGTGAGCAAGTGCTTGGGCTGTCGGGATGATCCCTGGAGTCTTTTAGCCAGGGTACAACAACAACAACAACAACACAACAACAACAACAACAACAACAACAACAACAACAACAACAACAACAACAACAACAACAACATGATGTTTCGGTTTGAGTTTGGGGGCATTTATATGGGAGTCAGACCTGGTCAAAACAAGATTTCTTTCTAGCTATAAGAGGGAAACCACGTGAAACCCGTGATTTTGACACGTGATCTGGTGGGTCTTTAACAACCAGTGGTGTTGGGCACCAGAAAGAAGTATTGAGCTAAAATAAAATACTACCCCGTGTGTACCTAGGTGTCTGGTCGGTAGATGCCCGTGGGAATTGTGGTTGTGCCCGTGAAAAGAGGCGGAATATTGATGGCACTGGTCAAGAATAAACGAGTCAGGATTTTCGCATCTGTTAACGCAATGAGCGTGATGATGATGAAGATGATGATGATGTTGGCGGTGGTGAAGATGATGATGATGATGATGGTGATGATGATGATGATGAAGAAGATGAATATGATGATGATGATGGTGGTGGTGGTGGTGGTGATGATGATGGGCGTGGGGGTGGTGGTGGTGGTGGTGGTGATGACGATGTTGATCATGATGATGATGATGATCGTGATGATGCTGATGGTGACGACAACGATGATGACGACAATGAAAACGATGATAAGAAATATAGTGCGTGATAGACAGACAGACTCACAGTTGAGACAGGCACACAGACACATTGGTGAGAGAAAGGGAAGGGGAGAGACAGAGACAGAGAGAGAGAGAGAGAGAGAGAGAGAGAGAGAGAGAGAGAGAGAGAGAGAGAGAGAGAGAGAGAGAGAGAGAGAGAGAGAGAGAGAGAGACAGACACACAGACAGACACACAGTGAGGGAGAGAGAGACCTCACCAACAGACACAATCATAGACAAAGAGACAGTGCAACATTCACACATACAAATACACACATACGCACACACATTCTCTCTCTCACTCGCTCAGTCCCACCACCCACCCACCCCCTCTACCCCATGCCAAAGGACAATTTATATGAACATGTTCAGTGTTCACAGTATTGAGTGTTCTTTCTCTCCGTTAAAGTCCACCACGTATTGGCCGAACAATAAAACTAAACAAACCAAACCAAAAACATCTTATCGAACACACCTCACTTTACCCTGAAGCCATGTCACCTTACTCCAACCTCTACTACTTAACAGAATGCCTTGGGGGCGTTTACAGGCACCGACACCATTTTCAACATGAAGCGAAACAACAAAAGCGGTGTCCCGAATTTGTTCTCTTCTCGTCCCCGACGAGATGAGATCGCGGCATAAACGGAAGTGTCCCCAGACAGCTCTATTTCCGGTGTCGCGCGCACCGCAATTATGCAGATCCGGTTCCTGTGGTGGTTGGTGCTCTCTCTCTCTCTCTCTCCTCTCTCTCTCTCTCTCTCTCTCTCTCCTCTCTCTCCCTATCTCTCTCTCTCTCTCTCTCTCTCTCTCTCTCTCTCTCTCTCTCTCTCTCTCTCTCTCTCTCTCTCTCTCTCTCTCATCTCTCTCTTCTCTCTCTCTCTCTCTCTCTCTCTCTCTCTCTCTCTCTCTCTCTCTCTCTCTCTCTCTCTCTCTGTTTCTGTATTTCTGTCCCTGTGTTTCTCTGTCTCCCATTGGTTTTCTCTCTGACATACATGTATCGCTGTCTGACTGTCTGTCTGCCTGTCTCTCTCTTTCTCTCTGTCATGCTCTCTCTGACCCTGTATCTGTTAGTCTCTCATCGTATCTATGTCTCTTTGTGATTTTATGTCCCCCCCCCCTCTCTCTCTCTCTCTCTCTCTCTGTGTCTGTCTCTCTTTGAGCTCTCTCCGAGCTCTATGATTACTATTCCCAGCAGACCTGTTTCTCGTTTCATTTGTTTCGTTCGCTCCCGCGACGTATGTTTGGCTAACGGTAATGAAATCCAATTGTCTGGTAAACTCAGACTGATGGTCGTGAAGCACTCTGTCCCATGGCACTGTGCTGTGATGGTAAAAAGATGACACTCACCACACTGTGAGCTTTTCATTTTCCCCAATTCCAATTCTAACCCCCTTCAGGCCTTTAACAGATCACCAAATGAAGTCGAGAGAAACAAATTGGTTTAAGCAAATCTTTAATATTTCCAAACACATATAACAGAAAGCAAAAGAGAGCATCAACAAGCTAGCGCTTATAGCGAGCGTGCTCCTGAAATATTTCATGAAAAATATTTGGTGAATGACAGACTGTGTAGGTACAATAATACATCATTTATACACGATAATTCAGCAAGAAAAAAGGCAAAAAGAAAAAAAAGAAAAAAAGAAAAAAGAAAATCAAACACACACAAAGAACATATGTGTACACGGCCTTAGTGTTGCAACCAAGGTGAAAGTTAGCCTTTAAAGACCCACCACGTCACGTGTCATATTCCCTCTTATGCTTGGAATATGTTTTAAGATTTCTTACCAGCTATAAGAGGGAAAACACGTGAAAACCATGTTTTTTTACACGTGACGTGGGGGGTCTTTAAGGACCTTCCCAAACGCCATCTGACTCCTTGGACAAAAGATTGGGGACGTGCCCTGGGCAAGGCATTTTCACTACAAACTAATTCCATCCCAGTCCTCCTGGATATCAGCTACCTCCTCTGCTATCTGGAAGCCATGGGCGGATACAAGAGACTGGCATACAGCACTTACTGTTTGTTCAGTGGTGCTAAACGTACAACCTGTTTCTCTCAACGGTACTGGACACTTTGCAAAACGTATTAGCGCGTTGAAAACACACTGGGTCTGTTGTCACGGGACAACACTTGTCTCGATAATACTGAATATGATTAAGTGCATTTATCGAAGAAGCAAAGAGGTTGAATTTGATAATACATTTGTTAAACGTGCCCACACGATGTAGTACCAATGTGCCAGTACGTTATCACTTTTTAGGGGTGGAGGGATAAACAGCAAATATAGATAATCAATAAGTTGGTGGGGGGTTTTCACTTCATAACTGTATTCCTTTACTGATTTATACAAAGAAGAGTTGTGTTTTTTTCGACAGACAAATTCATATTCTTGAACCTTATTTGAAAATGGAAATTTATGATTCTGTTGATGTGCCTATTTCTGCATATCTCTTCATGTCTGTCTGTGATTATTTGTCCTTATGTCTGTCTTTCTTTGTCTCTTTCTAAAGTGCTATCTCATTATACCTACGGGTAGTTTAGCTTACAATGTTATCAGACTTGTCTAGAAGAGTAGATAGCGACACGATTGTGGCTGAAATACTCAGTATTCTTTTACCTTACAACTTACCCAAAATACTGTCTCTGTTGATTGCCTATAGTAAAAAATGCTACTACTACGAGATAAAGGAAACAACGCCACGACAATGCCTATGAGTAATCCACGATGAATAGGCCTTTTCTACAACAAAATGGTAAAAATAAGGGCATATCGGCCCCGAACAGATTTTGACAGAAAAGAGACGTTTCAGTCAAACGTTTAAAACGTTTTACCTTTATACATGGACAAGAATTCATCTTATTCTTTGGGGATTGAATTGGATATGGACTTCTGCACTTAATGCACAGAACCGCAAAACTGCCTATTTTCTTAGACCACTTTCAGGTTTTGTATAGTACTGTTAAACACAAACCTCAACAAATTCATGCTGCATCTACTCTGTCTCTCTGTCTCTGTCTCTGTCTATGTCTCTCTCTGTCTGTCTCTCTCTCTCTGTTTGTCTTCTCTCTCTCTCTCTCTCTCTCTCTCTCTCGTCTCTCTCTCTCTCTCTCTCTCTGTATATCTTATCTCTGTCTCGCTGTCTCTGTCTATATCTGTCTGTCTGTCTGTCTGTCTGTCTGTCTGTCTCTCTCTCTCTCTCTCTCTCTCTCTCTCTCTCTCTCTCTCTCTCTCTCTCTCTCTCTCTCTCTCTCTCTCTCTCTCTCTCTTGGTAGCACATTTGATTCTTTATTTAGTGTGGATGTCGTCAAGTATTTGTTGCCTGTTCTTAATGTTCATTGTGTTCGCTCCATGGAAGGGGCTATGGCCTAATATCCATTATATTTCCGATCTCTCTCTCTCTCTCTCTCTCTCTCTCTCTCTCTCTCTCTCTCTCTCTCCGACTAACCCCCCCGCCTCCTTATAGTTTCACAGATGGATCGAAACAAGGCCTGACACTGGCTTCCAGAGAACGCAGTGCCGACGGAACAAGTAAACTCAACTGGCAGAGAGCCTGGGCCCTAATTCGGGTACAACAGAAGGGACTCTGCCCGCTAAAGGGGGATGCTCACTTCGACGCAACCTCGTTTGACACCCAATTGACCGGCTAATTAGACAACACGGGCCCTCAATTCCACAAATTAGCAGGGGTACGGAGGAACCTCCAGCACACGCGCCACCCAGCGCCAGAAGTCGCGGCGTCAGACCCTCCCTCCCTCCCCCACCACCCCTCCCTCTCTCCTCCCCATTCAATCCTTAACCCCCTCGCCCACTCTTTCTAAGTTTGTGAATGTTCAAATTTGCTTTGACCCCTCAAACATGGCCACAAGGGGGAAAAGAAAAACAAACAACGGCTGGCATAATTTTTTGGGGAGAAGCGGACTTTTAGATTGAGGGTCGTAAACATGAGGGGTGTTGGTGGGGGTGTTTAAAGTGCAAGACTGCCTTCGTTTCTTTCCTCGGACCGTTTTAGGAAGAGAAAAGTGTGCCTATTTATTTTGACAGTTTTGCTCTATTTCTTTAACCCTTTCGCCGCCAGCCATCTTTCAGCAAAAAAAATACCATTAAGCTTAACTGGGTAGAGAAAATAATATTTCTGCCATATTGCGAATTCCTCTGTGACATGTAGCATGAGGCCTATCCTTACCTCCCAAAATTAAGAAAATAGGGTCTTTGGATAACAGGTCTGGATTGGATGCCTTTCAGTGACATGGGTGCCAATGCATTATGGTGCTAAAAAAACTGTGTGACATTGGCGGCGAAAGGGTTAAGTTGAAATCTTATTGGGTTTGAGACAGAGTCTACACTTCGCTTGTCAGTTTTGATTATTTGTGATGTGAGCCACTAACACACGCAGACTACGCTCTTTCTCTCTTTTACTGGTAGAGCGTCAATATGATTGTTATATTGTGTGAGGGCCACAGTTTTGAGTCTCTCTCCCGCCCCCCCCCCCAACGCGACCCGCCCCCCCCCCCCCCCCCCCCCCCCCCCCCCCCCCCTTTCACTATTCAATGATGTAGTTTATGAAAATGAACGGTCAGCTTCTTCATATCTATACTACTTATAATAGTATTTACTCAGACATAATAAACATACAACAACAAAAACCAAAGCACAATGCTTTGACAAGTTTGAAATCGGAATAGTGTGAGAACGCGAATGTAGGGTGCAGTACTCAGTACAAAGACAACAAACACATCAAAAGACGTTCTCATTTTGCATTGACAGATCTAATTAAGACGCCAACAATTACTATGTTCTTAAAGGAAACAAACATCTGACTGCAGCAAACATAATATAACCAGTTCCAGTGACACGAAAGCTCCTAATATGTCATCATCAAAGAACGTGATTAGACGTCTGTTAAGTCCCCTCGCGCACTTTTTGTCCTTATGTGTACATTAGTCTAAAATGACCCTGTTTCTGCTTGTTGTGTATTTATTGCAAGTACTTATTTCATTACTCGCCTTGTTGCATTACCGCACACAATTGGAAGCCATTCTACCCACTGGTTCATGAGACACAGCGCGGACATGAAGGAAGGACATTTCGGTTTTGTGAATCTTCCTTGGCGGAGGTTTGCACTGGCGGTTCAAAATTCAGGATCTGAATAGGTTGTGACATGCTGATCAAGAATATAATATGTTTATGGGAGACCCTAGGCTTATTGTAGGCGATGGTATCCGCGAGAGGACAAATGTCCGCGAAAGGACTTACCAGATGTCCATTCACGCTTGTGTGGACTTAGGATTCGATCTCCCACCTCCCCCCCCTAAATTATTTGCATGCGGTCAGTTTCACCACTAGCCAAACTCGGTATCTTTGTGTTGATTCATGGCGAAATGCCGTCATTGTTTGCTCGTGGCCTAATTGGCCATCTAATTAAGTCCACATACGGCGTCAATTTGACAAATTACAAGCCACCCGAAAAGCACGTGCGCCCAGTTCAGGAGTCACACACGTCCCGCGTCTGCCAAGGAAAAAATCCCAAGGAGAACGCCCTTTGTTCGACTAACATCATGGTGCATCGAAGACTGAGAAGGTGATTGGAATGACTTTACTGAACTGGAATAATCGGATACAGTCTCTTTGTCTGTGGACTGATTAAGGAGGCGATGATACTATTATTAGGCCTATTTTACTATAGATTTTCAGTATTGATCTTCGGCGATCAGCCCAACTTGATTCCTTACAATATGTTGTACTTACTTTTGCTTAATTCAATTCAATTCAATTCAATTCAATTCAATTCAATTCAATTCAATTCAACAATTCAACAATTTTATTGTCTCCAAACAAGTGAAGAAATTTGTTTTTCGGCATGCACATAAAAATGAGGACAAAATAAGATATTGCTATAATCTAACAGAAGAGACAATTTGTAAAATAACATAAAAGCACATGTAATTGACATAAAACATAGTTATCAAACACACACACACACACATAACATCACACACACACACACACACACACACACACACACACACACACACACACACACTCACACACACACACACACACACACACACACACACACACACACACACACACACACAACACACACACACACACACACACACACACACACACACACACACACACACACACACACACACACACACACACACACACACACACACACACACACACACACACACACACACACACACACACACACACACACACACACACACACACACACACTATCCCAATAGGGCATTTGCCATGTGTGAGCGATCTTGAATTTTCAAATGAAGGCTTTAAGAGAGTTCACGCAACCATGGGCAAAACATACGGGCAAAACATACGGGCAAAAAATAAGTGGTGGCCAGTATCCGCAAACTGATAGAACTT
>CM065699.1:17217562-17230062 GCA_017654935.2 Phymorhynchus buccinoides
TGTTTTTTGTTTGTTTGTTTGTTTAGTTTTTGTTTTTTAGTTTTTGTATTTGGATGATTGATTTTGTGTACTTTGAAATATTGTCACACACCCTTCCAAATGGGGCGATGCCTTTTCGGGAATAAAACATTGTCATTGTCATTGTCATTCTCTCTCTCTCTCTCTCTCTCTCTCTCTCTCTCTCTCTCTCTCTCTCTCTCTCTCTCTCTCTCTCTCTCTCTCTCTCTCTCTCTCTCTCTCTCTCTCTCTCTCTCTCGCCGCCTTTCAGGTCTTTGTGATGTGATCTTGTGGGGAAACCTGCCTATCTCTTAAAGCACTACAGGCCGAGAGCAAACACGTTCGACATCATCAGCTCACAGAGAAATCATACCATATTTTGTGTGTGTTAGCATTCAGATATGATTTGCTGCAAGAATAGACAAGGTGGGGGGGGTGGGGGGGGTGGTACACACGAGAAGCAAACACAAAGGTAAGACAAAGAGAAGGAAGAAGAAGAGGAGGAAAAAAGGAACGAGAAAATGAGTAAAGGCTGAAGGTAAGACGGTGGGGTAAGAAGCAGAGTTCTGTCATTCTTCTAGATAAAAGCCAGAAGATCCCATTAGCTGTATTTATTTTAAATATTTTTAGATAGTACGTGAGGCCATCAATAAATAATGTCCTCGTATTTATAAAATTGCGACTGAGCGGTGAATTTGCATGAAACTTTTACATTTCTTTAAAGTATCCTTCCCTGATATCCAAGCACAATTTCAAATATTTTGGCTTTGATCCAAGTACTTTTTGGAACTCCGATACAAAGAAGGTGTTGAGCGGTGAAATCGCTATATTTTTGCAGGCATTGGACTGGGGAATATTCTTGTTTAACTAACTTCTGCTTTGATAACATTGATGACCAAAAACAGCATGGGATCAAGATAGGTCCGAGGAGTGAGTGGGAAAGGACTTGGACATCATGCTCATCAAAGTAGGTCATTGTGACCTTAAAATTGAGATGACCAGTGTTTCCATGAAGTAGCAAAGTTCTACTAGTACTAACGGCTGAGCGCTGCTAATGTACAAAGTTCATGGTTTAAAAAAGAAGAAGAATGGTTTCCACATTTTTATGACCAGGGGTTGCCTGCTTGTCATGCATAATATCAACGATGGCAGGGCCAGTTGGCATTGTAAAAAGTGAAGAAAACCACTTCTGGTTCTCGGAATTCTCTTCCAGAACAAATCGTTAATGTAGATTAGCAGATAGCTACAACTGATAAAATGGCTTGATGCGGATACCACAAACATTTACCTAAGTTTCGTCTTTTGTGATCACACCACAGATACCTTTGGGGTCATCTGGCCCATTATTTGGGAGAAAAAAATAATTAATATTAATTTTTACCCACCATTTTTTAATGTCTTCAATTCGGAAGAAGGGTATCTATCCTGTGGCTCATTTTTGGGGGCAAAGATTTGTCGCAGAATCCTGGCAATTTACCAAGTAATATAGTACATGTGTGGCTTATTTCTTAAACAAAAATAAAAGGAATTTCTGCTTGCAGTCCTTTCACCTAAAGAAAGGTTTGTTCGTTTGTGACTGTCACTAATCACTTTCTCTAGCTAGTGTCTTCAAAGTCAGTTTTCCCAGTTTCAGACAGCTTTATACACTTAAAGATTATGCATCAGGACACACAAGGTCGCCCATAAACAGAATCCAAAATCCGCATTAATTTTCGCTAACTCGTAAGCTTCTGACTTGTAAAGTTGCATAAATAAATTCACTATTTTGTCAGCTCCACTTTTTACAGGCTCAGCTGCAAGCAAGGCTTTTGTTGATGACGTTCGGAAAATGACGTCATTTTGAAACTGTGCACGTTAAAAGCAGAATGGTTGAGGTTTATCGTGATATAACTTATGATACATGTATGGACAAAAAACACACACAAGCGAATATGGCATTCCAAACGTCAAACAATTATTTGCACGATTTTTAGTGGTAAAATGAGGCACTTTCCT
This sequence comes from Phymorhynchus buccinoides, assembly GCA_017654935.2. Lineage (NCBI taxonomy): Eukaryota > Metazoa > Mollusca > Gastropoda > Neogastropoda > Raphitomidae > Phymorhynchus > Phymorhynchus buccinoides. Next base: position 17,219,555 of record CM065699.1, read on the forward strand.
CATTCTGTGTACACAATTCATTCGATGGTACACACAATTCATTCTGTAGGACATAATTCATTCTGTAGGACATAATTCATTCTGTGCACAAGATTTATTCTGTGGGATACACATTTCATTTTGTGCGCAGAATGAATTCTGTGTCCCACAGAATAAATTTTGTGCACAGAATGAATTCTGTTATCCCACAGAATGAATTCTGTCGTACAGAATGAATTTTGTCCTACAGAATAAATTATGTTCTATAGAATGAATTCTGTCCTATAGAATGAATTCTGTGGGAAACACAATTCATTCTATGGAGAACGAGGCTCATTTGCATATGACGTTGATTGTAGGTAACTAGGGAGTGTTCATAAGTTGAGAAATGTGTTGTTGGAAATGCATGCAATGTCTTAAAACTTAAAAGAAACTTAAAACTTTATTATATTGTCCGTGAAAACAGTGACAGTGTGTATGATTTTTTTTGGAGAGATATATGTCATGTAGCACCGGTCATTTTATGAGTGGTAGAGCTAAGGAAGATGTATTTTCGTAGAATAAAACCAAACCAAACAAAAGGAACAGTCTAGCAGTTTTTGCGCCACCTTTCTTATGCTTCCAATGTTTTAAACAAATCTATCAAATGTAAACAGTGCTATCATAACTTATATTTCATTCATATAAGACAGATTTTCCCTCATCATTAATTAACACACTAACTGCTCCCTTGAGGAGCTTAGTAGGTCAATGTCTAACACCCGTGATGTCACTTTGTATGCGAATGAGCCTCGTTCTCCATAGAATGAATTGTGTTTCCGACAGAATGAATTCTGTTAGTACAGAATTTATTCTGTTGGACAGAATTCATTCTGTGCACAAAATTTATTCTGTGGGACACGTAATTCATTCTGCGCACAAAATGAAATGTGTCTCTCACACAATAAATTTGGTGCACATAATGAAATATGTGTCTTATAGAATGAATTCTGTCCTACAGAATGAATTGTATGAAATATGTGTCTTATAGAATGAATTCTGTCCTACAGAATGAATTGTATGTGCCACAGAATGAATTTTGTCCTACAGAATGAATTCTGTCCTACAGAGTGAATTGTGTGTGCCACAGAATGAATTCTGTGCATACAATGAATTGTGTGCACCACAGAATGAATTGTGTGCACAGAATGAGGAAAGTGCCTCATTTTACCACTAAAAATCGTGCAAATAATTGTTTGACGTTTGGAATGCCATAAGCGAATGGCACCCTTTTAGGACATTACTTATTGATGTACCTTCCAACTTTTACCCGAGAAGAATGATAGAACCTTCTGGATGATAACTCTCGAAATAGACACAGTAATACTTCTAGCAAAAGACCTCGATCACTTAATTTGAGCACGATTGTCTGCATACTGGGATGCAACAAGAAAGACACCACTAAATACGTAGAACAATGAATAAAGTTAACGTTAACTGAGTTTGTTTCTGAGGTTCACAAATACAGACATTGGACACAGAAAAGCGTTATCAAAGTAAATACGTAGAAGGAAGAAGGAGCTGGAATCAGCAGAGGAGACGGAGACAACGAGCGGAGAGACTGTTATGCTCGGTGTCCATCTGTGTTCTACCGAGGACCCAGCATGTTTGACAACCGTGTGAAAGGTAGCACACGCCTTGTTGCTTTTGACTTGCTGACAGGCTATGCATACAAACAGGTCTGCTTCTTTTGGTCTCCCTTCCCAAGAATCCAAACAACATGGGCGACAGCAGACCAAATGCGTAAACAACGCACGCCAGTTGGTGTGAATGACATGGCAGCAGGTGTGAGAAAAACACAGACTGAAACAAAACAGATGCTTTGTATTAGCCAGGACACGAGATGCACACCGAGCCTTACATCCACCGTGTTTGACGGAGAGCGCAGAGAATAATAGAAGAATCAAGAAAACCATTGGATATTTGTGCTTTTTGTTTTATTTTCTTTCGTGGTATGTGCTTATCACTTCTGACAGATTGTATGAATAGGTCTGGCCTAAGCTCTCAATCCTTGCGTAATAAAGTTTTGCAAGTGTCAAGTGTCAAGTATGTCAACAATTCCTTTGGTGGTTTTACGACATATAAAAGAGTTTGAGATTGAGTTTCAGTTTTTCATGAAGTCGTAGTAGCGTAAAAGAACAGGAGTTGGTAGCGTTGGTGGAACAGAGAGGTTTCTGGAACTAATAATGGAAATACAAGTTGGACAAAGCAGGAAAAAAGGAGGGGTGGGGTGGGGGGAGTTAAAAGTCAAATAAAGTATAAAAAAGGTTATGATAAAAAAAAAAGATTGGGCAGAGGGAGGAAGAGGAGGAAATACTTATGTATTTGTCTCGGGTAGGGGGGTGGGGGTGGTAGAGACAAATAACAGAAAGAGATGGGGAGAGAAAAGGAAAGACAGGGAGTGGGAATAGGGAGTGGAAGTGAAGCACAGACAGAGAGAGAGAGAGAGAGAGAGAGAGAGAGAGAGAGAGAGAGAGAGAGAGAGAGAGAGAGAGAGAGAGAGAGAGAGAGAGAGAGAGAGAGAGAGAGAGAGTAGGAAGGTTATGAGATGGACTGTTAACTTCAGTAAAGCATTAGATGGTATTCGTGTAGGAACTTCTAGACATTCAGCAAGGAATAAAACACCTCGTCCGATACACTGGGAACTCGTAGGAATTGGAATTGTAGGGCTACCAGAGAGAGAGAGAGAGAGAGAGAGAGAGAGAGAGAGAGAGAGGGGAGAGAGGGAGGGAGAGAGAGAGAGAGAGGGAGGGGGAGAGAGAGAGAGAGAGAGAGAAAGAGAGAGATAAAGAGAAAGAGAAAGAGAGAGATAGACAGATAGAGAGAGAGAGAGAGAGAGAGAGAGAGAGAGAGAGAGAGAGAGAGAGAGAGAGAGAGAGAGAGAGATGTCATGGTCAAAGATGTGGAAGGATGGTGGTGGTGGTGGTAAGGAGTGGGTGTGGTTAGGGGGTGGTGGGGAGGGGGTTTCGTTGTTGAGGAAGAGAGAGAGTTTATGAGCTATTTATTGATCCCAAGATGTGTGTCTGCGAATACAGCTACCTTTCTGTTACTACATACACCCACCCACCCCACTCTCACCCCCTCCCTCCCTCTCTCACCTTCTCTATCTCTTTCCCCACCCCACCCCCTCTCTCTCTCTCTCACAACCATACCCAAAAAAAAAAGAAGAAGAAAAAGAACAACTCGCCCCGCCCTTTTATCTCCACAACTCCTCCACGCAATGAACAACCAAAGGATCAGAATAGGTTCCTGTTATGGAATATCAATACCAAAAAAAATCACTCCCACCCCCACCCTCCACTACCCCACTACCCCACCTCTTGCATCCCTTTTCCACCCCCCAAAAAAACTTCCTCTCGTTATCTTTACGCTGCTCTTTTCCCATCACCCCTATCACACCTATCATCCTTTAAAACGTAAAAAAAAAGAAGAGATCTATTGAATGACCTAAATTTCCGACCACCCCCTCCTCTCTGTCTGTCTCTGTCTCTCTCTCTCTCTCTCTCTCTCTCTCTCTCTCTCTCTCCTTTCATGCTTTCAAGCCACCTTGTTAAGTTGTGTAAGCTTACTGTTTTATTTCTTATTTATGTATTTATTTATTTAGGACACTTATATAGCGCATTACCTTAAAGCTCCATGCGATTCCCCTTAATATAATTAATGTTCTGTGGATGTATGTTTTCTTTTATGCACTCATTCATTGAAATCTGCATATGGGTCACACTCAGACTCTCTCTCTCTCTCTCTCTCTCTCTCTCTCTCTCTCTCTCTCTCTCTCTCTCTCTCTCTCTCTCTCTCTCTCTCTCTCTCTCTCTTTCTCTCTCTCTCGTTCTCCCTCTCTTTCTCTCTCCCTCTCTTTCTCTCTCTCTCTCTCTCGCTCTCTCTCTCTCTCTCTCTCTCTCTCTCTCTCTCTCTCTCTCTCTCTCTCTCTCTCTCTCTCTCTCTCTCTCTCTCTCTCTCTCTCTCTCTCTCTCTCTCTCTCTCTATTATCTCTCTCTCTCTCTCTCTCTCTCTCTCTCTCTCTCTCTCTCTCTCTCTCTTCTCTCTCGCCCCCCCCCCTCTCTCTCTCTCTCTCTCTTTCTCCCCCCCCTCTCTCTCTCTCTCTCTCTCTCTCTCTCTCTCTCTCTCTCTCTCTTCCCACCCTTCTCCTCTTCTCCTCCTCCTCCTCCTCCTCCGCTTCTTCATTTCCGTTGCGTGTCGTTGGGTCAATTTGACGGGCTGTTGACATTCGGGACACTAAACGAGGCCAAAGGATGACACATGTTTACCCACTCGCCTGCCAATGCCCGGCCCCAAAAGGCGATGCTAGAACCGTCAATTCCTAAAGAAAAGACCCACGGAAAAAAGGCCCCTGAACAGCCAGCCCCCATGCCATAGCCTCGCAGAGATTTGGTGCCAGCGGATAGGACGGTCCAATATTTAATTTGGGTAAAAGCCCCAGCGTTTTCTTGCCTTGTACCTCGTAGTCTCAGATTCGATCTCCTTGCTTTTTTTTTCTTTTCTTCATAAAAGGGGTTGGGTCATATTATCAGGATGGTCGTGAGGGGAGAGACAGGATAGTAGGCTGGATGGGTGGAGAGAGAGAGACGGGGGGGGGGGGGGAAGAGAGAGAGAGAGAGAGAGAGAGAGAGAGAGAGAGAGAGAGAGAGAGAGAGAGAGAGAGAGAGAGAGAGTACTCTTCCCAGACATTTCTAGATATTTCCCCCACCTTGCTCCCCCTAACCCGCCCTCTCTGTATTTGTGCTACTGCCTCTGTCAGTCTCTCCCTACCTCACACTCTCCCACATCTACCCACCACACTCTCAGACTCACTCATTCAACCACACACAGACACGCACAGCCACCCACACACACACACGCACACGCGCACAAAGCAAGCACGCATATACACACACACACGCACACATACACACACACGCACGCACACATACACACACACACACACACACACACACACACACACACACACACACATTCCACCACCACCCTTCCACCACCCCACCCCACCCACACCTTCCACCCACATCCCTACCCCCAACGTGTTATGATGCCAGTCGCGATTCTTCTCATCTCTTCCTCATCTTTCGTCTTGTGTGCGCTAAAGCTATGACAAAAGGGACGTGGGTGGGGTAGAAGAGAGGAGGAGGAGGTGAGGGTGCGTGCTAAACACAGTGAGATATATTACGGTGATTGAGAGAGATGGAGTGAGTTTGTGAGGAGTGCGTATGGCACTGACGACCGTGAATGACAGTGATTTATCTTTCTTTCTTTTACTTTCTGTCTCTTTTTGAAAGATCGAAAATGTTTTTTAGAAAGGAGAAAGGAGATTTTATTGAGGAGTGTCAGCTATCTATTACAGAGTTAGTCGATTTGCCTCTGCATTGAATTTTGGCTTCAAAAATGGAGTTGAGACACACCCACATCAAATTGTTGCATTGAAATATTTTTGTAAAAAACACCAACGTTCTGCTGTTCTTGGGAAAGGGATAGGTTTAGGATCAGCCTAGGGTTATTGTTGTAAAGCTGAAAGAGACAGACTTTGAGATCGAGAGAGAGGGGTGGGGTGGGGGGTGTTGGTGGTGTCAAATTTTGATTTTTCGAGAGAAGATTTTAAATAAAAAATAAATAAAACCGCAACATCCTTGTAGAAGCAAGCTTCTGGGGGAAACACAGTGCTGCAGATAATGTAGACAGAAGAACCCTGTCCCGTTCTCAAGAAGTAGATATTCATCCAAGTCAATATTTGTAGAAGAAGGAGAACAAACCCTCTCTCTCTCTCTCTCTCTCTCTCTCTCTCTCTCTGTCTCTGTCTCTGTCTCTCTCTCTCTCTCTCTCTCTCTCTCTCTCTCTCTCTCTCTCTCTCTCTCTCTCTCTCTCTCTCTAGTTCGCTTTAATTTTGTATGTTCTATTTGTTTGTTTGTGCTAACGGCAAGTATGAAAAATGGCTACTCTATTTCAATACTTTTACCGTTGTAAAATAAAGGTTCATTATCATTCTCTCTCTCTCTCTCTCTCTCTCTCTCTCTCTCTCTCTCTCTCTCTCTCTCTCTCTCTCTCTCTCTCTCTCTCTCTCTCTCTCTCTCTCTCTCTTTCTCTCTCTTTCTCTCTCTCTCGCCACCCCCCCCCCCCCCCCACACACCTCTTTCCTCCGTCAACCTTTCGTCTTCATGACAATCTTGGTGGCAGGCCTAGCAATCGTCATTCAGCAGCCTGAGTTAAATACTTTAATTAAGGGAGGCTGCCCAATCGGGGGGTCCCTCTTTAGTTCATTTCATTTCATTCCATTTCATTTGCCTTCTCCGCGGACTGTCGTTTCCCTTCCAGTGTGGTGACAAGACTGTCCCTTTCCGCCGCCACTCGTTCCAATGAGCGCTTCTGGTGTCCTAACTCGATACCACTCTATAGGCTTATTCGACTTCCTTTTCTTAAATAAGAGTCAATATCTATTTTTGCTGCATGCGACACGCACAGTCTGAAGTCTGAAGTCTGATATATATAATTGTGAAGGCCACACAATACAAAATAAAATAGGGGAAAAGGAAAATAAAATAATTAAAGAAAATGCTTAATGCATTTGCTATTTAATGCAATATACACCCATGGACCCACGCACGCACTCACGCACGCATACACAAATGAAGCACAGAGAGAGAGAGAGAGAGAGAGAGAGAGAGAGAGAGAGAGAGAGAGAGAGAGAGAGAGAGAGAGAGAGAGAGAGAGAGAGAGAGAGAGAGAGAGAGAGAGAGAGGGAGAGAGAGATGGGTGTTCTCGTTGGTCCACGTTAACATCATTCACAAAATATCACAATTTCTCCATGGTAACACAGACAGTGTTAGGCCACTCATAATATGACTTACAACTGACTGTGTTGCCATGGGGGAAATAGTGACATTTCGTGAATAGTGTTAACGTGTACAGAGACCAATATGAAACGGTAATGGAACTCTAGGTGGTGTCAAAGGATAAGGACAATAACTGCACCTAAACAGCCTATTTCCTTGGCCGATCTGTCAGACAGTGGGCTTGTCTTTGTAAAATGAGGGGAAAAAGAGGATAATTGTTTTGCTAAGTTATTGAATGGGACGCGCGAATAACCTATTAGCTCTCTGCATCCAATTTAACACTCAACGTCCGATCTCAGTATCAATCTGTATTAGTCCTCCACAACCACAGTTGAGCATTTATTTTCGAACGAGTCTTTTATTATTTTTTTATATTTTTTTTTAGTATCTTTCACTTAGTGTTCATCACGTTGTTAACGCTTTTCTTTCATAATTCATGTATTCTTCTTTCTTTCTTTTTTTGGTAGACAATGGTATGTAATTCAGATGTTTTGAGTACCTAGTATAAAGCTTTAAGCTTGTGTTCTGTGATCTTCTTTTTGATGCTGCTTTGTCATAGCGATGGCTTGGAGTCAAAACGGACTACCGTCAGAGACTCCATTGACGTATTATTGGATTTATTGCAAAAACTGATAACTCGTATCAAACAATGACTGCATAAATATAACAAAGTTTTTTTGTGTTTTTTTTAAATCTTTTTTATACAAGTTATTAGTTTTCGTAATAGGTTCAATAATATGTCAATGGACTATCTAAAGATAGTCCGTTTTGACTCCAAGCCATCGAATTATGATTGTTCATAGATAAAGTTGTTTAAACCAGTCGTGGTTTTTTTTCTTCTCTGTAGCATACACCCACAAAACTGTGTGAACTATTTACACACAAAGTCACTGAATTGTCGCACACTACCTGAAAGGCATATCCACTTTAAACAAAATTCCAGCCACGACTTTGACCTTTACGTCGGAGAGCTAAATGTTGGGCTAAAGTATATGCAATAATTAATTTATATACATTTCGCCGCCAGCCATTTTCAGCCAAACAATACTATTAAACTTAACTTCCTTACTTACTCTCACCTATCGCCCCTCCCAGGGCATAGGCCGCCAACAAGACCCCTCCAGCTGCTTCTGTCCTGGGCGGATTCTCTCCAGCTGTCCCCAGGTGAGGCCCATCTTCTTGGCGTCGGCCTCCAGGTCGCGTCGCCAGGTGTTCCTTGGCCGGCCTCTCCTCCTTTTCCCCTGTGGATTCCACCTGAGGGCTTGCCTTGTCGTGCTGGTGGCTGGCTTGCGGAGAGTGTGTCCAATCCATCTCCAGCGGCGCTGTTGGATCTCCACCCCTGCTGGCTGCTGTATTAAACTTAACTGGGTAGAGAAAAAAAAAGAAAAGATATCTGCAATATTGGGAATTACTCTGTGACATATACAACATTATTTAGGCCTGTCCTTTATTCCTCCCGAAATTAAGTAAATGGTGTCTTTGGATAACAGGCCCTGGTTTTGAGGCCTTTTAGTGACATTGGGTGTTGGACCATTGTGATGCAATAAATGCGACGTTGGCGGCGAAGGTTTTATGAAAATTGAAAGAAAGCGTGTTTTAAGCCTATTCGTGATTTTGTGGAAGAGTTTCAAAACAAAGAAAATGCAATGCGCAAACAACTGCCATGATTATCTTTCCAAAGATAACAATAATGAAAACCCCCCCACAATCTACCAATGTTGGAGGAGGGCTACAGTATTCTTAATACGTAAACAATATTGACTTAAAAATATAATGATACTCGCAGCACTAACTTTGTACGTTTTTTGCTTTCCCTCTATAAATTTAAATGACAGTTAAAATTTGCGATTTGCCTGGTCTTAATGAATCCCGGCGTGAAGGTTTACACGCAATATTTGTAACATTGTGAACGTTTCTTCGTGCACATATCAGATGTTAACTGGGAAAATTAAAAACTGAGCTTGATATATGAGGCTGGCACGGCCTGGTACCGCTCTGGAATAAATCCTACATCGCACGACCACACGCATGCACGTCGAGACACACAAACAGACAGACAGACAGACGGAGAAGCACACTGACAGACAGACATATAAACAGACAGACACAGACACGCATACACACTCACAAGATAAAAGAAAGCAACTAAACAATGGAACATTCTAAGAAAATAGTAATGTTCATGTAAATAAAACAGGCAATGACAGAACAATAGGTACCTTTTCCCCATCTCTCTCTCTCTCTCTCTCTCTCTCTCTCTCTCTCTCTCTCTCTCTCTCTCTCTCTCTCTCTCTCTCTCTCTCTCAGCTCAACATCTCAACTCAATCTCAAGCTCAATATTTCGAATGACTCATTGAAATTATTTTCTAACCCCCCCCCCAAAAAAAAAAACCCACCACCTGCAACCCCCCAAGAAAATGACAATGCACCCTGAAATACAATTCTTGAAAATAACCGTGCGCCAACCACCGTTTAATCAAGTAGCCCTTAGCTTGGGGGGTGGGAGAGAGAGAGAGAGAGAGAGAGAGAGAGAGAGAGAGAGAGAGAGAGAGAGAGAGAGAGAGAGAGAGAGAGAGAGAGAGAGAGAGAGAGAGAGAGAGAGAGAGGTGGCTTACGTATTAATAATAAACATCAAAGGTTTCTGTCATATTTGCCGGTTGCTCGGAGCTGGCATTCATTGGAACCGACCGTATGATTGATGCCTTTCGGGCCAAAAAAAAATCATAAGCGTGAAAACAGTTAGACGGCGTTTTTGTTCTTTTACCATGTAGTTTCTTTTAGACGGAGTGGGGGTGGGTGGTGAGGGTAGAGGAGCTACAGGGCGTGGGTTTAAATGAAAGCAGTGATACATAGTAGTTTGGGTAAATAATGTTTAAGGATTTTTCTTGCGGTGTTTCGGTCGCTCGGTCGTTCAGTACCCGCTGTTTGATCAAAGACACTTTAATGGGAATAAGACAGACAACTTTCCTCCTATATGAGTAGTGAGGACGGAAACCCTGATTATGCCCCCCTTGAACCATGAACATCAACACTGTAATGGGAATAAGACAGATAACTTTCCCCCTATATGAGTAGTGAGGACAGAAACCCTGATTATGCCCCCCTTGAACCATGAACATCAACACTGTAATGGGAATAAGACAGATAACTTTTCCCCTATATGAGTAGTGAGGACGGAAACCCTGATTATGCCCCCCCCCCCCCCCCCCCCCCTTGAACCATGAACATTAATAGTAATCTAACACTGGTTGTTACTGTTTCGTAGATGTTCTGGCCGTATTTGCAGTTTCATTACCTTTCTTTGTCTTCAGAAAAAAACAGAAAAAGGTTTGCCCAAGCACTCAAATTTGAATCTTGCATTTAAAAAACCCCACGTGGATTCAATTGCCAGACATTGGATAGAGCTGTCATTGTTAATGGGATCACGAACGATAACCCTATCAAGCCGGCTCGCCGTAACTCCCCAGTTGTCTGTCGTATTCCCATTACAGTGTCTTTGGTTTGATCGGAGTGGTTCCACGAATGTTCGGTGCTACAGCGTTGAGAAGAAACAGTGCGTTGGAAGGGAGAGCTGCTCCCCCCCCCCCCCTCCCCCCCCCCCCCCCCCCCCCCCCCCCCCCCCCCCGTGGGGATACTGGGGGGAGAGGG
>CM065699.1:17235062-17240062 GCA_017654935.2 Phymorhynchus buccinoides
CTTTGAGATCACGTGATCGAATCGTATCGCACAGTTGTGCGCTTTTAGTGGACGTGTGGCTGGCCCTATAGTGTTCTATTCCTTTTCACTTACTTGCTGGATGACAAGAAAATTACTGATGTTAGCTTCAAAAGATTCAGAATCCTTCGTTACTCTTTGCTAGTCACAGTCATGCAGTAAACTTAAATGTTGATGCCCCCCCCCCCCCCCCCCCTATAGTGGGGATACCGGGAGTCTTTCGTACAAATAGTTCCCCCACCTTCTGGAAGTTCTGTGCTTGTAACTTCCTCTAATCTGTCATTCTCTTAGACTCTGACTTTTCCTTGTGCTTACTGTCATCTACTATTTTTCTGCCTTATTCGTCCATTTTCCTTTTTTTCTTGAAATTCTTGCTAAAAAAAAAAAATCTCTAGCCGAAGCCGGACATGCTCGGCCTTAGCTAGGCGCAAAACGGCAGCATGACGCATCTGTGCTCATACGACAGGAGTCTGTCTGAGTGATCGAAGAAGAAGATGCTTTATACTTGTTGTTATGGTCGATGTAGCGAACTAACATAGGTCAAAATCTGCATTGAAATAAAATACATTTTCTGAATACAAAAGGGAAGATAATTATAATGAAACGGATAAACAAGAAAAAGAAACAAGAACGTCGCGTAAGGACACGATTCCAAGATCACTTAGGCTGATTGTTTGTGTTCGCTTGATTTCCCAAACAAATACACTAGCGAACAAAAGTTAAGGCCCAGAAAGACAATCATCACCCAGCTCATAACAAAACTAACATTAAAAATCATTAATCAGAACGAGTTCAGTCAACAAAATGCCCCTTTCAACAACTTCCCCCTCCTCTTGAAAAGTCACACATTCAGAATCAATGCACTTTGGAACAGTCAGTAATGTGGGTTTTTGTGTGTGGGTTTTCTGTCTGTCCCAAGGATATATCCCGAACCGCTTAACCGAATCGCTTCCAATTTTGTGTGGTGATGTGTCACCATGAGAGGAAGGCATCCGCGCAAAACACAATTCAGTAATGTGTACTGACTGTTCCAAAGTGCATTGATTCTGAGTGTGACTTTTCAAGAGGAGGGGGAAGTTGTTGAAAGGGGCATTTTGTTGACTGAACTCGTTCTGATTAATGATTTTTTGGAATGAACTTAATATTAAAAGAATACATTCAGTTTTGTTATGAGCTGGGTGCGTTTTATTGAGCTCGTGAGTTTTCGGAGATGATTGTCTTTCTGGGCCTTAACTTTTGGTCGCTAGTGTACTATTCTGCTAGTGTTATCAATGCAAACCTAAGAGAAGAAAACGTGATATAATGCTAACGATGTTTGTGGCTAACAGGTTTCGTTCGCATAATGTCGAGTCACGATCATCTACATAATCAGGTAACAGAAGTGTATACGTCTTTATCTGTTGTTGAACATAGAAATAAGAACTAGTTGTTTTTATTCCATAGTTGAGATTTGCAGGTCAACGCATACAATCCTCTCTCTCTCTCTCCCTCTCTCTCTCTCTCTCTCTCTCTCTCTCTCCATCTACTCTCTCTATCTCTTCTCTCTCTGTCTCTCTCTCTCTGTCTGTCTGTCTGTCTGTCTGTCTGTCTGTCTGTCTGTCTGTCTGTCTGTCTGTCTGTCTGTCTGTCTGTCTGTCTGTCTGTCTGTCTGTCTGTCTGTCTGTCTGTCTGTCTGTCTGTCTGTCTGTCTCTCTCTCTCTGTCTGTCTGTCTGTCTGTCTGTCGTCTGTCTGTCTGTCTCTCTCTGTCTCTCTCTCTCTGTCTGTCTCTCTGTCTCTGTCTGTTCTGTCTGTCTGTCTGTCTGTCTGTCTCTCTCTCTCTCTCTCTCTCTCTCTCTCTCTCTCTCTCTCTCTCTCTCTCTCTCTCTCTCTCTCTGTATGTGTATACGTGTGCGTGTGTCTGCGCGCGAGAGAGATTGGGAGATAGAGAAAGAAGATAGAGAGAAGGGGGAGCGAGAGACGAGAGATGAGAGGGAGAGAGAGAGAGAGAGAGAGTTAGAGAGAGAGAGAGAGAGAAGAGAGAGCGAGAGAGAACCGGGGAAGAGAGAGAGAGAGAGGCGAGAGAGGAGAGAGAGAGAGAGTCGAGAGAGAGAGAGAGAGAGAGAGAGAGAGAGAGAGAGAGAGAGAGAGAGAGAGAGGAGAGGAGGAGAGAGAGAGAGAGAGAGAGAGAGAGAGAGAGAGAGAGAGAGAGAGAGAGAGAGAGAGAGAGAGAGACAGACAGAGAGACAGATGCAGAGAGAGAAGATGCAAAAATACTTTTCATTGCTATAGAAAATCAATCATCACTCAACTCTTACGCTCTGTTTACTATTGGCCCAAACTCGAAGTTGATATCAACCAATGACGTTGGGACAATTACAATAATAATGACCACGACTCTGGTTGTTACTTTAATTTTGTATCGATTTTTTCAAAAATTAATTGAAAATCATTTTTTGAAAAACACATTGGCGTTGTATGTTTAAGACACCCCTTCATGTTTACGACTCTCGATCTCAAAGTCTTTTCTTTTTAATTTCATGACAATAACCCTAAGCTGACCCTAACCCTAGCCCTTTCCCGAAAATGGCAGATTGTCGCTTCTCAGGGGAAATGTCCAATGCGAAAATTTGATGGGGGCGTCTTCTTCTTTTCTTCTTCTTCTGCCTTCAAAGGCCATAAGGCCACAATGGGTACGTATGTGTCCGTTTTCCAGTTTTCACTTGTCTCCCCGTTGCATTCAGCCGACGCATTCCGATTTCGGAGGAGCTTAAATGAAAAAAACCCTACATGGAAGATATTTTTTGGGAGAAAACAAAGGCAGGAGAATGGGCCAAAAAGTCAGAAAGATAGCAAGGATAAAGACAAAGTCAAAGAGAGTGGCAGATTAGAGGTAGTTACAAGCACAGAACTTCCATAAGGTGGGGGAACTAAGCATGTCTAACTAAATTTCCAAAGGGATAGAACTAAGCATGTCTAACTAAATTTCCAAAGTCGTAAAGATAGGAAGGTGTCATCATTCTTCTCGGATGAAAGACAGAAGGTGTCATCATTCTTCTCGGGTGAAAGACAGAAGGTGTCATCATTCTTCTCGGGTGAAAGACAGAAGGTGTCATCATTCTTCTCGGGTGACAGACAGAAGGTGTCATCATTCTTCTCGGGTGAAAGACAGAAGGTGTCATCATTAAAGACAGAAGGTTCATCATTCTTCTCGGTGAAAGACAGAAGGTGTCATCATTCTTCTCGGGTGACAGACAGAAGGTGTCATCATTCTTCTCGGGTGAAAGGCAGAAGGTGTCATCATTCTTCTCGGGTGAAAGACAGAAGGTGTCATCGTGCATGTAAAGGGTACTCAAGACTCAAGACTCAAGAATACATTATCATCTGAAACGTGACTCCCTGTGGGGATCATTCTGGATCGGGGGGAGGTGGTATCATTCTTCTCGGGTGGGGACGTAAACATAGTTACCCCAACTTCTGGAAGTTATGTGCTTGTAAAGACTTCTTCTAATCTGCTTCTCGGGTGAAAGACAGAAGGTGTCATCTTTGAAGACTCAAGCCTTTATCATCTTGACTCCCTGTGGGGATACCGGGGGGAGGGGGGGACGTAAACTGTCATCTACTGGTACTATCTTTCTGACTTATTGGCCCATTCTCCTGCCTTTGTTTCTCCACAAATGTCCTCCAAGTAATTCTTCTTCTTTCAGCTCCTCCGAAATTGGAATGCGCCGTCTGTACGCAGCGGGAAGACCAGTGAAAGTGAAACACCGCACACATACGTACCTTACCCATTATGGCCGTATGGCCCGGGAACGCAGAGGAAGAAGACTAAATCTCAAACGTGAGAAATTGATTTGTGGCACGGCCAAAAAGTTATACACATTAAGAACATAATAATTAAATGTACCAACACACATACAATGCTATAGGGCAAGTAAAAGAAAACACGATTATTCACTATCATAATGTACCTGTGCATAAAAGGGGAAAGTAAGTAGAATACATAGCTCGATTTAACCAAAAACAAAAGTTTAAAAGGTACAGATAAGTGGATACGTAAGCACGCACACACGCACTCACAGACACACAGGGGGGGGGGGGGGAGGAGACACAGAGAGAGGGGGAGAGAGAGAGAGAGAGAGAGAGAGAGAGGAGAGAGAGAGAGAGAGAGAGAGAGAGAGAGAGAGGGAGAGGGAGAGAGAGAGAGAGAGAGAGAGAGAGAGAGAGAGGGGAGAGGGAGAGGGAGAGAGAGAGAGAGAGAGAGAGAGAGAGAGAGAGAGAGGGAGAGAGAGAGAGAGAGAGAGAGAGAGAGAGAGAGAGAGAGAGAGAGAGAGAGAGAGAGAGAGAGAGAGAGAGAGAGAGAGAGAGAGAGAGAAGAGAGAGGAGAGAGAGAGAGAGCGAGAGAGAGAAGAGAGAGAGAGAGAGAGAGAGATGGCAGATGAATGGAAGTTCATGTTTAGGTGTTCGCGCATTTTCCTTTCCATTAAAAAAAACCCACCCAAGCAATGTTCGTCTTACACTATATAGAAAAAAACCCACACCTTAGCCTTACACTTGAAAGAAAAACAATCAGCTTTCCTTACCACATTAAACTAACGAAAAACCGCAAGACCCAGAACAGTGAGAACACTCACAAAGTTAACCACATTAGAGCCCCCCTGACAGAAACGGGCAAGCTGTCGTAATAACACGTCGATTACCATATTTGCACCACAGCATCTCCGGAATCTGTCCAACTCGGGATCCCATTAACAACAACACAAAGGGGGAGGGAGGGGGGGGGGGGTACTGCAAACGCCTCATGCTTCACCACCCACCCCCACCACCCTCCCCGTTCTGTCTTTTATTTCTGTCTGGTATGTGATAGGCCCTATCAAGGCAAAACGAGGCTCGCGGGTGGATGATAATGTGTGACTGTGGATGGGGGATGGAGGATGGAGGATGCAAATGCTTGATGTTGAGAAAAGACAGAAACGCCGAAGAGTGGTGGGAGAAGAAAGATGTC
>CM065699.1:17247562-17252562 GCA_017654935.2 Phymorhynchus buccinoides
TTTGTTTCCAAAACAATCCTCCAAATAATTTGTCTCCTTTGAGCTCCCCCGAAATCGGAATGTGTCGGCTGTACGCAGCTGGGAGACCAGTGAAAACTGAAAACCGAACACATACGTACCTTACCCATTATGGCCATATGACCTGGGAACGCACAAGAAGAAGAAGAAGAAGAAAAAGAATGCCCCACTGAGGTCCAGAGAGACAACCTGCAGGTCGACAGGCCTTTTATTTGCGTTTTTTGGTTTGATGAGCAAGGACTGGAGGTGTGACGGGGGGAAGGAGGTAGAGGGGAAGGAAGAGAAGTATAGGGGCAAGGGACACAACTAGACGAGCGGGTAAATTAATGGTTTTGTGATGGAAGAAGGGGAGTTTTGGGTTGAAATGGTGCGGAACAAAAAAACAGGGGAAAGAGACTTGGCATTCATCTTTTAACAAACTAGACTCATTCATCTTTTAACAAACATACTTGAGTGCAACGTTTTACGCTGTTTATCAACTCTACTCATATTTCATTTGTTGCAAAGGCACGCACACACGCAGTACATTATATACTACACATGCACGCACACACGGACACACTTTTTCGTTCTCAATAATCTTTTAACAAGCATACTTAAGCGAAACGTTTTACGCTATTTATCGACTCTACTCCCATTTGATTTGTTACAAAGGCACGCACACATGCGGTACATTATATACTACACACGCAAGCACACACGAACACACTTTTTCATTTTATTTGGTTCAGTATTTTTTCGATGAGTAAAAGCTTGTAGCTTGCTTTATCGTGAATAAAGATCATTATGACTTGATTTTGACTTGACGCACACACACACATGCGCGCGCACAGTCGCGTTCTTATCTATGTCACTATGCATTATAAAGGGAACATTGACTTGAGCAGATATGCTGTCTCAAATAACCAAAGACGTGTATTGCACCTACTGATGCCCATTTCTGCGTCAAAATTTGAGACAAAAAGAGTACATTTTATCATGTAAATACAAATTACGAAGCATAAATTTGACCTAGAAAAAACCATCAAATAAACCTTCAATGGAGATTGCATGCCCCCCAAAAAACCCAAATAGAGGTGATTTATTTGTTATAAATATTTATAAACCTAAGTATCAATCTTGAAAATAAAAGAGTGGGGATGTACCCTGGGCAAGGCATATCCACTATAGACAAATTCTACTCTAGCCCGCCAGAATAGCATACTATGTTCCCTCTGCTATCTGGCAGTCATGATCGGAAACGACTGACTGGCAAAATAGAAACGGCACCACTAAATCGGTTTACAACGGAGACATTACTTTTATTCGGGACTCAAGACTCAAGACTACTTTATTATCTCAAAAGTGAGAAATTGATTTGTGGCACGGCGTAAACACATAATTATACAATAAGAACATAGTAATCAAATACCCAACACATATAATGTTATAGGACATGTAAAAAGAGACCACGATTATTCAATAATAATAATAATAATAATAATAATAATAATAATAATAATAATAATAATACTACTACTACTACTACTACTACTACTACTACTACTACTACTACTACTACTACTAATATTAATACTAATACTAATACTAATAATAATATAATAATTATAATAATTATAATAATTATAATGAAAATAATAATAATGAAAATACTACTACTACTACTACTACTACTACTACTACTACTACTACTACTACTACTACTACTACTACTACTACTAATAATAATAATAATGAAGCTGCACGTAAAAAAGAGAACAACATTTTTCAGGATAAAGTAAGAAGAACACATGAAATAGAATGCAACAGCTCGATATCACCAAATAATAGTTTAACCCTTTCACCGCCAAAGTCGCATTTTAGCACCACAGTGATTTAACATCTATGCCACTAAAAGGCATCACATTGGGGTATGTTATCCAAAGACCCTATTGTCTTAGTCTTGGGAAGTAAGGATAGACCTTGTTTTATATATGTTACAGAAGAATCCCCAATACTGCAGCTCGATTTTGTTCTCTACGCAGGCACATTTTATGGACATTTTCGCTGAAATATGGCTGGCGGTGAAAGGGTTAAAAGCTACAGAGAAGTGGATGCTTAAGCGCACATACACGCACTCACAGACACACAGAGAGAGAGAGAGAGAGAGAGAGAGAGAGAGAGAGAGAGAGAGAGAGAGAGAGAGAGAGAGAGAGAGAGAGAGAGAGAGAGAGAGAGGGGCGGGGACGTCTGTTATTGTATATAGACATCTTATTAGCTGAATTAGGATACTGTTATTTCATCATGTAGTAAAAAGCCAACTGTCCGTGTGTGTGTGTGTGTGTGTGTGTGTGTGTGTGTGTGTGTGTGTGTGTGTGTGTGTGTGTGTGTGTGTGTGTGTGTGTGTGTGTGTGTGTGTGTGTGTGTGTGTGTGTGTGTGTCTGAAACACGAAACGGGCCTTATAACTCCGCCGTTTTTCCACCGATTCGCTTCAAATTTGCTGTGAGCCCTAACGGGGCAATGGCAACGGCAACCGAGGCGGCCGTGTCATTTGCGCGGTTCGGCAAATGCGCGAAACGCGCATCCGACGGCCTTTCGGTGCCCGTAGCTCCGTTGTTTCTGGGCCGATTGCCTCCGAATTTGGCAGGTAGATGACCGGGGACGGTGACGATCGTTGTGCCAAACCGGAAGCGAATCGGTTCAGAAACGCGCGCGCTATACGCCGCTTCACCTTTTCACGCATAACCCCGCCGTTTCTTAATCGAATTGATTCAAATTTCCTGTCAGGCTTGCTATGGCCCGGACAACGCCTAGCAGCAAATTTGAAGAGAATCGGGAGAACGCGTCACTCTCAGAGCAGCGCCAACGGGAAACGGGGCCTTATAACTCCGCCTTTTCTTAACCGAATCGCTTCAAATTTGCTGTACTCAGCGTTACCAGTGCTTGCCGTTACCGTTACTAGGTGTTACCGTTACTAGGTGTTACCAGTATGGTGCATTGCCAGTACTAGGCGTTGCGCTATTTCAACATAATTACAGGGACAAGAAACCCGCTGCCTTGCAGCAGTGGTCAAGGGAAGAGGAGAATGCAAACCATGGCATTCGTCGCTTTCGTTGTTGGTGCAAAAGCACCGGGTGCGTGCCTTTTCGTCCTTTCCCGTTTCGTCCTTTCCCGTTTGGTCTTTTCCCGTTTCGTCCTATGCCTTCAGACAGTGCCGTTTCGTCCTTTTCTTGTATTTAAAAATAATACACATGGCGTTCACTCGAAAAGGCACAAACACGTGTACAACAGGTAAAACAGTTTGCATTTATTTTAACCAGTAAAAACGGATTAAAACATAACGTTAAAAAAACTCATGGCGGTTTTGTCACCCAGCTCAGCTTCGGCAAACTAATATAACCACTGAAAAGCTGTACATTTCAAGAGGTTTCCTTCTCAGAGACTAAATTAAAACGTTAAAAAAACTCATGGCGGTTTTGTCACACAGTGGACACAATGTTTCAAAACTTGATGGCCGAGGAAATACACGATTATCACGTGTTGGAAGGTGGGGAGAAAATCCGATCAAAAATTTAAAGTTACTCTTTAGACAAAAATAATGTATTTCACGATAAAAGTCAACAAGGTAATCGGTAGTAACATTTGTTACAAAAAACATGTATTTAACGAATATGACGAATTGAAACTGGAGCTAGGACAAAACGGCACTGGGCTTAGCGTCGGCGCGATTACGTCAAACACAGGGCAAAATCGTAATAGGACGTAACGGGATAGGACCAATCGGTACCTACCCAAAGCACCGTGGTCGAGGAAGAGAAATACAAATGGAAGTAAAGGGTCAGCCACACTGCATACGATTCGATCCCAATGCGATGCGATTGTGACGGTGTCTGCGAGTCATGATTTACTATGGCGCGCCAAAGATACAAAACTCTATCTAGCTGTTCGATAGAGTTTCGAAACTGTATCTATCAGTTCGATAGAGTTTGAAAACCCTATCTAGCTGTTCGATAGAGCTTTAAAACTATGTCGAACAGCTAGATAGGGTTTCCACAAAATAACCCTATCGAGATATAGTTTTTCTATCGCGATTTCTGATTGGTACATGGCTTCAGCGACAACATCGAACAGGGACTAAAAAAAAAACAACAGGACCGGCTACACTGCATACCATTCGATTCACTACGATCCGACTTTGACATAAATTTGTGAGGCATGATTGACGTGAAATTATACTGTCTAAAAAAATCTGATGAAATCCTACTAGCTATGTAGCTACTGTATGTAGTCTCCCGTGCACGAACCTGATAAAATATATATATATATATTTTTTATCGGACGTTTTGGCTTGGTTTAAACGGTTTTTTTTATTCAACAATTTCAAATTATAAACAATAACGAGGTAACTGGGTAACAACAAGCATATAGCTTATAACGTACCTGTACGCAATACATTACATATCATTCAAATGACGGAAGGTGTGTTCTCACCAATTAGAAAATATTATTTCAATATTTAGAAACATTATTCACAAACTAACAAACAAAGTGAACAAAACAAAAAAAGAAAAAAAGAAATAAGTCACATTTTGGAAAAAAACCCACCACAAAAAAAAAGAAAAGAAAGGAAGGAGGAAAACAAAAGGGGGATTGAGAGACAAATTAATCAACAATTTGATGACTCAATATGACACTCATTAAAACATCCCACAAAAGTAATTACAACCATGTTTACATATCTAGAACAAGTTATTCAATCAATTAGACCAATATAGAGGCGCACCTGCGCTTTCACACACAAATGATTGGAATGTTTGATCTGACAGGATAATTGAAAACAGTTTAGAAATAAGTTTAAAACCGATTCGAACCAGAAATGAAGAGATGTACAGTTTCAAATAGTTTTATTTGATTCGTGTATTGCGGGTCCACGTGAGCACAGTGAAATAAAATAGTAGTTTTTTTTTTTTAGACGGAAGTATTTCACGTGAGTCACGACTCA
>CM065699.1:17285062-17287562 GCA_017654935.2 Phymorhynchus buccinoides
GAGCGAATGAATGATTGGGTGTGGTGTGAGAGCTACATATTTGTTCCAATGTAAATTTATGTTTCATATTTTTATTTAATATTTTTATTTTGATATATCTCATCTTTATTTTACATGGTGGAAGACAAGTTTCCAAGTTTCAAGGAAACATTTTGTAAAGTCCGCGTGTATGCCTATTGTTTCGAGCAATCATGTAACGAATAGTAAGCTTACATACGAAATATAGACAGACAGATAGACAGACAAGAACGCACAAACAGCCCTGAAAACTTTAACCACCATTCGCTTGGCGGTTGATGATTTGCGTTATGAAACTGGATGATAATCTCATTTACCTGAACAATTCATAGGAAAACTGATTTGTATAGTACGTGGGCACAGTATAAGCTTTAAAGGTGGACCCTGACGGATGAGATTTTGCAAGGAACACGTCGAGATCACCAGAAAGACCACCTTTTCAAGGATTAGAAAACACTTACTTTGCTCTGGTTTCCTATAAATCAAACCGTCAAAACGGCGATTCCTCCTTGGCGGAGATGCCGGAGAGAGTGCCATTTTGGATGGGGTAGGTGGAGGCCAATCCCATTGTGGTTGAAGGTTTTTTCTTTGTAGTGCAGTAACAAAAAAACAACCCCACACACCTATTTCCTTTGTAAACGAAACTCTTTTAGAGAAACTGTATAACATTTATAAAATAAATAAATAAAAAGGCTTGTGTTGCGAAAATGTCGTGCAGGCGATTTGGTCTGAACTCAGGCGGCCATTGCAAAAGAGACGGCACACGCCTTCTCTTTCGGTGAAATAATTTGACTTCCAGCACTTCCGCCAAGGAGGAATCGCCGATTTGACGGTTTGATTTATAGGAAACCAGAGCAAAGTGAGTGTTGCGATCTCTGTAAAGGGTGTTTGCATGGTGATCGCGGCGTGTTTCTTGAAAAAAACCTCATCCGTCAGGGTCCACCTTTAAGCTTGTTGTTACCGTTATGTTTGCTTAATATTTGTGTAATGCGCGATTTGGCAAATACAAATCATTTAAACCAAAACTATTTACGAGATACCCTGATTCTCAATAAAACCAAAATTCATTCACAATCTGTTCACGCTTAGTTTCAGTCGTGTTGCTGTTAACTAAATAGGATTTTTTCGGAAATAATTCAGGGGAGTAAATTCATGGTGTGTGGGAGTAATCTTGCCTAATTCAATCGGTCAAACAGGGGAAGTCACTCTACCTTCAGCTCTCGTAGCCTATCGACTCGTGTGTTTGAGCAGACAACCAGCACTTGGAACACCGTGCGTCATTCTAAACAAAATTTGTTATTTATATTTTTACGTCACAGTTTGCAAGTTTTATCAGTTTGAGCAGACACGGAGCACTTAGAACACCGTGCGTCATTCTAAAAAAAATATGTCATTTATATTTTTACGTCACAGTTTGCAAGTTTTATCAGTTTGAGCAGACACGGAGCACTTAGAACACCGTGCGTCATTCTAAAAAAATATGTTATTTATATTTTTACATCACAGTTTGCAAGTTTTATCAGTTTGAGCAGACACGGAGCACTTAGAACACCGTGCGTCATTCTAAAAAAATATGTTATTTATATTTTTACGTCACATCTTGCACGTATTATCAGTTTGTGGCCACTGGCCACCCCTAATTTTTCTAATGAAATGTTTGCAAGTCGCTGACTCGCATCCTGCGGTTTCAAACTTCGACGCCATTGTTACATTGTTACTATGGCATTTGACCGAGTAATGGAGGTAAGAAACTCTAATTTTTACGAAGTGCTCTCCCCTATTTTTTTCTGAAAATCGTCTATTGTACACGGACGAACAGAGGAAGCATTTAACGAAACGGAAAACTGTATATAAAAAAAATAAAAAAATGAAATACGACCTTCGGAAGACGGGTTTAACCCCTTTTCTGTCTAATTAATGTGACGGAGGGAGAACGGTGACAGGTTAAACACCAGCAAAGGACAGACCACCCACTGCACCGCAACCCCGGGAGACAGGCAGAGGGTGAGAAGACACGACGCTCCCACACATTGTATATTATAACAGTCCCCACCACACACACACCTGTTTTCCAACAGACAACGACATATTATTAGCCTGGCTTTTAATTATCTGCCACACAGGATTAGAAGCTCGACGCTCGGTTGGAATAATTAAGACAGAAAAATATTCCACAGGACCTCACACGATTATGCTTGTCTCGATGACTAAGCCGTCATTGGGAAGCGCAGTTGTGGGAGGGAGGGAGGGAGGGAGGGAGGGAGGGAGGGAGGTTCAAATAAACTTACCCGAAGTTAACCAACAGCAGTGCGGTGTCTACTATGGTGTCTACTCTTGACTATCAAACAATGACTTCATCCATATGATGGGCTGCTGCTCGAAATTACCCAACAGCAGTGCAGTGTCCACTGTGGTGCGTTGTCTCTTGACTATCAAACAATGACTCCATCCATATAATGGGCTGCTGCTCGACGTTACCCAA
>CM065699.1:17300062-17312562 GCA_017654935.2 Phymorhynchus buccinoides
AAACAGTGATATTTTCTGAATGATGTTAACGCGTACGCAGACCTTTAGAGTAGGGGAAGCGGCGCCTGCCTCCCCTTGTTCACGTCTCTTCTCAGTGACAACCGTGGCCGCGGGGGATTCGACCTCTCTGAATCAAGTTGATTAAGTTCCACCGATCTCCCCGTGTGTCTCTGTCTGTCTGTTTGATAGTGGTGTGCCTGTCTCTATGCTTGTCCGTTTTTTACCCGGCCAGAGTTTTGCGATTGGTTTGTGTGTGTGTGTCTGTGTGTCTGTGTGTGTGTGTGTGTGTGTCTGTGTGTCTGTGTATCGATTATCTTAAAAACTACTGTTTGGACTTTGATTAAAATTGGCAGAGGGGTAGACAGCTTGAAAAGGAAGCTTCCTTTCGTTAATCAACACCGTGCTGACCTTGACCTTGCGGTTTGACCTTGAAAACCGACATTTCCTTCTTTGGGCTATGTAATTTCCCCCCAGCTTTATTTCGTGAACTAGTGAACAGAATCGCTTCAAATTTTGTGTGGTGGTGTACCATGGTGCAAGGAAGTTTGTATAAAAGTTCAGCTGTATCTCGTGAACTACTGAACAGAATCGCTTCAAATTTGGGGCTATGTATTTTATGCGTTCTGTAAGGGTGGAAAGTGGTGTGTTTATTGGGGGGTGGGGGGGGGGGGGGAGAGGACATAACTCGGTGCAAGGAAGTTTGTATAAAAGGTTCAGCTGTATCTCGTGAACTACTGAACAGAATCGCTTCAAATTTGGGGCTATCTATTTTATTGCGTTCTGTAAGGGTGGAAAGTGGTGTGTTTATTGGGGGGTGGGGGGGGGGGGGGAGGGGGGGGGGGGGGGGAGAGGACATAACTCGGTGCAAGGAAATTTGTATAAAAGTTCAGCTATATCTCGTGAACTACTGAACAGAATCGCTTCAAATTTTGGGCTATGTATTTTATGCGTTCTGTAAGGGTGGCAAGTGGTGTGTTTATTGGGGGGGGGGGGGGGGGGGGGGGGGACATAACTCTGGCCGGGTTTGCATTGTCACAATGCGTTGCTGCCGCTCGGCGATGCCCTTGTTTTTTTTTCCCAGTCTTTCTGTTTATCCCTCCCTCAATTCTTTTCTTCTTCCCACCCCTCTCTCTCTCTCCATGTTTGTGCTCTCTCTCTCTCTCTCTCTCTCTCTCTCTCTCTCTCTCTCTCTCTCTCTCTCTCTCTCTCTCTCTCTCTCCTTTTCTCTTTCTGTATGCTCCATCCTCCTCTCCCCACCCCACTAGCTCTCTGTTCGTACGTATGTGTGTTCCTGCGCAGAAGAGATAGTTTGTCTCTGTCTCTGTCTCCTCTGTCTCTGTCCTCACTAGCTCTCTGTTCGTACGTCTGTGTGTTCCTGCTGTCTGTCTGTCTGTTGTCTGTCTGTCTGTCTGTCTGTCTCTGTCTCTCTCTCTCTCTCTCTCTCTCTCTCTCTCTCTCTCTCTCTCTCTCTCTCTCTCTCTCTCTCTCTCTCTCTCTCTCTCTTTTTTGTGAGCCCAGGGGAATTTCTCCGGCGCCGATGCCATTGGTGGCAGTGACTTGGACAATCTCCGGCCCGTGTTTCCCTTCACCTGAGGGCCCCTCCTTGACTGCTCCTGCTGAGATTGACTCTGTTGTCAGAGAGAGAGAGAGAGAGAGAGAGAGAGAGAGAGAGAGAGAGAGAGAGAGCGAGAGCGAGAGAGAAATGGTTTGATTGCTAGGCCTCTGGCCCATAGCAATTATTGGAATTCACATGCTTAAAAAGAACAAAACAAAACAATGCAGAGAGGCAGACAGAAGGGGAGGAAGAGAGAGAGAGAGAGAGAGAGAGAGAGAGAGAGAGAGAGAGAGAGAGAGAGAGAGAGAGAGAGAGAGAGAGAGAGAGAGAGGCATAAATAAAGAAGGAAAGCAAGAAACAAAGACAGAAAGAAAGAAAGACTAGCTGGCTTGGAAGAACAACTCGAACAAGAAGAATGGCTAAACTCACTGACCTTGCAGCAAGTAGGCTTACGGAACCTTTACCCTTGAAACTATTTTTCTCCATGTGGCCTCGATTTTTAAAGGTGGACCCTGACAGATGAGATTTTGCAAGAAACACGTCGATATCACAAGAAAGACAGCCTTTTCAAGGATCGGAACACTCACTTTGCTCTGGTTTCCTAGAAATCAAACCGTCAAAACGGCGATTCCTCCTTGGCGGAGATGCCGGAGAGAGAAGCCATTTTAAATGGGGTGGGTGGAGGTCACTCATTGTGGTTGAAGCTTTTTTTTTCTTTGTGCAAACGATTTGTTCTAAACCCAGGTGTACATTAAAAAAGAGATGGCGCATGCCTTCTCTTTCACTGACATAATTTGACTTCCAGCACCTCCGCCAAGGAGGAATCGCCGATTTCTGGGAAACCAGAGCGAAGTGAGTGTTCCGATCCTTGAAAAGGCTGTCTTTCTGGTGATCTCGACGTGTTTCTTGCAAAAACTCATCCGTCAGGGTGCCCCTTTAAGCCCTCCACCTGATGTAATTTCCACAATTTCCAGAGGACAAAAAAATCACAAATCAGGGGACAATTTATCTCTTCTTTTTTTAAAGAAAAAATATGCTTTTATGACATAGTATTAGTCGTTCACTTTGATGCTTCAAAAACGAACCAAAAGCACGCGCCACGCAGGAAGTGCAATGGACTGTGGGAGAAGGCACGTGGGTTTTAATGCAGCCTTTCTTCTGGCTATTCCGAACGGTATTTGCCATGACTAGGTTTCCATTTCCGCTCCGTTGGCAGGTGAAATGTCATGGCGGTTCAAACGTGTGAGAAAGTGTGCGTGCGTGCATGTGTGTGCGTGTGCGTATGCGCGTGCGCGTGCGCGCGCGCGTGTGCGCGTGCGCGTGCGCGTGTGCGTGTGCGAGAGAGAGAGAGAGCGGAGAGAGAGAGAGAGAGAGAGAGAGAGAGAGAGAGAGAGAGAGAGAGAGAGAGAGAGAGAGAGAGAGAGAGAGAGAGAGAGAGAGAGAGAGAGAGAGAGAGAGAGAGAGAGAGAGAGAGAGAGAGAGAGAGAGAGTGACAGAGTGAGAGAGAGAGAGAGAGAGAGAGATATAAGAGAGAGAGAGAGAGAGAGAGAGAGAGAGAGAGAGAGAGATAGAGAGAGAGAGAGAGAGAGAGTGTGTTATTCTGTATAATTATATGCGTATTTATGTGTTTAAAGTAAAGTTGATTTATCTGTCGAGTATTTATCAACAGATTGCATCATGTTTTCTTTATTATAATAATTTGCTTAAAGTCTGCTCTTTACAGTTTTGACGTTTGATAGTGTACGCGCGCGCGCGCGCGCGCGCGCGCGCGCGCGCGCGCGCGCGTGTGTGTGTGTGTGTGTGTGTGTGTGTGTGTGTGTGTGTGTGTGTGTGTGTGTGTGTGTGTGTTGTTTGTTCGCGCGTGTGTGTGCATGCGTGCGGATGCGTGTGAGAACTAGTGTCGGAGAAGAGTGGTACACGTGTGCATGCGTTTTCAACGAACATTGTCGCATTGAACTTTTGTGGCCATTTTTGTCTCTTTCTATCCAGTTTTCCCCGACTCGGTCCAGTGTCGACTCCGGGTGGTTGCCATCAAGAGCCCCCCACGGTGAAACCGAAAGCAAAATGCTCACTGACCCATGGTATGCAATTACAGAGACACGCGCCAGTCGTTAACCTGTAGCGGAGAGTTCCTTTCACGGAATAACAACATGTGTGGAACTATGTTGTCAAAAAAAGATAACAATCTGTAACAATTCCCACGCCGTGGGAACCAAAGTGACGACTCAATGCGGCTCAGCTGAAAGACGCATGTACACATACCCGCATGAGTGCGCTCAAAAGCAAGTATGCGCGTGTCGCTTACGCACTGTGCAAGTACATTCATGCACAAGTACGTGCATACGTAGGAACAATTGTTATGCGCAAGCGTGCACACACACACACGCAGGATGACAAAAGCCTTGTTAGCGTATTATTTAACCCTCAATAAAGATCATTTTGACTTGACTTGACTTGACACATACTGCGCATTGGTGCATGTATACAGGTGGACATCATATAGTAAAAAGCCAAATGTCCGTGTGTGTGTGTGTGTGTGTGTGTGTGTCTGTGTGTCTGTCTGTCTGAAACACGAAACGGGCCTTATAACTCCGCCGTTTTTCGACCGATTCGCTTCAAATTTGCTGTCAGCCCTAACGGGGCGATGGCAACGGCAACCGAGGCGGCCGTGCCATTTGCGCGGTTCGGCAAATGCGCGAAACGCGCATCGGACGGCCTTTCGGCGCCCGTAGCTCCTGTGTTTCTGGGTCGATGGCCTTCGAATTTGGCAAGTACATGACCAGGAACGGTGACTATTGGTGTGCCAAATCGGAAGCGAATTGGTTCAGAAACGCGCGCGCTATACGCCGCTTCACCTTTTCACGCATAACTCCGCCGTTTCTTAACCGAAGGCTTGCTATGGCCTGGGCAACGCCTAGCAGCAAATTTGAAGAGAATCGGAAGAACGCGTCACTCTCAGAGCAGCGCCAACGGGAAACGGGGCCGTATAACTCTGCCGTTTCTTAACCGAATCGCTTCAAATTTGCTGTACTCAGCGTTACCAGTACTTGCCGTTACCGTTACCAGGTGTTACCAGTATGGTGCATTGCCAGTACTAGGCGTTGCGCTAGTAATTATGTAAATATCACATACAGAAACGTACATGTAGGCTACCTGGTTACAATAATGCACAATGCGTGCTGATAACAGGTATTTTGACAGACAAGGTAGAGAGACAGGCTCACAGATAGACACACCCTCCGTGGGGATACCGGGGGTCTTTTGTATAAATAGTCCCCCCACCTTCTGGACGTTATGTGATTGTAACCTCCTCTAATCTGTGACTCTCTTTGACTCTGCCTTTTCCCTTAATTTACTGTCATCTACTCTCTTTCTGCCTTTCCGGTCCATTCTCCTGCCTTTTTTCAAGAGACACTTTCAACAAGATTTCCTGCAGCCGAAGTCGGACTTACTGGGCCTAGCTATTTCTTAGATAGGCGCATAATGGCAGCATGACGCATATGCGCTCATAATCTCTGAGCGATCGAAGAAGAAGAAGAAGAAGAAGATAGAGACAGAGAATGACTCGGAGAGAGAGAGAGAGAGAGAGAGAGAGAGAGAGAGAGAGGGGGGGGGGAGACAGAGAGAGAGAGAACATACAGACAGGCAATCAGTGAGACAGGCAGACAGGCAAGCAGGAAGAGAGAAAACTGAAAGACAGACACTCAGACAGACAGAGAGGCAGGGACAGACAGATAGAAGGAGGAGAGAGAGAGAGAGAGAGAGAGAGAGAGAGAGAGAGAGAGAGAGAGAGAGAGAGAGAGAGAGAGAGAGACAGACAGACAGACAGACAGACAGACAGACAGACAGACAGACATAAACACAGGCCACTTGTTTGTAAAAGCTTAGACACACTGACGCAGCACGATTAGGTCCCTTGAGGTTTTTTCTGGGTAGCTGTGACCCACATAAAAATGTCCCCAACATCACAAATTGAGGCTGCCCTTTAAAATGATGTTTCGGTTTGAATTTGTGGGCATTTACATATATATATGGGAGTCAGACCTGGTCAACACAAGATTTCTTTTTAGCTATAAGAGGGAAAACCCGTGAAACCCGTGATTTTGACACATGATCTGGTGGGTCTTTAATAAGGAGAATGATGTGGAATTAGGGCACCGGAACCTGCCATCAACGCAGGCATCAGAACAAGGCAGCAACAACTTCGCCGGCAGCACGCAAGACCATCGGCCCATG
The DNA here is from genome assembly GCA_017654935.2 of Phymorhynchus buccinoides. Lineage (NCBI taxonomy): Eukaryota > Metazoa > Mollusca > Gastropoda > Neogastropoda > Raphitomidae > Phymorhynchus > Phymorhynchus buccinoides. The sequence goes on from CM065699.1 coordinate 17,305,854, forward strand.
GCCAGGTCACGTGACCCGTGCCCAACCAATGATCGAGTGTCGTTTCGTTATCGTTAATAGGCCTACCTGTCGCTAAACTGAGTAGGAAGATAGTATGCGTATAATTTGAAAAATGTAAACTGTTGATGGTTACGACCTTAAACTTTGTATATATATCGAACTGCCACACACACACACGCGCGCGCGTGCGTACAGAGGGAGAGAGGAGAATGATGTGGAGGGGAGAGAGCCGGCAGACGAAGAGAGGCCAGAGTGACCCGAGCCCAACCAGATCGAGTGTCGTTTCGTTAGTTAGAGGCCTACCTGTCGCTAAAGAGAGAGAGAGAGAGATAATTTGAGAGAGAGAGAGTATATATATCGAGAGAGAGAGAGAGAGAGAGAGAGAGAGAGAGAGAGAGAGAGAGAGAGAGAGAGAGAGAGAGAGAGAGAGAGAGAGAGAGAGAGAGAGAGAGAGAGAGAGCGATACCGTCTATGGAAATAAAATTTCAGTCGTGTTCTTTGATAACTGTAAAACATCCCTTTTTAGGCCCATATTTCGAAGTATTTTTGTAGCATTTAGATCCATTTCTGAACACCAACAGTCTGTGCAATGGGCTCTAAATCTTAAAATATTTTCTCATTTTACGCGTCACAATTGTCCAGTTAACCCTTTCACCGCCACCAAAGTCGCATGTTAGCACCACAGTGATTTGACACCTATGTCACTAAAAGGCATCAAATAGGGGTCTGTTATTCAAAGTGAAAGACCCTATGGTCTTAGTTTTGGGAAGTAAGGATGGACCTTATTTTATATACGTCACAGAAGAATCCCCCATCCTGCAGATGGGTTGTGTTCTCTACCCAGGTAAATTATATGGAATGTTTTGGATGAAATATGGCTGGCGGGTGAAAAGTTAAAAATAAACCATGGTTTTTTATTCTTTAAAAAGACAAGACCTCTAATAATGACAAACACCATCGAACAAGGAAGCAGTCCCTCGTCGCTCCCAAGATGGCCGCAAGCTTCAAGGGCGTTAATCCTGGCGGCAAGGGAAGGGAGGTCACCGTGAAAGGGCGCCATTAACTGCAGGAAAAGGGTTCCAAATAGCCGGTAGTAGCTCAGGTGTCGTTGGTTCGTTTTTCGGCCCGTCGACCGGTCCGGTGGTCGGGGTGGCTTGCTTCCTGGTGATTTGCGTGCTGTATGGAGGTCGCGCTCTGCTCGGTTCTGGTGATGGTGACTAGACGGTTGTATTGTAAGGGTCGGTGTACATCTCGTGTGCTGGCTAAAGCTGGAGACAGACTATGCGACTGCCTCATATGACTCGATCAGGTCGTGACGTTGACCAAATTTTGTTTCCCGCACAGAAGAGGTCACAAGCCATCTGACTCGATCAGTGAAATTTAGAACCCGCCCTATTCGGCCCTGTCACCTGACTGGGCCCGACTGAGTCAGACTGATCAAGCAGGATGGTATGCAAATGAGGTGAAACGTCACGACCTGATCGAGTCATATGAGGCAGTCGCATAGTCTGTCTCCAGCTTAATACAAAGTTTTGTTTCATTCTGTGTTTTTCTCACACCTGCTGCCATGTCATTCACACCGAGTGGCGTGCGTTGTGTACGCATTTGCTCCGCTGTCGCCCATGTTGTTTGGGTCTTGGGGGAAGGGAGACCAAAAGAAACAGGCCTGCTTGTGTGCATGAACCTGTCAGCAAGTCAAAAGCAACAAGGCGTGTGCTACCTTTCACACGATTGTCAAACATGCTGGGTCCTCGGTAGAACACAGATGGACACCGAGCATAAGATGGAAGGGTAGTATGGAGTGCGACAAAGATGAATTCTGAGAAACTTAGAATGGATGCAGAGACACATTGCAGGTTTCGGTAGGGACCAAGTGATTCGTAAGGGGGGGGGGGGGGGGGTCGGGGGGGGGGGGGGGGGGTCCGCCGGGGGTCCAGGGAGCTGCATAGGCTCCAGGTTAAGGGGCAATGCTGTTTTCGGGGCCCAGAGGGCGAAGCCCCCGGAACATTTTGCAATTTAGTGATTATTAAGAGAACAAAAAATCGAGTTCTTTTCTTACTTTTCACCCTTGTCTAAGATACATGCTTGGAGCAGAAGGGGGGGGGGGGGGGGGGGGTCCGGAAACCAGGGAAAACACCCCCTAGATCCGGCCCTGGGTTGCAGGGACACTGGGGATAGGTAAGGGTAAGGGACGGGGGAAGGAAAGGGGGGGCGGGTAAAAATGATATTACATCTGTAGACAACTTTTTCTTCTTTTTTGGTGTGTGGTGTGTGTGTGTGTGTGTGTGTGTGTGTGTGTGTGTGTGTTGTGTGTGTGTGTGTGTGTGTGTGTGTGTGTGTGTGTGTGTGTGTGTGTGTGTGTGTGTGGTGTGTGTGTGTGTGTGGTGTGTGTGTGTGTGTGTGTGTGTGTGTGTGTGTATGTGTGTGTGTGTGTGTGTGTGTGTGTGTGTGTGTGTGTGTGTGTGTGTGTGGTGTGTGTGTGTGTGTGTGTGTGTGTGTGTGTGTGTGTGTGTGTGTGTGTGTGTGTGTGTGTGTTCTTTATGAGTAACTTTAATGAGCGTTGCGAAAATTTGGACTACGGCACCGAGAAAGTAGTAGTACAAGAAGTAATTGAGCGCTTTTATTGATTAACCAAACACAGGTAAGAGAGAAAGATATGCATCGAAATCGAATTATGTACCCTTCCACCGCCAATGTCGCATTTTAGCACCACAATGGTTTAACATCCATGTCACTAAAAAGGCATCAAATCCAAAGACTCTATTTTCTTAATTTTGGGAGGTAAGGATAGGTCTAATGTTATATATGTCACAGAGGAATTCGCAATATTGCAGATGTTTTATTTTCTCTACCCAGTTAATAATCGATGCTTGTCAAATCTACAATCGAGAGCAACGAGTAACATGGGTAGGTGTTTACATTTTAGTTCGTCAAAGAACGTAAACAATTAAGAAACCAAAACAAACCCAAACAAGCAAACAACAAGTGCAACGCCGGCGGCTGCAAAGTCCCCTCGCAGCATCTCCGAGCTACTCCGAAATCGGAATGTGTCGGCTGTACACACAGCGGGGAGACCATTGATAACTGAAAACAGGACGCACGCACGGACGGATGGACGGCCGGAAAGAAGTGGGACATATCGGGCCTGTGACACAAAGGGCCTAGGGCACAGCGGGCTTATCCCATGTTTAGACTAAATACATCAGTGGATAGCTTGCATCTTGGCAAACTAGTATACCAAATTTGATGATGATAGACTGAATAGTTTTTGAGAAAAACGGACGAATAGCCGGACGGACGGAGGCACGCCGCCGGACGGACGGACACCGGACGGACGGACCAGACAAAATTAATTGCTCCCCGAACCTCCGGCTCGGGGACTAACAAACAAACAAAAACGTATATCAATTACACTTGGGTTCTAAATGTGCACACTCTGTACCAATACAATATTTCGCTCCAAACTATGCGTTCGTTTTCCTCTTCTTGGACTCAATCATACTATTCTTCTTTCTTTTCTTTTAAGCCACCAATGCTTCCTACATCTGTAGCCTATTATATCATTGTGAATTAAGTTAACAGACTTATGAATCGAAGAAACCGACACCAATAAAATGCTTCAGCGATTCCTCGACGGTTCACTTACACCATCAGTCTTGTTGGATATAGCACAGTGATTGGATAACTAGGAGGGCAGATTGAACCCAAAGTTTCGATGCCAAGTTTGTAGAACCGTCAATTTAGCCATTATCAGGCCACCCTTCTCAGGTTGACTTACGATATCACAACCGTCGTCTTTCCAAGCTACTTCCAGAACTGCCCTTATAACCCCCCCCCCCCCTCCCCCACACTCTCAAACCCCCAGACGCCGCCTCTTTTCCCTTCCCCTTCCCACAACTATTATGCACACACACCCCCTCACCTCACCCCACCCCCACACCTCTTGTCCCGAAGTTGACATGTCAAATTATGAACAGAGGGAACTACTTAACCCCTCTTATCTCCAATCAAGCCAGTTGAGTTCTCCACCGCTTTCGTGCAGTCGGCCAATTAGAGGGAGCCCTGAGGTACCTAAGCCCCCCTTCACCTCTCCGCCTCCGGTCGGGGGGTGGGGGGTGGGGGCAGTTAGGGCCAGAGCCGGTAATGATGATGTACGGCGTCCGGCTGGGGTCGCGCGATTTGACGGGCTGCTGCTGCTGCTGTCTGTGGCTGCTGCTTCCGTGTTGTAGGTCTAGCTTGTCTGCTGTGGCAGCATAATTTGGTGTTGGTTCCAGACAGCAATATCTTCGGTGAATTGTGTTGAATTAACTGCCCCCCCCCCACCCCCACCCCCACCCCCACCCCCACCCCCCTGGGGTGCCAGTGGGTCTTTTAGGACAAAGAGTTGTCCCGCCTTCTGGAAGTTCTGTGCTAGCAACTTCCTTTATCCTATCACTCTTTGATTCGCCTATTTAATTTTCTTACTGCCATCTAATATTGTGTTGTCCTATTAGCCCTTCCTGGTTGTTTTCAAGAAAGTATTCCAAGTGGTTTTTATTCGTTGTTTTTGTTCTATTACTACTACTACTACTACTACTACTACTACTACTACTACTACTACTACTACTACTACTACTACTACTACTACTACTACTACTACTACTACTACTACTACTACTACTACTACTACTACTACTACAACAACAACATACGGTATTTATACGGCGCTGAATCTTGATATAAATCAAATCAAAGCGCACACACACGTTAGCATTCATAACGCATTCAAACAAAAATGCAATACAAAGCGAGCACACACGTTTGACATAAATGGTATGCAGCAGAAACAGACCTAAAGGCAAGACGACTACTACTACTACTACTACTACTACTACTACTACTACTACTACTACTACTACTACTACTACTACTACTACTTCTTCTTCTTCTTCTTCTTCTTCTTCTTCTTCTTCTTCTTCTTCTTCTTCTTCTTCTTCTTCATCTTCTCCTCCTTCTTCTTCTGCGTGTCCAGGCCATATAGCCATAATGTTTAAGGTACGTAGGCTATGTGTCCGGTTGTCAGTTTTCACTGGTCTCCCCGCCGCGTACAAGAAAAGGTAAAAGGCAGAGTCAAAGAGAGTGGCAGATTAAAGGAAGCTACAAGCACAGAACTTCAAGAAGGTGGGGGGAACTATTTTTACGAAATATCCCGGTATCCCCACGGGGAGGTTTTTTCTGTTTTATTTTAGCTCTTCGGAAATCGGAATATATCCGCTGAATGCAGCCAGAACGGATAGACGGAATAAGACACCATTAAATGTGATTGTGTATCATTAAACATTATGGCAATGTGGCACAGAAGCAGCAGGTCACTCTTTTGGAGTTTTTTTTTTATATTGTTGGATTGGGTTTTGGAATTTAAATCAAGAGTGAACGACAGATATTACATGACAAATTCAGGGTCTAGAACAAACGGGTAGTAAAAGGCAAGTCCAATCCTTTGGTCACGTTTACTGACAAAATTGTATGAATCTTAACTAAACATAAAAAGTCAAATTTTAAAGAAAAAAAAATGATGTTCATATTAATCCTGCCTTAACTTTAGAAAAATAAATACGTATACATGGCCATACATATACGAATATTTGTTTCATTATTTAAATATATTATTATTTAAGTCCACCTTTATTACAAGAAATAAACAGCACCAAAGAAAAAGCACTCAAGCTCAGTTTACTTCATACCCTTAGTACCATTAGACATTTACAACTGTCGTAAATGCTCTGCGATTGATAGCACACAATATGAGTCCAACAATTTGGAGAATTCCTTTGATGTATAGCAAACCCTGTTCCAAAACGGGATCATAAAACAAAAAGAAACAGATAATTAGCAATTACGCCAATTACATCCTTTTTTTCTTCTTTTACCCTAGAGCGCACCCCACACGCCCCCAGGACTGAATTACCCTCCAACCTCTTGCCTCTTCTAGCTCCCAATTGCCCCACAAACTGACGTAGGTCACGTGACCCCCGCGAAATCCAATCCGCGCCCACTTCCGCAGGAAATTGTCTACAATGATGTTCTGGCGCCATGTTGAACGCGGGCCTTTTCCTGTTCCGCAGCCGCAGATAATTTAAGTCATCAACAGCGAGATTTGTGTTTTGATTTGTAGGCAGTTGAGCTATTTTTTTCTTCCCCCTTCCCATTCTTGTATGCTTGTGGTTTATGATGTGGGGCGTAGATTTCAGGGCAGGGGGGGTGGGGGGGGGGGGGGGTGGATGACTGTGTGGTGAATTGGATAGCGGTTGATCAAGGTCCAAGGGTTGGGTAACCCGTATGTTCCGAGACCGGAAGTTCACGTTCTGTGTCGTCTGCTAGGTCGGGTTTGGGTCATAGAGGGTGGTTTGTGCGGTTGACGAAGCGTGGTATTGCCCTTGTCGTGATGATGATGATGATGATGATGATGGTGAGGACGATGATGATGATGATGGCAATGATGACGATCATGGTGATGAAGACTGCGACAATGATTTGCTGATTTATATGATAGCGGTTAACGACACTGGCGTGTCTGGAAAGTCGCGTGGATGATTTGACAGACTTGACAGTCCCAAGCCAGGTGCAAAAACATCCCAGCTAATAGTCAGTGGGCACATTTTTCGATCGCATTATTCCCCTGCATCGACGTTGCCTGCACTATTTCTGCAATCTATCTTTCTCGCTCTCC
>CM065699.1:17317562-17320062 GCA_017654935.2 Phymorhynchus buccinoides
GCTTTTAAAAGTATCAGGCCTAGGCCCCGTTATCGCTCCTCCCGGTTTGTTTGGGTCGGTCTGGGATTAAGTCTTTCTCGAGGGCGAGAAACTGTTTGGATTCATTAAAAGCTCCCCCCCCCCCCCCCCCTCCCTATAGGGGGACTAGGTTTAGAATGGAACCAAGGAGCTTACTATGATGGAACTCTCTAGTCCTGGCTGCCTGGGATGATTGCTGAGGATTTAAACCATGTGGCCTTCCACATTCCAGTCAAAAGATCCTTTATAAATGTTGTTGGGTTTTTTAACCTCATTTTGTTTCCTTATGTTCCTTTTTTTTCTTTATCTCCACCCCCCCCCCCCTTCTCGTTTCAAGTGGCCTCCCTGGTGTTTTTATTGGGAGGTAAACACCGGAACACTTATAAGCGATTTCCTTCTTGGCGGTCCCGTTCTTCGGGACTGGATGGGGGTGGGGGTAGGGCAGCAGGAAGGAGGAAGGGGTGGGTATGGGGGGTGGGGGATGAGAGAGATGGGGGCAAAGAGGCAGATTACCCCCCCCCCCCCCCATCCATTTTCTCGTTTTTTTCCGTTGTTTTTTAAGTCTTGCCTTTCTTACTGCTGATCGAGTACATAAACCTTCCTTTTCTATATTTAAGTTAATGTTCATCCTTATAAACAATTAGAATATAAAAGGCGTGACTGCAAAAATGCAACGAACCAAGGGGGGCACACAAAAGAACGCACACTATCCAAAGGCGCACGGCAAAAGGCGCACAATGTTACCGTCCAAAGGCGCACACTTCAACCGTTCAAAACCGCACACTTTTAACCTACAAACAGCGCACGGATTTTGTGAGACCCAGGTTCTGCGTACCCAGGTATTCCTTGTTTTTTCAGATAGGTTAGGGATAGGGTTAGGGATAGGCTTAGGGATAGGGTTAGGGTTAGGGTTAGGAATAGGGTTAGGGATAGGTTTAGTCCTAGTCCACCCGTCTCAAAAACAACTGTGCGCTTTCGGATTGTAAATATCGTGCGCTTTTCTACCATAAATATGTGCGCCTTTTGACGGCTGTGCGCGTTTGGGAAAAAGCAATAGTGCGCTTTTCCTGTTGCAAAAAACAAGACTTGTGGGGTGGGGTGGGGTTGGGGTGGTGTGAATCTCATGCCGATTTTGGAGAGGGGTGGAGGAGGAATTTGATGTAGCGGGATCTTGAGTGACATTTCCACTGAAGAGCGAAGAGGGAGGGGGGAGGGGGGGGGGTAATGAAACAGAAGTTTGGGAAAGGGAGGGAAAGGGGGAATATTGAAGCGCTGTGAAGGTAATGTTCATCCTTATAAAACATTTTAGAATATAAAAGGCGCGAACCAAGACGCAACGAACCAAGGTGGTTGTGGGTGTGTGTGAGGTGGGGGTGGGGTGGAGTGTGTGTGTGTGGAGCTTCATCTTAGCGGATATGGGAGTTGGAGAGGGGTGGTGGAGGAATGTGATGAAAATAGCCGGGGTCTTGAGTGACATGTTCCACTCTTAAGAGCGAAGAGGGAGGGGGGGGGGGGGGGGTAATGAAACAGAAGTATTTGAGAGGGAGTGGGACGAGGGAGGGAAAGGGGGAAACATGAAGGACTGTGAAGGTAATGTTCATCCTTATAAACATTTAGAATATAAAAGGCGCGACTACGAAAAAATGAAACGAACCAAGACGTTGAGGGGAGGGGGGGGGGGGGGGGGGGGGGGGGGTGCAGGTGTTGAATCTTCATCTTAGCCGATATGGGAGTTGGAGAGGGGTGGTGGAGGAATTTGATGAAAATAGCCGGGGTCTTGAGTAACATGTTCATCTTAGCCGATATGGGAGTTGGTGGTGGAGGATCTGATGAAAATAGCGGGGTCTTGAGTGACGAGGGAGGGAGGAAATAATAAAAGAGAAGTATTTGAGAGGGAGTGGGGTAAGGGAAGGAAAGGGGGAAGGACTGTGATATCAGTGATTGCTGTCTTTATTGTGGCTGAATAAACCCCTTGACTGCCATATAACGTATCACGTGCTGACTTGATGACATCACTGATGACGTCATCAGATGAAGAGGGACAACTCTGGTATGCTGGCTTTTGCTCTAGCACAGTCAAGAGAGTTATGCCCCCAGACCATTTTGCCCGATTGGCTCTGTCAGTTGTCTTTTTCACGGCATGATTTGCCCAATGTTTTTTTTCTTTCATTTTCTCTGGCAGTCAAGGGGTTAATGTGGAGGTAGAGAAAGAGAAAGTTTGCGCGAGAGGGGCAAATGTGGTGTGGGGTGGGGGTGGGGTGGTGATGCGAGAGAGGAGTGAGGGGGCGAGGGAGGAGACAAACTTGAGAAGCTAAACATTTGAGAGAAAAGGGTGCTTACTTTCTCTCTCAAATTCAATTTCAGTCTAACCATCAGTCATAATGATGTTTACCTACATCATGTGAATAAAACGACTGACGCCTAACCCCTAAAAAGCCATATATTTCTTGATCCGCATCACCCAAGAAATGCTGTGGGGGAC
>CM065699.1:17327562-17335062 GCA_017654935.2 Phymorhynchus buccinoides
CGTTCCCTTACCCTTCCTAGTGTCGGGATGTTTTTTTCCAAAGAACAGGGGGCAGTTAACCGCTAAGCAAGCGTGTTTTTCTTTGCACCAGTTTCCATTTGTCAAGCTAATGCCTACATCTTCAGCCTGTTGCAGTGAATTGTAACAAAACAAAATAGAGTGCTTTTTATTGATTTCAAAGCATTTATTGAACAATCTTCTCTCCCTGTACCCGCTTCATACATTTCCACACAACTGCTATATTCTATGCAACTTTGTTGTTGCTAGTCCTGCAGTGAGCGAAGCTGTGAGGGCTATGGTTTTTGGTTTGGGCTGTGTGGGTGTGGGTGTGGGTGTGGGTGGGTGTCTCCATCTGTCCGTCACACTTTAAATTCAGTGTTGACTTGTGTTTTATGCGGTTGATTGAAGAAGGAACACATAAAGTGCCAATGGGACCCAGAAATGCACTAACCCCACCTGTCCTGCCAACGCAAGAGCAGCCCTTTACCTTTCCACCTGTCCTACCAACACAAGAGCAGCCCCTTCACCAACCACACCTGCCCTACCAACAAAAGAGCAACCCTTCACCAACCCCTACTCTACCAACCCCATCTGCCCTATTAACACAAGAGCAATCCTTCACCCCTGCCCTACCAACATAAGAACAGCCCTTCACCAGCCCTCTCCCTTCCCTACCAACACAAGAGCAGCCCTTCATCCCACTGCCCTACCAACACAAGAGCAGCACTTCACCGTCCCCTGCCCTACCAACATAAGAGCAGCACTTCACCACCACCCCTGCCCTACCAACGCAAGAACAACCTTTCACTACCACCTCTGCCCTACCAACAAAAGAGCAACCCTTCAACCCTCCCCCTGCCCTACCAACACATGAACAACCCTTCAACCCTCCTCCAACCCTACCCACAAGACCAAACCCTTTGTCACCAACACATGAAGAAGAGAGAGAGAGAACCCTCCCCAGAGAGAGAGAGAGAGAGACGAGAGAGACAGACGGACAGACAGACAGCCTGAGAGAGAGAGAGAGATACGAACTTTAGACAGCCTGAGAGAAAGAAATACGAACTTTAGTCATATTAAAAAAAAGCATATCAAATAAGATAAAATGGCAACCAGAAAACCTCCACAACTCATGTGAAATATCACAAACTTGACACTGCAGCTTGTTGTAAAAACTTTAAAGACCCACGGCTGGATTAAGTCCCTTGTTTTTTTCTGGGTCGATATGGTCCGCATTTAGACTTACCTCGTATACGATCGAGGCTGCTCTTTAAAGTGATGCCTCGTTTTCGTGACTGTCCTCGTATACAATCGAGGCTGCTCTTTAAAGTGATGCCTCGTTTTCAATGTGTATGGGAGCAACATTTGGTCAAAACAAGATTTTTTACCAGCTATAAGAGGGAAAACACGTTAAATTCGTGATTTTGACAGCCAGCAATAATAAATGATAATAAAAATACATAGTATTTATATAGCGCCTTTCTTTAGAATTAAACTCACATCACCGTTTCTACCAAATCGCCATCTCTTATCGGCAGGCTGGTAGGAACCACGATCACAGTTTCTACTAGCAGAAACTCCGATCGTAGTCTCTACCAACACATTCGTGGTAGAAACGGCAATCGTGGTTTCTACTAGCAGAAACTCCGATCGTAGTTTGTGCTAGTAGACTCGCCGATTCTACCAAATCGCGATTTCTACTGTGACATATACAATTTGTGAATTTTCTCAACAAAATGTAATGTGCTATTAATAGGTTTGTATAGTCAAATGATGATGATAGCATAAGTTTTGTATTATGCCTACTGTATTTTTGTTTGTGGCTCAAGCCACAAACCTATAACTCACTTTGTCGGTCGGTCGGTCGGTCGGTCTGTCAGTCGGTCGGTTGGTCGGTCCAAAATTGTCGCACTTCAAATCGAGGCTACACTTCAAATTGAGGCCGCTCTTTAAAATGATGTATTTTAAAAGCGTACAAAATAATAAACATACGTAATACAGACACTACAACAGACACGACGAGTATGCGGTGCTTCTTTCAATGAGCATAAGTAGGATACATAGTTTTAAATGTTTTCCAAAAGATATAAAAAGTTACGAAATGGTGCAGAGATAACATTCTGGTTTACAGATTAAAATTATTGAAAAGCCAGGGGAGGTGACTCATGATTGGAGTGGTAAAAATAGACCGCGTGCCACAAACTATTGCGATTTCGCGCTTGTTGTTATACATTTGATGCTACGACATAACTGAATGATTGGTATCCTATTTATACTTGATTCGTCTTCCGTTTATGCTTTTTAAACCTTTGATGATAAAGAGAACGTTTTCTGCACGGGGCAACACCCCCCCCAAAAACACACAAAAAAACCCACTTTGTATCTGTACCTAACTCTTAGGCCGTGTACACACATAAGCGGATATTCCATGCGGAAACCCGTGCGCAATCCATAAATAGGTGAAGCAAAGAAGGGAAACGATTTGCTAACGTGTCCGAATTTCCTGTACATGCGCAAACTTTAATCCTTTCTTCCACTCATTTAGGGCTTTCCGTACGGAACTTACGCGTCTAATGTGAACTCGGCCTTAATCTTTCTGTCCCATTGTCTGTTTCTGCCATTCTGTTCGTCTGCCTGCATGTCGCAATGTGTGTCCTGTTTTAAAGGGATACCCTGACGGATGTGTTTTTGCAAGAAACACGTCGAGATCACCAGAAAGACAGCCTTTTCAAGGATCGAAACACTCACTCTGCTCTGGTTTCCTAGAAATCAAACCGTCAAAACGGCGATTCCTCCTTGGCGGAGTTGCCGGGGAGAGAAAAGCCATTTTGGACGGGGCGGGTTGAGGCCACTGAGAGTGGCTGAAGCTTTTTCTTCTTTGTAGTGCAGTAAAAAACCCAACTTGGAGCTATTTCATTTGTTGTGAGCGAAACCCCTTTTGGTAAACTATAAAAGAGCTAAAAAATAAAAATAAAAAAGGCTTGTATTGTGGACATTTCGTGCAAACGATTTGGTCTGACTCAGGCGAACCATTAGAAAAGACAAACCACATGCCTTGTCTTTCACTGAACGAATCTTACTTCCAGCACCTCCGCCAAGGAGGAAACGCCGATTTGATGGTTTGATTTCTAGAGCAAAGTGAATGTTGCGATCTCTGTAAAGGGTTTTGTCCTGGTGATCTCGACGTGTTTATTGCAAAAGAACTCATCCGTCAGGGTCCACCTTTAAAGACCCACCAGCTAGGTCACGTGTTAAAAATCACGGATGTCACGTGCTTTCCCTCTTATAGCTGGTACGAAATCTTGTTTTGACCAGGTTTGACTCCCATACAAATGTCCCCAAATTGAAAACGAAACATCATTTTAAAGAGCAGCCTCAATTTGAAATTGATGACATTTGCATATGGGTCACAGCTACCCAGAAACAAACCAAGGGACTTAATCGTGGTGCGTCAGTGTGTTTTTAAGAACTTTCAAAATCTTAGTATTGGGAGGACCTGGGTGAGCGGAGGGAAGGAGTGTAAGTGTGAAGAGCACTGGAGAGGTAAGGCAGAAGGGTCTGATGTAAGCGACGGAAGGCAAGGACACCAAACTTAACTTAACTGAAGGCGGAACTGCACTGGCAGCCAATGCAGTTCCTTGAAAGCGGCGTCAAATGATCACGCTTAGGCCGTGTACACACATAAGCGGATAATCCATGCGGAAACCCGTGCGCAATCCATAAATAAGTGAAACAAAGAAGGGAATAGATTTGCGCACATGTCCGAATTTCCCCTGTTTTCCCCTATGTGCGTAAACTTTTATCCTTCTGTCTTCCACTTATTTAGGGTTTTCCGTACGGAACTTACGCGTCTAATGTGAACCAGGCCTTACGCTTACGCTTTCGCAGTCCGTGTCGAGGTGCACTGTTTTGCTCGAAGACAAAACATAGCAGAGTTGAAGACATTCAAACGAAACAAACCAAAAGCTGCAACAAGGCGTTTGCATGAGTGGCAATACGTCTCCAGGGTGAGTTTCTCTAGATAACGGTCGCCGCGCGAATAACGCTTACGCCAAATGAGGCCTAAGAAACACCCTAAACGTTTGCTAAGATCAGATAACTCTTTAAGCTTACTCTTCGTTTTTGGTTAGAGAGAAAAGGGTTGCTATCATAAGGTAGATAAATCATACCTCTCTGTCAGTTTGTACAAAGTTTTCGATTTCACCCACGTCTATTTGTGTGCAGAAAATTAAGTTTGCACTATATTATGCCATCTAGCATGATAAAAGAAAGAAAGAAAGAGCACTCCAAAACACTTGCGTTTGTTCAATTTGCTAAAATCATCCCGTATTTTTTCACGATAGACTAAAGAATATTTGCTGTGGCAAGCTTGTTGTTTTGGTCTTCCATTTTTAAAGTTCAAGTCTCGTCACGGGAGATATAAAACAAAAAAGCCGGAAGTATTAATATTTCCCATGATCCTTCAAATAATTCGTGGCTCGCTACCTCTATCAATGCCACAAAACGTTTTCGACAAACGTCGGCAAAAGAGGTGTTTCGTAGTACTGTTTTTGCCGATTTGCGCTCACGCTACGTAACGTTAGCCCTTGTGAAACGCCCCCCAGATCTTCGTTTTCCTCACCCCTTCCCTCTTGTGTCATCCCGAGTTTTTCGGGGTTTTTTTTGGGGTGTTTTTTGTTGTCATTCTCCGATGCATCTATCGCACCCAACACTAAAAAGAAAAACCCTCTCTCTCTCTTTCATTAAAATTAAAAATTAAAAAAATTAAAAGCTCAGCCACCCATAGAAGATCCGCTTCCGTGGTTGTTCTATTCGATAATCTTGCTGCAACTAATGTCCAATTTCCGATCACGACAGCGTCTGCCTTTTAACACGGCTTTGCGAGAGTGTAGTGGGGCGACGAACGCTTTACTTTGTGAGCAACGTCAGCAGAGCATCTAATGCACATGCAATAATACAGCGGGCCATTTTTTTTTTTTTTTTTTAAAGTTGTATACTTTCTCAGGTAAACGCAAAACAATGGGAATGAATGAAACATCGATTGGCGTAATTGCTGTTTCAATTGAGCCGACATGTCGAGAGAATAAGTGCACTTTTAATGGAATCAATTATTATCGATCAGAATCGTGTTTTGTTTGGGAAAGGATGTCGATATTATGGCGATGCACGCATTGGTAGGAACGAGTGGGTTTGTTTTCATTGTTTGTGTTGATGTCTATGATTGCAGCGGCGAGTTTTGAAAATAATAAAAAATCAATTTCAATTTTTGTAATGACCGTTTCTTTCCAAAACTCCCACCCCCCAATTCCAGCGTGCGTCGCACACATTCACACACTCACACACACACACACATTCACACACACACACACACGCACGCACGCACGCACGCACGCACACGCACACGCACACGCACACGCACACGCACACACACACACAAATCTATATATTCTCATCACCCGAACGATCCTAGCCTCAACAATGACTCGTTTTCAAAAAGCTCTCTCCAAAAACAAAAATGAGCGCTTTAGATACGAAATTTAATGTTTTACGTCCTCTCGATGTTTGGAAGACTATTATGGGACATTGCTTTAGAGAGATGTATGCCCCTTTTATACATTAGACAGGATAGAAGTTCAGTTTAACGTCGCGTATCGGCTTTCGCCATGTACGACGGGCTGAACAAACCAACCAGGGTATAAACAAAAAATTATGTTCCTGAATCACTGTCTTAGCCAAAAGGCCGAGAAGCGATCAGAATTGAAGAAGTTCACTTTAGAGAGAGAAAAATAGAGATTTTACGCCTTCTGGGCCAAAGGGCCATTTGGGGGATTTGAAATTATAAAGATTCTGGAAAAGGAAGATTTTGAATAAGAATACAGATAGTTTTTAATTGTAAAGATTTGATAAAAAAAAATTTGAAGTAGAAAAATTTGATTTTATAGAAATATTTTGAAAGAGATTTGAAAAGTTCACCTTAGATGTATCCCCCTTTTATATATAGCTGGCGCAATAGAACGCAATTCATAACGGTCAGCATACACGTTGCTATGTTTCGCTCTTTCCCCGTGTCAACACAGTGATACGTAATCATATGACTTCCGTATTACTGTGTTGACATGGGGGAACAGTAAAACAAATAGCAACGATTACTGTGACCACTAGCGACAGCAACCCCACTCTCTTCCCCCCCCCCCCTCTATCTCTCTCTCTCTCTCTCTCTCTCTCTCTCTCTCTCTCTCTCTCTCTCTCTCTCTCTCTCTCTCTCTCTCTCTCTCTCTCTCTCTCTCTCTCTCTTCTCTCTCTCTCTCTCTCTCTCTCTCTCTCTCTCTCCCCGTGTGTCCCTGTGTCTGTCTCTCTGTCTTTATGTCTCTGTTAGTCTGTATTTGTCTGTCTGTCTGCCTGTCTCTCTCTCTCTCTCTCTCTCTCTCTCTCTCTCTCTCTCTCTCTCTCTCTCTCTCTCTCACTCCCCCCGTGTGTCTCTGTGTCTGTCTGTCTTTATGTCTCCGTCTCCCTCTCTCTCGCTGTCTCTCTCTCTCTGGTTCTCTCTCTCTCTCTCTCTCTCTCTCTCTCTCTCTCTCTCTCTCTCTCTCTCTCTCTCTCTCTCTCTCTCTCTCCGTGTGTTTATGTGTCTGTCTATCTGTCTTTATGTCTCTGTCTCTGTCTCCCTGTATCTGCATATGTCTCTCTCTCTCTCTCTCTCTCTCTCTCTCTCTCTCTCTCTCTCTCTCTCTCTCTCTCTCTCTCTCTCTCTCTCTCTCTCTCTCTCTATCCCCGCGTGTCTCGGTGTCTGTCTCTCTGTCTTTATGTCTCTGTCTCTGTCTCACTGTCTCTGTATAATGGTATCTCTCTCTCTCTGGTTCTCTCTCTCTCTCTCGTCTCTCCTCCCTCTCTCTCTCTCTCTCTCTCTCCTCTCTCTCTCTCTCTCTCTCTCTCTCTCTCTCTCTCTACCCCTCCCTCGGCTCTACCCCCGGGGAGAGACAAAAAACCACAAGCAGGTGTATTATAAATCACTCATCACATCTAAAAACATCTACAGGTATCTAAGAGCAGCGACTATCTGTTTTGCTGCTGCTGCTTGCTGCTTGCTGCTACTGCCAATGATGATGATGCTGCTGCAGCTAATAATTATCGATGATGACTACTACCATGATTATTAGCATTGCGCAACAACGGCACCATTAGCAGTAAACAATGGGGAATGGGCTCTGGTACATGATCACTGGGTCTCATAAACCACGACGAATCAGAGCTCCTGTTACGGGGCATCGATCAAGGAGAAACAAGGCGAAAAGCCATACGCACGAACTCCTAGTAAAAGACTGGACTGAGAGAGAGAGAGAGAGAGAGAAGAGAGAGAGAGAGAGAGAGAGAGAGAGAGAGAGAGAGAGAGAGAGAGAGAGAGAGAGAGAGATGAGGGGGAGAGGAGAGAGAGAGAGAGAGGAGAGAAAGATAGAGAGACAGATAGAGGAGAGAGAGAGAGAGAGAGAGAGAGAGAGAGAG
>CM065699.1:17345062-17350062 GCA_017654935.2 Phymorhynchus buccinoides
CACACACACACACACACACACACACGGACACTTGCCTTTTTACTATATGATGATGATGATTAGCCTGTAGTAAGGGCCAATAGTAAATGAGATTTGTACAATGAATGATTTGGAAGCATGGTGGTACCGCTTAGTTCTTGTGGAATACTATGACTCTCAAACTAGGGGGCATCTGCACTGGCTCTAGCGCTGCAGCCAAAGGGGATTGGCTGCTGGCCTTTGGGGACCTTCCCCAACGCCATCTGTCCTCAAATCCCTTTGACCGAGAAAGTGGGGATATACCCTGGGCAAAGTTTCTCAATAGGAATTGTTCGGAAATAATTAAGGCGAGTAATGTCATGGTGTGTGGGAGTGATCTTGCCTAATTCAATAGGTCAAACAGGGGAAGTTACTGTACCATCAGTTAGATCCCAATCTCTCGCCTCGTGTGGTTGAGCAGACATACAACACATATAACACCGTGCGTCATTCTAAACTTGATGTCATTTATATTTTCACGACACATTATGTAAGTTCTATCATTTTGTGGATACTGTTCGCCCCTCATTTTTTGGCAAAACAAAAAAAAAAGTTTGGTAATCGCTGACTCGCATCCTGCGGTTTCAGGCTTCGACGCCATGCCGCCATGGTTGCTATGGTTTTGACCGAGTAAGTCGAGGCAATCAACCCTAATTTTCACGAAGTGCTCTCCCCTACAGTTGGTTTTCTTTATCCGAAAATCGTCTATTATAAACACATTTTGCCCAGCCTGCCAGAATAGCAACTGCCTCATCTGCTATCTGGCTGTCATAATCGGAAACGAGAGACAGGCATACATGCATCTTATTTTTCAACCTCGGTGCCCATAAGGCCTGTGAAAGTGATGGAAAGCAGGCAAGGCAGTTCGTGTTTTTCTACTGTTGAGCATTAGCTGGTGGGAGGTGGCGATGCATTTTTTGTTGAACAAGTTTAAGACACAAGCTATTAGTAAACTAAATCGCAATCAGAAAAGGAAGGCGTGTGTGTGTGTGTGTCTGTGTGTGTGTGTGTGTGTGTGTGTGTGTGTGTGTGTGTGTGTGTGTGTGTGTGTGTGTGTGTGTGTGCGTGGTGTGTGTGTGCGTGCGTGCGTGTGTGCGTGCGCGTGCGTGTGCGTGCGTGCGTGTGCGTGTGTGCGCTTTGATTTGATTTCTATCAAGATTCAGCGCCGTATAAATATTGTATGTTGTTGTTGTTGTGTGTGTGTGTGTGTGTGTGTGTGTGTGTGTGTGTGTGTGTGTGTGTGTGTGTGTGTGTGTGTGTGTGTGTGTGTGTGTGTGTGTGTGTGTGTGTGTGTGTGTGTGTGTGTGTGTGTGTGTGTGTGTGCGTGTGCGTGCGTGTGCGTGCGCGTGTGTGTGCACACACACACACACACGTGCGCGCGTGTGTGCGTGCGTGCGTGCGCGTGCGCGTGTACGTGTGTGTGTGTGTGTGTGTGTGTGTGTGTGTGTGTGTGTGTGTGTGCGCGCGTGTGCGTGTGTGTGTGTGTGTGTGTGTGTGCGCGTGTGCGTGCGCGTGTGCACATAGATAAACATATCCTAATAAAAAAATCAAGATTTTCATCTTTTGACGCTGATAGATTCTCATATCCGGATAACGTTTCTTTAACCCTTTCTGGCCCAGTTGGTCACGACAAATAAACCATCCTTCCCTCATAGATGGAACATTGCGTGCTCGGTATTTTCTTGTTTGCTTTGACCCAAACAATGCTGGGCATGATTTACGGGATATTAAACATCTGTCCGTAATTAAAAACAAATATACACAACTCTGGGGAGAGCTCAGGCTATAGCGTGCCTACTTCAATATTGACCAGGGAGTTTAGTAATAAAGTAACGCACCTCGGGATCTAGATCTGAAAGTATAAACCCTTGTAGGTTTCCGTCTGGATTGTTTGGCTGGGGGGCTATTATAGCAACTTCCGTTACTCTGTATCACTACTTGGATGTGCGTAACAAAATATTTTTTTTTTTTTTAATTAAACATGCTAGAAGTGGAAACGAATGCAGAAGGGCACTATCAAACCTCACTCTCCCCGCGTGGGGATACCGGGCGGTCTTTTGTACAAATAGTTTCCCCACCTTCTGGAAGTTCTGTGCTTGTAACTTCCTATAGTTCTGTCATTCTCTTTGACTCTGCCTTTTCCCTTTGCTTACTGTCATCTGCTATCATTCTATCTTACTGGTCCATTCTCCTGCCATTTTTCTATAAATTCTTACAAAGATTTCTTCAACCGAAGTCGGACATGCTGGGCTTAACTATTTCTTAGTTAGGCGTATAACGGCAGCATGATGCATCTACGCTCATATGACAGGAAACTGTCTGAGCGAACGAAGAAGAAGAAGAAGAGGAAGAAGAAACCTCACTCTGTATTAGTTCTAAAAGTCTTAAAGAATCTACTCTCTTTAATTGGAATACAATATAATCGCGAGGTGCCTGAACTCTTAAAAAAATAACACTGACGAATGAAGTAATAAAATGAATCAACGGAAAAAAACAACTATTATACTAATGAACAGCAAATACAATGTTCTTTACCTTAACCCTTTCACCGCCAATGTCGCATTTTGGCACCACAATGGTTGAACACCCATGTCACTAAAAGGCATCCAATCAGGGCCTGTTATCTGAAGACCCTATTGTCTTCATTGTGGGAGGTAAGGATCAGCCTCATTAGACATCTTTTACATGTTACAGAGGAATTCGCAATATTGCAGATAGTGGTGCTTTTTTCTCCAGGTAAGTTTAATGGTATTTTTTGGGCTGTATATGGCTGGCGGCGAAAGGGTTAAACGTTGGGCTAAAAATCAATAAAGCCTAATTTGCCAATCAAATTATTTTAAAAGAACCTATCAATGCTGACATTAAAAAAAAAGTGAAATGTAATTGTAAGCTAAAAATGGGTAGGCGAGATGCAATAAAAGGAAAATTGGAATGTTGGAAAAATGAACAAAATAGGTCAACATAAAAGAGAAGGCGTTTGAATGAAAAAGAAGCGGGTGGAGGGGTCGCCAGAGTTTAAGCAAATCCAGAACAGTGACCTTCAACATGTGGGCAATAATCATTGCATCAAACAAGCTGACATTCCAGAAACTATTATACAAATCCGCAGAGAAAACAAAGAGAGTGAAAAGATTCTGGACAGAGCAAAGATCTCTTTTCAAAAGAACGATCCTGGCTGCACACACGCACACAGACACACGCACGCACGCACGCACGCACGCACGCACGCGCGCGCGCACGCGCACACGCACACACACACACACCACACACACACCACACACACCACACACACACACACACACACACACACACACACACACACACACACCGAGGTACGAAACACATTGCCGGTTAAATCACCTGTTCATTACCAAACCCCAACACAAGAACATCCACCCCACCTAGTTTTTTTAACATAAACATCAGAACCTAACAGCCCGTGAAGTAGCCAAACCACCCTTAGTCGCGTGTTACGTAGAACAAGCTGTAATGTATGGACGTGGCTCTTTTAACAAGAGGGGAGAAGCAGAAAGCACGATCCCAAATCCCCCTACAAGGAGGGAAGAATTGGTTGTGGATTACTAGCCACATGTGAAAGCCATACAGCAAACACACGCCAATCAACATTAGAATCCCTACGACCAGTTGCCATCGCGCGTAAGACCATTGGGATTTGTAGGGTCCTACAGCTATTACCTTTTCCAACAAAACAGTAGACATGCTGTGATTTGGGGTATGGGGCGAATGTAACGGAATGTTTACTTTCGGATCGGGGGAATCCGTATGTTTGGAGGAGGGGTGAGAGAGGATAAGCTGTTCCGAGAGAGAGAGAGAGAGAGAGAGAGAGAGAGAGAGAGAGAGAGAGAGAGAGAGAGAGAGAGAGAGAGAGAGAGAGAGAGAGAGAGAGAGAGAGAGAGAGAGAGAGAGAGAGAGAGAGAGAGAGAGGTTGGGGTGTGGGGTGTTAGAGAATAGAAACAACACAGAAAACAGCAATCATCAAGCTTCCAAAGTTCTGATTAGTTGAAATTGCTCTACTGACCAATAACTGCAAACCCAAACTTCCACACAACATAGGCCGACATGGTCACAGATAGTTGCTTCGCATGTCCCAAAATGGTCGAGCACGCGTTTTAGGCAATGTCTCAAAGTACCGTGACCGATCAGTACATAAAACAACACTGTCCTACACGTGCTACCAATCAAATATTACGTCCATGATCATGCAGCGTGAAAGAGAGACCAGAACCCACACCCAACCCCCCCGACACACACACACACACACACACACACACACACACACGCCTCCCACTGTCCAGACACTCATGATAATACCGTGGAAGGGGTTAATCAGGCAGAAACTGTAAATGTCAACACTGACCAGGGTCTAGTAGTGCTTAGGACATTTTGCTTAGAGGGGACTTCAAAGCATTGCCGTTCCTAAAGGGTTAAAACTAGTCAAGGAGTTCTGTTGGGTGTTTTTGTGTGATACGGTTCTGTTTGGGTAACAGTGGTGGAAACATGTCGTACGGTTTCTGCTCTACCAGCTGAGTTTAATGAGCCTGTAAATGATTTGTTTGTTTTCTTCTTGGCTTGTTATTTGTCTTTGTTTGTCTTTCTGCTGAGGTGACATATCGCATGCTGCTACACAAGGATGGGATGGCAGCCACTCTGAGAGACAGGTAGACAGACACAGAGAGAGGGTGGAAGAGAGAGAGAGAGAGAGAGAGAGAGAGAGAGAGAGAGAGAGAGAGAGAGAGAGAGAGAGAGAGAGAGAGAGAGAGAGAGAGAGAGAGAGAGAGAGAGAGAGAGAGAGAGAGAGAGAGAGAGAGAGAGAGAGAGAGAGAGAGAGAGAGAGAGAGAGAGAGAGAGAGAGAGAGGGGGGAGGGAGGGGGGAGTATGTAAGGAAACGCAGGAAATGAGACCATTGCGTAGTAAGATGGCCTTGAAATATACATTGAAAATAAGGAACACAGATATAGTTT
>CM065699.1:17360062-17367562 GCA_017654935.2 Phymorhynchus buccinoides
TTGGGGTTTTCTTTTCTTTTTTGTTCTTTTCTCAAACCGCCGATGTTGGCAGCAGACAGCTGTGAGTGCTGCTATTGCAAGTTGAAACCAACCAACCGAATAAACAGAAACTAATAAAAGACAGGACAAAGAACACCACCAGTTACAGATAAGTAAGCATCAACAAAAACAACAGCAAAACAATACAAAATGAGAAGAAGAAAAAAACCCACACACACGCAACATTAAAACATCAAGGTACGACACACGATTATGATTCATGAATTGTGTTGCGGAGAGACAAGGATGTACTATGTTTTAATGCATAGCCCTGTTTGCTGAGTAAGTGTCTGTTATTACTGTAAGTATGGACGCAGTTTGTACATAATTATGTGAAATTCACATAAAATATTTTTCGAACGAAAAACGTTAGTAAATTTAACTAAGATTGTACACACCCAAAACATGCCAAAAGATTCCATGCTATATATCTTAGAAGATCTGAGACATTCATCGACAACCCGTTTCATCCACTACCACCACCTACCACAACAACAACAACGGCAACAACAACAACAGCAACAGCAACAACAACAACAACAACAATAATAATAAAAACAGCAACAAAAAAATAATGTTTTAAAATACTATTATTTATAATTCCCCTGGCTAAACCTGTGCGTAAGAGGGGGTAAGTGAAATGCAATAGACGTCGTCAGTTAAGAAATGATAACAAAAATCTTTAAATTTCGATAATTAAAAATATTTATAAAAACAAATTAAAAAAATCCCCGAAGTCGGAGTGTGGCTGCCCACATTGCGGGGTAATCAAAAACGGTCACACACGTATTGTTCTCATCCCTAGGTGGTGCATTTGTACCATAGTGTTCAAGTGCTTCGGCAGTTGGGAAGATCCCTGGAGTCTTTAAGCCAGGGAACGACAAAACAACAACAACAACAACAACAACAAAACAAGAAAAAAGGAAGTTGAAAATTGATGCTATTGTTAAAGAAACAAGAAGTGCAAAACTACTATTTTTGTATATTTTGTTTTGTTTTGGTATTAAAAAAAGCAGTTGTACTCTTCCTATTCTTATTCTTCTTATGCGTTCCCATGATGCGTTCTTATGGCCATAATGG
Source organism: Phymorhynchus buccinoides (assembly GCA_017654935.2). Lineage (NCBI taxonomy): Eukaryota > Metazoa > Mollusca > Gastropoda > Neogastropoda > Raphitomidae > Phymorhynchus > Phymorhynchus buccinoides. The sequence continues at coordinate 17,361,182 of CM065699.1, forward strand.
GCAGGGTACGTATGTACCCGGTTTTCAAGTTTTCATTGGTCTCCCCGCTGCGTACAGCCGACACATTCCGATTTCGGAGGAGCTCAAAGGAGGACCAATTATTTGGAAGATTTGGGTTTTTTTAAAGGCAAGAGAATGGGCCAATAAGTCAGAAAAATAGCAGATGATAGAAAGCAGAGGGAAAAGACAGAGTCGAAGAGAGTGGCAGATTAGAGAAAGTTACAAGCACAGAACTTCCAGAAGATGGGGGAACTATTTTCTACGAAAGCCCCCCCCCCCCGGTATCCCCACGGGGAGCTCTTTCTATTAACAAAAAGCAACGCACACACCCAAACAAAATATAAGTGAGAAAAATAGAAACAAGCTATCTATTCGTACGCTTTTAAATCTCGAAGACAGTCATAGCACACTGGCCCTACCTTGTTTGTAATTCTGTTGGCTCCTGTGTGTAGACATACACCCTTTTGATGTTAAGGACTGTTTCCAGCCTTCCTCAACGAGATGTTTAAGTGGGGTGTGAAATACCTACCTATGTTGCTGTTAGAATTAGCCAATAACAAGAGATAGCGCGCGTGTTAGCTGGGATGAGTGAAGACTTCTTCAGCACCTTCTGAACGCCGTTGATAGAATTAGAGAACCAGTGGGGAATTCTTTCAAGATTATGGCTCCCGTGTCTAATAGAATCAGCAAAAAAAAAAAGGATAGGAAGAAGAATTTTCTCTCAAAATTCTCTTTGGTATCAGGAAGGAAAAACAGCACAGAGATTATTTAGAGCATTGTTGTGTTTACTTCCAAGCATACCGTCCTATTCTCGGAAAAATGATTAGATTGAGAAAAGTGATCTTGAAATGTGGGAGTTTTTTTTTGTTTGTCTTAGCAACAATATGAAAGGGATATTTTAAAAAGTATGTAAATAAATATGGAAGGGCAAACTTAATTGAAATCATCAATGCAAAAAAAGAGAGAAGACGATGTACAAATAACCTGGGCCTGTATTCACGTTGAGATAGCATGAGACTTAGCATCATGCTAACTTAGAAGCTCTTCCAAAAGTCCTGAAGCTGTTCCAATGTCCTATAGGATTTAATAGGACTTTTGGAAGAGCTTCTAAGTTAGCATGATGCTAAGTCTCATGCTATCTCAACGTGAATACAGGCCAAGATTTATAAATTGTATTCGGATACAGAAAAAGACTTCAAGCTGTCTAATAACGTTTTGATTCAAAAGGTAAGATGAATTTAGATGGACACCGTAACATGATTTCACTTATGTCTTTTACTGTCTACCCACATAACGAGGTGGCTAAATCAAGACCTTAAAGGGCCACCCTGACGGACGAGTGTTTGTAAGAAACACGTCGAGATCACCAGGAAAACACCCTTTACAGAGATTGCAACACTCACTTTGCTCTGGTTTCCTAGAAATCAAACCGTCAAATCGGCGATTCCTCCTTGGCGGGGGTGCTGGAAGTCAAATTCGTTCACCCAAAGAGAAGGCATGTGCCGTCTCTTTTCTAATGGCTGCCAAATCGTTTGCACGAAATGTTCGCAATACAAGCCTTTTTATTTTAATATTTTTTTAAATTTTATGCAGTTTATCTAAAGGAGTTTCGCTCACAACAAAGGAAATAGCTCCAATGGTGTGTTGTTGTTTTTACTGCACTACAAAAACAAAAAAATCCGCTTCAACCACAATGAGTGACCTCCACCCACCCCATCCATAATGGCCTACTCTCTCCAGCATCTTCGCCAAGGAGGAATCGCCGTTTTGACGGTTTAATTTATAGGAAACCAGAGCATAGTGAGTGTTCCGACCCTTGAAAAGGCTGTCTTTCTGGTGATCTCGACGTGTTTCTTGCAAAAACTCATCCGTCAGGGTCCACCTTTAAATGGTGCATGACACAGGCAGGGTCGCGTTCAAAGCCGTTACAAAATTCAGATTGTGAGACATCTTTGTGTCATTCTCAATGTTCCCTTCTGTTTGGCACACACTCAGGTGATTCGCCTTGGCATGAGGCTGTGCCAGACCAGGTGGCATAATCTAGAACACCAAGGCTAGGCCTACATCAAAATGTTCTTATGTTCTGCATGGTTGTGCGGGGATTGTCTTAATAAGCCATGACAAGCTCCTAGCATAACATCATCAGTCTAAAAATCCTCCGAAGTCGGAGTGTGGCGGGGGTAATCAAAAAACGGTCACACACGTTAATGTTCTCACCCCTAGCTAGGGCATTTGTGCCATAGCGTTCAAGTGCTTCGGCTGCTGGGATGAGCCATGGAGTAGGTAAGACAACAACAAGAAGATGACTTGATTCTTTTGCTCCTCATCTCATTAGTATTCCTCCTTCCCCACCCTCGTCAGTCCAAGTCTCTCTCTCTCTCTCTCTCTCTCTCTCTCTCTCTCTCTCTCTCTCTCTCTCTCTCTCTCTCTCTCTCTCTCTCTCTCTCTCTCTCTCTCTCTCTCTCTCTCTCTCTCTCTCTCTCTCTCTCTCTCTCTCTCTCAGAGGGCTGGATGTAAAAAAAGCATGTTATTGCTTACTCTATTACCCTCTATAAATAAAATTCATTCATTCATTCTCACTCTCTCTCTCTCTCTCTCTCTCTCTCTCTCTCTCTCTCTCTCTCTCTCTCTCTCTCTCTCTCTCTCTCTCTCTCTCTCTCTCTCTCTCAGAGGGCTGGATGTAAAAAAAAGCATGTTATTGCTTACTCTATTACCCTCTATAAATAAAATTCATTCTCTTCATCATCTCTCTCTCTCTCTCTCTCTCTCTCTCTCTCTCTCTCTCTCTCTCTCTCTCTCTCTCTCTCTCTCCCTCTCTCTCTCTCTCTCTCTCTCTCTCTCTCTCACCCACCCCTTGTACTCTTCTCATTCATGTTAAATCTCTTGGGATACACTGTTGCATCCACCGACGAACTACACGTATGTGTATATCGCTGGTTGCATCCCTTCTCAATGAGAGCTTGTTAGTAGGGACTACGAAGGAAAAGCTGGGAAGTTGGGTGCCAGGGCGCGGGGGGGGGGGGGGGGGGGGGGGGGGGGGGAGATAATAGGTGTTTGGAAGATAAAGGAAGAGGAGGGGGGGGGGGGGTAGTAGAGAAGGGGGGAGGCAGCAAGTACTAAAGCCGAAAGCAGCATGGTAGCGATTATCTTGTTTCCCTTGTTTATCGCCCCGGATAAGGGGAGCAAGCAAGCTACACGTGGAAAGAGTTTCTCCCCTTTAGCGGTTCTTTTGGACTCTGGTTGAGAAGACGTAAACTGGGAAACCTAAAGGGACCACTTTCGAGCATTCGCCTTTCGCTCTATATAGTATCATGATATGGAGGGGTGGGTGGGGGGGTGGGGGTGGGGGGTGGGGGTGGAAGGGGTGTAACATGGGGGCGTTTGGCGTGGGGGAGGGGGCCGATATTGATAACGATGCTTGGCATGGCCAATCGGGCAATAATTGCTGAGATTGGCATGTGTAGCTGAGGGGGTCAAACACTGACACAAACAAGTTCGTTCGGGTTCGACACCAGTCTAAAATAGGAGTCAACGAACCGGGAGAAATAAAACTGAAGGTGATGATTAAGGAAGGAAGGAAGGAAGGAAGGGAAGAAAAGTACAGTGGAAGTGTGCGAGATGAAGGGAGGGAAAGAAGAGAAAGAGGAGGAGGAGGAAGTAAGAGAGGGAAGAGAAAGAACAAGGCAAATGTAGGTGCACTCTCGAAGGTCGAGAATAAATTGAATGTGTATAAAAAAAAAGGAGTTATGCAGGACGTTAAACACCAAATTTCAAAAGGAGTTATGCATACTCTCTCTCTCTCTCTCTCTCTCTCTCTCTCTCTCTCTCTCTCTCTCTCTCTCTCTCTCTCTCTCTCTCTCTCTCTCTCTCTCTCTCTCTCTCTCTCTCTCTGTGTGTGTGTGTGTGTGTGTGTGTGTGTGTGTGTGTGTGTGTGTGTGTGTTCAGGTGTTGTAAAACACCAGTGCAAGATAAGACATTCTGGGGATTTGGTTGAACCAGGAAGTACACTAGACGTATGTCCCTGGTTGAACACAAGACATCATGAGGCTGAATAGGATGCAGAAGATATTATTAATTAAGGGGGAAACAAGAGTTTATAAACAAGCACTCGGTCAGTTAACTTTGTTCGTCTTTCTAAAGCAGACGAAGAAGCGAAGAAGAAGAAGAAGAAGAAGAAGAAGAAGAAGAAGAAGAAGAAGAAGAAGAAGGAAAACCAGGGGAAAAAAACCAGGAATGAAAAGAGAAGAAGAAGGAGAAGAAGAACAACAAAAACAACCAGGTCGGAGAACGTTAAACGCATTTTCATTTGTCTTCAGGTGGACAGCTGAAAGGATAGACCTACATCTGAACGAATAAAATGCCTAATGTTTACCAAGAGAAGAAAACCACATTTCTTTGTGTGTCAAAGCGATGTGGATGAGTTTTGCCACTCTCCATCCGTCCCCCTTTCTCCCCCCCCCCCCCCCCTCTCGTCTCCGTCTCTCTCTGCTAATTACTTAAACAAAGTTTATTGACATAATGCATTGCAGTGTACACAAATTATTTCATGAGCACAACAAGCTATAAGCTTATAAGCGCAATTTTGTCTCTTTGTCTCTGTCTTGGTTTCTGTCTCGTCTCTTTTCTCTCTCTGAATTTGTCTCTCTGTTTATGTGTCTGTCAATCTGTATGTCTGTCTCTCTCTCTGTCTTTCACACACATACACACACACACACACACACACACACACACACACACGCACACGTACACGCACACACACACACACACACACACACGCACACACACACACACACGCACACGCACACACACACACGCACACACGCACACACACACACACACACACACACACACACACACACACACACACACACACACACGCATGTACACGCATGTACACGCACACATACATACATACATACACATACACACATATTTGTATTTAGACATTCGTATTGTCACTAATAACACAAAATGATTGCGATACCAACTAAATAAAGGAACGGTTTAATGACAGGGTAATCCAATCACCTAAAATAACCTAAACTATTTAGCAAACATAAAATAAGGGGCGAATGGGTAATGTCGCTATTTTATTATATGATTTCATACACATCTGTATTGCTAACATTTTCCTGGAGTTGCACTGCCTCCGGGCATTGCCTCCGGGATCGTTCCCACCATCTTTATATCTACTAATGTCCCATGATTGTGTCTGTTCCAGACCGGAGGACGTGAAGCAGAATGTCATCGGGTAATGTCGACTGAACTGTAATTCAAGCTTGGCTGGAAGGAATTTCATCCACGTACGCCATTATTATGGGATCCAGAAAGGCTGACACATCTGGAACCAAATGAAAACCTCCGACAAATGTCGAACAATGTCCCCTCTTGTCCTGAAGAGCTCCCCTGAAATCCTGCAACGGAGAGAACAACGTTAGGGGGGGAAATCGAAGCGAAAGTCGATGACATCTAATAATTCTATCGCCAGAACACGACTTTTCTTCCCAGAGAGGATTTGTACCCCCTCTTCACTCTCTCTCTCTCTCTCTCTCTCTCTCTCTCTCTCTCTCTCTCTCTCTCTCTCTGTCTCTCTCTCTCTCTCTCTCTCTCTCTCTCTCTCTCTCTCTCTCTCTCTCTCTCTCTCTCTCTCTCAGTCTCTCTCAGTGCTCTCCTGTCCCATTCAAGGGGGATAAAAAATAAAAGAACAAGGAAATTCACTCTCACGGTGTGAAATGATGAGTTGGGATAGGGTTGGTTTTTTTGGGTGGTTTTTTTAGCTTGCCGTTTTGTGCCAGTCATGGCCATTGAATTATCTCGAGTCGTGTGGAATCTCTGCCTCTTTTATCTCGCTGTTAATCAGCCGGAGCTTAAATAATCGACAATGGGCTCATCTGAGGTAAAGCGGACAATGCTATAAATGTACAAATCTTATTATTAGATATTTTAAAAGAAGCATTATAGAAACATTGTCACTACACGGCCCCAGGAAGTATTTAGACATTCGTATTGTCACTAATAACACAAAATGATTGCGATACCAACTAAATAAAGGAACGGTTTAATGACAGGGTAATCCAATCAAAAAAAATAACCTAAACTATTTAAGCAAACAATAAAATAAGGGGCGAATGGGTAATGTCGCCGGTATTTTCAATACAAGACATTGGTAATGATTTCATACACATCTGTATTGCTAACATTTTCCTGGAGTTGCACTGTTATTCAATACAAGACATTGCCAATCCGGGATCGTTCCCACCATCTTTATATCTACTAATGTCCCATAATTGTGTCTGTTCAATACAAGAGGGCGGTCAATAAACTATGCCACAGGGGGTCGCTGAGTGGCAGTGTCTCCGGTTTAATTCAAGCTTATTCTGG
>CM065699.1:17372562-17375062 GCA_017654935.2 Phymorhynchus buccinoides
AAAGTTACATTTATTTGCAGTGCACTAATATTATTATGTATCTATTTATTGCCAGTTTCGAAATGTACGGACATAGATTTGCTATTCAACACACACACACACACACACACACACACACACACACACACACACACACACACACACACACACACACACACGCACACACACACACACACACACACACACACGCACGCACACACGCACACACACACACACGTACGCACGCACGCACACGCACGCACGCACGCACGCACGCACGCACGCACGCACGCACGCACGTACGCACGCACGTACGCACGCACGTACGCACCACGCACCACGCACGCACGCACGCACGCACGCACGCACGCACACACGCACACGCACGCACACACACACACACACACACACACACACACACACACACACACACACACACACACACACACACACACACACACACACACACACACAGTTTGACAGTTACCGAACGTGTTGTTAGTTTCTTTTTTGTTGACTTGTTATTAAATGTATGCACTTTGTTTCAAAATTATATCACATAAAACAGCGTTGAACCAAGACCCACACACAACCCCCCCCCAACAACAAATAAAAAAACCCACCCCAAAACTGTGAAGATTATCAAATAATACACGGATGTACTAACGTAGGATAGATACTAAAATATAACCTTCCGTCATTTTACCGGTGTTACTGTTAATGTAACAATCTATGAGTATGTTCCTTGTCTTCTACTTGTCATCGTATCCTTCTCATTCCCAGCCCTTATCATAAAAGAGAAAGACATGTTCTGAATGTATAAGGTCACCACGTGACACTGGATCAAACGATTTACCTGTACATTAGCAGAAGTGTACATGTAAGGTGGCAGACCAACAAGCCTTCGTCGACACCCTATGGAATGAGAGGATGTCATAGAATGTCATGATAAAGTAGCCATACGTGCATATACGCATACGTAGGGGAAGACGGGGTAAAAAGCGCATGGGCGGGTAAGAAGCCCACCCCAATTATCTCATGAAATAAAAGAAAATTTCAGTCAAATTTGCCCATGAGACGAATGCTAGACATTAACACTCGTCTCATGGGCAAAATGAGACTGAAATTTGCTTCATTTCATGAGATAATTGGGGTGGGCTTCTTACCCGCCCATGCGCTTTTTACCCCGTCTTCCCCTAATACATGTAAGTATGTTACGCATACCTATGTAAGAACGTACCTGCTGCGTACGTGCGTGAACACTTACTTGTGTACTACTAGTACCTGGGCCTTCTTTTTTTCTGTATTTCTGTCTGCGTGGCTGTCTGCCTGCCTAGTGCCTACTACCCACAACCTAGCTATCTACCCACGTAAATGTATCCTCACTTCCATCCATCTATCCACAGGTTCGTCTAATTCATACAGGCATACATTGATGCGATCGTACAAGCACGCGAGCGCGCGCACACACACACACACACGCACGCACGCACACACACACACACACACACACACACACACACACACACACACACACACACACACACACACACACACACACACACACACACACACACACACACACACACACACACACACACACACACACACACTTAATTTTGATTTCTATCCTCCAAGCTAACTCAAGGGACATAATACAAATGACGCTTACATACAGTCAACAAATCAATACAAGGCCAGACTATTATGCGCAAATATAGGCAAGGGACATAATTTAATGTCCTACTCGAGTGACCTTTCTTTGTTTTGGGGGGACACACAAGGAATTAAGGACCCCCCACCCCCCACGACACGTGTCACATTCCCTCTTATGCTTGGAAGATTTCTTAAAGACCCAGTGACGCACCACGATTAAGTCCCTTGGTTTTTTCTGGGTTGCTGTGACCCACATACGAATTTCCCCATATTCAAATTGAGGCTGCCTTTAAACTGATGTGTCGGTTCGAATTTGGAGCCATTTATATGGGAGTCAGACTTGGTCGAAACAAGATTTCTTTCCAGTTACAGTATAAGAGGGAAAACACGTGAAACCCGTGATTTTGACACGTGATCTGGTGGATCTTTAAAGACCTACAGAGCCGGCTGTCAAAATCACGTATTTCACGTGTTTTCCTTCTTATAGCTGGTAAAACATCTTATTTTAAACAAGTGTTGCTCCCATACACATTGAAAACGAGGCATCACTTTAAAGAGCAGCCTCGATCGTATACAAGGACAGTCACGAAAACGAGGCATCACTTTAAAGAGCAGCCTCGATTGTATACGAGGTAAGTCTAAATGCGGACCACATCGACCCATACAAAACCAAGGGACTTAATCCAGCCGGCTCTGTGGGTCTTTAAGATTTCTTACCAGCTATAAGAAGGAAAACACGCGGAAACCATGATTTGGTGCCCCACATGGCCGAAAGGCCGAAGAGGGCGTAAAGCCTTATTTTGTGAACCATGATTTGGACACGTGACGTGGTGGGTCTGTAATAAATGAGTGCGTCTTAAAGACC
>CM065699.1:17385062-17392562 GCA_017654935.2 Phymorhynchus buccinoides
AGAAAGACTAGTTCAACAGAACACAAAATCATAATTCAGTTTAATCTGAATACAGAATGTGTGTGTGCCAAAAAAACAACCGTTGATAGTGCTCCTCGCTGGAGAAGTATATAAAAAAAAACCATTTAGTTTTAAATTGCCGAATTGTTTTTTCTCCAGAGTAGTATTTAATTTATAAAATGATTAAACTACAAACAAATATTAATAAAAAGCATAGAATAACATGTCTTCAATCAGCACCAGCATATGATTCAGAAACTAGAGCCACTTTCTCTGATATATATATATATATATAAATCATGATAGTTATGTGTAAACGGTTTTGGTGATAGCACTTAAAACTAAACAAAACCCCCCATGAAACTTGCTGTCATGACAATATTGATACAAACGTTAAATATAAAAGAATATCTACTAGATATAACTGCACAGATGATAGGCATAGCCAGTGGAAAATAAATAGAGGTTAGGAACAATAACATACAGAGAAGTTGATGTTTTTCGCAATAGCTCAACGATCGATCCATACCGTTCATCCAACGACTATTGTTAAACAAAACGCAGTCATTAATATTTTAATTGTTGTCAGATTCTCCGGATACTACAATCGGACTATGCCTACCTGAGCTAGCTAGCAGGTTTCATGACATCATTTCGTACTCATTCGCATCTTTTTGGTATGTCTCAGGCCTAAAGTGAACTAGCCCAGAGAACACCAACGACAATCGAAAACTCTTTATACAACGTAAACAAAGAATACTCGAACACGATGCAGGAACTATTATGTTAATTGTATTCAGATTCTCCGGATAATACAATCGGACTATACCTACCTGAGCTACCTAGCAGGTTTCATAACATCATTTCGTACTCATTCGCATCATGTTCTTATGTCTCAGGCCTAAAGTGAACTAGCCAAGAGAGCAACAACGAAAACCTGAAACTCTTTATACAACGTAATCAAAGAATACCCGAACACAACGCAGGAAATGAATACACTGATTTATGACTAATTGCAACAAAACGTTTTTGGTACGTTGATGCATCTTGTCTTGTTAATTGTCCCCTTTCATAAAATATACAGCTCGTCTCAGTAATTATTATCATCATCATCATCATCATTATTAACATACTCATCACCAATATTGACAATTCTAGTATTATATACACATATTTAAAACCAGTTGATTCGTACACAAAACAACGTGAAGACTGTGACTATAATGATCATCTCGTTTACAGATAAATGCACAACAAAAGATCAGAGCTAGAAAATGTTCGATCTCTCCGTTGTTTCAAACACCGACGGTTTCATTTTCTCAGCCACCCTCTGGACTTTCAGTTTTTGTTCCCCCCCCCAGTCATTCCCCCTTTCTGCCCCCAAATGACATCATCCCGAGTCCTTTTCTTTCTGACTCCCCCCCCACCCCCACCCTTCCTTCCCATCCTACCCCTGCCCTTACCCCCAGCTACCTTTGCTGGGTCCCAGAGTCGTCATCAATCGATGGAGGACAACCTGGGCTGGGGGTAGAAAGAGGACAGCTGGGTGTAGCCGCTGCTGGGGGACCCCAAGCCGGGCGACATGGACATCGCCGGGAAAGCCGGGTGGGAGAACATGGGGGTGGTGGGGGAGGAGAGGACGGGGGAGCTCCTGTTCGGGTGGAGGCTGTTGTTGTTGGGGTGGTGGGGGGTGGTGGTGGTGGTGGTGGTGGAGGTTAGGGTGCGGGTGGGGGTGGTTCATGTTCATGCTCATGCCGCCCCCTCCTCCCATTCCCCCGAAAGCCCCGCCGGGTCTGGCAGAAAGAGGCGCCGGTCCTGAGGCGGAAGGGTACAGCGACGACGCCGAGCTGCCCCACCCGTGCATACCGCCAGACCCTAGACCCCCCATAGCTTTGCTGCTCTCCTGCTGGCCGGGACTTCGCGGTGGTGCCCCCATCCCTCCTCCCCCTCCTCCTCCTCCTCCTCCTCCTACGGAGAGGGACCGGGTCCCGGAAACGGAAGTCATGCCCCCACTCCCGTGGGGAGGGAGGTGGTACGGGGCGGCGGAACTTTCGGAGGTGGCCACGTGAGCGAGGGACCAGATCTTGGGCCGGAACCCACCGACGCCACCAGAAGCCCCCGAACCTCCCCCGTCCAGACCCGCCGTCGCCGCCTGCTGCGCCTCGGCTGAGAAGTTGCAGTTGACGTCGCTGAGGCCCGAGTCGTTGCTGTTGGAGCACAGGGAGTCCGGCCGCTTGCCGGAGCTGCTAGCGTCCAGGGGGGAGCTGAGGCCCATGCCTTCAGGGGACGTCAACCCACCAACAGGGAAGGGCGGAGGCTGAGAGGAAGGTGCCGAGGAGGCGATGCCCATGAAGTTGCTACCATCGAGTGGCGAGTTCTGCTGCTGCTGCTGCTGGTGATGATGATGGTGATGGTGATGATGATGAAGAGGATGAAGGTGGTGTGGAGGTTGCGGTCGGTAGGGGAGGGAGTGGGGGTGCATTAGAGAGTGCGCGGTTTGATGCTGTTGCGATAGGGACGGTGGTGGTGGTGGTGGTGGTGGTGGTGGTGGTGCAGGGGGGTGGAGACTAGAGAGGGGGTGTGGGTGGTGAGGGTTGTTGTTGCTGTGGTGGTGGTGGGAAGGGATGGAGGGGAGAGGGGGGGTGCTGGGAGTGCGGGAGGGGGTGGGGGTGGGGATTGAGGGAGAGAGGGGCGGGGGTCGTCGTCGTCGTCGTCGTCGAAGAGTCTCTTGGTGTGCACGATGGAGTCTGGAGGGCGACTTCCGGCCAGCGCACAGTCTGCAACCACAGTGCAAAGAAAAGCAAACATGAATCCATTAATCCATCCATATGTCAGTCAAATCCATCGGTCAGTCGATCAGTCAGTAGCCTATCGATCGATCAATCAATCAATCGATCAATCAATCAATCAATCAACCAATCAATCAATCAACCAATCAATCGATCGATCAATGGATCCATCCATCCATCCATCCATCAATCAATCAATCAATCCATCCATCTATCCATCAATCCATACATTCATTCATCCATCTATACATCCTTCCAACAGAAGCAGGCCTGCGTGCTGACCGCAGCTATTAAGCAAGAAGGAAGGAAGTGGGGTTGGATAATCGAAGAATAGAGTTAATCTCTCTCTCTCTCTCTCTCTCTCTCTCTCTCTCTCTCTCTCTCTCTCTCTCTCTCTCTCTCTCTCTCTCTCTCTCTCTCTCTCTCTCTCTCTCTCTCTCTCTCTCTCTCTCTCTCTCTCTCTCTCTCTCTCTCACTCTCTCTCTCTCTCTCTCTCTCTCTCTCTCTCTCTCTCTCTCTCTCGCTCGCTCTCTAATGGAGCTGTAAGCTTTACTGCAATAAATCTTTTCGCATCTTTCGCATCTCTCTCTCTCTCTCTCTCTCTCTCTCTCTCTCTCTCTCTCTCTCTCTCTCTCTCTCTCTCTCTCCTCTCTCTCTCTCTCTCTCTCTCTCTCTCTCTCTCTCTCTCTCTCTCATTAAAAAAACAACCCCTGCTATTCCAACTGCTATGGTGTAATTACAGATGAGGATGTTTAATACGTGCTTAATATCTTGTGTTATGGGGTTTTCCCCCTTTGGGGGGGGGGGGGGGATTTAGCAATTCCCCCTTCCCACTGTTCCCTTTCACATGGGCAGATGGCCCAGTTCATTAACGTTGTTCATTGTTCATTGTTCTCTCTCTCTCCACCTGTACGCACTACCAGATCCAAAAAAAACCATAGACAGACAGACAGACAGGCAGACAGAGAACATCCCACCCATCTTCTTCTTCTTCTATCGCTCAGACAGTTTCCTGTCAATTATGGACGTAGAAGCGTCATGCTGCCGTTACGGGCCTAACTAAGAAATTGTTAGGCCCAGCAAGTCCGACTTCGGCTGGAGGAAGATTTTGAAAGTGTTTCGTGAAAGAAAAACAACAAAGGCAGGAGGATGGACCCGGTAAGGCAGAAAGATAGTAGATGACAGCAAGCAAAGGGGAAAAGGCAGAGTCAAAGAGAGTGACAGATTAGAGGAAGTTACAAGCACAGAACTTCCAGAAGGTGGGGGAACTATTTATACAAAAGACCCCCCAGGTAATCCCACGGGGGGGATCCCACCCATAACCATTGCACATTTCCCGCTTAATGACCCACTCGCCTATCCCCTAGTCGCGCTGATCCCACCATTGTGTCCGCAACGTTAAACCAAAACATTATGGGGTGGTTTCCTGATTGCTATGCAGCGAGAAATTCAGACAGAAAGGGGGGGGGGGGAGGGGTATAATAACAGTAAGGGTGGATTGGGTGAGAACCATTATGGGTGTGAAGTGGGTGGGGGAGAAGAAAGAACGATCAAGGCGGCAAACGCATAAACATGCGTCCAGTAGCCAAAGACACCACAGAGAGAAACATACAGGCTCTGGTTCCGGTGTCGTATATAATACTGTCGCCGTGGGATCGTGTCGCAGCGATAACATTTCACGTGAAATACTGTTGCAGCGATATTATTTTCTGAAAAAAACTGTCGCGCGACAAATTTTCACGAAAAATGTCCTATAAAATATTGTCTCATGCCTTAAAATACTGTCGCTCCAACTTTTGCGACATTTGTTTGCGACAGGACACTGTGAAATATTGTAGTTAGTAAATACTGTCGCTTGCGACACATTTCCACGCGAAATATTGCTGCTAGAGTTAATATTTTCTGTGAAATATGGTCGTAGCGTTAATATTTCACAGCGACGGTTTTTGGCAGCAGTATTTCACAGTATGACGTGAAATGCTGTCGCTGCGACACGATTTTATTTTTAGGTAGCGACGCCATTTTATGGACATTTCTTGTGAAATCCTGTCGCTCTTCATTTTTTTATAAAATAATGTCGCTCAGCGACACTTTTTCACGAATAAGCTGCAGTATTTCCCAGGAAATACTGTCGCTGCGACACAATTTTATGAGCGACAGTATTATATACGACACCGGCCGTAAAAAAATACGCTTATAGGTCAGTCTGTTCCTTACCGAACTGGGGGTAATGTAAAATACAAAAACAACACAAACAGACAAAACAAAAACAGCAAAAACACAAACAAAAAAGAGACATATTTAAGGTCAAAGAACTCATTTTGGGCAACAACAACAACAACGACAACAACAACAACAAACAACAACAACAACAACGACGACAACAACAACAACAACAACAACGACGACGACAACAACAACAACAACAACAACAACAACAACGACGACAACAACAACAACAAAACAACGACGACGACGACGACAACAACAACAACAACAACAACGACGACAACAACAACAACAACAACAACAACGACAACAACAACAACAACAACAACGACAACAACAACAACAACAACGACGACGACAACAACAACAACAACGACAACAACAACAACAACAACGACGACAACAAACAAATTTCTGGGGTTTCAAAAAACCACAACACCCCCCCCCCCCCCCCCCACCCACCCCCCACTCGAATTGAGTTTTGTAAAGATCGCTCATGCCAACCAACTGACTTGATACAGTCAAGTGGCAAATACTGTGATCACCTCTTTCTAATCGCTGAATCGCTGATACCCCCCCCCCCCCCCTCCCCCCCCCCTCTCCCCCCCCCCCTCCCCTCTCCCCCCCCCCCCCCCCTTGGCCTAATGTAGAGTCAAATCGATCTTTCTTGTGATTTTTTAAAAACGATTCAAATGCAGCATTAAAAAACACACACCTGAAGCATGTTATGTTAAAATAGTTTTTTGTTATAGAAAACATAAAGAAAGAAAGAACCCTTGTCAATAATAATAATAATAATAATAATAATAATCTTTTTTTTTTTTTTTTTGTTTTGTGTGTGTGTGTGACTGACGCTACTCACTGTTGTTTTGTGAAATTGGGAGAGATGAGACTACTGTCAGTCAAGAGAAAGATTTCCTAGTAAAAGGTCGAGCACGACCGAAATATTGGAATATAAGCAACTAACTAACTTGTTGGTGTTTCCTTTGTTTCATTTTCATAATAATAATAATAATAATAATAATAATAATAATAATAATAATAAATGAAGCTTATTTAGCGCTGTTCGATGGCAAAGCCATACTCACAGCGCTTTACAAAAGATAATATAAAAACAGCAAGTACAGTACCAAATAAAAAGACACACACACGCGGGCGCACACATACGCACGCACGCACACACGCACACGCACACACACACACACACACAAGCCCCACGCACGCATCATAACAAGTGTTGCTCTAGGCACACTCCTCTCCGAAATCAGAATATTTATTTATTTATTATGTACATTTATATAGCGCTTATTCGTCAACGCTCTAAGCGCTTTACAATTTTACGAAAGAATATATATTAAAGACATAGTATGTCGGCTGCATGCAGCGGAGAGGCCAGTGACGACTGAAAACCCGACACATGCGTGCGTACCGTAGCACAGTATGGCCATACTCATTATGGTCTGGGAACGCACAAGAAGAAGTTCTGGATACACTTAATTGATTGTGTCAAAATATGTCATCACGTTGTGATTTGTTTTTACATGTCAGTACAATCTCTGTCGTTTCCGACTATGGCTGCCAGGCAGTAGAGGAGACGGCTAGCCATTCTGGAGAGCTGGGAAAGAAAAGAAAAATCATAGCATAGGGGAAGACGGGGTAAAAAGCGCATGGGCGGGTAAGAAGCCCACCCCAATTATCTCATGAAATGAAGCACATTTCAGTCTCATTTTGCCCATGAGACGAGCGTTAATGTCTAGCATTCGTCTCATGGGCAAATTTGACTGAAATTTTCTTTATTTCATGAGATAATTGGGGTGGGCTTCTTACCCGCCCATGCGCTTTTTACCCCGTCTTCCCCTACTATTGTATACCTATTACGGTTTCACCATCCTCGAAGAGAAAAAACCAATATGTTCTACTGAGAGAAAAAAAAAAATAAAAAATAAAAAAAATAATAATTTACGGCGGTGATACCTTGCCCCAAGCTACATCCCCACTCTCTCGGCCCAAAGAACTTTAGGGCAGCTTTAGGTGCTCGAGAAAGGTCCCCCATAAAGGCCAACTGTTCTCTTTGGCTGCAGCACTAATCGATATTTTCTAGCATTTTGAATGTGGCGGTGGCTGGGTCATTTTTGGGGGGTATTATATAATTATGTCACAGACACGTCAAACAGATTTGTCCCAGGACTCACCAACACCAATGCACACGTTTCTGATTTTAATAATTTATTTTTCAAAAAAGACTTCGTTTAAGAACGACAGCATGATTATAATGACAATAATAAGAAAGAGACATGTAAATGTACTATGTTCTTACACGGCGATAAAAAAAAAAGCAAAAAAAAAAAGAAGCCGACTTCGGCTACAAATGACAGCAAAATGAATATACCATAGTGTGCCAATTCAAAAAGTAAGCATGCGCACGCACGCACGCACCCACCCAGACACAAACGCCCCCCCGATAGACAAACAGATAGACAGA
>CM065699.1:17400062-17410062 GCA_017654935.2 Phymorhynchus buccinoides
TCTCTAACCGCTATTTCCAGACACACAACCTTTGACATTTAATGACGTAATACTACAAGAAACTGACTCACATAAACATTTAGGTGTAATAATACAAAACAACTGTAAATGGGATCTTCATATAAAATCCATTTTGTCCAAATACCGAATACTTGTTGCTTGTCTTAGGTCATATAAATATCGTCTAAGTCGCAAATCGCTTCTCACTATGTACAAATAATTCATCATGCCTCACTTTGATTATTCGGACGTTATCTGGGACAATTGCACGAACAAACAAGCAGAAGATCTAGAAAGTCTCCATTTATACGCAATTAGGACAATCATTGGTTCCGTTCGTGGGACCAGCCATCATAAATTGTATGCTGAGTCTGGACTTACTACTTTAAAAGAGAGACAACGTCGTCATAAAATTGTCTTGTATTTAAAATTGTTCATGGTATTGTGCCCTTGTACTTAACCGAGCGTCTTCCACCCTTGGTTGCCTCAGTAAACCCCTACCACAGACGGAATCACCCTGAAAGACTTGTACCAAGGAGTTATACAGATCCTCATTCTTTCCCTCTGCAACTGTACTTTGGAACAATCTTCCTGATCATATTAAACAATGTGATTCCATTAGCGTGCTTAAGCGCTTCCTTCGAGAGACCGATAACGTTGTACCACAATATTATTATTTACCTGACAGAGCTACTGAAGCAATAATTTGTAAACTGAGACTACAAATGAGTGACTTAAAAGATGATTTATTTCTTCGACATCTCTCCAATAGTACATTATGTGCTTGCGGATTTGATGCCGAAGATGCTGAACATTTCCTTTTGTATTGTCCTCTCTTCCAACAAGCTCGTGCATAAACCATTGCATTACTGCCAGATGATGTTAAAACAGACTGTGCAGTGTTATTGTTTGGCAGTAATTACAACAAAATATCAGAGAACTCTAGAATACTCCTTGCAGTTTGCGAGTTCATTCAAAAGTCTAACAGATTTGTGGTCGGCTATGCGTGGAATTATGCATACGTCAAATTATTTTTCCATGCAAGTTTTTGTCTAATTCCCAAACAAAATTATTGAGAATACTACTGATTGTACTTTTATTCAACTGTCAAACAAATTTTCAATAACATGATCAATTCTGATTGTAACATGATTCGTCGTTTCCCTTTGATAAGGGGCACAAACTTACATAAACAAATATTCATTCCGCTCTTAACATGATTTTACAATCCCATTTTTAGCCCTGGTAGGAATAGTTTTGTGATGACTCTGATTCAATGCAAGCTGACATCTTGTGTTATATTGCCCCTAAAATTCATGTAGATTAAATTTACTTAATTTTGTTGTGTATTTTCTTCTTTTCCCCCTTTGTGTATACAAGTGCTTACTGCTGTTGTTGCTTTTATGTTATTATCTTTCAATGAATGAATAGTTTTGCGTATGCAGTCCTTACTGTGCAACTCAAGTATTAGAGTAAGCTTTATAAGCTCTTAGCTTGTTGTACTCGAAGTTTATAAATGTATTGCTGCTTTGTTATGATTTTCTATTCGTGAATAAATTCTTGCTTAAACCAAAAACAAACAAAAAAGTCTGGTCAAAGCAGTCGTCTCTTCTTATCTTTTTTTTCCAATAACGTAAACGAGCTGCTTCAAATAGTTCGTGGGAATAATGTGAGCATGAGAGAATGTACTAGGATTTAAATAATAGCAACGAACATATGTTCACTCTTAAGAATCGACACCTCCTCCACCCCTCCTCTCCCTCCCATCCCTTCCCCCTCCCCTCCCCCCTCCCCTATTTAGTTTGTTAATCCTCTCCAGAAATACAAAATCAAGCTTGCCTTGGTGGCACAAAGCAAGGACGATTGATACCGCCTTCTTCATCTCCTACAACCTTTACTTTCTTAGCCCCTGAAGCCTCAAGGACAGGCTGGTTGTGGGCAGGAAAATGCGGATTAAAAGCGATGACATAATAATATTCCCTAAATGTAAAAACACACCCTCACAAATGAGGCAGCAAGCTACGTTCGTTCCCCGACTTGTTCCTCCCTGTGAGGCGAGGTGAGTTATGGGCCCTGCAGCAGGCGGCAGTTAAATCCAGCACGTGCTAATGGCGGCCTGTGTCCCCCAGAGCCGCGCCATGATGTCAGATTACGGCTCGGCCTTGATGTCCTCAGATCGTAAACCATCTGGCTACTTCGTCTCGTTGGGAGCCATGTTATTACTGTCACCGCAACTCTGATTTTATTATTGTCGGGTTTCAGTACGATGTTTGGTCGAACTACTTACATCGGTGAGCAACAACTTTTAACTTGAATTTCGCACGTGGAAACATTTTTTGCACGTGGCGAACACAAATAATGTTTTGATTTATAGATCAGGAAAGGAAGAGGATAAGTATCTTCCGTCTCTCTATCTTGTATTCATCTCTTGTTGCAAATCCGCTGGCTTACGAAAGCTTACGAAACGCCTACAATCAATAAATCCTACGATGCCCAATGTTTTGCTTGGCGGAGTTATTCTCTTACTGTCTTAGATGAACAATTTGTGTTCTTCTTCTTCTTCTTCTTCTTCTTCTTCTCTTGAGGGCCCACGGTTAATGAGCTGTCCATGTTTACCAACGTACTGTAGGTAATGGTTGTTGGTCGTTGTCTGTACGAGCTTTTGTCTTGTCCACCGAGTTTGTGCTACACAACTCAGTGACAGAAACAAACAAGAAGACCCCTCTATTCAGTATTTGACAGTAAATACACGCGCAGAGACCACATGAATTGATGCCGTAAGCAGCACAAACAGAAGTTATGCACCTGTTGCTAAACGACGACTTTGTTGTTTGTTTACGCGCTTGTTTTTCAAAACCAAATGCTTGATAATTGGGGTGCACATGCTGGAATCTGTCATTGACAAAGTCATACAATTTCAGCAAGATTATATGAACGTTTTAAAATATGAAACAAAAAGTAAACGTATGGGTGCAAGCACACCCACGAGGTACGGGAAGGGTATTTAGAGAGTTCGTTCTCTTAGTGTATTATTGTCTTCTCTCCAGCTCTCATTGTTTCTACGTTGATAATAATAATAATAATTGGCCATTAAAAATGTGGATAAAGGGCAGCTCCATTGGATCTGTTAGGCCAGCGTGTACAGTGATTGATCCTCGGTGATGACCGGGACCTGACCAGGATTCAGGATATCAACTGCCCTCTTGATGACGTCCATGGAGTGGCGAATCATGGCCACGGAGTTGGCCTGATCATAGAAGAGGGGCAGCAATGAGGTAATGACCACACTGCTTGGAAGAAAAAACGTTATTTGCGTCCCTGTTAGGCCACCATACATAATTGTGTTCAAGTCCATGTGAGGCCTATGCATAACATGTCAATAACAAATGATACATAGATCCACTAGAATATGGTTTTGCACCAACCATAGTTGATATAGTTCAACTTATGGGCGAAACTAGTAAATTGTGGCCGCCATTTTGCAAAATGGCCGCCACAGCTACCATGGGACAAATATGCGATGTCCCTATATCAAAAAATATTCCTAAGGGTATGTCCCAACTGTGTGCCAAATGCCATGCCATGCCATGCTTTTATCATCAAACGCACAATTCGGTCAAAATATTTCACATATCTGCTGCACTAAAAGGAAAAGGCTCCCCGGGACCCTTCAGTTGGTGCAAACAAAACAGTATCAATGTCTATGTTGACTACGAAATCAGGCTCCTGGAATAACGGAAAACAAAGTACAATTTGCAATGATGCCTTTTAGAGACAAATAAGATGGAAATGCTGTAAGGAGTTGTTTGTCATTGAAGGCGGCCTATGTGTAGTTTATTGGTACCTAACTATGGATAGTTTATTGATATTAATTAAACAAATCAATTTGGTCTTAGGGGCCCTTGAAGATTAAACAATCAACTGTTCAAGAACACATTTCGTACTGAATGAAAAATGAAACAGTGTGCATAATAAACACATCACTTCCCTCGATAATCAAGTTGCGGAATGTTAGATGAAAGGGGGTGGGGTGGGGTAGGGGGGGGGGGGTAGGGGTAGGGGGGTAGGGGGGGGGGGGGTAGGACGGGAGTGGTGGTATGGAGACCAGTAAGAAAACGTTTAGTCTCTAGTTAGATGTTGTTGTTGTCGTCGTACCCTGGCTAAAAGACTCCAGGGATCATCCCAACAGTTGAAGCACTTGAACACCACGGTACAACATGCACCAGATAGGGATGACAACATTACGTGTGTGACCGGTTTGTTTTATTACCCCGCCACGTGGGCAGCCACACTCCGACTTCGGAGGATTATAGTTAGAAAGAAATAGTCTTCATCATTGTAGTCCGAACAACTCCCTCTATAATTATTTTGCACACCGACATTTATTGTGTTAATTCAATATCAAAAGGGGCGTGATTCGATTGGATCAAACGGGAATAAACCTGTCAGGCAAACGCGTTAAAACATTTTAAAAGGTACACAATGCAATAAAATATATATTAAAAAAGGAAAAAAGAGGTTGAAAGGTAGTTATGATCGGAACGAGAAGAAACCTCCGGGATTGAAACCTTCCCTCAGGCATTCATAAATAAACTAAGAAAAACTCTTGGCCTCACTATTTCATTCTAAGAAAAACTTTTCTCTCCCTAGTTACACCTTGTTTGTCATACTCCCTTATGTGTCTCTCTCTGTGCGTCTTTCTGTCTGTCTCTGTCTATCTGTCTGTCTATCTGTCTCTGTCTCTGTCTCTGTCTCTCTCTCTCTCTCTCTCTCTCTCTCTCTCTCTCTCTCTCTCTCTCTCTCTCTCTCTCTCTCTCTCTCTCTCTCTCTCTCTCTCTCTCTCTCTCCATTCGACCGGGGTTCTGTTTTACTGATTATGACGTCTCTCGGCGTGTCTCTCTCTCTCTCTCTCTCTCTCTCTCTCTCTCTCTCTCTCTCTCTCTCTCTCTCTCTCTCTCTCCTCTCTCTCTCTCTCTCTCTCTCTCTCTCTCTCTCTCTCTCATTCGACCGGGGATTTGTTTTACTGATTATGACGTCTCTCTGCGTCTGTCTGTCTCCGACTCTCTCTCTCTCTCTCTCTCTCTCTCTCTCTCTCTCTCTCTCTCTCTCTCTCTCTCTCTCTCTCTCTCTCTCTCTCTCTCCATTCGACCTCTCTCTCCCATTCGACCAGGGTACTGATTATGATTATGACGTCTCTCTGCGTCTCTCTCTGTCTCCGACTCTCTCTCTCTCTCTCTCTCTCTCTCTCTCTCTCTCTCTCTCTCTCTCTCTCTCTCTCTCTCTCTCTCTCTCTCTCTCTCTCTCTCTCTCCATTCGACCTGAGTCCTGTTTTTACTGATTATGACGTCTCTCTGCGTCTCTCTCTGTCTCCGACTCTGTCTCTCTCTCTCTGTCTCTCTCTCTCTCTCTCTCTCTCTCTCTCTCTCTCTCTCTCTCTCTCTCTCTCTCTCTCTCTCTCTCTCTCTCTCTCTCTCTCTCTCCATTCGACCTGAGTCCTGTGTTTACTGATTATGACGTCTCTCTGCGTCTCTGTCTGTCTCTGACCATCTCGTCTCTGTGTGTCTTGAGCGTGTGCATATGTGTGTGCACGCGCATGTATATTAAGAAGATTTATATAGCGCATACCTTTAAGCTCTATGTATCTGTGCGTGCGTGCGTGTATGCGTACGTGAGCGTGTGCGTGCGTGCGTGGCACGCGCGCACGCATCTACATGTTTCACCCTTCTTCCCTATCCAACCATTCTCCCCTCGCTCTCTCTCTCTACACCGCAAGCCCCCCTTTCTTTTCTCCCTCGAGCAATTTCAGTAGGTTTACGCACGTGGATACCTACTTACTACAACTACGACTGTTTCCTCTTTCCTGAGGTGCGGTTTAAATCACACTTATGTTGGTTGATGAATTAGTGAAATCTGAAATTATGCTTAAGGGAAGTGACCCATAATCAAATGGGAAGGGAAGAGGACTTTTCCCCCTTTTTTTTTCTTTCTGTATGCATATTCTTATGCCGGTTAAGATCATGTTAATGTTAGGTTATCACTCTGCAAAATTGTTGTTTAATTCGAAGTAACTTTTTACGCACAATGATGCATATATCAAATAAATAACACTAGAATGTTTGAAAGTTTATGTGTGAGTGTTATGAGCGCGTACCTGTGTGTGTGTGTGTGTGTGTGTGTGTGTGTGTGTGTGTGTGTGTGTGTGTGTGTGTGTGTGTGTGTGTGTGTGTGTGTGTGTGTGTGTGTGTGTGTGTGGTTGTGATTGTGTATATGTGTGTGTGTTTGTGCGTGTGTCTGTCTGTCTGTCTGTTTGTCTGTCTGCCTGCTTGCCTGTCTTTCTGTCTCTGTTTGCGCAATCCCCAATTATTACACCTATGCGTGATTATGTTTGCGTTTGTGTGTATGCATACGACGTGCGTGTGTCAGTGTGTATATATGACAATATTGGAGGCTGAGGCTGAGGTAATAGTAACAACAAAAAAAGAGTTGATAGAGCGAGAGGGGTGGGGTGGGGGGAGGGGTCGAAAGGAAAAGGGGGTCGTGTGTGTGTGTGTGTGTGTGCGCGCACGTGTGTGTGCGTGTGTGTGTGTGTGTGTGTGTATATGTGTCATGGAGGGGGGGGGGAGGGAAAGGAGGGAAGGGGAGAGACGGCGTGTTATTGATGGCCTATAATCCGTCATCGTCAATTGGGCCAAGATTAATCGACTGTCTAATCCGAGGGGATTTTCCTTCTCTTACGTCCGCGTGTCCTACACGGTGGGAACACGCGTCCCTCTAATACCTTCCTCCTTCCGAGGTGTTGAGCCCTTTCTGATTTCTTTCGTTTTCCCCCCCTGACTAAGCTGGTGCCAAAAAGTTAAGCAATCTTTTTTTTGTGTGCAAAACAATGCAACATATTTCTCCGAGTGATTGGCAAATATTTCGTTTGGAAATCAATACAAATTGAGCCTCTGTGTTTATTAGTGTTTATTTATTAGGTACTTTATAGTCACAGAGGCGCCTCTGTGAAATTCGGGTTGTTCCCACCTAGAGAGCGTCTCACAGCCAAAGGCGCGCCACCCATTTTTTAATTATATTTTGAATGCGATTTGTGTGTGACTGATGAGGAAGGAAACGAGTTGGTGGGTAAATTTTGACCAAATGACAACTTTTTCGTTGCCACTGGGTTTAGCGTATGCTAAGTGCATGGGCACACGGGACCTCGGTTTATCGTCTCATCCGAAATAATCCACGTTCAGACCGTAAGGCCTAGTGCAAAGTGAGAAGAAAAATCCCCTGTACCCAGATTTACCGACCCGCATTACTAATTTCACTTTGTTTACACGCAAGCTGCGTTGTGGTAACGCTTAATTAAACCAATGTTATGGGTTGCTTAACTTTTTGGCTCCCGTTTACTTACTATCTGATTTTATGAGCAGATGTGGGGGATTTAGATATAGGGGATCTATGCCTATAATAAATAACATCGGAAAATACTTGTCTGTTATGACTGTGGGCGTAGTATGGTGTTAAGAAGCTCAGGGTGGGCGAGTTTCTGTTATCCGAGTTGCGTTGCTTCGCAAAACCGATAGCTTGAAATAGCAGGGTGGTTGTTTTATAATGAGAGAGAGAGGTGGAAGGAGGGAGAGAGAGAGAGAGAGAGAGAGAGAGAGAGAGAGAGAGAGAGAGAGAGAGAGAGAGAGAGAGAGAGAGAGAGAGAGAGAGAGAGAGAGAGAGAGAGAGAGAGAGAGAGAAAGAATGAGAGAGAGAGAGAAAAACAGAAAGAGATGAGAGAGAGAGAGAGAGAGAGAGAGAGAGAGAGAGAGAGAGAGAGAGAGAGAGAGAGAGAGAGAGAGAGAGAGAGAGAGAGAGAGAGAGAGAGAGAGAGAGAGAGAAGTCTGAAGTTTTTTTATTTTATTGATTAGGCCTCTCTGCCCGTATCAATACTTTTCATCAATAAATACATGTAAATTAGAACACCAAAATCATGCACATACATAATCCATAAATTGGGGAACCTAATTTGAGAGAGAGAGAGAGAGAGAGAGAGAGAGAGAGAGAGAGAGAGAGAGAGAGAGAGAGAGAGAGAGAGAGAGAGAGAGAGAGAGAGAGAGAGAGAGAGAGAGAGACAGAGGAAGAGAGAGAGAGAGAGAGAGAGAGAGAGAGAGAGAGAGAGGAATAGAGAGAGAGAGAGAGAGAGAGAGAGAGAGAGAGAGAGAGAGAGAGAGAGAGAGAGAGAGAGAGAGAGAGAGAGAGAGACTCCATTCTTTGGACCCACTCAACCGCAGCGCCGCAGCGCGGTGAAGGCAGCGAGCTAAGTCGCTCAGTACTCTCGGACCAAAGGAAGACCATGGCTATTTTTCGCCGATTGTTAATCGACCTACGAGGGGGGGGGGGGGGGGGGGGGGGGGCGGGGCCAAAAAAAACAAAAACATGTTGACTTTTTGACTTTTCCATGACTGAATGAGAATCAGAATTAGAATCAGAATCAGAATCAGAATCAATGTTTATTGCCCTTTAAAACCAATACAAGGTTTTATATATGACACTAATAAAATAACAATAACGGTAATAATAACAGTTCAAAACTGTAGCAGTTGAAGATTCATGGCCAAGTGTTAATATAATTATATCCTTTTTTTCTTCTTCTAAATGTGCGAGTGTGTTTGTAAGTTGAAAGAAGGTTTTTATACTGTATGCATGTCTACACATTCGGAGATCCCTCTGGGTCTATTAATTAATGTCTGCGCGTGTTCATGTTGACATCCAATGGAACTTTCAGATCAAAAGATTAGCGGTCATAGGTTATTAATTGACCAGCATTGTTTTTCTTTCTTTCCTTCCTTCCTTCCTTCCTTGCTTCCTTCTTTCTTTCTGTTCTAAATGTCTGTTTGTCTGTCTTTCTTTCTTTCTTTTTATTTGTTTTTGTCCTTGAAGACAGAACACAAGAATCGAATGGAGAGATACAACCTGAAATCATTTTGATTCCCTGCGTGACGTGATGGATCAAAGAAACTTACAGTACTACACACACGCATGCGCGCATGATTTATAGGCCAACATGTTTATGCATATATTGTTTTTATTATTTGTAAATAAATATGATTAAAATGAAACAATCAACCAGAGATCCAACCTCTCACGATGATTGCCTTAGTTTGTCATTCCTTTAATCCCGTTTCGGATGTGTCCACTAAAAACATATTTCTTTTTTTGTTTTTTTCTTTCTTGTTTTTCTTCTTTGTTTCCTTTTGTTTCAAAGAAACGTATAATTCGCATTTTATGTCCAGACGTAACTTTTTTCTTTTTTTTCACTATCTCCATTTTTCTCGTCATCGCTTCCTCACCGGTGGATCAGGGGGCCGTTCCGAAACTTCGTTTAAAAACAAAATCCCAGTTCTATAGAAACGAAGATGTATTGGAATTGTGCGTGTCTCTCTCTCTCTCTCTCTCTCTCTCTCTCTCTCTCTCTCTCTCTCTCTCTCTCTCTCTCTCTCTCTCTCTCTCTCTCTCTCTCTCTCTCTCTCTCTCTCTCTCTGATTAAAAAGAAATATCACGTTATTCATCTTTTCGAAGACATCTTAAGAATTATATTTTGACATTTGATTTTTAAAATGTTTGAACATTAATGTAACAAATGCCCATACACATGTTTGTTTGTATCTCTCTCTCTGTCTGTCTCTATCTCTTCCTCTCTCTCCCTATTTATCTCTCCCTCTCTCTCTCTTTATCTCTCCCTCTCTCTCGCTCTCGCTCTCTCTCTCTCTCTCTCTCTCTCTCTCTCTCTCTCTCTCTCCCCCCCCTACTCTCCCTCTCCCTCTCTCTCTCTCTCTCTCTCTCTCTCTCTCTATCTCTCTCACTCTCTCTCCCTCCTCTCTCTTTCTCTCCCTCTCTCTCTCTCTCTCTCTCTCTCTCTCTCTCTCTCTATCTCTCTCTCTCTCTCTCTCTCTCTCTCTCGTCCCTTCCCTTTTCCTTCCTCTCTCTCTCTCTCTTCTCTCTCTCTCTCTCTCTCTCTCTCTCTCTC
>CM065699.1:17415062-17417562 GCA_017654935.2 Phymorhynchus buccinoides
TCTCTCTCTCTCTCTCTCTCGCAACAAAGCTGACGTATACATTGCAGTCAACACACAGTGAAACTAATAGGGGAGGGGGGGGGGGAGAATAGAGTCGAGAAGTAATGTGGCCTAAAGGTTGTGATGTAGCTTGAATAGGTGGGTTTTGAGAGCTGATTTGAAACATTGCAAGGACTGGATATGGCGAATTTCGCGTGGTAAGGAGTTCCAAACTGATGGGGCCGAAAAGGAAAAGGAGCGCTCACCAAACATTTTTGTTCGTGTACTAGGAACACAGAGAATTTTGGAATCTGAAGATGACCGCAATTGCCTTGATGGAGTATAGACAGAAAGCATGTCAGAGATATACACATACACACACACACACACACACACACACACACACACACACACACACACACATACACACACGCACACGCACACGCACACACACACACACACACACACACACCACGCGCGCGCGCGCGCGCGCGCGCGCACGCGCACTCACTTACCTTTCTCTTCCTTGCCATGGAATCCGTTCTCCTCTTTCGCCGCCGCACACGATCCCCCACCCCCGCCACCTCCACCACCACCATCTTTCCCTTTCTCTCCTCCTCTTCCTCCTCCTCCTCCTCCTCCGACGTCCCCATCCTCGCTCTCCTCCCCATCCTTCTTCATCTTCCTCCTCTTCTTGCCTTCTTCGTCCTCCCCTTCCTCCTCCTCCTCGTCGTTGGCATCGTCTTCGTCGTCGTCCTGGTCCCCGCTGCGGTTCCTGGGGGACCAGGTCATCTTGTTCTCCTTCTTCAGGCGGCGGCGGGCGTTGGCGAACCAGGTGGAGACCTGGGTGAGGGTCATCTTGGTGATGATGGCCAGCATGATCTTCTCGCCTTTGGTGGGGTAGGGGTTCTTGCGGTGCTCGTACAGCCAGGCCTTCAGCGTGTTGGTGTTCTCCCTGGTGGCGTTCTTCCGCCGCGCCGCGCTGTTGATGTCCATGGCCCCGTACCTGTTGGTAGTGGGAAGAAAGAGAGACAGTTAGTATTAATATTATTATTTAAAAGACCGTCTACACACATGAGCGGATACTCCATGCAGGAAACACGTGCGCAATCCATAATAAATAAATGAAACAAAGAAGGAAAAAGATTTGCGCACGGGTGGCGTTCTTCTGCAGCGCCGCGCTGTTGATGTCCATGGCTCCGTACCTGTTGTTAGTGGGAAGAAAGAGAGACAGTTAGTATTATTATTATAAGACCGTCTACACACATGAGCGGATATTCCATGCGGAAACTCGTGCGCAATCCATAATAATAAATAAGTGAAACAAAGAAGGGAAATTTGTTTGCGCACGTGTCCGATTTGTCCCTATATGCGTCAACTTGTATCCTTCTCTTCCACTTATTTAGGGTTTTCCGTACGGAATTTACGCGTCTAATGTGAACCCGGCCTTATGTTTCTGAAGGGTCATCGTAATGGTCTCAGTATACGTTGACGTTATTCACTCTTTCCCCACGGAAACGCAGTGATATGCAAGTTATCTTTAAAGTCTCTCACTCTCTGTACACGCCAACATGTTTCACTCTTTTCCCATGCCAACGCAAGGATATACAAGCCATATTGGGGCCTATGTCTCGGTACACATTAACATTATTCACATATAGCTTATGTCTATTTCCCACACAGTGTTAGGCCACTCAAAATGTGACTTACAGCTCATTGTGTTGCCATGGGGAAATATAAATATCCCGTCAATAATGGTAACGTGTACCGAGACCTTAACATATTCACAAAATATCACTACTTCCCCATGACAACACAGTGAGTTGTAAGTCATATTATGAGAGGGCTAACACTGTGTTGTCGTGGGGAAATGGATATGTTTTGTGAATATTGTTAACGTGTACAGAGACCAGTATGACTGGCCTATCAATGTGTTGCCATGGAGACAGAGTAAAAATGATCACATGTTCATGACTGGCTATTACTGTGCTACCATGGGGAAATAGTGCAAAAATGCTCACGTGTATAGAGACCTTAAGCTAGAGAACGTTTCAAAGGGGAAAAAAAATTTCTTTGTTTATAACTTATCTGGACAAAACTGAAACAAGATGGTAAGCCATATTATAGAAACTTACTGCCAAACAATTGGTAAACCTATGGCGGTGGAGCATTTATTTATATGGCTTGCTGTTTGAAAATATTGCACCGTTCCATTAGACGTCAGGAACGCGGGGGAACAATTTGCCCAATTTCATGATGAATGGTTTGGCAGTTTGGGCAGCACATCTTTAAACAATAAACTTTGTCACATGCATGTTTACTGACAGACAGACAGATTATTGCACAGATCCTCGTTCCAGTCCCAATGTTCCCCCGATCTTACAGAAGTCCGTGTTGAGTTCGAGAAGGTGGAACTCCAGAAATCATGCAACAACGTTTGTTAAAATAGAGTAAAGAAAAGAAAAGCAAGTCCCAGCCATTTCACTCACGATACTTGTATGGATGTATTTGCAAAAGCGAC
>CM065699.1:17440062-17442562 GCA_017654935.2 Phymorhynchus buccinoides
CCTTTTCACTTGTTCATTTCAACAGAAGGAGAAGACAGAGAGTTAAGAGATGCATTTTGTAGTTGAAAACATTACATGGACAAGGCAGACAAACAGCCCTGATAGAGACCGATTGTGAAGGGACCCCCCCCCCCCCCCTACCCCCCAACAAACAGCCAGCAACTATTAAGCTAGCCATATGCACAACATCTAACACAGACAAACAGTAGGCATACTGACAGACACGCAGACAGACAGAGTGTCGACGAGTGTACGTACGCGTTGGAGTAGGGGTAGGTGGGCATGCCAGTGGGGTCGTATGTGTAGCAGGCTGCAGGCTGGCTGATGCCTCGCCACGACATGGAGTCCCCGGCTTCCTTCAGGTCGTAGGCTGACGTCTGGAAAATAATGCATCAGCAATAACAACAACAACAACAACAACGCAAGTTAGCAGGGAACGAGCGAGGACAAATAACAGCAAGAACAGGAGCAGCAGCAACGACAGCATGATTTGTTGTCCATTTTTTCCTTAGTTTTGTTACCGTTTGTAATGCATGCAAATGTGCTTCCTTGTTTGTATTGCGATTGCACGGGACCACACTGTAATTTCACCTAACGTGATAATAAAGCATTTTTGACTTTGACTTTGACTTGACAACAACATAAAAAAAAACCAGCAACAACATCAACAACGACAACGACAACGACAACCCTCCCCGGAAAACAACAACAATCAACAATCAAAATTATTGGTATGATGTTCAGCTAAGTTCATTGTACAGGCGAATATTTTTCACTGTTTCCCCATGGCAGCACAGCGATATGTAAGTCATATTGCATAATATCACGGTGTTGCCATGGGCAAAGAGTGAAAAATGTTATCGTGTATTGAGATCTTTAGGCCGTGTACACACATAAGCGGATATTCCATGCGGAAACCCGTGCGCAATCCATAAATAAGTGAAACAAAGAAGGGAAAAGTTTTGCGCACGTGTCCGAATTTCCCCTATATGCGTACACTTGTATCCTTCTTTCTTCCACTTATTTAGGGTTTTCCGTACGGAACTTACGCGTCTAATGTGAACCCGGCCTCACTCTTCGATGCAGTGAGCTCGTTTGTCTGACCGTCTGTCTGTGTGTCAGTGAGTGAGTCTGTGTATACCAGGCGTCAGAATAGTCTGAAGTCCAAACCTCTGAAAACTGCAGTAAAATAGCCATCACATCACGGCCCTCGACTGAAGAGGGACAAGACTGAAATGAGTTCCCAACATTTATCTATTTATTTATTTATTAAGAAGATTTATATAGCGCATACTTTTAAGCTCTATGCGCTTGACCAAAAAGGCTCAATATAGTGATACATCACTTTTGAACAGAAAAGATAACACTGAATTAAAAAAAAAAAGGCAAAACCTCTGACAAGAGAAGTCAATCCTCAATCAGAAATTATTAATCTTAATCCTCTGAAATGTGCAGATCCTCTGACAATTATGATGCCCGGTATACCTATCTCACAGTATGTCAATCTATCACTTTGATTATCTTCGTGCGTCTGACTGCCCATCTGTTCATTCGTCGGTGGTCATGTCTGTCTGCTCGTATTTGCAATTAATAGCGAAACCACTAAGGAAGAAAAAAACCCACCCATCATTACCAGAAGAGATAACTAACTGAACATGTTCTTTACTTATTTCATAAATTATCATTATTATTAATTCATTGTTTGTTTATTTGCTTTCTGTTCATATTTTAAAGCCTTGTAACGGTTTGACGACAATAAGACATTCTGATTCTAATTCCCATTCACGCACACAGTCACGCACGTAAGAAATCTTGTTTTGACCAGGCTTAACTCCCATACAAATGTCCCCAAATTGAAAATGAAACATCATTTTAAAGAGCAGCCTCAATTAGAAGTTGGGGACATTTGTATGCGCGTCACAGCTACCCAGATAAAAAAACAACAACCAAGGGACTTAATCGTGGTGCGTCAGTGTGTGTTTTAAGCAAACCACGAACAACCCACAACCTACTTCTGTTCCGCACCGCTGCCAAAACCCATTAAGAGGAAATCACCAAAAAAGAACAAACCACAGGCCAGCGGCGAGCCTCGAGGCACAGCACACGGGTAATTAACAGGAGACTAATCGTGCTTCACGTGCGCTAATGGCAGGCCACCTCTATTGGGCTAATAGCTATTGCCAGCCTTCCCTGGCCCTCCTTTGGATAAACGAGAAGCGGTTATTGCACGGTTCTAGACCTTTTTATGGGCATGGGATTATTAGGGTTTCTTCTGACTTTTCCGTCAACACTAATGCGACTGTCCCAACACAGCTACCCAGAAAAAAACAAGGGATTTAATCGTGGTGCGTCAGTGTGTCTTTAAAGACCCCGCACGTCACGTGTCGCATTCCTTCTTATACTAGGAAGCTTTCTTAAGATTCCTTACTAGCTATAAGAGGGAAAACACGTGAAAACCGTGATTTTGACACGTGACGTGCAGGGTCTTTAAAGACACACT
>CM065699.1:17450062-17465062 GCA_017654935.2 Phymorhynchus buccinoides
CTTTAAAGAGAGAAAAACATTGGGAGGAATTAAAGTGAAAAGGGAACATACAAACAACAAGAAAGACTATAGCAAAAAAGAAAAAAACACGCCGCAAACACACCCTCCTCCCTCTCCCACCTCACCACCACCCCACTCCCCCTTCCCCGCCCCCCCCCCCCCCCCACACACACACACACGCGCGCGTGCGCGCATACACCTGACAAACAGCAAGAAGATAAATAAATAAATAAATAAATAAATAAATAGGCGGAAGGAAAGATACACGGTTTCAAAATTTAAACTATGCATAATGCATAAACAAAACAACATACGAATACTCGTAGCTGAAAGGAAAACAAATGGGACCCAAACAAATAAAAACAACAACAAACAAGTGCAACGCCGAGCGGCTGCAAAGTCCCCTCGCAGCATCGCCGAGCTACTCCGAAATCGGAATGTGTCGGCTGTACACATACATAAAAACGCATGAAAACAGCACGTAACTACATAAAAACGCATGAAAACAGCACGAAACCGAATAGTTTTTGATATATAGGCTTAGGGTTCGGACCCGTGATTTGAGCGCGCGCGATCATGCGCACACGAGCGCACAGAAAAATTCATGACAACTGTGTTATAGACCATTCATCAAGAAATGTAAAAAACCCACTGCATTGAAATACATGCAAAACCTCGCCAGATATTAGCGATTATGTGTTTTGGGATTTGAACCCCGTAACTGGCGCGACCTTGACCTTAATGCAAAACTAAATACATCAGTGGATAGCTTGCATCTTGGCAAACTAGTATACCAAATTTGATGATGATAGACTGAATAGTTTTTGAGAAAAACGGACGAATAGCCGGACGGACGGACGGACGTACGCCGGAGGCACGGACGGATCAGACAGAAACAATAGCTCCCCGAACCTTCGGCTCGGGGACTAAAAAACGAAGAAAGAGTAAGCATGTAGTCTGACAAAGAAAGCACAGGTTGAGGGGTGGGGTGGTGGGGTGGGGGTGGTGGAAGAGGACATAGCTGAGGAACAAACGAATTGAAATCTGCTGTAGTGGCCTTATGGTAATTTAAACACAATTCTTGTCTCTCTTTCTTTCTTTCTTTTTGTTTTCTTTTCAGATCGGTTTTGTATTCTCTTGGGGATTACGGAATGATGGATGAAAGATCAGAACTGAATAGAGAACATAATCTTTTTCTTCTCCTTCTGCGTTCCCAGGCCATATGGCCATAATGGGTAAGATACGTATGTGTCCGGTTTTCAGTTTTTACTGGTCTCCCCGCTGCGTACAGTCGACACATTCCGATTTCGGATGAGCTCAAAGAAGAAACATTATTTGGAAAATCTTTTTTAAAAGGCAGGAGAATGGGCCAATAAGTCAGAAAGATAGTAGATGATAGAAAGCAAAGGGAAAAGGCAGACTCAAAGAGAGTGTCAGATTAGCGTAGAGCTTCAAGATCAAAGTACGCTCTATGCATTTTCTTAAAGGTGGACCCTGACGGATTAGTTTTTGGAAGAAACACGTCGAGGTCACCAGAACGACAGCCTTTTCAAGGATCTGAACACTCACTTTGCTCTGGTTTCCTATAATTCAAAATGTCAAAACGGCGATTCCTCCTTAGCGG
This sequence comes from Phymorhynchus buccinoides, assembly GCA_017654935.2. Lineage (NCBI taxonomy): Eukaryota > Metazoa > Mollusca > Gastropoda > Neogastropoda > Raphitomidae > Phymorhynchus > Phymorhynchus buccinoides. The sequence continues at coordinate 17,451,687 of CM065699.1, forward strand.
AGACGCCGGAGAGAGAAGCCATTTTGGACGGGTAGGGTGGAGGCCACTCATTGTGGTAGAAGCTTTTTCTTCTTTGTAGAACAGTAAAAAAAAAAAAAAAGAGCTATTTCCTTTGTTGTGAGCGAAACTTAAACTCCTTACTTTTAGTTAACTGTATAAAATTCAAAACAAATAAAAAGTCTTGTATCGTGGAAATATCGTGTAAACGATTTGGTCTAACTCAGGCGGCCATTAGAAAAGAGAGTGAGTAGGAGGGCACGTGCCTTCTCTTTCATTCAAAGAATTTGACTTCCAGCACCTCCGCCAAGGAGGAATCGCCGATTAGACGGTTTGATTTCAAGGAAACCAGAGCAAAGTGATTGTTGCGATCTCTGTAAAGGGTGTTTTCCTGGTGATCTCGACGTGTTTCTTGCAAAAACTCATCCGTCAGGGTGCCCCTTTAAGTGGCCATGTTGGAGTTGATATAACATAGGATTTTCCTGTACCCCATCAGTGTCAAATCTGCGTTCTAATATGATGGGTTGCTTCCAGGGTGCCTAATCTAGTGCACAAATCTACAAAAAAAAGTTGCGCAACGATTTCCTTCGATAAGAATCTCTCTCTCTCTCTCTCTCTCTCTCTCTCTCTCTCTCTCTCTCTCTCTCTCCTCTCTCTCCCTCTCTCTCTCTCTCTCTCTCTCTCTCTCTCTCTCTCTCTTCGTCTCTCTCCTCTCTCTCTCTCTCTCTCTCTCTCTCTACACACTCTCTCTCTCTCTCTCTCTCTCTCCTCTCTCTCAGTCTCTCCTCTCTCTCTTCTCTCTCTCTCTCTTGGTCTCTCTCTCTCTCCTCTCTCTCTCTTTGCATATTACTGTTTTATTATTACCATTATATTATTATTATTATTATTATTATGGTGTTACAATTTCGTTCTTTTGCTGTCATGTTTAATGATGATGTTATAATATTGCTGTGTGTTTGTCTAGTCATTTGTTTTCAATTTTGCTTGCTTATTGTTTTATTTCTTTGAGGACCTGATGAAAAGAAGTGATGATTTGCTTATTCAGTTTATCCTCATTAAACATTTCAAGTTCAAGTTCAAGTTCAAGTTTGATCTCCCCATTCACTTTACCTTCCCATGGTATTGTGGCCCAAGGCCGATGTACATTAAAATTCCGAGTTTCCGAGTTCCGAGTTCTGATATCTCTCTTCTCTCTCTCTCTCTCTCTCTCTCTCTCTCTCTCTCTCTCTCTCTCTCTCTCTCCTCTCTCTCTCTCTCTCTCTCTTCTCTCTCTCTCTCTCTCTCTCTCTCTCTCTCTCTCTCTCTCTCTCTCTAATACGTGGCAAGATTTAACGTGGTGAAAGCCTTGACATGGCCTTAGTTGTCGACGGGGCTATACTTTTAATCTCAATCTTGATCTCTCTCTCTCTCTCTCTCTCTCTCTCTCTCTCTCTCTCTCTCTCCATCTCTCTCTCTCTCTCTCTCTCTCTCTCTCTCTCTCTCTCTCTCTCTCTCTCTCTCTCTCTCCCCACCCACCCCCCCTTCTCTACTCTACTTTCTCTCCACCCCACCCCCGTCCCCTCTCCCACTCTCTCTCTCTCTCTCTCTCTCTCTCTCTCATCTCTCTCTCTCTCTCTCTCTCTCTCCCACCCCCCCTTCTCTACTCTACTCTCTCTCACTCCACCCCACCCCCCGTCCCCTTCTCCACTCTCTCTCTCTCGACCCTGTACTCACCAAAGGGGGGTAAAAGGCGGACGGGTCGGTCCCGAAGGGCACGTAACCGGCAGGCGTAGCGTAGGGCGACGGGGGGTACATGGAGTCGGAGAGTCCGGCTGCCACCCGGGAATACGTCAGCAACCCGGTGGGGCTGTACTGACAGGAGCACAGAGGCTGACCCGTGTGGGGGTTGGTCCCCAAGATCCGACCCCCCTCGCAACACACCCCCCCCCTCCCCCTCCTCCTCCTCCGCCTCCGCCTCCTTCGGTCCCCACGGTGCCAGTCCCTATCCCTGTGGGGCTGTTGTTTCCTCCTCCCGGGGTCGATCCGCCTCCGCCTCCTCCTCCTGTTCCTCCTCCAACGACGGGTGGGGGTGGAGGAGGGAGGGAGGATGGGGAGGCGACGGGTGGGGAGCTGGGCATCAGCAGCTGGAGAATGGAAAATGGAAAATCTGATTAAAGTCCTCTGGTCTTAAGCAGACACATGTGGGACATTAGTAGGTCTATAAAGATGATGGGAACGATCCTGGAGGCAGTGCACGGAGGCAGTGCAACACCAGGAAAGTCCCGAATTAGTAACAATACAGATGTATATATAACAGCAGGAGGAGGAGAAGAAGAAGAAGAAGAAGAAGAAGAAGAAGAAGAAGAAGAAGAAGAAGAAGAAGAAGAAGAAGAAGAAGAAGAAGAAGAAGAAGAAGAAGAGTTAATGGAATGAAATGATAATTTCATGAGTGTTTTTATGTGGTCTAACAGAAAAAATAAATTAAGCATAATAGGCCTATTCATGAAATCGAAAATAACGTGAAAGTGAAAACTCGCGCGTGTGTGTGCGAAAGAGAGAGGGGGGGAGAGAGAGAGAGAGAGAGAGAGAGAGAGAGAGAGAGAGAGAGAGAGAGAGAGAGAGAGAGAGAGAGAGAGAGAGAGAGAGAGAGAGAGAGAGAGAGAGAGAGAGAGAGAGAGAGAGAGAGAGAGAGAGAGAGAGAGAGAGAGAGAGAGAGAGACAGACAGACAAGACGGAGAGCCAGAGACAGACAAAAGGCTTCTTCCTTGAACCATAGCACCCATGAACACTTCAATGGATACGTGCATACGTGCGTGCGTGCGGGCATGCGTATGCACGTACGTCCGTGTTGTCCGTGGACGCACCTGCATATAGGGTCGATCGTGCGTGTACGTCCACCTGTCAGTCTACCTGTGCGCGTGACAAGAGTTGTCAGTTTTGACACCTCGGCTGTCCATCAAAAAAACGTTTTCGTTTACACGCCCTCTGAACAACAGCGAAGAATGCAAAGGGAGGGAGGAAGAGGAGGGGTGGGGCGTGGTGTATGACTGTATGGGGGGGAGCGGAGGGAGGATATCCTGCCAGTTTTCATCCGGGCACTTCTCATATTCACATACACAATGACTTGATCTTTGTGCTTTTTCGTTGTTTTTATAACTTTTTTTTTAAAAGAATGTTGAAATTGCTGCTTTTAACCCTTTCACCGCCAATATCGCATTTTTGCACCACAATCGTTTAACACCCATGTCACTAAAAGGCATCAAATCAGGGCCTGTTATCTGAATACCCTATTTTCGCAATGTTTGGAGGTAAGGATAGGCCTAATTTTATACATGTTACAGAGGAATTTGCAATATTGCAGATCGGTTTCTCTCTCTATCCAGGTAAGTTTAATGGTATTATTTGGATGAAAAATGGCTGGCGGTGAAAGGGTTAAAGCTACACGCGTATATATACTGTCAAAAAAACACCCACCACCACAGCATACTTTTTATTCTTCCCTTTTTGATGTAAAAGTGCCAGAAGGATGTAATCAAACTATTGCAAATACTCACTTGCTTCAGCGTGAGTGATAATCAATTTTTTTTTCTTCAGCTTCACACTCTCTTTACTATCAATAAAAAAAAGACAACAATATTGATCAGCTTCACACTCTCTTTACTATCAATAAAAAAAGACAACAATATTGATCAGCTTCACACTCTCTTTACTATCAATAAAAAATACAACAATATTGATCAGCTTCACACTCTCTTTACTATCAATAAAAAAAAAGACAACAATATTGATCAGCTTCACACTCTCTTTACTATCAATAAAAAAGACAACAATATTGATCAGCTTCACACTCTCTTTACTATCAATCAAAAAAGACAACAATATTGATCAGCTTCACACTCTCTTTACTATCAATAAAAAAGACAACAATATTGATCAGCTTCACACTCTCTTTACTATCAATAAAAAAGACAACAATATTGATCAGCTTCACACTCTCTTTACTATCAATAAAAAAAGACAACAATATTGATCAGCTTCACACTCTCTTTACTATCAATAAAAAAAGACAACAATATTGATCAGCTTCACACTCTCTTTACTATCAATCAAAAAAAAAGACAACAATATTGATCAGCTTCACACTCTCTTTACTATCAATAAAAAAGACAACAATATTGATCAGCTTCACACTCTCTTTACTATCAATAAAAAAAAAGACGACAATATTGATCAGCTTCACACTCTCTTTACTATCAATAAAAAAGACAACAATATTGATCAGCTTCACACTCTCTTTACTATCAATAAAAAAAAGACAACAATATTGATCAGCTTCACACTCTCTTTACTATCAATCAAAAAAGACAACAATATTGATCAGCTTCACACTCTCTTTACTATCAATCAAAAAAAAGACAACAATATTGATCAGCTTCACACTCTCTTTACTATCAATAAAAAAAGACGACAATATTGATCAGCTTCACACTCTCTTTACTATTAATACAAAAACAAAACAATATTGATCAGCTTCATACTCTTTACTATCAATCAAAAAAGACCACAATATTAATCAGCTTCACACTCTTTACTATCAATCAAAAAGTGATGATCATTAATAATATAAAACTAAAGAAACATTGTTAGATGAAATATTTCACATCGATTTTTTTTCGGAAGTAAATTAAATTTGAAATAAATTATCTTCTAAAAACAGTATGCGTTGCTTTTTGGGGGACAATGTATTATATTATTTTGGACTAAAGAATACAGAGTGGGTATACTAGGGAAGAGAAGAGAGGTTTGCAAAACAAATTCTGTTGCATTTTTATAAAATATTAATGCTTATAGCGGAGGTGCTCGCTCAGTGCTCGTCGATTACTAAAGGGCCAGCCACACGTCCACTAAAATCGCACGACTGTACGATACGATTCGATCACGTGATCTCGATGCGTCAATCACATTTGTTCTTGGAGACCACGTGATCGAATCGTATCGTACAGTCGTGCGATGTTAGTGGACGTGTGGCTGGCCCTTACGTCATATCAAAAAGCAAAACAATATCACAAAGCGTGATTACTTCGCAGCCTACACACCTTGCAAAAGAATGAAGCCAACTTTGTTTCTTTCCCACCTGGAAGGTGAAAATGTGGGAAGCGGGAAGTGGGAATAATGTAGCAGAGAGGCAGTGAGTGAGATCACAATGATCCCACCTGTAGTGTAGGTGAAAGGGGTGGGAGTAAACAAAAAACAACCCGGCTTCAGTCAGCTGCGGACTGCGAACTCAAGTCAAGTCAAGAAATCGTTATTATCTCTATACAGAGAAATTGCATTCTCTGTGTATATTCAGGTTTTTTGGTCATAGCTAATAACTTGGCACATAATTGTTTCACCACCAACAAAAAGGATGAATCCGTTATGGACCAAAAATGGAAGCAGTCGAAAAAAGTCAGCATCAAAATTATTTTATTCAGCCAAAAAAAAAAAAAAAAAAAAAAAAAAAAAAAAGATGTTGCAGAAAATAACATTGAAATCAGCATAAAATGATCATCAGGTATAGTAATCGTGAGTGCGTGTTAAACAGTCAACACGGGTAGTAGCATGTAAATTAGTATAAACACACAATTTATTTTATATTGTATTTGTGTTGTTGTTTCGGGGTGTTTTTGTTGTTGTAAGGACTCTTGAGCAAGAACAATACAACGCATGAACACACCAGAGTCGGAAATGGTTGTTGTTGTTGTTGTTGTTGTTGTTGTTGTTGTTGTTGTTGTTGTTGTTGTAGTCTTACCCTGGCTTAAAGACTCCAGGGATCATCCCAACAGCCGAAGCACTGGGAACACTATGGTACAAATGCACCAGCTAGGGATGAGAACATTTACGTGCGTGACCGTTTTTGTCTATTAGGTCTATTACCCCACCATGTGGGGCAGCCACACTCCGACTTCGGAGGAAGAAAGGGAGGGGGGGGGGGCAACAAAAACACGCAGGGGGGAGGGGGGGGGGGGCAACAAAAAACACGCTTAACTCATTCTACCCCATTTACGAGTATACTCGTAAACTCACGCCAACCATATCTGCCCGTTTACGAGTTAACTCGTAATACAAACCCATCTTCAAACTGAAGCGTCTAGCTTGGTTCTCATCCTCATATGGTTCACTTTGGTAGCTTTAGCCTGTTTACAGACGCTTCCTTTCCGGTCATGCTTAGATTTTATCGATTTTGGAGCAGATTTTTCATATTTTTACTGATTTTTTTTTCGATGATGGGTTGATACCTATTATGTCTGAGTAATGAAACGGCAAGTAAAATTGTGTTTGGATTGATTTAAGACTATTATAAGGAGAAAAATAGCGATTGTATCGAGTTTTTAGCGAATGTAGGTGAAGTAGAAAGCTCTACTTTCGATCATTTCATAAAGAACAAACAGTTTCCATATTACTGTTTTTGTGTGTGTACAAGAGTTATTTTTTAGAACTACAGGCCGTACTTTAAATTAATGAAACTTTGTAAACTTTTCAAACACGCATTCGACAATAGCACTTTAAAATTGTAAAGCAATACGGTGAATTGTTTCAAAGTTATAGCAATTTTTCTAAACATTTTTATAGTTATGCTCAGAGCTCTCCGCACAGCTGGGCCAGGGAAGATAAATGCGGCTGCACGGATGGGGTAGAATGTGTTAATATGACGTGCCCCGGACACACATACATAATCATCAGAAGGTGACCAATATCCAAAGGACCAATACCATCAGGTGACCAATATCGATGTTCTTCTCTACATGTTTTTATTCCTACATGATCATGATCATCGTTGCTGTCCCATTGTTGGCTGCGTTCAGTATCGATCACCTGGCCCGCGGCGCGTGCAATAATAGCTTCAGCAGCAGTGCCTCTATTGTGTCTCTTGGCGGCTACGCTCTACTGCGAGTAGTACTACCATACTCCAGGCGCGGGTTAATTACCAGCAACAACAGCGGGCGACGCTAGCTAGAGCACTTGAACGGCTCTTTAACCATCGCAACAGCCTCAAGTGGTCATAGGGAAGGACAGGGGGGGATCAGAGCGAGAGAGAGAGAGAGAGAGATAGAGAGTGAGGGGTGACGAGAGAGAGAGAGAGAGAGAGAGAGAGAGAGAGAGAGAGAGAGAGAGAGAGAGAGATAGAGAGAGAGAGAGAGAGAGAGAGAGAGAGAGAGAGAGATAGAGGTTGAGCCTAGATCACGTAGAGTGAGAGAGAGAGAGAGAGAGAGAGAGAGAGAGAGAGAGAGAGAGAGAGAGAGAGAGAGAGAGAACACTGAACATTGAACACTGGAAAACTTTATTTAACAAGGATAAAGATTTTAGTCAATGCCTATTCTTACAATCTGTCGTTGGATTTGATCAAAGAAACCACAAACACCACTAACTGTGCATACGTTTTGTGAAAAGAATAAAATAAAAGTAAAAGATTGTGCTGGCTTACTTTTTGGATAAAAGAAAACAATTAAATTGCTAGAAACGTGGAAAGAAAAATGAAAAGAAGAAAAAAAAAACATCGCTAGAGAGAGAGAGAGAGAGAGAGAGAGAGAGAGAGAGAGAGAGAGAGAGAGAGAGAGAGAGAGAGAGAGAGAGAGAGAGAGAGAGAGAGAGAGAGAGAGAGAGAGAGAGAGAGAGAGAGAGAGAGAGAGAGAGAGAGAGAGAGAGAGAGAGAGAGAGAGAGAGAGAGCTTACCTTCCCTATTTACTGTTCAAACACAGTCGATGGCTTTTCTATTTAGAAACGCGGGAGGGGCGAGGAACCGAGGGTCCAACGAAGGAGAGAGGGCGAGGAGGGGGTGGGGGGTAGTGGCTGAAAGGTGCCAGAGGACTGAAGGGCAATTGAAGACAGAGAGCTCGGTAGTATGGCTAGAGCATAGCTGTAACTACTGTAGCCTACAGAGAGACGGAGAGAGAGAGAGAGACAAACCGACAAATTGACAAATTGATGATTTCATGTTAATAGCTACATAGCCATCACGACATGGGGGTGCAATGAAATAAAGGAAAATGCAAACAAAAGATATATTATTTCGAAAATAAGATTATAAAGAGATGACAAACAAATAAAAAAAATACACATGGAAAAAGTGAGAAGATGAACGAGAATGTCCCAATAAAAGTATTAACGCAGTGGACTAAACACTATTATATTATAATAAATCATACACAGACATCATTAAACAAAAGAGTACCAATTAAGACCTGATTAGGTAGCAAGCTTAGGTGGGGTAACCACTTTTTGTTGAATTCATTAAGGTGCATTTCCATGGCACGCGTACATTTCTTTAATATATATATATTTTTTAAATTCCTGTAGAAAGTTCTGGGTTGTTGGTTTTGTTTTGTTTGGTTTATTCTTCATATATAGACAAAGTATCTAGCTATTATTAATATCAGATCGAACGTTTGTTCTGTTAATGTCTTAGAGACTTCGCCAAATAAAACTAGTTCAACATTGAGCGAAAGTCTTTCACAGTTTAAACATTTATCTTTTCATATTATCTCCGAGTTCATCCAGAACACTTGAGAATGTTGACAATACCGTAAATAATGTTGAATAGTATATTTTTCCTCGTTACCAAAAAAAAATGCATTCTTCATTATCAACTACTCTCATTCTTTTTAGAGTACAATTTGTAACTAGGATCTCTTTTGTTTCTTTTTATGTGTGCGTTATGTTCAGAATGTTGGCGTACACAGTCGAACAGACACGCCGACAGAAACACATTAACCCTTTCACCGCCAAAGTCGCATTTTAGCACCACAGTGATTTAACACCTATGTCACTAAAAAGGCATCAAATTGGGGTCTATTATCCAAAGACCCTTATTGTCTCAGTTTTGGGAAGTAAGGATATAGACCTTAATTATATATGATGTCACAGAAGAATCCACAATACTGCAGATGGATTTTGTTATCTACCCAGGTAAACTTAATGGAAATTGTTGGCTGAAATATGGCTGGCGGTGAAAGGGTTAATACCGACTCGACTCGGCAGACACACAAGCAGGCAACACGGGTCCGAGTTGTGAGAAAAAGTACTTTTTTTTTAAATCCAAAAAAAATGGAAGTTGGACAAAAGGACAGAAAATAATGAAATTGAGTGCTGGGGGGGTGGGGGGGGGGGGGGGGGGGGGGGGGGGGGGGGGGGGTGGGGGTCGTGCGGAAAGGTGTTCGGACTTGACTGTGTTCTTGTTTGCTTGTTCAACCAGACGTGTGTGCGTGGCTTGATGAGGGGATTCCCTTGGGGGACTCGGACCTCTTGATATGATCCTTTGTGGTCGGTAACGTTAACATAAATGGTTCTCTCTCTCTCTCTCTCTCTCTCTCTCTCTCTCTCTCTCTCTCTCTCTCTGGGAGACTGGGAGGTTTTTGTGGGTGGGTGGGGTGTTTTTCTGTAATCTTGAATTGCTGTTGTGTGTCCATCTTTGCCTTGTATTACATATATTACTTTGTATATTTTTGCCACTATTGTTGCCAGTTTATTGTTGTGGGTTTTTTTCTTTATGTTAATCATGTTTTTCATTAATTGTTCTTTATTTGCTTGAGGGCAATGGTGTAAAAAGGCTACCCAGCTTATCTGTTTTATTCTCAATAAAAACATTCGTTTTCGTACTCTCTATCTCTCTCTCTCTCTCTCTCGTCGTCTCTCTGTCTCTCTCTCTCTCTCTCTCTCTCGTCTCATCTCTCTCATCTCTCTCTCTTCCTCTCTCTCTCTCCCCTCTCTCTTCTCTCTCTCCTCTCTCTCTCTCTCTCTCTCTCTCTCTCTCTCTCTCCGCCTCTCTCTCTCTCTCTCTCTCTCTCTCTCTCTCTCTCTCTCTCCTCTCCTTCTCTCTCCTCTCTCTCTCTCTCTCTCTCTCTCTCTCTCTCTCTCTCTCTCTCTCTCTCTCTCTCTCTCTATCTCTGTCTCTCTCTGTTTTTTGTTTCTTAAATTTGTTTTTCTTTTATCCAAGGACAGATTGTAAGAATAGGATCGCCTAAAATCTTTATCCTTGTCAAATAAAGTTTTCCAGTGTCCAGTGTCCAGCGTCCAGTGTCTCTCTCTTTCTCTCTCTCTGTCTGTCTGTCTCTGTCTGTCTGTCTGTCTCTACCCCCTCTCTCCAAATAAATAAATAAATAAATAAATAAATACATAAATAAATACACACACAAAAAGGGAACAATGTACAGGTTTCATCCGACATTTCGGGTGGACTGCCTGTTGTCAAGAATTAATATGATTGGCAATCATCTGTGCATACAATACAATGAAATAAAACAAACACACAAATAAATAAATTAACAAATAAATACATGAATAAACGTTGAAAACATTACCTATCCACCGAAACATAATCTCGATTCAATGTTGTTAAATTTTTTTAAAAAAGTGCATACGATTTCTACTGTCGTGTAAATAATGTTAAAAAACCCCACGTGCATATGATTTTTTGTACTGTCGCGTAAATAATGTTGTTAAAGAAAACAGCGTGCATCTGATTTTTACTGTGTGTAAATAAATAAATGTGTGAATATAGAAAGTGTACATATTGTACATATGTTTTACCCAGTTTTATTTAAAAGACGTAGAAGAGTTTTATAATAAAGTGTTGAATTTAACCCTACAGTCCTGAAGTTTTAACTGGGGGGGGGGAGAGAGAGAGAGAGAGAGAGAGAGAGAGAGAGAGAGAGAGAGAGAGAGAGAGAGAGAGAGAGAGAGAGAGAGAGAGAGGGAGAGAGAGAGAGAGAGAGAGAGAGAGAGAGAGAGAGAGAGAGAGAGAGAGAGGAGAGAGAGAGAGAGAGAGAGAGAGACCATTTATGTTAACGTTACCGACCACAAAGGATCATATCAAGAGGTCCGAGTCCCCCAAGGGAATCCCCTCATCAAGCCACGCACACACGCCTGGTTGAACAAGCAAACAAGAACACAGTCAAGTCCGAACACCTTTCCGCACGCCCTCCCCCCCCCCCCACCACCCCCACCCAACCCACCCCCACCCACCCCACCCCCAGCACTCAATTTCATTATTTTCTGTCCTCTTGCCCAACTTCCATTTTTGGGGGATTTAAAAAAAAGTACTTTTTCTCACAACTCGGACCCGTGTTGCCTGCTTGTGTGTCTGCCGAGTCACGAGTCGGTATTAACCCTTTCACCGCCAGCCATATTTCAGCCAACAATTTCCATTCCTGCATGCGTGGCGACAATACTATGAAGAGCGATATCTATATAGCAATGTTCACAATAACTTTTACTACTTACCATGCATTTTACTCGTCTTAACCACTTTCAACATCAGCAGTACTAAATTCCCATTCATTGTTACTAATACATATTCACACTCATCAATATTAACCCTCTTCATTCTTACTGCACCTTCCCCATCATTTTCTTTTTCTCACCCACCACCCATATTAACAAATGTCCCATAATTATGTGCCTTAAAGCTGGTCGGAGGACGTGAAACTAATTTCTGATCTGATCTAGATTCAACGCATAAATGCATCAACAACGAAAAATATCACAAAACACGACAGAATGAATGTTGATGCTATAAACGATCGTTGTTGCCAACACAGTGTCATTATGATTAAGTAACACTAGTAACTCTGATAGGAGAGTCAAGATGGCAAATGAACACAACATGTGTCATCAATATACTAAGCAGAATTTGGGAAATGTAGTCAGAAGCTGATATTCTTCTTGTTCTTCGATCGCTCAGACAGTTTCCTGTCAATTAGGAGCGCAGATGCGTCATGCTGCCGATATGCGCCTAACTAAGTAATAGTAAGGCCCAGCAAGTCCGACTTCGGCAGGAGGAATTGTTTTTGAAAGTGTTTCGTGAAGAAAAGGCAGGAGAATGGACAGGTAAGGCAGAAATATAGTAAATGACAGTTAGCAAAGGGAAAAGGCAGAGTCAAAGAGAGTGACAGATTAGAGGAATTTACAAGCACATAGCTTCCAGAACGTGGGGGAACTATTTATACAAAAGACCACCCGGTATCCCCACGGGGGGAAGCTGATATGAAAATGGTTATTGCATAAAACTATTTTTTTTTTTAACATTTCTACTGAGTCCTTCAAATACAAACAAACAAAAAAGCTCCATTAAAATTCTTAAAAGTAGGCGTATGTGTTCGTTTGATAGTGGAGGTACATTATGCAAATAAATTGGAGTATTTCCCTTTTGTTCACCCACTTCTAAATTAAGGAGAGAGAAAAACAAACGGTAGTACATTGTAACTCAAACGAGGGCATTAATGTATCTCTGCCTGCCTCCGTGTAAACGAAACATGATCCATATCATTCCACAGCTTGAATTGTAAAACTAATCATACTGAAAAACAGCAGATTTGGTCACCATATACTGACGGGGTTGTGTGCTCGTTATGTCAGTTTACTCTAATATCCAGTATTGCCGTATAACAAAATCACGACAATAAATTTGTAATCATTCACATCTGTAGATGTTAGCGACTGTCTGTCTAGTCCAGTCACGTGACTGTTAACCAACCACGTTGAATTGTGGGTTCTGCAACAGTCTTCCGCTCACGTCAACTGAAAAGGTCATCTTGATTTTGTATCTCAAAAAACATTTTCGGCACTAAAATGTCCTTGTTACGAAACAAAAATAAAATAAAATAAAATAACATCTCTCTCTCTCTCTCTCTCTCTCTCTCTCTCTCTCTCTCTCTCTCTCTCTCTCTCTCTCTCTCTCTCTCTCTCTCTCTCTCTCTCTCCCTCTCTCCTCTCCCTCTCTCTCCTCTCCTCTCTCTCTCTCTCTCCAGTATACTCTCTCTCTCCTCTCTCTCTCTCTGTCTCTCTCTCTCTCTCTCTCTCTCTCTCTCTCTCTCTCTCTCTCTCTCTCTCTCTCTCCCTCTCTTCTCCTCTCTCTTCGTCTCTCTCTCCCTCTCTCTCTCTCTCTCGTCTTTTTCCTTCTCTCTCTCTCTCTCTCTCCCGTCTTTCCCCTCTCTCTCTCCCTCTCCTCCGTCTCTCTCTCTCTCATCTCCTCTCTCTCGCTCTCATCTCTCTCTCTCTCTCCTCTCTCTCTCTCTCTCTCTCTCTCTCTCTCTCTTCTCTCTCTGTGCGTCTCTGTGCGTCTCGTCTCTCCCTCTCCTGCGCGCGCGCGTGTAATGTGTCTCTCTCTCTGTGTGTGTGTGTGTGTTGTTGTGTGTGTTTGTGTGTGTGCGTGTCTGTCTGTCTGTCTGTCTGTCTGGAGGTGGAGTTGTGGTGGGGAGTGAGAAATGCCCGTTTCTAAAAAAACAAATGCTTGCAAGTCGCTGACTCGCATCTTGCGGACTCAAGTTTCGACGCCATGCCTCCATGATTGCTATGGTTGTGACCGAGTAAGTCGAGGTACTCAACTCTAATGTTCACGAAGTGCTCTCCTCTAGTGGTTGTTT
>CM065699.1:17477562-17497562 GCA_017654935.2 Phymorhynchus buccinoides
TAATGTAAGATACAACAGCTGACAATAGTTTATGTCGCTGCTCGTAATACTTCATACCATTTATGTATGTTCCTTCCACTTCCCTTTTTTATGCCTTGCTATGTGTTCCCTTGGTTGGTTTACTTTGGATTGGGTTCGATCATTATTGTTTACTTTTTATGTTTATTTTTCTTTCCCTTTTCTATGAATGATCAATGTATCTACACCAACACCCCTTCCCCTCACCTCCCCTTCTTGATACGGGCAGATGGCCTAATCATTAAAAATGTTATGAGTTCTGAGTTCTGAGTTCTGAGTTCTGAGTTCTCAATCTCTCTCTCTCTGTCCCTCTCTCAAAAACTCTCACTCTCTCTCTCTGCTCTCTCTCTCTCTCTCTCTCTCTCTCTCTCTCTCTCCGCTCTCTCTCTCTCTCTCTCTCTCTCCTCTCTCTCCTTCTCTCTCTCCTCTCTCTCTCTCTCCTCTCTCTCATTGTCTATCTCTGTCTATGCCCTTGTCATTTTTGCTTGTTTTTGTAATCGCCCACCATGACATGGGCCTAAGGCCTATTCATTAAAACCATTCAGCGTTCAGTTCCAGTGTTCAGTGTTCTCTCTCTCTCGGCTCTCTCTCTCTCTCTCAGATCTCTCTCTCCTCTCTCTCTCTCTCTCTCTCTCTCTCTCTCTCTCTCTCTCCTCTCTCTCTCTCTCTCCTCTCTCTCTCTCTCTCTCTCTCTGTGTGGTTTTCGTACGGTGGTTGTTTTTCTGGGGGGGGGGGGGCGGTGTTAATGTGGTATGAACTTCATGTTATTACATGCCAGACGTCTGTCATTGCAAATAATTATGTACAAAACACACACAGGCACTCTCTCTCTATTTTCTCTCTCTCTCTCCTCTCTCTCTCTATCCTCTATCTCTCTCTCTCTCTCTCTCTCTCTCCTCTCTCTCTCTCTATCTCTCTCTTCTCTCTCCATTCCCCCCGTCTCTCCCCCCTCTCTCTTCTCCCCAGCCCCCCTCCTCAAAATCCAAGCCAATCCAAACAATAACGACTGGACAATTTACGCACACAAAACGTCGCCATCGCACGCAATAGAAACACTATTAACAGCAGTACTATAATACCCAGGCTCGTGCTCGTTAATGTTATTGCCGCAGAAAAAGGTTAAAAGGGTTAATTAAACAATCATTCAACGCTCTGAAGGGCTGGGAACCGACGCTTCCAGAATAACGGAATCGATCATGGATATCGATCTGGCTTTTGTTGTGTGTATTCTGTAGAAGTGGTAGAAGACACAACAAGAGTCACTATACTGCATTGAATGAAACAGGTATTCTGTTAAATGCACGAGAACGATTGATTACTAAGTTGAAAAGAAACGGTATGGGATTAAGATTAAGATTAACTATTCTGGTACCTTGGGCGAATATATTCGCCCTAGACATACCTCACTCTACGCACCCACCGAATGCAAAGACATTCCTTGCCAAGTGCCCAGCCACGCGCTTCTCTATTTTAAGAGCTTAGGTAATATGTGACTGTTTCTTCCATTAAAGCAACGCATGCGCACTCGGAATATACAACCAAGAACGTCAAAACATACACGGCGCTAGTGTAGAGTAGCACAGAGGTAACGCGTTCGCCTCGTGTCAAGTAAACCCGAGTCCGAACATGGGTACAGGGGATTTTTCCTCTCACTTTGCACTAGGCCTTACGGTCTGAACGTGGAGTCTTTCGGATGAGACGATAAACCGAGGTCCCGTGTGCCCATGTACTTAGCACACGTTAATCCCAGTAGCAACGAAAAAGTGGTCATTTTGGTCCACATTTACCCCCCCCCCCCCCCCCCCCTCTTCCTTCCTCCATCAGTCACACAAACAAATCGCATGGCAAACTCCCCCCCCAAAAAAAAAAAACACCCGTGGTTTTGGCCTCTTGCTGCGACGCGCTCTCCAGGTGGGAGCAACCCGAATTTCACAGATACACCTCTGTGACTATAAAGTACCTAGAAATGCCTAGAAGAGTTAAAATAATAGCCCAGCTGACGACTTACGCCATGACAGGGCCGTCACCACGTTAAACCATACCACGTAATGAAACATTGTAAGTACTGACTTGAAAATGATTGCGAACAAGTTCGGTAGTCTGTTTTGCCGTGTCGTGTTGCAGATCAATGAAAATGAATGCGATGATGAAATGAAGAATTCACAAGATTTATGTTGTTCTGATGGTAAGAAAAAGAAGACACAAACAATCAAACAAACAAAAACAAACAATCAAAATCCATCATTCTTTTAGCGATTTAAAACTATTGCAAAACTGGAAAGAACATACTTCACCCCCCCCAACCCCCCACACACACTGACTGCATGCATGCTAGTCAGTCGTTTCCGACTATGACTATCAGAGAGCAGAGGGGGCAGGTGCTATTCTGGCGGGCTAGGCTAGTGGAGGTGCCTTGCCCAGGGAATATCCCCATTCTCTCGGCCAGAGGGATTCGAGGACAGCTGGCGCTGGGAAGGTCCCCAAAGGCCAACCAATCCCCTGGGCTGCAGCACCAAAGGCGGTTGCAAACACCCCCCCCCCCCACCCCCCCACCACACACACTCGTTTGAGAGTCATAGTCTCCAACATGAGACTAAACTCTACTATGATTTTCAGCTACTGTAGAGAACCATCGATTGCACTGCTCTCATGTTACTGTTGGCCCATACCGCATTTGAGAAAACGCCATGAGCAAGAAATGAATATGTTCTCTTAAAGCTATAGATATGTCATAATAACAACGAACTAGAAATGAAATGAACAACTTGTTAAACATACTTTTTACTGTTGCTAAGAACAAGCAGCCAACATGAATGTCTAGATTAAATGGAAACCGTTACTAATGCAATCCTCCGTTGTACTGAGACTTTTTATTTATTTATTTATGTATTTATTTATTTATGTATTTACGTATTTATTTATTTATTTATTTATTTGTTTGTTTGTCTAGTTATTGATCGATTGATTTACAATGAATGCTTGTTAGTAAATGAAGCAAGATTGACTGATTGATTGATTGATTGATTGAAGACAGAGATACCATGACTGTGTATATGAGTGCTTGCAAAAGCGGGGGTTTAACAGGAGGACGGGGTGGGGTGGGGGGTGAAGTGTTGGAATCCGACATACAGAGATACAGAGACAGAGAGACAGCGCGCCAGGCGGTCAGCGACACACATATGCACGGACAGACTAGAGAGAGAGAGAGAGAGAGAGAGAGAGAGAGAGAGAGGAGAGAGAGAGAGAGAGAGAGAGAGAGCAGAGAGAGAGAGAGAGAGAGAGAGGAGAGAGGAGAGAGAGAGAGAGAGAGAGAGGAGAGAGAGAGAGAGAGAGATGAGGAGAGAGAGAGAGAGAGAGAGATGCAGAGAGAGCGCTCCGAGAGAGAGAGAGGAGAGAGATAGAGATAGAGAGAGAGAGAGAGAGAAGGAGAGAGAGAGAGAGGGTGGGAGGAGAGAGAGAGAGAGATAGAGGGGAAGAGAGATGGAATATGTGTGTGTGTGTGTTAATGACAAACAGAGATAAATAATGAGAGAGAGAGAGAGAGAGAGAGCGATGAGAGAGAAAGAGAGCGAGGAGAGAGAGAGAGAGAGAGGGAGAAAAAGAGAGATCGAGAGAGAGAGGAGAGAGACAGAGGGGGGGGGGAGAGAGAGGAGGGAGAGCTTTGCTTGTTGTTGCTTCAAGTATGGTCGTTGTTGTTCATGTTTCACTCGAAAAATAACATTTAAGAGTTAGAGAGAGAGAGGAGAGAGAGGAGAGAGAGAGAGAGAGAAGAGAGAGAGAGAGAGATGAGTCGAGAGAGACGAGAGAGAGAGAGAGACAGAGACAGAGACAGAGACAGAGACAGAGAGACAGAGAGAAGAGAGAGATTGACAGAGAGACAGACAGAGAGATGAGAGATAGAGAGAGAAACAGAGAGTGAGAGAAAGCGGGATTCAAAAAAGCGCATAGAGAGAGATACACACACACAGCAGACAGAGGACAGAGTGAAATGAGAGGAGCGGGCTTCAAAAAGCGCATAGAGAGAGATACACACACACACACACACACACACACACAACACACACACACACAGAGACAGAGGCAGAGAATGAGAGTGAGCGGGCTTCAAAAAGCGCATTCACTATTTCCACAAAGCCTAATTAATCGAACAGACAAAATCACTTAGCGAGTGTGCCTAGGGAAAGGGGATAATGGTGCCTCCATGGCGTTCGCTTTCACTCTATTTTTTCCCAACCCACACCCTTACCCCTCCGCGACCTTATCTCTGTCAGATCAATTTAGAAACGAAAGGTACAACAGACGAATAAATTTATCTGGGAGAACTTGAGATGGGGGGTGGGGGGAGTGGGGGGGGTGGGGAGGGGGAGAGGAGGGGAAGGGGTCGGTGGGGGGTTCCGAAGGTACCAGCAACACGAATAGGTTGTTATATTCTTAATGTTAGGGTTAGTAGGTTCACGATTGCGTTTCTTATGCTCCTAGGCGTTAGTTCGAATCATGCGGCCCATCGCCGAAACCCAGACAGTAGTCGCCATCATCGTCATGATCATGTCATAATCATCATCTTCATCATCATCATCATCATCATGATTTCATCATCATCGTCATCAATCATCATGTGTCTTCATCATCATCATCGTCGTCTTCATCATCATCATCACCATCATCATCGTCATCATCATCATCAATCATCATCATCATCATCATCATGTCTTGTCAATCATCATCCTATCATCACCATCATCATCATCGTCGTCGTCGTCGTCGTCATCTGCTTCTTCTTCTACCTCCTCCTCCTACTCAATAGCAGCAGCACTAACAAGAACAAAAAGAAGAAGAAGAAGAAGAAGAAGAAGAAGAAGAAGAAGAAGAAGAAGAAGAAGAAGAAGAAGAAAGAAGAAGAAGAAGAGAAGAAGAAGAAGAAGAAGAAGAAGAAGAAGAAGAAGAAGAAAAGAAGAAGAAGAAGAAGAACAACAACAACAACAAAACAACAACAACAACAACAACAACAACAACAACAACAACAACAGCAGCAGCAGCAGCAACAACAACAACAGCAACAGCAACAACAACAACGACAGCAGCAGCAACAACAACAACAACAACGACAGCAGCAACAACAACGTCAACGGCAAGCACATAAACAAAAAAACGCAACAAGCACACGACATCCAGCAAAACAATGACGTTTTGAATTGCAAATAGGTCTAAGTCTGCATTCTATACGAATAGCCAGGAGTAATATTATATTTATGCAATATGAATTCAGAGTGAGACATACAAAAAGGCATACAGATGGACAGACAGTTGTACACATACAAACACATGACATCAAAAACAGAAAATAGTTCATACTGTAATGTTATTGACTAGATGACGGAAAAGAAATATCAAGTTGTCAGACAAAGACAGAAAGCAAGACATATAAACACAACTTTTATCAATCGATGGACCTACTATTAGATTATCTAAATCTCTTCATGGCGATCACCACAAACACCAATGTGGTTGTTTAAATGCACAACACCTTGCTTGGTCTTACATCCTTCACATTAAAAAAATTTTAAAAAGAGAGTGAGAGAGAGGATACACTTGACTTGAATTTTTAATGTTCGATACTTTTGTCCATAGCATGGAGTTGAATGAAAACAAACAAAAAACATAGCACATGTGAAGAATATTCTAAATGTTAACACATTTTTTTAAAAGCGAGAGAGACCACACACACACACACACAGAGACAGAGACAAAGACAGAGAGGGAGAGAGAGAGAGAGAGCAGAGAGAGAGGAGAGAGAGAGAGAGAGAGAGAGAGAGAGAGAGAGAGAGAGAGAGAGAGAGAGAGAGAGAGAGAGAGAGAGAGAGAGAGAGAGAGAGAGAGAGAGAGAGAGAGAGCGAGAGAGAGAGAGAGAGAGAGAGAGAGAGCAATGCAAGCCAGACAAACAGACAGGGTGAAAGGCAACCATAGAGACAGAGAGTGAAGGGGAGAAGGTAGTAGTGAGGAAGGGGGTGGGAGGAGGGAGTATCATATGAAGAGAACGGGTAGGCGTAGTAGGGAGGAGGGGTGGGCTATTGATAATAAACAGGGAATCCCCCCCCCAAAAAAAAAAAAAAAAAAAAAAAAAAAAAAAATCGATCACCATGAAAACACTAAGGTCGGGTTCACATTAGACGCGTAAGTTCCGCACGGAAAACCCTAAATAATTGGAAGAAAGAAGGATACAAGTTTACGCATATAATAGGGGAAATTCGGACACGTGCGCAAATCTTTTCCCTTTTTTGTTTCACTTATTTATGGATTGCGCGCGGGTTTCCGTACGGAATATCCGCTTATATGTGTACACGGCCTAACGGTTCTGGTCTTGACTAGCGTTGTTCAGTTGTCAGTGGTTAGCAGATGGTCACCGTGGCTGTCTGTTACCTGGGCACGGTAGCGAATGGGTTAAGGTTCGCTGATTCAACATCGTAGGCCGTCATGATGATTAAAACTTTTATTTTATATTATAGTTGCGTAGTGAGTGAGTGAGTGAGTGAGTGAGTGAGTGAGTGTGTGTGTGTGTGTGTGTGTGTGTGTGTGTTGTGTGTGTGTGTGTGTGTGTGTGTGTGTGTGTGTGTGTGTGTGTGTGTGTGTGTGTGAGTGTGTGTGTGTGTGTGTGTGTGTGTGTGTGTGTGTGTGTGTGTGTTGTGTGTGTGTGTGTGTGTGTGTGTGTGTGTTCTCTCTGTCTGTCTGTCTCTCTCTCTGTGTCTGTCTGTCTTTCTCTGTCTGTNCTCTGTCTCTGTCTCTGTCTCTGTCTCTGTCTCTCTCTCTCTCTGTCTCTCTCTCTCTCTTCTCTCCTCTCTCTCTCTCTCTCTCTCTCTCTCTCTCTCTCTCTCTCTCTCTCTCTCTCCCTCTCTCCTCTCCCTCTCTCTCAAGGACAGATTGGAAGAATAGGCTTTGCCTAAAATCTATATTCTTGGAAAATAAAGTTTAAGTTTTCAAGTTTTCTCTCTCTCTCTCTGTCTCTCTCTCAAAATGTAATATTTCTGGACTAGGGCCACAGCATTTAAATAGCGAGTCAAATGGATTTCAATAATCAAATCAGTACCAGCTTAACTTCTGGATAAAGTCAGTACATATTAATTTGATTACATCATTTCATAGCTGCAAATTAATGAAAAATACAGTCATGTAATATTAACATTTCAACAGCAGCAACAACGAAAGCTTCTTCTTTGCTTCTTATCACATGTTTTGCATAACAGCGTAATAATAGACGATTTTCAGAAGACCAAAACCTAGGGGTGAGCACTTCGTGAAAATTAGAGTTGTCTACCTCCATTACTCGGTCAAATACCATAGCAACAATGCAACAATGGCGTCGAAGCTTCAAACCGCAGGATGCGAGTCAGCGACTTGCAAGCATGTTTTTAAAAGACAAAAATGAGGGGGTGGACCAATGGCCACGAACTGATAAAACTTACAAAATGTGACACCAGTTTTAGAATGACGCACGGTGTTCGAAGTGCCGTATGTCTGCTCAAACACACGAGGCGAGAGCTGGGGATCTACCTGATGGTAGAGTAACTTCCCCTGTTTGACCGATTGAATTAGGCAAGATCTCACCATGAAATTACTCCCCTTAATTATTTCCGAACAATTCCTATTATAACATAGGCGTTTTCATTGTCCGCACAGTAGGCAACAGAATCCTTTTTATTTTTATTTTTTATTGATTTGCTTATCCTTTGCCAGGCGAATTGGTGAAGGGAGTTAATTTTAGAGAGCTACTTACCCTTACTTCACTATTATCCTCTCTCCTTGCCTTACTATTTCTATCTTCTTCTTTTTTAAAAATAGAAAATGTTCACAATGTTCCTTTTAATATTATATTCTTGTTGTTATTTCCTTCTACCCCCCCCCCCCCCCCTTGTGTTCCGTTCCTCGTTCGCATAAGTTAGTTTTATTGAAATATCTAAGATGCATTGCAACACACATTTATTTATTTATTTATTTATTTATTTATTCATTATTTTTATTTTTATTTTTTTTATTTGTTTTATCATTTATTTTTATTTTATTTTTTTATGTGTCTATTACAGTATATCCATCATTTAAAAAATTCATACATTTTTCTCCTTCCGAATAGGGCTATCTTTGTTTGTTTATTTTTTTAAATGTATTTATGCATTCTTTTAGTTAATCTTTTTTTATTACTTCAAAGGACAAAAAGATTGGAAAAGTCTCAAGAAAACCAAGCTGAAGAGATTGAACCCCAAAAAAGGAGAACAGAAGAACAATCACAGATGACAAACAGTACATCAAGGAACATGCAGCGTCAAAAGTGTCAGGGGAAGCTGCAAGCACGGAACTTCCAGAAGGTGGGGTTACTAAGAGAACTGAAAGAGCCGCTGGAATGAGGCTCTGGAATCCCTCCTGGGAAACTCTGACAACAGTTGCGTTAGAAAGAGGCTGGAGAGAGACTGGGATGAGGCTCTGGAATCCCTCCTAGGAAACTCTGACAACAGTTGCGTTAGAAAGAGGCTGGAGAGAGACTGGGATGAGGCTCTGGAATCCCTCCTGGGAAACTCTGACAACAGTTGCGTTAGAAAGAGACTGGAGAGAGACTGGGATGAGGCTCTGTAATCCCTCCTAGGAAACTCTGACAACAGTTGCGTTAGAAAGAGGCTGGAGAGAGACTGGGATGAGGCTCTCGAATCCCTCCTAGGAAACTCTGACAACAGTTGCGTTAGAAAGAGGCTGGAGAGAGACTGGGATGAGGCTCTGGAATCCCTCCTAGGAAACTCTGACAACAGTTGCGTTAGAAAGAGACTGGAGAGAGACTGGGATGAGGCTCTGGAATCCCTCCTAGGAAACTCTGACAACAGTTGCGTTAGAAAGAGGCTGGAGAGAGACTGGGATGAGGCTCTGGAATCCCTCCTGGGAAACTCTGACAACAGTTGCGTTAGAAAGAGGCTGGAGAGAGACTGGGATGAGGCTCTGGAATCCCTCCTGGGAAACTCTGACAACAGTTGCGTTAGAAAGAGGCTGGAGAAAGACTGGGACAGAGACACAGTGAGAGAGAGAGAGAGACTGAGACAGACAGAAATAGAGCATTTTATGCCGTAGCTGTATCGACTGGCTTTGAGAGACTGGGATGCAGTCAGAGAGAGAGAGAGAGAGAGAGAGAGAGAGAGAGAGAGAGAGAGAGAGAGAGAGAGAGAGAGAGAGAGAGAGAGAGAGAGATGAGAGAGAGAGAGAGAGAGAGAGAGAGAGATACAGATACAGAGACAGAGACATAGAGACATAGAGACACAGAGAGACAGAGAGAAACAGAGAGACAGAGAGACACAGGGAGACAGAGAGAAAGAGGGCCTTTTTTCTGCGGCTCTATTGACAGCGGATCAGTGCCAATATTGACTTTGGCAGCCATGGCCGACTCGCTCTGGCGACATAATTTAATTTTCTCTCCATCTCCCCCGCATGTTTCTCTCTTGGCTCCCCCCCGTTTACCTCTCCATTTTTGATGGATAACTCGCCAAAAGCCTCACACCCCCCCCCCCCCTACCTCCACCTCACCCCCTCCCCTCCCTCATCTCCTCTTCCCATTCAAAATCTCTATCTCCCTTCTTCTCCTTTCCTACGACAGCATTCCCTCATCTTTTTTCGCGCGCGCGCTTGCTTGTGCGCGTGTCCGCGTGCTTGCTTGTATGAGTGTGCATGGGTATGATATCATAATCTGAAACGCTTGTTGCTTTAAAAAAAACACCATGATGGCATAAACTCTGAATCAAAACTGGTTTTGAAGAGATTTTATCTTTGTATGAAAATTGATGTACATGTTGGAAGCAAGAATTACCAAAAAAGAAACCGAAACATTTTGGAAGCATGAATTTTACAAAGATGCCTACCGAAAATTAAAATATAATATTAAATATTAATAACAGTCATAACTTTGAACAGACGTTATATTGAGTATCTGTACGAGTTATCGTGACAGTTTGGGTTATTTTTCTTTAATACAAAAGAGACCAATTAATCAAAGGAAAGCTCAAAGTAAACTAGTCTTTTATTTTCGCAACAAACAAAATTGAATTTGCTTTTTCAAGAATGTTGTAGGGTAAGTTTCATTCCGTTTAGCTACAGAATGAGGTTAAAGGTGGACCCTGGCGGATGAGTTTTTGCAAGAAACACGTCGCGATCACCAGGAAGACAGCCTTTTCAAGGATCGGAACACTCACTTTGCTCTGGTTTCCTAGAAATTAAACCGTCAAACCGTCAAAACGGCGATTCCTCCTTGGCAGAGATGCCGGAGAGAGTAGCCATTTTGGAGGGGGGGGGGGGGGGGGGGGGAAGGTCACTCATTGTGGTTGAATCGTTTTCTTTTTTTGTAGTGCAGTAACAATAAATTGGAGCTGTTTCCTTTGTTGTGAGCGAAACTCCTTTAGATAATCTGTATACAATTTAAAAAGAAGAAAGAAAAAAAGGCTTGTATTGCGAAAATGTCGTGCAAACGATTTGGTCTAAACGCAGGCGGCCATTAGAAAAGCGACGACACACGCCTTCTCTTTGGGTGAAATAATTTGACTTCCAGCACCTTCGCCAAGGAAGAATCGCCGATTTGACGGTTTGATTTATAGGAAACCAGAGCAAAGTGAATGTTGCAGTCTCTGTAAAGGGTGTTTTCCTGGTGATCTGGACGTATTTCTTACAAAAACTCATCCGTCAGTGTGACCCTTTACTGATTATGTCACTCGGTTGGCCGAGTATGAGCTTGGCTTTGCGGTAGTGTGGTCTTGATTTACCATTAACCCTTTCACCACCAATGTCACATTTTTGCACCACAATGGTTTAACACCCACGTCACTAAAAAAAAGGCATAACATCTGGGCCTGCTGTCTGAAACCCTATTTTCTTAATGTTGGGAGGTAATGACAGGCCTAATGTTATGCATGTCACAAGGAATTCCCAATATTGCAGATGTTTTTTTTTCTCTCTCTACCCAGTTAAGATTGGCTGAAACATGGCTGGCGGCGAAAGGGTTAACACAATGTTCATTCTATTCTTCTAGTTCTCTCTCACGTTTTGAGTGGATGCTATGCACGGGCAACCAGGGTGATGATTCTGATTCAGTAAAACAAATTTTTTTTTAACAAAAAACGAATAATAAAGACAGACAGAATGAGTCGGGGTAGTATGAAAACTGCACATGCTAACACAAACGCCTAGCCTAACTTTATTAGTCTAAGATTCTCTAGGGAGCGGGGGAGAGGGGGGGGGTGTTAACATACACAATGCCCACACAAAGTGCAAGTCATTTGCATGTGTGATCGATCCTCCCACGCACACACACGCACGCACGCACGCACGTATGCACGTGCGTACACGCACACACAATGTAGACAAAATCCCAAAGTGCCACTGTATTAATAGATCGCCATTGATACAGGAATACAGGAATTGTTTACTGTTTTTCTTTCTCAATCAGTCTCTGTGTCTGTCTATCTCTCTCTCTCTCTCTCAATCTCTCTCTCTCTCTCTCTCTCTCTCTCTCTCTCTCTCTCTCTCTCTCTCTCTCTCTCTCTCTCTCTCTCTCTCTCATCTCTCTCTCTCTCTCTCTCTCTGCCCATATCTGTGGCCGGATTGCTTTGTCCTAGTCTTGTTTACGTCCCAAGGACAGATTGTAAGAATAGGCTTGGCCTAAAATCTCAATCCTTGCGTAATAAAGTTTTTTTCAAGTTCAAGTTCAAGTTCTCTTTCACGTTTGTTTTAAATTAAGAGAACACTGTTTTGTTTGTTTTTCGATGGTCATAGTCGGACTAGACAGGTTACCGTTATACAAAGGGCATTCAGGTTTGACTATTGCAGCCATCTGATTTTAAACCCGCGACCGGACTATAAAAGAGGGGCGGCGCTGAGCGAGCGAGAGAGAGAGAGAGAGAGAGAGAGAGAGAGAGAGAGAGAGAGAGAGAGAGAGAGAGAGAGAGAGAGACATTTGAATCACAGCTGTCCAGATAGACGGTTCGTCCTTCTTTGTTCCCAGTTGTGCGAGCCACCGCGAGGCAGAGCTTTTCTGACGAGCAAGACCCGATCCCTGGGATCGGTTGCTTTCCCTTTAACACTGAAGTAAGAGTGTCATAAAACAATGCAGTCACAAGACGACGAAACGACAAATTCAAAGCTTCAACAATAAGTACTCAAAAATGTAATGTAAAAGAAAACACCGCAGTAGATAGATCCCCCCCCCCCCCCCCCCCCACCCCCCCCCCACCCACCCCCCCCCGCCACCCCCCCCCCCATTAAATTCTTTATATCATTGGTTGACGTTAGCCTGAAGTTATGGCCAATAGTAAAGGGAGAGTTGAACACTAACTGATTTTCTACAGTTATGGAACATCATGGTACTGTATTGAAGACAATTTAACCCTTTCACCGCCAAAGTCGCATTTTAGCACCACAGTGATTTAACACCAATGATTCTAAAAGGCATCAAATTGGGGTCTATTATTAAAGACCCTATTGTCTTAGTTTGGGGAAGTAAGGACAGGCCTTATTTTATATATGTCACAGAAGAATCCCCAATACTGCAGATGATTTTTGTTCTCTACCCAGGTAAATTTAATGGATTTTGTTTTGTGCTGAAATATGGCTGGCGGTGAAAGGGTTAAACTTATTCTCTCAACCCATACAGTTTCTACTCACTCGTAGCTTTCGCCAAGCATCCGCCTGGCTTCCTCAGCGCTTGAACACTGAAGGTGGAGACTTGGGAGTTCAGTCAACACGCCGGTGAGATGAACTCACGACGTGTGACTGACTAAGGATCATGGTACTGCTTAGTCTTTTGGTTAAAGACAATAATTATAGACCCCGCAGCGAAGGAGACTGACCAGTGTGGGCCTTTCCCCAACGCCAATGCCCGAGAGGGCCCTTTTGGACAGGTGAGTGGGGATGTTGCATGGGCAGGGCTTCCTCACTGCTATGATTAATTTTAGCCGAACACGTAGTGTGCCATAGATTGAATCAGTTTAGCACGCGTTAGGGAAAATAAATAAACAGATAAATAAATAAATGCATAAGTAAATAGATAAATACATAAATAAATAAATACAAGCACCGGGGGGGGGGGGGGGGGGGGGGGGGGGGGTGGAGGGGGTGGGGGGGGGGGGGTGGGGGGGACGCAAAGGGGATAATCTTAGCAACGTGAGGGGGAGGGTAACACGGGAGAATGGAGTGTGTGTGTGTGTGTGTGTGTGTGTGTGTGTGTGTGTGTGTGTGTGTGTGTGTGTGTGCCTGCCTCTCTCTTTATCTTCTCTCTCTTGCCATTAGGTCTGTTTCTGCTATGTTCCATTTATGTTATCCGTGTGTGTTCGCTTTGTATTGCGTTTTTGTTTGAATGCGCTTTGAATGCTAACGTGTGTGCGCGCTTTGATTTGATTTCTATCAAGATTCAGCGCCGTATAAATACTGTATGTTGTTGTTGTTGTTGTTGTTGTTGTTGTTGTTGTTGTTGGTGTGGTGGTGGTGGTGGTGGTGTGTGTGTGTGTGTGTGCGTGTGCGTGTGTGTGCGTGTGCGTGTGCGTGTGCGTGTGCGTGTGCGTGTGCGTGCGTGCGTGCGTGCGTACGCGCGCGCGCGCGCGTGTGTGAATTGTAAGAGTAGTACTAGTAGCAGAGGTGACCAAGATAACTGAGGTCTTTACCAGTCCTACTGATTATTACTGGCATCAAATGTCAGCAAGGGCGGTGCTCACTGTACGTTATACCTCCCACACCCACACCCACACCCACGCCAACCTAATCCCTACTACCCCCTTTACCCTGCTAACAACACCCCCAGCCCTTCCGTACTCTTCCACTAGAGCAAAAGAAGCAGAGAAGTATAATAGGGACGAGCTGTATAGAGCACAATGATGTCTGCGGTGATGCAAAGATGAACAATGAAAATCTGCTTAACGTCCTCCGGTCCGGAACAGACACATAATGGAACATTAGTAGATATAAAGATGGTGGGAACGATCCTGGAGGCAATGCCCGGAGGCAGTGCAACACCAGGATAGTCACGATTTTTTAACAATACAGATAAGTGTATAATGTAAGATGAACAAGATGGCTGATCCATATTTGTACTCCCAGTTACTGATGAAAGTCAGGGGAGATACTTTTTGACTCTTTTTTTAAATTTAATATTCATGTTTTTGTATTTTACAATTTCAAAAACAATGC
This sequence comes from Phymorhynchus buccinoides, assembly GCA_017654935.2. NCBI lineage: Eukaryota > Metazoa > Mollusca > Gastropoda > Neogastropoda > Raphitomidae > Phymorhynchus > Phymorhynchus buccinoides. The sequence goes on from CM065699.1 coordinate 17,491,774, forward strand.
ACGAGACAAATTAAACGAAAACTCTCTCTCTCTCTCTCTCTCTCTCTCTCTCTCTCTCTCTCTCTCTCTCTCTCTCTCTCTCTCTCTCTCTCTCTCTCTCTCTCTCTCTCTCTCTCTCTCTCTCTCTCGTCTCTCTCTCTCTACTCCTTGTACCTGTAGAGGTGTTCCGAAGATAGTGTTAATCACACATAACGATGGATGATTAAAATGTAATCAGCAATTGACTTCATGGTTATCAATGACCTGGCTATCTCAAGTGGAAAAGCATGTGATATCACCATCATAGTGCAAATGTACTACTGATTCAATGGACACTTATCGTTTGTTAGTATCAGTAGTATTGGTAGCAGCAGCAGCAGCAGCAGCAGCAGCAGTAGCAGTAGTAGTAGTAGTAGTAGTAGTAGTAGTAGTAGTAGTAGTAGTAGTATGGAGTTGTAGTAGTAGTAGTAGTAGTAGTTTATTATTATTAGTAGTAGTAGTAGTAGCAGCAGCAGCAGCAGCAGCAGCAGCAGCAGCAGCAGCAGTAGTAGTAGTAGTAGTAGTAGTAGTAGTAGTAGTAGTAGTAGTAGTAGTAGTAGTGGTTGTAGAGGTAGTAGTAGTAGTTATTATTATTATTATTAGTAGTAGCAGCAGCAGCAGCAGCAGCAGCAGCAGCAGCAGCAGTAGTAGTAGTAGTAGTAGTAGTAGTAGTAGTAGTAGTAGTAGTAGTAGTAGTAGTAGTAGTAGTAGTAGTAGTAATAGCAATAGCAGCAGTAGCAGTAGTATCAGTAGCAGTAGCAGCAGCAGCAATAGTAGTAGTAGTAGACAATAAGTAGTAGCAGCAGCTGCAGTAACATTAGTAGTAGTAGTAGCAGTAGTAGCAGTAGTAGCAGTAGTAGTAGTAGTAGTAGTAGTAGTAGTAGTAGTAGTAGTAGTAGTAGTAGTAGTAGTAGTAGTAGTAGTAGTAGTAGTAGTAGTAGTAGTAGTAGTAGTAGTAGTAGTAGTAGTTTATTTTCTTTTTTAACCTAGGAAGGTAATATTTAATTTACTAGCGTAGGCTTACTCTGTTTTAATCCACTACTAGGGTGGTAGGCAACAGCTATTATTTTCCTTCATAATAAATTGTCACTGACTTGCATAGATCATTCCTATCGTCTCTCTTTAAAAACATCACCTCGCACACGCAGCAACATGTGTTCTGCTCATCAGTTGTGAGATTTGGCCCGTGACGAACTACACGCACAGATAAAAAATATGAATTATATTAGAAAGCAAAGAAAAGACATGAAAATAAATAAAGAAAGAAAGATAGAAAGAAAGAAAGAAGGAAAGAAAGAGAGACAGACATAAATCTAGAAAATCAGAAAGAAAGAAAGAAATACAGAAGCAAAGAAACAAAGATAGAAGGAAAGAAAGAAAGAAAGAAAGAAAGAAAGAAAAAAAGAAAGAAAGAAAGAAAGAAAGAAAAGAAAGACAGAATAGAAAGAAAGGAAGAAAAAACCCAAAGAGGAAACGGTAAGCGCGTAAACATAATTATGCACTGTAGCATAAAGACAAAATAAGGAAAGACAATTCTAATTAGAGATTGCTCGGAAATAATTAAGGGGAGTAATTTCATGGTGTGTGGGAGTGATCTCGCCTAATTCAATCGGTCAAAGAAGGGAAGTTACTCTACCTTCAGGTAGATCCCCAGCCGTCGCTTCGTGTGTTTGAGGAGACAGACAGCATGTAGAACGCAGTGCGTCATTCTACATTAATTTGGACGTAATTTATAATTTTAAGTCACAGTTTGCAAGTTCTGTCACTTTGCAGCAACCGGCCACCCCTTATTTTATTAGATGGATTTGAGGACGAGAGTTGGCGTTGGGGAAGGTCCCCAAAGGCCAACCAATCTCATTGGCTACAGCACTACAGCCAGCGCAAATGCCCCCCCTAGTTAGAGAGTCAGTTTTCCCACAACAGACTAAGCTCTAGCACGATATTCCAACACCGTACAAAATCATATATAGCAACAGCTCTCATTTACTATTGGCCCTTTCCTAAAGGCTGCTAGGCCTAATATATATAACACAATCAATCTACGAGTGTCGACTTGGTCATAAAACCAGTCACCGTTCGGTCATTAAATCCACGTGGAAGGCGCAACTGCTGCTGCAGATATGAAGTTGTGACGTGCAGGGGGCAGTTATTGAGGATGAAAGTTTAGTGTAGCGCTCGTCTGCTGCCTCTTTATGATCGCCAGGGGGGGGGTGGGGTTGGGGTGGGGGGGTGTCGATATATTAACAGTAGCATGTGCATTTGTTTTATTTTTTTCACGCTGACATTAGAGTCGATGTGTTTATCTAATTTTTACCTCCCAAAAAAGCTGAGAGAGTGAGCGTGAGGGAGGGAGAGAGAGGGGGGGGGGAGAGGGAGAGAGAGAGAGAGAGAGAGAGAGAGAGAGAGAGAGAGAGAGAGAGAGAGAGAGAGAGAGAGAGAGAGAGAGAGAGAGGGAGAGATACATGAGAGAAGAGAATGAAAGAGAGAAAGAGAGAGAGAGAGAGGGGGGGGGGGAGACTCTTGTTTTACTGTTTGCCCTACCTAGAGTAGTTAGTTCCATTTGATTGCTGACATTTGAATGATTTGTGCTTGGACCAATATACATACATGCATAATGCACACACACATACAGACCCCAAAGACAGACATACAGACATAAGCATACATACATGCATACATACATACATGCATACATACATACATACATGCATGCATACATACATACACATACATGCATGCATGCATACATACATACATACATACATACATACATACATACATACATACATACATACATGCATACATACATGAATACATATATACATACATACATGCATACATACATACATACATACATACATACATACATACATACATACATACATACATACATACATACATGCATACATACATACATACATACATACATACATGCATACATGCATACATACATACATACATACATACATACATACATACATACATACATACATACATACATACATACATACATACATACATACATACATACATACATACATACATACATACATACATACATACATACATACATACATACATACATACATACATACATACATACATACATACATACATACATACATACATACACATACATACATACATACATACATACATACATACATACATACATACATACATACATACATACATACATACATGCATACAAACCAAAAAACAATATTCGTCGCAGACTCTGTCTGGTTGGGTAATACAAATTTATGATCAAAGTCACCCAAAGATTACGATCTATCCGATTACCACTACAACATGCTCTGACACTCACATAAACTGATAGTGAAGTGAACAAGTCTTGTCTATTGACATTGATGTCCTATTTAATGGGGTGTCATAATTACCATCCTTTTGGAGAGCCATGAATATCGCCCTACATCAACCGTGTTAACTTGACAAAATTGCAATTTTGTGTGTGTGAATTGAGATCGAAATAACTGTGTGTTCGGTGGTGGTGGTGGTGGTGGTGGTGGTGGTGGTGGTGGTGGTTAGTGGTCTGCATGTACAGTCGGAATATAATCGTCAGATATGAGAGGGGGAGAGAGAGAGAGAGAGAGAGAGAGAGAGAGAGAGAGAGAGAGAGAGAGAGAGAGAGAGAGAGAGAGAGAGAGAGAGAGAGAGAGAGAGAGAGAGAGAGAGACAGACAGACAGACAGACAGACAGACAGACAGACAGACAGACAGACAGACATACAAACAGAGAGAGAGAGAGAGACAGACAGACAGAGAGAGAGAGAGACAGACAGACAGAGAGAGAGAGAGACGGGGGGGGGGGGGTGTCGATATATTAACAGTAGCATGTGCATTTGTTTTTATTTTTTTTCACGCTGACATTAGTGTCGATGTGTTTATCTAATTTTTACCTCCCAACAAAGCTGAGTGAGTGAGCGTGAGGGAGGGAGAGAGAGAGGGGGGGGGAGAGAGAGAGAGAGAGAGAGAGAGAGAGAGAGAGAGAGAGAGAGAGAGAGAGAGAGAGAGAGAGAGAGAGAGAGAGAGAGGGACAGAGATGAAAGGGAATAAAAGAGAGAAAAGAAGAGAGAGAGAGGGGGGGGAACTCTTGCTTTACTGTTTGTCTAATACCTAGAGTAGTTAGTTCCATTTGATTGCTGACATTTGAATGATTTGTGCTTGGACCAATATACATACATACATACATACATACATACATACATACATACATACATACATACATACATGCATGCATGCATGCACGCACACACACATACATACATACATACATACATACATACATACATACATACATACATACATACATACATACATACATACATACATACATACATACATACAATCCAAAAAACAATATTCGTCGCAGACTCTGTCTGGTCGGGTAATACAAATTTATGATCAAAGTCACCCAAAGATTACGATCTATCCGATTACCACTACAACATGCTCTGACACTCACATAAACTGATAGTGAAGTGAACAAGTCTTGTCTATTGACATTGATGTCCTATTTAATGGGGTGTCATAATTACCATCCTTTTGGAGAGCCATGAATATCGCCCTACTTCAACCGTGTTAACTTGACAAAATTGCAATTTTGTGTGTGTGAATTGAGATGGAAATAAATGTGTGTTCGGTGGTGGTGGTGGTGGTGGTGGTGGTGGTTAGTGGTCTGCATGTACAGTCGGAATATAACCGTCATATGAGAGAGAGAGAAAAGGAAAAGGAAAAGGAAAACGAAATTTTATTGAACCAGGGAACATGAGATAAGCAATGACAGCTTTTTTTCCACCCAGCCCTGGGGAAATAATAATAAATAACAGGAATCGAAGAAAACTTCAAACAACAGAGAGAGAGAGAGGGAGAGAGAGAGGAGAGAGAGAGTAGAGAGAGAGAGAGAGAGAGAGAGAGAGAGAGAGAGAGAGAGAGAGAGAAGAGAGAGAGAGGAGAGAGAGAGAGAGAGAGAGAGAGAGAGAGAGAGAGAGAGAGAGAGAGAGAGAGAGAGAGAGAGACAGAGAGAGAGACAGACAGCGAAAAATATAAGAACAACATTAATAAATGTCAGACAGACACACAGAGAGAGAGAGGATGGGGGGGGGGGAGAGAAACAACAAGAAAAGCACTAAGAAAATAAAGAAATATAAGAAGAATAAATAAAAGAAAGGGAGATGGGGTCATTACCCATGGGGGGGATGCCACTCAGTGGTTTCCGACTATGACAGCCAAATAGCAGAGGGGGCAGCTGCTATTCCAACGGGCTGGGCTAAAATGTGGTTTATAGTGAAGAAACTTGACCTAGGTTACATTCCGCTGGGGGGGGGGGGGGGGGGCGGATCGGATGGGGGTTTCCAGGGTTTCCGGACCCCCCCAAGCAATTACCTTATTTAAGGGTAAACAGTAAGAAAATGGCTCAATGGTTGCTTTAATGATCACTACATTGCAATAGTTTTCCCGGGGGCTTCGCCCCCTGGGCCCCACAACACACACCACTACACCATTACCCACTACCACACATACACATGCACACACACACACACACACACACACACACACACACACACACACACACACACACACACACACACAGACACAGACACAGACACACACACACACACACACACACACACACACACACACACACACACACACACACACGCACGCGCTCTCACACACACACACACACACACACATACACACACACACACACACACACACACACATACACACACACACACACACGCACAC